>CM056489.1:61799946-62505888 GCA_029783415.1 Anisodus acutangulus | reverse complement strand
TACCTAAATGCAGCAGGCCCCGCGAATAGTCGAACAAATGAGAGGTTGTCGACGAAGGGGTCAAAGGTTGTGTTTGCGATAATCCGAAGGTTGCGCAAGACCCCTTCAACCTCGCCCGCGTGTTAGCTTGCTTGTACTATCGCTCGCCTGCCTGACCTGCTTTCTGGCTAGCTTCTTTATGGCAAGTGCTACCCTAACCTAGATAGCGCTTCATCTTGCTGGGATAATCGTCCATGTCTTATTGTGAAAGAAAAAAGCCGCCCCGCCACAGCAGACGGGTTGCTTCCTCTGTCGTCGCCGGGGAGCTCTCACCAACTATAAGGCAGTTAGCGCAGACATCAAGTAAGGGCTCGTAGGCTATTCATGCCAAATGAACATCCAATTTTTTTCCAGGGGGAAGAGAAGAGCTCTAGATCGAGCCTCCCATAGAGGCAAGTGAAGTTGGTGAGCCGTATGATGGGCAACTATTTCCTGCGGTTCGAAGAGGACTCAGTTGTTAGTTAGTACCCCATGGTTTCGGGGTGGACCTTTTCACTCTATTTTATTATATACGCTTAGCGAAAATAATGTTTTTTGATAATCGTCATTTTCTCATGATTGGGTGGGTGTGAAGTGTACTGAGGTTAAGGTACAATACCGCGAGATGTTAGAAGATGCAAAATCAATGGGTATAGGAGCTGCTATTGAATCCGGTCTTAGATGGTTGGAAGACATAAGCAATAGCATGATAGGAATAGCAGGTTTAATAATGGAAGAAAGTCGCGTATAGACGTGGGACAACCTTACTTAACAATGAGAATCTTTAATGCCGATATGGTCAAATGATCCATCTTCATGTATTTGACAATTGAAATCCTACTTAACTTTTGACTGATTTAAGGTTTCTTAATTCATATGATTCACATTACAGGTATTAGATTATATTTATAAAAGTGGTATTTGAGTCCATTTATTAGTAACTTCATTAATTATAAAAAATACTTCTATCTTCTATGGGTACATTCAACACTAACTTGATAACCTCTGCTGTAACCTCTCTTGCAGAGTTTCACTAAGGCGGAATCGCAATAGTAACTATTGATTTGGTAAAACTCAGTACTTATATCTCAAATTTCATATTTTGTATTTAAAACATATCTAATGTAAATAAATAAATTTTCAGAATTATTAATGATCGATTTCTGAAATGTATTTTAATTCCTCAATATTTTGATTATTTAGGAAACGTAAAAAGTAGATGATTAATCATATATTTTTGGAAGAAATCGAATAGGGAATAGCAAATATTATTGTGATCCTAAATCACATATGGATGTCATTGTCCCCATTGGTCCAAATATGATCCGCCTTATAAGGACGGCCACTGTGTTCAAACGCGATGTATCTAATGTAATATAGAATATCTCGTTATTCGAGAAGTCAACTCAATTTTTTGTCGCCTAAGATTATATTCCTCCGTCTCACAATAATTGTCATTTTAATAAAAAAAATATGCATATTAAAAAATTAATAATACAATATAAAATTTATTAAATTATCTCTATATAATAAAAATAAATTATTTTTTTCTTTTAATTAGAGCAAACATAAGCAGTAAACTTTTTGATATTAGAAATCTAACAATAACAAGTTATTATGTGACTTTTTCAATCATCATTTAGATGTTACTTTAACTTGTCAGTTTTTGTATAAAGATAAAATTGAAAAAACTAGTCAATTTATATTTTTAAGGTGACACTTATTATGAGATAAATTTTTTTGACTAAGTTGACACTTATTATAGCACGAGGAGTAACTTTTTTTTCCTGGTTTTTCCCACTGTTTGGTACGTTATCTAAGAGCTCAGATAGATCCCAATTAGGGATGGCAAGTGGGTATAATTTTGCGGATTTCGCACCGCACCGCCCTCTTGGGGCGGTATGGTATTGAAATCAGACTCGACGGTAGTGTAGGTGGTGGATTTGCAGTCATACCCGCCCCGCATCCAACCGCCTACTCGCCCGCCTTATACCCGCCCCAAGCCCAAAATATTAGCAGCCCATAAGTCATGACAAGTTTCTCATTCTCCAACAAAATTCAAAACCCTACGCCTCTTCATTCCTTCACGCCTCCCTCTCTGTGGTTCCCTTCACGCCGTCTCTCCTCCCTCTCTCATTCTCGACGTCTCTGCCTTTTTCTTTAAAAGAGATGTTGATGTGCTTTGGGGTTGTCTTGGTGAGGTCAATTTTTGTGCATTTGTTAAGTTTTACCTATTGGGTTTGTCGAGTTCAATTGAAAAAGTTGAAAAACTTTAGCTTATATAGCTGAAATAATATCTGGATTTTGTCTATATTTGTAATATATAGCTATTTGAGTGGGTAATTTTTGAGTTTTCTTGGAAATTTTGTTTTATTGATTCTTTGTTGTAAGGGGGAAGAGGTGAAAAAAATGGAAAATTCTGATGGTGAAAAAATCTGGAATTCTCCTCCCTCTCTCCCAAAGAAAATGAGATCGTGACAGTATTGATTCTTGACTCAAAGTTTTGGGATAATTTTTGAAATTTGAATTTTTGGGATCATGTTGAACAATAATTGATCACAAATGAATTGATTACAAAAAATGTCAGGTGGTTACAGACAGGCATTGGCGGGTGACGGATATCCATTTGGGTGGTGGAGGGGTGTGGATTTAGGAATATACCCGCCTAAGCGGGTATAAAATTTTCTGGCGGGTACTGGTGCGGGGTACCGCACCCGCCCCGCCCAATTGCCATCCCTAATCCCAATCCAAATATCGATTGTCGAATACTTAACTGTTGACTTGATACATACTAATATCGTACAAAATCAGAATATTACCCGTAATTCTAGACGTATATACTTGGAATATATATATATATATATATATATATATATATATATATATTGACCTCCTTTTTTAATTTACTATTATTATTAATTTTATTACTATATATAGGAGTTCTTATTCTTGGTTAATGTGAAAGTTGTGTCTTCCCAGAAATGAGTATGTCAAGAATGAGATCTTTTGGGTATTACATTCTTCTTGTTCTGGGTGTAAATCTCAATGAGTCAATTTTATGCAATGGTGGAGTCACCAGTAGTTTTATTAGGAAGGTTGAGAAGACAGTCGATATGCCTCTGGATAGTGATGTCTTCCGTGCCCCTCCTGGTTATAATGCGCCTCAACAGGTATCTTTAGAGTGTTGCTCGTTTTTCTGTTTTCAATATGTAAATATTCTGTTAGAGCTTTTAACGAACATCTTTGGTTCATTATAGAACTTGCTACGAACTGTTGATATTTTATGGATATCTTGATGCACTTTTTACGGAGGCTGATCCAGAATTTAAATGGGACTAGCCTTTCCATCTCCTCTCCTCCTTTTCTTAGTAGTAGTATTTATGTATCGCATAGATCATTATTCCTATGTGAGTATTACTTCGTTTGTTCTATATCTTGATATTTTCTGCTGTCTTATTTTTTTGCAATCTTGCATTGAATTCGTGTTTTGAGCCGAGGTTCTATCGAAAATAACCTCTCTGCCCCACAAAGGTAGAGGTAAGGTCTGCGTATATACTACCCTCCCCAAGACTTCACTTTATGGGATTACACTCGTTATGTTGTTGTTGTAAAGCCTTTAAGTTTTTAGCATTGAACTCATTGTACTCTTGAAATTGAAATTATAAGTTCAGAATTTAATACTTATCAAAATTCTGGGTTCAGTTAAACCCATTGGACATATGCTGCCTCTGCCTCTGCTCTGAGATAGTGTTTAATAAGTTTTGTTTATGCTTATCTCCTTCATGGAATTTGGTTTATTTGCCAATTGATTTTGTTTTGGGAGTTCTTTTTAAGGTTCACATAACACAAGGAGATCATGTGGGAAAGGCCGTAATTGTTTCATGGGTGACTATGGATGAGCCTGGTTCAAATACAGTCCTATACTGGAGTGAGAAAAGCAAGCAAAAGAATAAGGCCAATGGAAAAGTTACTACCTACAAATATTATAACTATACATCTGGTTACATCCACCACTGCACCATTAAACATTTGGAGGTGAACATTCTCTCTTTTTCTTCCTTTTTTGTTTTTTGTGGTAAACTATTTGTACCCTCTGAAAGGATGCTGAAACCTACAATGTATTTAATACTCCTTTTTCAGTTTGATACCAAATACTACTATAAGATTGGGATTGGGCACACGGCACGAACCTTTTGGTTTGTAACTCCTCCACCAGTTGGCCCTGATGTACCCTATACGTTTGGTCTTATAGGTAACAATTTCAATGATATTATTGCTGTTAGAAGTTCTTGGAATTTCTGAGGTTATTTCAGTGTTGTCAAAGGCGCGCGTAAGCCTTGAAGCAAGGCTTAAAACATGTTGAGCCCTTTGCTTCACTTAAGAGGCACTTCAATGTCGTCATCAAGGCTCTAAGACATATTTTTTCTTGCCAATGAGTGTAATTCTGAGGAGGCGACACTAAATAATTGATATTATGTAGTTTATCGTAATTATTTTTCAATTTCCTTGTTTATATATTTGTTATTCAAGCTTAAAATGATTAATCTTGGACAACAAATGCGTATTTGTATATTTTCCCTCCATTTGCGCTTTCTTCATTGAAGCTTTGCACGTTTTTTGCCTTTGATAACACTGCATAGACGTTATACACACAACATGCTTCTCCTTCAGTACAAATTTTGAATGTGGTACAATGAAAACTTCTTTGCACATGTAGTTACTTACAAAGGAAAAGGAAAAGTAATAGATAAAAAGCATGCATTTTGTTGTGAGCATTTGTGTGGTGTTTCTCAGTCAACCTGCACTTCATTACAGGGGATCTTGGTCAGAGTTTCGATTCAAACAAGACACTCAAACATTATGAATTAAATCCAATTAAGGGGCAAGCAGTGTTGTTCGTAGGCGACCTATCTTATGCTGATAACTATCCAAATCATGACAACAATAGATGGGATACTTGGGGAAGGTTTGTTGAGAGAAGTACTGCTTATCAACCTTGGATTTGGACTGCAGGAAATCATGAGTTGGATTTTGCTCCTGAAATTGTAAGTGTTACCATACTAGTTTCCTTCTTGCTTAAATTGATTTCTAGTGTATTTCATGGCTGCTTTAACATAATAATTTCAGCTAAATATAGATCCTTGCTGATTACAAACTGCTAATATTAGCTCATTGAGATATAATGCATTTCTGGACCTTCAGCTATTGAGAAGAAACACTATGTTAACACCCTCTTGCTTCCATACTTCTAATATCATAATACTCTTTAATGTCCTAGATCTGAGACGGTTTTGTATGGAATTTTGATGAATACATTCTGATACTGCCTGCAGGGGGAGAAAAAACCCTTCAAGCCCTACACTCACCGGTATCATGTCCCATATAGAGCATCAAACAGCACAGCTCCACTTTGGTATTCAATCAAGCGAGCTTCAGCATATATCATAGTTTTATCCTCATATTCAGCATATGGTAAGGATACATAATTCTTGTGTATGATACTTGGCATTGAGATTGGGTTAGGCACTGGTTTTCTTTCCCTTTTCCTCTTCTTTAGCGTGGAGTGAGAAGTACTCAACCAGGAAATGTCATCTACAGTCTGTTACTTTTCCAGTTCGTGAAGAATTAAGGAGTCTTTATGTAGTACCAAATTTCAGTCCATAGTCTCATGATGACATTTTATTGATGCCCATCTTTTGTTAACATTTGCTTTGCTCCCAAGAAAGTCTTATGAGTGCATTTGCTTGGTCTATGGTAAAGGTTATTCAGGAGTGGCATCTCTTTTGAAAATTCAGGACCATGGATTTGTCTATTTTCATAAAGTTCCCTCTCTTTCCAATTTTTAGGCAAATACACACCTCAATATCAATGGCTTGAGGAAGAGCTACCAAAGGTTAACAGGACTGAGACTCCGTGGCTGATTGTTCTAGTACATTCTCCATGGTATAACAGCTACAACTATCACTATATGGAAGGGGAAACCATGAGAGTAATGTATGAGCCATGGTTTGTAAAGTACAAAGTGGATATGGTTTTTGCGGGTCATGTTCATGCTTATGAGCGAACGGTATGTGCAACTCATCCAGTTCTCTGTAGCTAAAGTGAGAATCATAGTTTCATCTCTTATAAAAAGATCTAACTTTTTATTGTGTTCCAGGAACGGATATCTAATGTGGCTTACAACGTTGTCAATGGAGAATGCACACCTATTCGTGATCAGTCTGCTCCAATTTATATAACAATTGGCGATGGGGGAAATCTTGAAGGCCTAGCAACCAAGTAAGATTAATCCAAGTCTAGAAACTTGTTTTATCTATTGTAATTGTGCTTTTGACAGACGACTAATCAGATATCTTCTACACTGATTTCAGCATGACAGACCCACAGCCTGCTTACTCTGCATTCCGCGAGGCCAGTTTTGGACATGCCACTCTCGCGATCAAGAATAGAACTCATACTTATTATAGTTGGCATCGTAATCAAGATGGATATGCTGTTGAAGCTGATAAGATATGGGTTAACAACCGTTTTTGGCATCCAGTTGATGAGTCCACAGGAGCCAAATCATGATGATATACACTAGATTTCATCCTTCTTTTCTTTCATTTTCCTCAACAGCATTCTGTTATTTTTGTTGCTTTGTCTGCAACCAATAAATTTCATAATTTCAAGCTCCTACTGCCTCATAATTTGTATCTTGGGATGTGGCAGAAGAGTTCTAGCGAGGAAAATGAGATAGTATCGTAAAAGAAAATTGAATGATATATATTTGTTTATAGTTACGCTGTTTCTCCAAATCTGAATGTGATTTAGGATGTCAAATTGAGTTGCAAACGTGATTCAAATACACTGTTTGACCAAACTTTTAAAATCTGCTTATTTTGATAAGTTATTTTTATCAGAAGTGTTTTCTCAAAAAATTACTTTTGGAGACTATCAATTTGTGTTTAGCTAGTCAATTTGAAAAATACTCTTCCTAATATTAAAGCAACAATTTGTGCTTGATCAAGGAACCAAAAACACTTTTGGCTTCTCACAAACTTGACCAAGTAAGCCTATAATCATTGCAAATGTGTTTTAAATGATTTAACATATTTTGATACATTGCATAAACTTTTAATTTAGGATTACAAGAACCATAAGTCTTCTTTACTTTTATTTAAATTTTATTCCTAATCAAATTAAGACAGATAAAATAAAATGAAAGGAGTAATAGTTATTTATGACTCCGCATATGATATGCAATCGTTCAACTTATGTTCTTTTCTATACTCCTAAGTCCTAATTCACGTCTTTCTTTCTAGTCCAATTAACTCTCAAAATTTCGTACCTGCACGAGTTGATAACGTATTGAGACATTTGTATAAATATATGGGGCTAAATGAGATTTGGGACAACCAGAAGAACTTATTTTCAATATTAATATTCGGAAGTAAACAAAGAACCGGGATGTTGTGGAAAGAAAGTGGTAAAAGCAAGAGATAAGGATGCTTCGCGTAAAACATTAGAGGTTTGGAGAGGAAATGATAAAAACATTAGAAGTGACCTCTTTTAGCTTCAGAAAAAATAATTTTTGAAAAACATTTATTTTTCTTAAAAAAAGCTTGGTCAAACACCTCAACTCTTTAAATAAGATTCCTTTAAAGAAAAATAAATACTTTCAGATTTTCAGTAGTTTGACCAAATAGGCTATAAGTCTCGTAAATGTGTTTCCGAATTATTCTAAGGACAATCTGATACATCACACATCTTTAATTTATAAAGATAACAAGATAAATATTCTTATTTTTCTTAAATTCCGTACGTAATTAAACTAGACACAAAATGAAACGGAGGGAGCAATAGGTATTTACCATTGCACATATAATATGTAATCGTCCAACTTATGTTCTTATTTATGCTCCTAATAATTCACTTTTTTCTTTCTAGTCGAATTTAACTCTCAAATTTTGTACCTACGCGAGTTGATAACATTTATATTTATATTTTATATAGTTTTTCAACGTGTGTACTTAATGCCATTTGCAGAAAAGGTTAAGGGCCATTTTGACATTAAACATAAGTATTTTAGTCTTTATACATGGACAATATTTTATGGATATATACAAAGAACACCCCGAAAGTTAGCCAACTAACCAAATGGTACACGTATGGGTTTTACTTTCTACATTTCTTGAAGATACCTCAATTCTAAAAAATAAAAAATTCAGCATCCTATTTTGAACCACCTGAACATTCTCTTTCTAGAATTTGACTTTCATATTTAATTTGCAAGTGTAATTACCAAGTCGATTTTTAAAATATAATACGTATTTTATTATTATTTATTTAATTATGAGATTGTTTGGACGTTCAGTGACTAATTATACATGCATTATAATCTGTATACGTGATGATTATATATACCAATACACTATTTTTATACTATATATAATAGCGTGGCCATTCGCCCCTAGTATTGAAACATTTGTATATGTTTGGGGCGTCAAATGATGGGTTTGTTCTCAATATTTATTCGAAAGGAAACAAAAACTGTAAAATATTTTGGAATAGAAGTGGTAAAAACAAAAGAGAAGGGTGCTTCTCGTAAGAGCATTAGAATTTTGGGGGAGGAAATGATAAAAACAGAAAGAAATGGGAGTTGATCGCTACAAACTTTAAAATTTATAAGATGCACCGTCACCAAAAAAATGGCGCAGTTGACGGATACTGGTAAGTAATTGCACATGCGAAACGAGATCCTCGATTCACATTTTGACAACTCCGTTCTAACCATCGCCGAGATAAAAAGCGCTTCCTCCATGATCTGGTTGCCGGAGGAGGCGATTTTTTGAATGAAGAATTCCCCGAAATGGCGGAACCAACAATTCAGAGGAGCTCGCTTGAAAATCATGATCATGAACTGAAAGAGAATATTGAGAAGAAAAAGGACTCAACTGCAAATCCTGAGTTCTTCAGTTGTATGCTTCAGCCATCGCCGGCCGATTCAGATCCAAATTACATTGGAATTCGCCGATTCCTCCTTCATCGCAAAGCCGAATCCGGCGTACTTCGCCGCAAGGTACGTATGCAGTAACACGTGATTATTTTCAAATGCATCATCGCTGTAATTATGTGTGATTTCTCTCCAGAAACAAATAGTATTATATACATCCGTATTTACGTTTTGTTTTTCAATTGTTTTACACATAGGTAGATACATCCAGTTTAAATAGGATCTCATTGTGAACAATTCATTGTTTTACTTATTCATGATATACGTAGATACATCTGGTTTCCTCATTCAGGCGTAAATAGGACCTCATTGTGAAAAATTTATTGCTTAGTTGGCATACATTTGTGGCACTTTCGGTTTATCTCATTGCTAATTTATTTTTGTGGTTCAGGTGTAAACTATACGCAACTTTATCTAACACTTTGATAGTAGGATCTATGTATATGTTACGATTAGTTATGCAGTAACCTGATAGAATTTTATTGGTTGTTTAAGGACTGGAGATTCAATGGAAAAGGATATGTAGCTTATCGTAATTATATTAGTAGGCCAAGGAATTGGGAGAACTTGCAAATACCAAGCCGCTCGAGCACCCCAGGGAACAGGTGGTTGAGATCTATCTTCATTTCTTCTAGTAGCATGCTATCCCTTTTTGCTTAGTGTGCTTGATTAAGACTCATAATTGGTTAATTAGTTCTTACCGTTTGTGTAACTTTCATTTGTGGTGTCAAATCACTAAGAACATGGTTGAGAGGTTGAATTTTGGAAATGCTAAGCTTGCTAGAAAAAGATAGTTGGCATAAAGGTCCACGGCCGTCAGAACTCCAAGGGTCTATATTTGCATTTTTGCAATGTATTTTTTACAATCTTAGCAAGCCATGGCTTTTGAAACTACAGATAATAAGAAACCTATGCGATGACTTGCAAAGTAAGTTTAACAACCATATTGATGACTTTGCTTCTTAGTCTGAAATTGTTTAGACTTTGAATTTATCACTGTACAGGATGGGCGAATGATGTACTCTTTATTTGCTTGACATACTGGTTATTAGTAATTATTCAGCTCATTAGGCACATAAGAGCATGAGATTCTGGGAGAATAATCCTTTAACACATAGGTTTTATACGGCTATTATTTTTTAATGCCATTATCGATTGTGGAGGAAGGAAACATAATTCAATTACTTCCTCCGTCCCAATTTATGTGGCACTATTTGACTTGACACGAAGTTTAAGGAAAAAAGTAAGACTTTTGAAATGTGTGGTCCAAAACAAGTCTTAGATAAATGTGTGGCTGTAAATCATTTCATAAAGTTAATTTATTTCTAAATATAGAAATGTGACATTCTTTTTGGGACAGATCAAAAAGTAAATGGTGCCACATAAATTGGGATAGAGGGAGTATCTACCGTTTCAGGATTGTTTTGACATCATGGAACATTGGGGAATGTAAAACTTTACCAACACGAAGCATTTTATTTGTTTATTATCTTTTTTATTTCATTTGTTGAATTTCGTACTCCATACAATCTGACATCAGGATAATTTACTGGTTGATGCATCAGTGGGCGATGGATGCCTTCACCAAGTCCAGTTTCCCAGTTACTCGAGTCAGATAGCTGGAATTCTTTAAAGGTACTTTTGGCTGTCTATGACTAATCTTTTTTTCATACTTTTTACTTTAGCCTATACCTGCAGCTATTTATGACAAGTACTTGACTATCCATGACATGTCATCTAAAAAGTATTGCATCAACACCCTATGAATTGAGTTGAAGGGTGAAATTCATACAACTAAGTTATTAAAATAACTGAATTCTTTGGAAGCTGTTAACCTGCACCTTCTGAATATTCTTGAGGAGTCCCCCTTTTTCTAGAACTGAAACTTAACTGTATACCTAACAAACAACAATACAACAACCTACCCAATGTGATCCCACAAGTGGGGTTTGGGGAGGGTAGAGTGTACACAAACATTACTTCTACCTTTGTGAGAGGTAGAGAGGTTGTTTCCAATAGACCCTCGGCTCAAGAAAGGTTTTCAAAAACAAGTTTGACAAATACAAGAGCAAAGCTACAGTAAAAAAAACTGTAGAAAGGAAAGTACCGACAACAAAAATAGTAAAGATTAATCAAGTAAAGTTAAAACAGTAGTAATACAACTGAAGAATAAGCTAATAATAGAATAATAACAATGATGCTGGTATATTTTATATTTTGAACGTAAAAACTTATGTATTAAAATACTTACTAAAAATATTATCTGAAATACTTATAAAAATGTATTTTTCAAATTATAAAATGTATTCTTATAATTGTGGAGAATGGTGTCCTTATCAAAAAAATTGTGGGAATTCATGTTTTTTTTAAATATTTAAGTCGACTTACTTTTAATAAGAGTTCTCAGTTTATTTGAGATATATGTGGCAGATATGAATTGACTCTTTGTGGCTTTAGTGATATGCTTACCTGTTTCCATTTGAAATCTGTCTAGCATTTTCTGGGTGACCCTTAATGTGTTAAACAATCTTTAATTGTTATTATTGGAATCTCTAATGCTAATTGCTTGACATATTTGGTGCAAGTGCTGAACGAGTTCATTAAACTACCTATATTTGCTCACTTGTAAATATGATTCAGTACAACCTAAGTACTGATTTTATTTATATATATATACAAATGTTACAATCTCAAAAAAAAAAGTTTATCAAATTACCCCTCTGCTTGTTTTGAATTGAGATTTTGACCATGGAATGTACTATTCTCTTTTTCTGTTGTGGTGAGGGTTAAGTGGGGGTTAACAACAATTTTATGGTATGCTTGTTTGGTTATATATCTTTCTAGTGTTCTCATTTTTCAAATCTGCAAATGTTAATGCTAGCTCCATGTTTGACATTCTCTCTATTTGTAGATGTACGTTAATGTCTCCTTAAGGTCCTTTTTGCAAATAAATCTCTTGCACTTGATCTGGAGATGTTGAATGACTATCAACTCATGGATTATTTGGGTCATAACTCATAAATGCACATAGAGTTATATTTAGACTCTTGGAGTTGCGTGTGTCATAATATATTCCAGCATGGAAATGATAAGGGGTAGGGGGCTAGCCTCTCCATCCCCTCTTCTCCCTTTCTTTGTAATATTATATAGGTTTCGCGTAGATCCATAGTCTTATGTGTGTATTCCTAGGTGTTGCTTTATTTGTTTTGTTATTGTAATATCTTGTTGTCTTATTTCCCTTGAATTTTTGCATTGACTACGTTCTTATGAGCCGAGGGTCTATCGGAAACAGCCTCTCTACCCCACACAGGTAGAGGTAAGGTCTGTGTACTTCTTACCCTCCCCAGACCCCACTGTGTGGGATTACACTGGGTATGTTGTTGTTTGTTGGAGATGATAAAAACATTCAGTTGCTCAATTTGTTCAATCTTCTTGGTCTATAGCTCTTACATATGCCCTTATTAGATTAACTTCTAGCAAGGGTGAATACTAAGGTTATTGCCAAATGAATTGGTCAGGTCTAATGTCCATACCAGCCATATGCCAAATGATCTTGGCGTGTGAGTCAGAAGAAGTTCTTTCTGGTCATTATAGTTGCATGACAAATGAGAATTCTCGTAGCTCACTTTTCACCATCTCATGTTTATGCAGGATTTACGAAGTCCCAGTCAAGCAAGTCAAGCATTGAGTCGGACAACTAGTTTCAGTTCAAATGCTAGTGACACTGATGATCGGCCACGTAGAAGGTCGGAACCTGCATATTCCTTTGTTGGGATGCATTGCATTTTTGACCAATGCAAGGCCATGGGTAATTATTTTTCATATCAGAATCACTCGATCTCTTTCTTTATCTAGCTTTATTATTAACTTAACTAATCTAATTTTTCAGTTACGGTCATAAAGTTTGGGCATATGAGTTCCGATCTACTTGCATATGGAGCATCAGATGGAAGTTTGACAGTGTGCAGTGTCTCCATGCCCCCTTCAGTCATTAAGCAGTTAATAGGGCATTCAAAAGATGTCACAGGTTGGATTAGCTGGTATTGATTCTGCAGTCTTGTCTTTAATCTCGTATTCATATATCGGAATTGTTTGAGTTGTACTTTTCCTTTGTTAGTCTGCTTTAGAAATAGTGCCTTAAATATTAACCATAGTCTTATTTAATCAGCATCCGGTGTCAATGTTGTCAAATGCAAAAGGTGTAGAAAAGCACCAAAATCTATCAGGGTTTTGAACTTAAAGCTCAATTCAGGTTCTTTAGTGAAAAAAGTGCTGAGGAACTAATATATAAAAAAGGAAGAAAGAAAAAACAATAAACACAAAATTCGGGTAGGAGAATTAAAGAAAATGTAATTAGTGAAGTATTGGTAGCAAAACCATGTGGAAGAATTCAACTTACTTAGATCTCTAATTCAGATGCATATGTTAAGTTGCTAATTCAGTATAGTGTCTGTGTTTCCTTGATCTAAGTTTCTAATTTCCTATTTCTAATGCATAACTTATCCATTCAGCATGTATCTGTATGAATACTAAATTGGGACGGAGGGAGTATGTTTTTGTATGCAGCAGGGACTGTAGTAAGGGCAAACCAAATTGCAATTTGGGATGGAGAGAGTAGCTCTTTTACTCAGGGGAAGGAGTCAGCATCTGCAGTATTTGTTTTTAGAGCATTGTGATTCTTAATAGCATGGTCCGTTTCACAATGTCTTGTTTGATTTTCAAAGTCGAACTAGTACTTTCACGAACAGGTCGTTCTATATTTTCTTGTTTCCATCATTTTTCTTAATTAGTTAGATTCATTTTTCCACATTTCTTTTTTTCTTGGTTGGAAGTTAAAAGTATTAAATTGTCCATCAAACACTCGGAATTCTTATCTGTTTGGATGGTTTGATTAATGTTTTCGCTTTAGTGCTACCTGGTACTGGCCCTAGTGATAATTTTGAGTTTTGCATTATTTGTTTTGTTGTATATTTTTAATAAGGTGGAGACTTGCCTTATATAGGATCCAAAGCCCAACGAACCCAATCACCAAATCTCTGGAAATGAAAACATGCTGTTGAGGCCTAAAGTGTTAAAAGCAGATATTGTTATTTTCCAACACATTTCCCATATGACCCACTAAAATAGCAATTTATTACCGTGTTACCCACAAAAAGCAGATATCACACACTGTTTGTTTTCTTATTTAGTTCTGATCCAAACTCAGATTTTGGTGGTGGTTGTTAAGCCTCATTTTGAGTTGATGGAAAGGAAGCAACTGCTTTTGATACCCTGTTTTGCCTAGGAGCTTTATAATCACATGAGTCTTTTAATGCTCATACCTTGTTTAATCTCTTATTTCAAATTTGATGTTAGTTTTCTGAAGAATCCTTTTAATTCTCACAGTTTTCTGTATATGCAAAATTAGTTCACATGTTTTAGTCCCTGTCCCAATTCATTGATGGGTCTAAACTGAGTAATCCAGAAAGGCAGAAACCACATGGTGCTCTTATGGAGTTTCTTTTAATGTGCTTAACATGCTTTTTCGTAACTCTAATCGTAAGTCTGTTCCTCAGTTAAGGGTGACGAAATGCTAGCTAAGCTTTTATATATGTTTAACATGTTACTGATAGCATTTCGGAAATCTGTCCTTTCCCAGATTTTGACTTCTCGACAAACAATCAGTACATCGCATCATCTTCAATGGATAAAACTGTCAGAGTATGGGATATTTCTAGAGGCCTTTGCATTAGGGTGATTTATGGAGTCTCTTCACAGCTTTGTATTCGATTTCATCCTGTAAGTGGATAAAGATGTACCTTTTGGTTTTGGGTAGACATTTTCTGCAACCACCAGAGTATACTTTCCTGAATGACATTCTTCATATGTTTTCGAAAGACGTGTTTGCATCCAACCTGTTGTTGCCGATGAGTGTTTGCGTGTGTGTCCTCCTTGTGCTTGGCGGTACAATAAACCATCTTCTTTGGCTCCATGTGCTTTTCATTTTAGTTTCTTCTGAATTTCGTAATTGTTATCCACTCAGTAGACTGTATAACTTATTGCATGAAAGCACCTTTAAATTGTTTTCTTAGGCTTGGCATTTATATGCACTTAAATAACTGACTAAAGTCTTTCTCTGTTGCTTTTTTTCTTTTCCAGGTGAACAATAACTTTCTTTCTGCTGGCAATGCAAAAAAAGAAATAAATGTAATTATCCTTTATGTTTAGCTGAACGCATTTAAATTGTTTTGAATTTTACTCTATAGATTATTGTACTTATCCTTGTTGTTAGATTTATTTGCTTAATTACGGGAATACTTCATGGGCACACAATAAATATTTATCCACCCTCCAGGGAAAGAGGATAGAGCACAAAAAGGAGGAAAGGATATTTTCATGTGCACAGCAGTCATCGTGAAATTAGATGATTAGAGAAATGTTTCGAAAATGCATTAAGATACAATTGTCTTTCATCCCCAAGGGGTTGGCTGAGTGGTTGAGGCACAGTAATAATCTGGAGAATCTTAGGTTTTGTGGGCTGTAGTAGGGGATTCCTGGTGAATAAGTTAAGGTGTACGCAAGCTGGCCGCATGAAGCAGCACAAAACACACAGTTTACATGGAACTGAAAGCGAACAGATTAAAACCCACCGATTACTAAGAGACAGATGAAATTTGGCAGTCGACTTGGATTTTCACTAGAGCATCAGAAGTTGGCAACATTTTGCGAGAAGCACATAAATCACTTGGTAGTTTACACAATTAAGCAAAGATGTGACCTTAAGCTTGTAAGATAAGAACCAAGAATAAGTACAAATTTATTCAGGCTGACATTCTAACCTACTGAAGTATTTCTTTTGCTTCTAAATTACTTCTGGAACCTGGATGACAGTGCATCCCTGTATATATTTGTTTCACCATATAGAATATGTCACAACCTTCATTTCACTCTTTATCTTCTCACCTGGTTGAGAACTAAACCTTAAAACTAACATTCAGGTGTTCAATTTTAGCACGGGGAGAACGATCAGTAAAACTGTTGTTGACGGTGAAGTCACTGCCATAGACCATGACCACACTGGTCAGCTTATTTTCTGCGGTGATGGTCAGGTTGCCTGCTTTGTGCCTATTGTTCTTCATTATAGTTTCTAGTCCTTTCTGCACCAAGGCTTACTAGCTTCATTATCTGCAGGGATGTATTTACACAGTTAGTATGAACTCCCATACAGGTGCACTAACTCGAACTCATCGGAATAGAAGTAGCAGCAAGCATAGATCTGCTGTTACAACTGTTCAGTACAGGACCTTTTCTCTGCTGGCACGAGGCCCTGTCTTGCTGGCTTTTACTCGTGATGGAAGTTTGTCTTTTTTCAGGTCAAACTGAACTTTGTCTCTCGTTTTGGTTTTCCTTTCTGATTTTTTTTCAAGTCATATTGAGAGTATTATGGGCTTGCAGCGTCTCTTTGGAGATGAAAGGTTATTTGACACTTCGATGCTCACTGAAACTGGCTCCACGGCTACACAGCATCCGTGCTTCTTTCTGTCCTTTACTTTCCCTTGAAAAGGGAGAATACATAGGTATGTATTGGATTTGTTCATAAAAAGTTTATTCTCTTTAAAAGCTCCTACAAATTTGCAAATCTCTGCTTGCCAAGTTGGAAGTCATTTTCTGGTGAGATTTGTTTTGGTACAAATCCCTTGTTCTATTGACATTGACTTCCAACCTTTCAACTTCTATTTTATTTACGATCAAGAAGATGCTCAAAAAAAGGGCAGCCCGGTGCACTAAGCTCCCGCTATGCGCTATCTTCATCCTCATCTTCAAGAAGATACTCAAAATAAAGAATAAAATAGCAAGAGTTATTTTCTTGGAGAAGAAAATGAAAAGTCCCAATAACTGATATATTGTGTTTCGTTCTTCGGGATGCCTTGGTAACATCTGTGTTCCCTGAAGCTTCATGTATGTAAACATCTTTTCAGTCTCAGCTTTTGTGAATTTCTTCCAGCTGACTTAGTTATTTGTTCTATCAATTGAAGTTGCTGGAAGTGAAGATGCAAATGTTTACTTCTATGATTTAACTCGGCCAAGGAATACATGTGTTAACAAGCTTCAGGTACAAAAACTGGAGAGCAAATTTGATTAGCAGACTTATATCATCTCGACCACCAGGGAAAAGGAATTTAGTAATCGGGCTGTATTTGACTGCAGGGTCATGGCTATCCAGTAATAGGTATTGCTTGGAATCATGGAGAGAACTTGTTAGCTTCCTCTGATTTTGGCGGCACAGTCATCGTATGGAAGAGAGCAAAAACAGCTTAACATCAATTTCATGCTCAATGCAGATCTGACGTGGAATATGTGAGAATTGTAATTTTTCATACAGGCATATCAGTGTAGTTAACTGAGTTTATCAGGAGAGACTTGGAAAGTGTCATATCAGGCTTTTGCATACTGATAGCACAATTGTAATGTCAATTTTTCCACTGACTTTGTACAATGGGTATTTTGATGTCGGTGAATTGGAAGGAATTACAGGATTTCTTCAGCAAAAACGCCCTATCTATCACACATTAGATGCCTTCCCAGTTCAAGCAATATTTCCAGTTACAAATACCACCTGCGTCTTACATGTTTGTGTGTACCAGGAACACCGATGCCAAGTGCAAACAAGTAAAGGGCAAATACTCAGACTAATTCAGTGGACACGTAACACGATTAAGAAATACAGCACACAATGACCGAGAAAAGGCACAAAAAGAGAAATATGAGTCACATATACCAGACATTCGACACCCAAGAGTAGTTTCCATAGGGTAGAAGTTAGCAGAAGGGCTATTGCCTCGAGAAAATGCCAGCACCTATTTACAGTAAATAACCCTAAACTACTCTAATTTATTATAAACACAACGCCCTATTAAGAAATAACGTGGAAAAGCAGAAGAGAAAACCTACAGTAGATAATTTACACAACCAAACACATCCTCGACCTACTTAAAGGAAACAAAGTGCATGCCTATCAAACCAGTAGGCAATACAAAGTTTCAAGTCAGTTTGCCATTACATCAGTCCACATGATTGTCGCTTCTGATGCAGTTATAATTGCCTCAGCGTTTGCTTGCTTCCCGTTGGCAAAATAAGAGAAATGTTAACAGTTCCTCCAGCACAGGCAGAAGTATCACCTCCGTCGGCGTTTCGACTCAACCTGAAATACTCGGGTCAAATTTTGAAACTTGAGGCTTCAGTAGCATATCTATAGGACAATAACCACCAAACGAAATAGTAATTAAAATCTATAGTACTCCACAGCTAAGAGCTGATTTTGTCAGAGTTATGATTCTTACACTGAAAAATCAGATGTTTATTCCCACAGAAAAAAGATCACTCATCCAAAAGAAATATTAAATAAAATGTATAGAGTTCCAGCTAAGAGCTTACTCTTACAGAAGATATCATTTTGATACCAAAAATCACTGAATAACGCACATCTATTTTTGTTCAGTTTATTGGAAACATCATTTGTGGGTCCTTGTGTCCCCAATCTCCAAACTTGACTACTGTACTATCATTGTTCAACATTCTTCCTTAGAATCCGAAGGCAACCTTACCCAATGTTTAATTTTCAGTCAGCAATAGATGCGGATCAGTTAGAACCTCACTAGCTGCATCATTGCCCCAAGCGCAAAATACTTGTATATGAAATAGTCTCGGAATGTATATGAATGCCCTAGACCAATTAATTTTTGCACAGAATCAGACCATATTCGGCGTTGAATGCTCATCGGATGATTTTATTTCCCAGATTTTGTTTCACCGGCTATATGTATTGAAAAATCTAGCCCATTTTTCACCAAAACAAAACTACTTAATAACAGTATGATGTGCATATATTATTACATTGTACACCTGTTTAAGGAATGTCGAGGGTAATTAAAGAAGTGACGGAGAAGACAATGAAAAGAATGCTTAGAAAGACAGAGTAGTACTTGCTTCCCTTAATAAAGCAGATTTATTACTGAGATATAATTTTTTTTATCATCAATATAGACTCTATAGAGTATGCCTTACCATCATGAGTTGCCAGGGTGGTTAAGGAAAATAAATTTTAGCCGACTTAAAAGTGATAAATTGTTCCTCTTGCATTTCACCTGTTTATGTTTTATTTCACATTCTCCTATCAATTACCTTTTCCTTCATGTTTGATCTTTCAAAAAATGCTTTGAAGCACTCGGATCTCTTTCCAATCCCCCATCCCACCCCCGTCTGATGACATTTGCTATTTACTTTTCTGGCATTACTAGTGTGTTGCAAAAGACAGGTTGCATACCGAAGCTCCTACCCTCGTCTTTTTTCCTTTGTTTTTCCTACCAGCATGTTTGGAATGAATACAAGAAGCTACATCAGTGAATGGAGGCCAAGGAAAACAGAAAATGAGAAACTAACAGCAATTTGGATCATGGAAAGATGGATCAGAAAGGTAACCAGGATGATTGTTTTAATCTAGCAATGAGCTCACCTTTATATCAGAATGTCTTGAAGTAGCATGAGATTTTAGCAATTTCTTCTGATCTTCAGATGAACAATTTTGGCAAAAGAAGTGATCAAGTCTCCTGGCTTCCTCTGGCGTCATGTCAATACAAGTCGGGTGGAACCTGGATGAAAGTTAAAGACACTTAAGGTGTGCTTGGTATGGAGGAAAACATTGTGTTTTTCAATTTTCCCATGTTTGGTTGAATTTTCTCTGGGAGAACAAGTTCCTTAAAATGAAGAAAATGACTTCCCAGGGAAAACAAGTTCCATAAGTTGCATTTCAAGTTCATTGTCTCTTCTCCACCCACCCAACGCCCCCAACCCCCATCCCTAGACCATCCCACACACGAGCCTCCACTCTCCACCCCATAGTGTTTTGCTAGATTACATATAAATGCTCTTGAGAAAAAACCATCCTCACCGAACACTAGAAAACAAGTAAGAAACCCACTTGTTTTCCAACAAAATATTTTCCTTCATACCAAACACACCCTTAGTTGCAGTCATCCAGATGTTAAAGTAGATGCAAGTGATGTTACCAGTTTTGGAAAAAGTTTTCTTGCTCAACTATCTTCACACATGAATTGACTTTGAATCGTGCAAATATGCTAGCACAAAGCTTAACTGTAAACATGTTCAGCCCTCAAACTAGCTGAAACAAAAATCATATGTACACTTGAATCCAGTCAGGAAAGGTGATCAAGAATCTGCATATTCAGCTCTAAGGATTCTCCTGCACCTTGCCATCCTTCCAATACAAGATTTTCAATGCAGAAAAGTACAGACCTAGCATAATTAAAGGCTTGACAGCCTAAGATAGCTAAAAGAATGCCGTCTTTCGGTTTGCATTCTAGACTCTGATTTTATCTTTTCAAGCAGAGATTCCTGATGGTAACTTTTCTTTCATTCATTCTTTTGCCCAACCACATTTGCAGACAGATGGAGAAATAAAAGTTGAATACAAGCAGAGTAAAAAACAGAACAGACCAATCTCCAAACATAACATGAACACTGGTGTTCCAACCACAATGGAACAAATTGATCAGAAATATAAAAACCCTCTGAAATAAATTATTTATGATGAGTACTTTTCACATTAATAAGTGAATTAATTTCCATATATCTGCCCTCGGGATGGATTAAAACAATAACCTTGTCGCTAAGGGTTAGACAAAATGAAAAAATCACTACTTCAAATCATTGCCTAAATAATTTTCACTATTTCTAATATCTTAAGCTTCGTGTATAATCAAATACCTTCAAACAAAATGGCCCGAAGGAGTACTAAATTATGTGGACAAAAAAAATAATTGAAGGAAGCATACACAAGCTGGAGTCGCTGGAGAGTTGATAAAGCCATCAGGAAGCTCTGGTGGATTATTTTTGTAGTTATCTTTTGGTGTTTGTGGAATGAAAGAAACAAAAGATGTTTTGATGGAATCTCAACTCCAAACTCCTACCTCGAAGTTAAATGTCTACTTAGTCTTTTTAGTTGGGTTAAGTTAACCCCTGTAATTAGCACAGACCAATTTTTGGAATTTGTTACCTCCCTAGTCATGGATTTGACACCTTGTAATAGGGACCTCCAAATTCTCATTTACATGTAATTTTGTTTTCAGCTCTTGTAACTTGCATCTACTTGATGCCTTTCCAATGATTATACCTTCATCAAGAAAAAGTAAAGGAAATTCCCGTATTTTTTTGGGTAAGGTAAATAATTTTCATAATGATAGGAAATTTCTTGTATACAACAAGTATGCCAAAAAGTAGAGAATCTACAACATAATATGACGGAACGACATCCAATCTTCTACACACTGGAACTTCATGGGTACACCAAAAAGAAACAAGGAATGAGAATGATCACATCTTAAAGTTCTGATAACAAGTTCCTGTACCTCATAATGATTCTATCTTGACTTCCCACCAAAAAATCAATGATTACAAGCAAAGATAGGCTATAGAATACTAGCTTTTAACTAGATTTAACATACCATGAGAGAGAGTGTCATGTTAAACTTCTTCTACCCCACTTTGGATGTAATTGTTAGACGCAAAAGACTTACTAACATCCGATTTTTACATCAAACCCCTTTAATTTACCATGATTAAGTAATACTTTGAGAAGAGAATGTGTTATTAACTATGGTTAAGTGATAAAAGACACATGTCGTACATTTATTTGTTTGGTGTAAACTCTGGGTGTAGGTAAATTCTTTCCATTATTCGACTTCCTGAATTAACCATATTCTAAATCAGACCAACCATATAAATATGCATAGCACATATGTACACATAATTAAAAATATATCAGAAAAGCTAATGGCAGTACAGAGATCTAACAACCACACAATGGGAAACTTACTATACTTTTTTCAGTATAACAAGGCACTTACTACTTTCACCTCAAAGGAAATTTTTTTTTGACACAAATAGGCAAGCATAGAGAGTAAGTGTTTCAAAGTAGAACATTAATTGCATTGCATCATGCACCTAAAAAATGTCCGAGTAACTCCGCTATGTGGGTAAACTTGCTCCCAACATTCGAACAGAAGGCATACAACATGTTAAAAGGAATCATGATCCTTCATCGGAACTGTCTGAGTAACTCCAGATAATCATAAACAGTTTGAGTTGCATATCCTGGTGCAATTAATGGCACAACTTTTCTTATGAAATTAGCTCTTGCACAATATCTTGACTTATCAAAAAAAAAAGTACATAGAGTATGCAATATAACATAGGAATAGGCTTTGAGATTGGAAACTAATGCATGACCTATACTTTTTAGCAACTACTATTACCACACTATTTTACCTCTTACCCGGAACTTTACATTATCAAAAGATTTGAAACATAGTGTAACTGAGAACTTAATAAGAAACCAGATCATAATATATTACCTGCCATGAGAAAAATGTAAAGAATCAGACTTACCAGTCACTGCAGCCCTCGCATTGAATCATGAGGTCATCAGGATTGTATGGCATTTCACATTTACAGTACCTGCAAAATTAGGATCAAAAAGAATATTTAAACAATAAACAAAGGTTAATAATCTATTAAACCAAGAGGCAAAACTTCTAAAAATGAATTTTCCTTCAAGCATCAAGTAGCTAGTATTGTAGCTAAATATTGTCAGATTCTAAAGTGATGGACTGGTTATGAAGGTATTTTTGTAAACAATTTTTTTTTAAAAAAAATTATGGGATGTTTTAATACAGCAAAGCAAACTGTGGATAAGAAATAAGCCAGCATAACTAATGCAACCCTATTAAGCACTATTCATATACACCCTACCAAACGACCCCTAACTGTAAACTTGATTTAGGAAAAAATACGCTGCTTCTCAACAAGCTATTACTGAATCATTACTTCATGATATTGCGAATATCTGAAGCCAGGCTACTAGATTGACCACTTTCTAATGTACCAAGTAATTAAATAGAGACTGTAAAGAGAGATGCCACAAATTTTATCAAACTTTGTACATACACGGCAACTCTGTCAGGATTAAACGCTCCGGTAGAAGAATTGTACTCGAAACGGCAAAAGAAATCTTCGTTGCCAACGGCGTCGAGTTTGGTGTAGCTTTTGAATGTGTGGACCGTACACTTGCCTTCAATTGTGTCGGCGCTTTGTATATCGTAGTGATCGGACATAAACAATTCCTTAACGCCGTGAAACTGACGTCTACCACCAATCGACTCCTCCGGCCGATAATACCACCGGATGTGAACCCTAACGTTGCCACCTCGACTATCGGACTCAATCTTCTCAATTCGAGCAACGTACGACGGCTTTGACGACTCCGAAGGTCGCATCAACACGCAATCTCCGGCTGCCACGTGGCGCAAGTTAGATTTTCCGGCGAATTTTTTGCATATTTATGAAATAGAATCAACTTACCTCGAATCGTCTTGTTGATGGATTTAACAGTATAAGTATCTAGGGTTCGACGATTGGTACGAGTTTTAGCCATGGACTGAAGGAGTAGTGTGACAAACAAGACACACTAAAGTCATGCGCTTTGTAGAGAGAGAGAGACGAACCGAGCCAAGCCAGAGTGTGCCACAAGTGCTGTTTGTTTTCTTTTTATATTTTTTTATTATTAAGTTGAAGGAGAAAGACTTGATAGTCATGGTCGGCTCATGGCAGCCTAGTAAATTTATTGTTTTAGGTTTAAAATTTTTATTTTCGTTTAGGTAATATAGGAATTTGTAAAAGAAAAAAATTAACAAAAAGAGAAATAAAGAAAGATTGTATAATTTATTAATTACTTAAATCTTTGTACTAGTAAATAAGTTTTTCTACAATAAGATCCAATGTTATATATTACAAAGACATGGCTAATATCTTACTATTATCTTTAATTAATTTTACTAATAAATAGTGATATTACTATGTGAAGTAAAAATGATTTATGTCTTGTAAAAATATTACACTATAAATAACTATCCGGAAAAAATGTGACGACTCTTATCGAGCGGCCCTTGTTGATAGTATGTTGTGAATCAGATTACTTCTTGTTAATCTTTAGTTGAGTTGTCTGACGAGTTTAGCAGACCATTTGAAGAAAACGAAAAGTAATTGCATTTGATGAGGAGAAACTATATGAATTGAGCATGGACAAATTAGATAGAGAACTGAAGCTCTTGGAAGAGCAACAAACGCTTTTGATTTTGGAATGGGTGAATGCTACGGAAGTGAAGAGGGTTGGACTCCGTAAATATAGTTTTTCTTCAAATACGTCTAGTGGCGAAGGAGGATCTTCAAATACTATCATATTTGCTCTTTTTATTCTAGAGTGTTGCAGTTTGTTGATTAAAGATGCTAGAAACATGTTGTGGTTATAAAAAACTGAAGAGGAAGTTTGGATAATTTCATTTTCTTGTCTCTAATAATTATATATTGAAATCATTAATAGTGATTGTCGCACCCGCCTTTAATCACCTCATCCGCAAAGAGAAGTGAGGTTAAAAGTATAAAGTTAATAGGATGTTGCAAATAGTTAATTAAAAGATGCATTTTGACAACGTAAAATTTTTTACCCTTATTCTTTTGAAGAGTCTCGCAAAGGTGATTGCGGTTTTGAGAAATAAATTGCCGATATAAACTCTGAAAATTTGGCATGGCATTATTAATAAAAATACATGAAAAGTATGCATTTGTATGGCACTATTTATAAAATATATGCAAAGTTAATTTTTGGATAAAATGCATGCATTTGTAAGACATTATTTGTAAAATACATATATAGTTGATTTTGGATAAAAGTATGCATTTGTATGACATTATTTATAAAATACATATTTTTTGCAATTGATAATAAGGAGAAAAGCAAATTGTTTATAATGCAAAGAAGTGATTTTTATGGAAGTCATTTTAAATTGCAAATCGGATGAAAAACTAAACTTTATTTGCATGATTAATAATGTGAGTAAAAGATGACCAAATTGTTTTGAAAGTTTTAAATATGCATAACGAGCCTAAAATAAATAAACTAGCGGCGTGTTTCCGATTTTAAACTACCCGAGCCTAAAATAAATAAACTAGCGGTGGGTTTCCAATTTTAAACTACCCTATTAATTTATCAATTCAAGACCTAATCATTCCAAGTGTTCTAATGATAGCACAAAATTGAATAATTAAATTACAACAAAAATGAAAATATGGCAGGATTAGGGAATTAAAGCAGCGACTAGGGCGGATGACGATGTCATCCCACCCTATTTGTTTAGAAGTCCCGAGGTAGGAGAATGCAATGAACGTGGATGCGGATCTTCGCTTGACAATAGTCATAATGAGACTCTTCGCTGCTCCCGATGCATTTCATGTAAACAAAAGAAAAGAAAATGATTAGTAGACGGAACATGAAAATATATACATAAGAAAGTGTAAATAAATAATTCATGAAAAGTAATATGTTGTTGGGCCTTCATTTATGGGGCACTCGATGAAAATAGTGTATTGTTGGCCCCCTAAATGTAGCAGTTCACGGGCCAAAACATGGCAGCAAAAATGGTCAGAAATCCAGCAGCCAACAGCCCAAAATACAGCAACAGAATGACAAAATGCAGCAACGAAGTGGGCAAAAATGCAGCAGCAAACTGGCTAAAACGCAGCAGCAACTTTACTCAATGCGTGGCATCTTTTAATCCCAAAATGTAGCAACCATTTGCAATAAAGTATGGCAATCGCAAGGCAAATAACAGCAGCAAATCACTCTCGGAATGAGATGTCAAAATGTAGTAATTAAAGTGACACATGTAAATAAATACGGAATCAACCAATAAGTGAATATAATATCTCTCTCGAGAGAGAGAGAATGGGGGATCAGGAGAAGGCGAGGAGAAAATGGGCCCAATGCGATGTTACTTTCCCTCATTTTATTTTGTATGATCAACTCTCTTAACATTCTTAAGACGAGACGAAAAAGAAGTTTTAAAATGATTTGTTTTCCATATTTGAATGAAGTGCAATTTAACCAAAATGGTTTGTTCTTCATTTTTGAAGAAATGTTAAGAGCTAAAAAAATGGTTTGTTTACCATTTTTAAAGAAGTGTAAAGTATGTCGAAGGTGTTCCCTTTTTAAGAAAATTAATGCAAGTGGTCAAATCCTTGAAACGTTTAAAAGAATGACATATCAAGTTTTAAAATGAGGAAGTAATATTGCTTTACTTTTGGTAAAGCTATGTGTTTCATTCACGAAGTCGCTAGCCTGCCGTTGGCATCGTATCCCACGTACCTGGGGCCCTGCTTGGGGCTATGACTACTCTTTAATCTCCACTTGGCGCGTGGACTCGTGCCACTTGCCATAATTGAACTCCAAGCGAGGTCGCTCCGTTGCAGCACACATGTAAAGAATATTCAAAGAGGTAAGAGTACATACATTCCAAATACTTGATTGAAGGAAATAAAATCAAAACATATAAATTTTAATGTGTTTCCTTTAAGAAAAATTACTTTTGATTCAAGTAAACTCATAGAGAGATTGAATTAGAGATAAGTAGTTAGACAAAGAGCAAAGTCTATTTAATTGTCTACTGAACTCCATTGGACAAGATTCCAGAATAGACATCAACAAAAGAATGAGAGTTTGTCATGCCATGAATTTGATGCCTTTTTTTTTAAAACAGATTAGCTATCAAATGGTATTAACAAACCCAAAGTAAGGACAATGAAGTGTGAAATATGACCAAAACTTTGTTTCTAAGCTACATCTTTTAAGAATAAGGTCATATAATAATTCCAACAAAACAACAAGAAACAATATACTACAAGCTCTGGGAATAATTTCTTCAATAATGTAAAGAAATAATGTGACCTCAATCGTTAGGTTGGGATACTAGCACTACAGTGATCAAATAATAACTTTTTATGCACTTCATATATATGATTCCCAAGCATTACTAATTGCATGATCTAAAACAATTTAAAGTAGTAATTGATATTTTAACAGTAAGTCACTTTATACAATAACCATTACATATGAAATCTATTGGGTTGTATTCTGTCAACTTCATTTCAGATTCCCACAAAATTATCCACTCAAGAGATAACTAACAAGGACCAAGGAATATATTCATATCAAAGTTGCATCAATAAACTATCATCAAAAGTGTAAATCAAATAATGTGAGCCATAGTAATGATTATTCCTCCTAACAAAAATAAAAGGGGAAAGACAAGACCAAGTGCAATGTAGCTCTATTCAAATTAGTGTAAGGCATCAAAACTTATACAGAAATAGATATGATTTCAGAGCAAAGCAGCTAAGACAACCACAGACACAAGGCAGTAAGGTCACCAAAGATAAATACAATATGGAATAAGCGATGCGGAAGCGACAACTAGCAATAGTAACCAAGAGTCGGAAAAGCCATAAAGGAATACACAATGACAAACACCAACGAGGCAAAGAAAATAGTTTGATCAGAGTTGAAAAGGAGAGAAACAACCTGTGAGTATTGAATCGCCAAGCCAAATCTGAAACAACTTCTCCGGGCAGCGAACCGAGGCGCCTTCTCGAATCGTCGAATCAGCTCGGAGAAGTTATTTAGGAATTCTAATTTTTGCGATTTCGGAATTCTGATTTTTGGACTCGGACCCGACCCGACTCGGATTGCAACCCGACCCGGAAATGTAAAGAACAACAAAAAAAGGGCAGATTTTCTGATTTTTGGACCCGGTTTCTTGACCCGAAACAGAAACAGACCCGACCCGGAAACAGGCAGAACTCAGATAGTACCTTGGTCGGATGTCATATGAGATGTGGCTCCGGTGTCCATGTACCAATTTACGTCCGGGAAATTTAAGCCAAGTGTATGCATTGTGGCCTCAATATCTGTAGGTGTCAGAATTGGATTTGGGCATGTAGCATGGAAAGCCTGCGGGGGTCGAGGCCCAAGCAGGCCCCCTGCTGCCCCGACCCATGACTGGATCGCTGGACACTGTTGGGGACTGTTAGATGATATTAATCTCCCTTGGAGAGTCTTTCATTAATATCAAGGTATATATAGAGTACAATATTCATCCCTTATACAATAGGAATCCTAAGCATATACAAAAGAGGAATCCTAGTCTTACCATAATTATATTTACACAATATATGGAAATATTCTAATTATGGGTAGGAAATATATTATTTCCTATATTTACACGTTTACACACCCCCTCAGTCGGAGCGGGAGGAGGCCGAACGATGAGACTGAATTTGAAGTCAAGAAATAACTGTCTGGGAAGTCCTTTGGTAAATATGTATGCATACTAACAATAGATGGCAGAGATGTTATCACAATACACAATAGATGCCTGACGCAAAGGACACTGAAGTTCTAACAGTAAATTTCTGAGCCAACAAATCTCAGCTACTACATTTGCAACGCCTCTGTACTCAGCCTCGGCACTGGAGCGAGATAGGGTAGCATGTCACTTGGCAAACCAAGAAATCAGATTATCCCCTAAGAAAACACAAAAAACGGAGGTGGAGTGTCGCGTGTCCGGACACCCTGCCCAAACCATCTCTCCACTTCCAAAGAACCCAAAATTGGCCAAACAAGACCCTAATTGGAATGCGGCTATGTATGAGGAATTAGCATCGCTAGACACTGTTGGGAACCAAAACATTGGGCCTGTAATTTTGCTGAGACTGGCACAAGTATCGGGATATGTAGACGCCGGAAAATAGGGGATGTTGGGCCAATGGCCACTAGCCCAGCCCCACTGCCATGGGGCCCGGGGTTGTGGCCAAGTGGCCTGCGGCCCACTGCTCCGAGGCCCGTTATTGCTGCCACTGTTCCAGCCTTCCCCACCGCTCTGATACCATGGAAGAAATAATATCTTGATTATTCTTATTGAATGAATATGTATATATACAAGTTACAATCTTAAAATATGGAAAATCCTATTCCTACTAAACTTTTAATATCCTAATTCTACTTGTACAAGAATTCTACAATTATAATTATGATAATTATACAACATAATTAACTACTTCTATTTTTGGTACACTAATTGTGGAAAACCATGTATATCAGTGGGATATACACGGTATATTCTATCAAAATATATGCTTCATCAAATATTGGAAGAGTACTAGAGCACAAATATATTGTGGTAGCTTCGCTGACTTTATGAGGTTTAACCTTCGCCACAATATTAATGGCTCAGTTTAAAGGGAGAGAGAGAGGGAGAGTGCGGGAGATTGGTTTGATTAGGAAAGATGGGTTTTTTGGTTCGCTCCCTAGGTAGTCAACCTTTTTACTATTCCCTTCATTCTATAATAAGTGGGTTTTTAGGCTCATGCACATTCCTTAAGAAATTACTTCTAGAAAATTATGAGTGTTTTTACTTACCCCTAATCAGGTTTCACTATTTTCTAAAAAAAAATATAGTAAATGAATCTTGACTATTTAAATAGGAGATCTTGAAAAAATCTGCTCAAAGTCTTCTTGAAATCATAAGACGCTACTTATTTTTTTTTAAAAAAAATCTAACGAACCACTTATTATGGAAGGAGGGAGTAGTTTGCCTCTTTTTTCAAGTATAATGCTTCATTTTATATTGGAAGGGTACAAAGGGTACAAATAAGATACTAACAATAAAATTGACAAATTTAACTTTTCTCCGGTTTTTGCCAACAGTTCAAGAGACTAATTTACTTACTATTATGCCTCCTTAAATTATTTATTTATCAAAGTTGATATGGACGTAAATAATGGGGTAAGTAAGCATTTCACTTTTTTAAACTTTGCAAACTAATAACAGATGCATATTTCTCCACATTCTTGGAATATCGAAGGCCTATGCAAGATTCCAAATGTAAAATAAAAATCATTTACAATTTTAACTTTGATTCGAACATAAAATATCTACCATAGAAACGACTCGGTTCTGATATTAGCATTCATGTAGTCATATTCATTTAATTCAAGGTTAATTCTTTCCTCCTCATAGCATCATACCAATCTTATTGTTATCGCCCCGAATTATGTTATCTGCCGTTTTATCGGCTGATGAAATCGGAAGATAAATTGATTCCTTAACTTAAGCGATTTGGGATGGAAACGGAACTCTAATTTCCAGCAATGGGTTCCCCAACTACTCCAGAAAGCGTTAGGACGGTGATATGAGTAAACTAAGAGGTAAGAAACATGAATGCAGTTGAGTACAATAAAGTAAAGGATAAAATAAAGTAAAACGATAAAGATAGATAAAAAATTGAGTTGTTTGATTGATTGGTTGTGTCTTATTTACAAAGAATGATGTTATTTATAGTACAAAAAGGGGGGGGGGGAATGTACAACGTGGTCCCCCCCATGTCAGCCATTAAGTAACCCATTATGTTCAATGGCCGACTATGGGGGAGGTGGTGCCGATTTTCTCGCCCTCTACTCCTCTTGCTCGGATAATGGCCCTTTCTTTTAGCTGTTGTTGGCCATTACCGCTTCTAGGGGTCCGGAAACCCTTTTGACTTGGTCATTGAGGCGTATACATCTGAGTGGGTCCCAGTCGTGCATCTAACTAACAATTCAACTAAGATGCCTTAGTAGCCGATGAAGTTCTTGTAGTCAAGGGCTAGGAGTAAATTCAGCTCTGGAACAGTTCGGCTGTCACTGAATTTGGCTAAACACTTAAATTACTTTTAAGTGTTAACAATTGCCCCCTACATTAACTTGAGTTTGACTGTTGAGTTGATGTATCCGAAAGTAGCCATTGTTTCACTTCAATCGTCTCGTCTCCAGTGCATGCAATGATGATTACTTCTGAATTGGGTTTCCCCTTCAACCGAGGTGTCTTTATTACCACGAATTGGTTCTAATGTTTTCCAACCGTGCATTCGAAGGACCCGGCTTTCAGCAGTCGTTCGATCTCGGCTTTGATTTGAGGCATCAGTTGAGGGTGATACCTTCTGGGCGGCTGTTTTTTGGGTTTGAAACCCTCATTGATTGGCAATCTATATTCTACCAAAGTACGTGCTAGCCCAGACATCTTATGATAATCCCATGTGAATCAGTCTTTATACTGTAGTAGAAGGGCCGTTATGCCTTGTTTGTCTTCTTCCTTTAGCAAACCACTAATATGTGTTAGCCGAGGGAATTCTTCAGTTCCCAAGTTGATATCTTCCAAAGGATCCTGAGACTCAAAACTAGGCATAGCCCTTCTTATAGGCGATTCAAGTTCCATCGGGAGCTCAACTTCAACGGCTGCAAGCGTTAGTTCGTTGTCGTGGTTCCCCATCTGCGATGCCTCAGCTATCTTTGTCTCAGAACTTAGGACGGTCGGCCGATTCCACAGGTCACGTGTGATCTGGATTTCCTCAACCATTTAAATCCTCCAAGGTAAGTCGTGGTTCAGCTAATTATTTTATTTCAAACCCTCGCGAGGTAAGATTACAGGATTCCCAAGATCCTTCTTCATACTACTCTGTGACGGCTATGGGAGCCACATAGGGTGAATAGAGGACATCCTCTACGTTCTGAACCCCTGGTCGGAATGAGTTATCATCCGTTGGGACGATTTCTATCTTGTCTCCTTCCCAAAAGATGAGTTTTTGATGCATGGTAGAAGAAAGGCATCAGCTGGTGTGAATCCAGTCCCTGCCTAGCAGAATGGTGTAGGACGGCTTGCCATCTATTACAAAGAAGGCAGACCTGGCCGTCCTAGGACCTACATTGATTTCTGCTACTAGAATTTCTAATGCTTCAGAGGCTTCTCTCATAAAGCTAGCCATTTTCATGTTAGTTGGGATAAGATCATAATTTGTTTTGTTAAGATCCTTCAAGGTAAGAAGCGGCATCACATTCAGCACAACCCCATTGTCGACAAACACCCGACTAATAATTTTGCCGTTAATGTAAGCCTTGATGTAAAGGGGTTTGATGTGTTTAACCACATCTTCTGTAGGTGCACCAAATACGGTGCTCAAAGTGTCCCTAGTCGTGTTGTCGGCTATTGTTGCCCATTCTGCGTCTTCTAGGCAAACATCACCTTCTAGGCTATCCAGCACGGAGCGGCTGGCCCAGAACTCACATGGAATTAGGCTGACCATTTCAATGTCTGCCCACATCTCATCGACCAGGTCATGGATAAATAAATCGAGGATGGAGTCCCCTCATTCATCCAATTTGGATGACCAGAAGCTCATATCTTCCATTTCTTGGAGACAAATGGGGATCGACTGGGATCCTCTGACTGAATCTTCTGTACGATCTGTGGGATTGCCTCGGTTAGAGGTCCATCTGGGGCCACATTCTCTTGCTGGGGTTCCTCCGTTGGGTTATCGGTAGACTGTTCATCCAGCTCTGGTTGACCCGACGTCTTTCCTTCATGCGACATTGCCCCTAAAGCAACTGAGCTGAATGCCTGCTCGAATGCCTCGGCTATGGCAAACTCAGGAATCTCATGATTTTCGGCTGCTTTGGTGTTTGAAATTAGATGCAATGTCTATTGCATCTTACGCGAGGCCTTGTCACGTTGCATCCTTCTTTTCTGAGTCCTGGATGCGACTCTCGGTGGTGCCTCTTTCTTTCCGGGAGCCTGCTTGACAGACCACTTCCTATCTTCTGTGTTGCCGACTGGTTTAATCATTCTTTGGGGTCTTGTTTGGTCCTCATTTCTCGCCATGATACGTAAGGACGAAACACCCTCATTTATGTTAAACTCGACCAACCTTCGTTTGGTTTTAGGGAGTGGTTCTTCATCTATTAGAGGCATGCTCGGCTGCTAGTTGGTTGGCATCCGTACTTGCCCCCCAGGCCTATGCTTGGCACCTATAGGGACCCTTCTGAACCTCATGGTTTGTTCCTGAAGTTCTCGCTCAACGTCCCTCGAGTATTCAGGGCGGCCATGAAAACTGCTTCTAGCTGGCTGCCTGTCTTCGCGAATGTCATGTAGGTTGCCTAACCGGTTGAACACAAAGGTCCTTGTGGCTTCTCCCCTTCGGTAGGTTTCTTTGGGAACCACACCCTTTTCATCGGATGTCTCCCTTTGGTGCCCCTTGACTCATCGGGCTTAGCAAAAGATACTATAGATATTAGTACCGCGAGAAAGGGGTCAGTATCAATGGACATTTCAGCCATACTCTTGTCGGCTAGCTTGAACCTCCCCTCTTTGATGCCCTTTTGGATCGCCTTTCTGAAGACCACACAATTAGAAGTAGAGTGGTTGTATGAATTATGCCACTTGCGGTATTTCTTATCTTTGAGTTCCTCGGCATGCAGAATCCTATGACCATCAAGCAGCCGAATTTGCTTATCTTTGAGCATATGATCAAAGATCTAATCTGTCTTTGTGATGTCAAACAAGTAATCGACCCTGTCATCGGATGAACTCGTCTACTTTTCTTTTACGGCTTTCAAGGCTGGGCATGAGTAAACCTTACCCCTGACGATCTCGGCTACCATTGTATCTGTCGTGCAGTCAGCTGACTCTGAGTCAGACTCATCCGCTTCAATGATGGATACCAAGTGGGATCCTCGATTTCGGATGGCTCTTCTCCGCTCCTTCTCCTGGACGTATTGTTCTATTTGGATAGCCTTTTCGGCTAACTGGCTCAGGTCAGAGCATGATTGTCCCACCAACTTCTCCTTTAACTGAGGGTGCATGTTGTTGATTATCATGGGGCACACTCAGACTCGGAGAAGTGTACGGTGCATTTCCCAACCTTCTTTCTGAATCTCTCGATAAAATCGACAGTCGATTCGTTGACCTGCTGCTTGAGATTCGTTAGATCAGTCACGGTAAACTGGGGTTGGGGCCAATAGAACCTATCATGGAAGCAACCCTTCATGTCAGCCCAGCTCTGTACGAAATCAGGAACCAAAGAAGAGTACCATGCGAAGGTTGTTCCCGTTAGAGAGAGAGAGGGAATAGCTACAACGTGATACTCATTCTGGCCAGCCTCGCCGCATTGGGCAGTAAATCTACCGATGTGCTCGATAGTGGATTTATCCTCGTCGCCAGAGAAGTTGGCAAACTCCGGTGTTTTGAAGCCCTTCGACAAAGGTGTTATCCGATCAACCCAATCGGGGTAAGCTTCTTATAAACAGGCATGTCCAAAGGTTTCAGTTGGATGCCGAAGTACCTCTGCATGGTATTAACAATAATTTTCGGGTTTATCAGTTGTGACGTCCCCTGCCGATTCTCGACTGGATTCGGCTGGTAGGCGTTCTGCACTGGCGGCCTCCATTCTGCACTTTGTTGGACATGGTTTTGAAGGTTGTAGGTGGTCTGCTGGACATTACCAATAGGTAGGGTAATGCCCCATTGCTGTTGTTGGGTATGGCCACCAAAGCCTGCAACCTGAGCTCCTGGAACGGTTAACAGAGCCTGAGGATAAGGTGGAACAGTAATTCATGGCTGCTCTCCTCTGACATCGGACGTTCTTAGAAAATTTACGCTTCCTGGAAGGTATGGATTGGGTACTGGAAATGACTGCTGAAATGGTATTCCATTGTAAACAGTATCACCAGATAGCCGAGCTAAGTCATAGGCAGGGGCCATCGGCTGCCAATTCGGCTGGCCAACATTGTTCGCCTGCATCGTAGGGCCGTTCGTAGAAACGTACGGCATAACGGAGGGCAATTCAAAGTGTCCTAGAGCCTGAACTGGTCTCCGAGCCATGTTGATCTGCCCATATTGCAGACTCGCTTGGTCAAGTGGCACATTTTGCCCCCCAAGGTTCGGCGACGACCATGCAGTGTGCTGGTTGCCAGGCGATTGGGCTTGTGTTCTTAGGTGCGCTACCGGCTGCACCTGAGTAGGCACTAGTTGATGCACATGCGGCTGTGGAAGAACACCGGTAGTCACGGTCTCATGTTGAACATCACCGCTCGTCAGAGGGATGACAGAACTAGCCGAACATTCTCCTGGTGCATTCGATTGGTTTCCATCTCTCTCGCTTGATGAACCTCATTATGTAGCATCGACTTCACAATGTCAACCAACTGTTTAGAAACTTGGTACATAATATCGTGGATGCTCAAGTCGATCTATTGTCTAATAAAAGACGTGGTCATTATGGTTGGACCTTCAGATTGGCTAGATTCTTGCACAACTTGGGTTGATGGAAGAAGTGGAGGGGTATCAACTGATGTAGGCATACCTGAGGAGGATGTTGGTTCGTTGTTCCTTCTGGGAGGATTTTGTTTAGGATGTGGACTGGACTCGGGGTTCATTTACTTACCAGACCTTAGGCGCATACGCCAAGAATGATCCTGACATGGAGAATCAAACTTTGTTATTAATTCACCTATGGTCCCGCTGGGCGTGCCAAATTTGTTCTCGCCCTGAATTCTGTTCTCTGTCGTTTTATCGGCTGATGAAATCGGGAGACAAATTGATTCCTTAACTTGAGCAATTTGGGCTGGAAACAGAACTCTAATTTTCAGCAATGGGTTCCCTAACTACTCCAAAAAGTGTTAGGACAGTGATATGAGTAAACTAAGAGGTAAGAAACATGAATGCAACTGAATACAGTAAAGTAAAGGATAAAATGAAGTAAAAGGATAAAGATAGATAAAAATTGAGTTGTTTGATTGATTGATTGTGTCTTATTTACAAAAAATGATGTTATTTATAGTACAAAAAAGGAAAAAAACTGTACAACATGGTCACTCCATGTCAACCATCAAGTAACCTACTAAGTTCAATGGCCGACTATGGGGAGGTAGTGCCGATTTTCTCATCCTCTACTCCTCTTGCTCGGATAATAGCCCTTTATTTTAGCTGTTGTTGGCCATTACCACTTCTAGGGGTCCGAAAACCCTTTTGACTTGGTTGTTGAGGCGTCTGCATCTAAATGGGTCTCGGTCGTGCCTCTAACTAACAACTCGATTAAGATGCCTTAGTAGCCGATGAAGTTCTTGTAGTCGAGGGCTAGGAGTAAATTCGGCTCTGGAACAGTTCGACTGTCACTGAATTCGGCTAAACACTTAAATTACTTTTTAGTGTTAACACTTGTCTAATATTTACTTGGTAATATTATTTTTGTTAAGGAGATGTACTTTACTTACCTGGAACATGTGTTTGTAACACAAGATCTAATTGTTTAGATTGCAGGACCTTGAGGGTCCGGAACTACAGAAGAATAAGAATAGAAAGTGTATATTGGAAATTCGATCTCTCGTGGAAAGGATGAAGCAAAATAGAGTTCTTTTTCCAACAATAACTTCTAAATATATACATCGATGAGGAAGACAAGCAGTGACACAGCGGCCACATTTTGAACAATGAAGGTTCAAAAGCAAATAAGCTATACTAATTATTGCCCAAAAAGAACTAGCATAAGAGCTTTTCCCAGAACTCTTCTGTTCTCTGAGATAAAGCTCACAACAAACTTTACCGTTTAAATAGTGGTAGCTAAATAATATCTATCTATACATATGTAATTGACCTTTTGACAAGAGAAATCCTTGATGCATCCCCACCTATCTCTTCAAAAACTACTAGCAAGTTCCCAGTTGGCTTCAACCAAGATCGAGGAACATGATACCTAAAAAAACAATGGGTTAGAAGAATTAGCAACTTAGGTTTATCTGCTAAGGGTCAAAAATACTATGGATTTAACTTATATACACTACAAATCATTTTTATAGCAGATAGCTGCGTTATTTTCTAGGTTACTGATCCTACTTTTTATGGAAGGTTAGTTGTATTTATGACCTGATAGTTAAAAATCCTTTTACATTGTGTATAAGTTAAACTCAAATGCTATTGATGATCTGCATACCATCTTTGAGTTGGCTGGCCACAACCAGTTTGGCACTTTCCTTGTCGGTATGTCGCTGCATAAGTGCAAGGGCTGCAGTTACCAGTGGCATAAGCAGTCCAGTATCTTCCGATGCTCTGCCCGTTGATCCATACTTGACCCTTTCCCATACTACCCATGTCCACTGCTAATGGATCACTTCCTCTTGGTGCATTGAAATATACCTGAAAGTTTCATGAAGAATCTCAATATTCATGGTCAAGATCAAGATTGCACCTTTTCGTTTCTCATTATTACAGCTCTATACGACAATATCAATCTTATCTTCAAACATCGATAATCAACTTTTAATATCAGGAAGTTTTATCAATTCTGATGTTTCAAAATTTACAGAAATATTCCCTCCAATCCAAAATAATTGATGTTTTAGGCTTGGGCACATGGATGAAGGAATTCACTTACTTCTAAAAATTAAGAGGGGTTTTGACTAAAATACCTTTAGTTATGATTATCTTTTCTTTTTAGGTTGATATAATTATCATGAGGATTAGGAATGTGTAAGGGCAAATTTGGAAAAATGAATTAAATACCTTCTTGGTTTTGTGAAACATCAATTATTTGGGACCAACTTTTAAAGGCTAAAACATCAATTATTTTGGACTGGAGGGAGTAGTTACAAGTGATTTCCATCAGTGAGTATATTTTTTTAAGGGTTCTTCGTATTACATTTTTACTTGTTACTAATAATCTGTGAAGCAATTCAATTTGGAAATTCTTCTATCCTGTCGCCTTAGACTTGAGCAAACATATATACCTTGTACCACGTAAGAGGTTGTTGCTGTCTAGCTATCAAAGAGCCTCCCACCCATTCAGCAGCAGAAATTGCATTTGAAGCCAAGTTCATGGACTCACCTCTCAACCCCACCTGCGCAAAAACATTCAAAGTTGTGGTAACGACCTCTAAGATGCCACAGCATGAATAAGAAAGTAGGATATGCACCTGATATGACCATTTCTGCCACGATAAGTCCCTTTGACCCTTGTCTAGCCCATGAAGAACGACCGGTCCAAGAACTCCTGTGCTCCATGTCTCATAATGTGCTCCATTGTTCTTCAAATACAACAAACCAAGACGCGAAGGTGAAAAAAGAATTTTGGCAAGCAAGAAAATGATGAGTGATCTATGAGATCCACAAATGCAGAAATATATATTCTCCCCACCGCCCATGCCCCAACTCAAGTTGTTGCTACTAATGTTTATTCAAAAAATAAAAATTGGTCATTCAGTCCTCACACATGTCATAGGTCTAAAATGATATTTTATTGAGAATCTTTGATCTCTTGAGTGTGAGTCGTAATAAGAGACTAACCGGCAATCCAACAGCTACACTAAGTAGGGAAATTCTGTTTATTCCAGCATGCAGGTTAACACCTCCTGTAAATGTAACTCTTCGGTTTCCTCGGTTTCCATAAACTGAACCTGTAATTGGACCCTGGAACTCTTAGAAAGATTCCAACATTTGACGTTTCACAACACTAAAATGTTAAACAAAAAGAGAAAAGCATTTGCACCTGAAAGCCGTCCATTAATATACACATGTAAGGCATGGCCTGCTGACTGCACAGTAAGTGTCAGAGGTTGCCCTCGATGTAGAAATGATTCAGTTGAATTTATCTCAACACTGAAAAGTTCAATGACATGGTCAAACAAATATTCATACACGTTTGACAGCAGGCATATAAAATGGTGTTGTTCGTACATAGTGGTGTACCAAAGGTAGTCACTTGTATCTCTGGTAACATTTAATTGCTCCAGGAGACCAACAACAGTGAGCTTTGAATCCGCGTCAATCGTGGACACATCTTCGCTAAATGTTTCCCAAGAGCGCAGTTGTACGTTTGTGGGCAGCATCTGTGAAGTGGATGTCTTAACTCCAACCTGATTTGAAGCGCAAAAGATTTCATCACAAACATTTTCAGTAAATAGACTGCAAGTGGCAACTGAGTACTTCCTACATATTTTAGCTTCAATTCTCATCTTTGTAGATCATGTTGATGGGAATAAAAAACCAAGAGTTTGTTTTGTAGACACATTATTGTCAACTTATTATGAAGTATTATTTGGTTAGAAAGTAGGGAGTGGATGGTATATGAAGAATGATTACAACCTAATGTTAGCTAGGGATGGAAAAATTAGCCCATGAAAACATGACCTGCCCAACCCGCCCTTGTTAGCTCAGCCCATCCCATTTAAGCCGATCAAAAATTGGGCTGATATATATCCTAAATTGACTTGAGAAATCTTGTCAAAATATATTCAAAAAGACATTCTATTTATTTGATATGTTATATATAGCCATAATAAAGAAAAAGAATAGTAGTTTTATTAGGTACTAAAAATTATAAAACAAACAAAGAAATTAAAACTTGGTAAGAATTGAACGGGTTGGGTTATGACCCGCTTTTTAGCCCATTTCAGCCCAAGTAACTTTTGGACAGGACAATAACCCGCCCACTTATTAACTCAATCCACTTTGACCAGCCCAAATTCAGCTCAGCCCGCCCATTTGACACCCCTAACGTTAGCTGCGGGGAGAACATTTATTAATGAATGATTCTTCAGCACCAATGAATAAAAGAAGAGGATATACAAGCAGGAGTAGTAACATCTTGATATATACATACCTTGGCAGTATTAAACACAACATTTTTACAGTCTGGAAGAATGCTTATTGACCAAGGTGGCAGATCGTAATGCTTGTGCTTAAATGTCACCTTTGCAGTTGAACTCAAATGGTAATTTGCAAGAAAAGCAGCACAATGTCCAGAGCCGGAAGAAAATACATGTGCCTGCAAAATGGAGAAGATTTCAGAATTTTAAAAGGACAAACAATTATGCATCTGATATGTAAAAGAATGAGTCAATGTAATAAAAGAAAGAACAAAAAGATAGAAAGACACCTGTTCATAGTTTCCTAAGGCAGTAATGGTAGGATCAGCAGAAATCAGTGCTGGTTCACATAACTTGATAGCCTTATGAAGCTCCTTCAAATGGTCATACTTTGGCTGCCTAATCAAGCCTATAACATAAGCATGGAGAACTCATTAGTATATTAGAGGAAAGTTGCACTAACATGAGAAGTTGTGCATCTAAGTAGGTACTAGCTCAGTCTCTGACCGTATTCATCAATCGGAGCATCATAGTCATAGCTGGTCGTGATGAAAGGCCCTCCAGCTGTTCTTCCAAAGTTGGTTCCCCCATGATACTGTTCAAAGAGGAATAACGAACATTGGTAAAAAGTATCTTTACTTTTGATAAGTAAATTTATTGATATCATTTTTTTTAGAAATGACAAGTGTAGAACTCTTGATATCATTTTCTTACATTCATTTCGTAAGAATTAATAGGTAATGTCACGAAGAATGCGAAGTACATAAAAGCCACTGAATTTAACAGTAAAGACTTGGTGATGGGTCTAGATGAAAATTCAGATAACTATAAAAGATAATTTTCCCTTTGATTAATTTACGTAGTGCTTTATAGTTTTGAGATTCAAACAATCTTTATCGCTTTATGGTTTTGAGATTCAAACAATCTCGTTCCAAAAAGTTCCATACATCAAATTAATAGAAATGCAGTTTTAAGCAACGGGCATATCATCAATCGATATATAACTTCAGAGAACTAGTTAAATTCCATTATACAGGAGCTGCAGTAACGAGATTCCAAAAGCTGGAGGAAATCTACCTACCATATAATAATTCACCAAAGAGCCTCCTTTTTGAACGAACCGAGCAACTGCAAAGGCCAAATCTTCAACTGGTCGATGATGAACTGGACCGCCAAAATCATCAAACCTTTACACATCAAGAAACTTAAGTAAAAATCATTTTGACATGGAAAAATATTAATCATACTGCAAATGCGGAAGTATCTTGAATTTACCAGCCGCTCCATGCCTCTGTCCATATCGTTGGCTTGTTAGGTTTGTTAGGGGAAAAATAATCACAATAAAAACCATTGCAGGTGTTTATCTGTCACCAAATATGAAGATCAAGTTTAGCATAACATTAGATTATCTGAAGCACTCAAAATCGGCTTTCCTATATAATTGACTTTCTATATGAATATTTTCCAATCCTGGTAATTATGAAAGGCAATGGAAATAACAAGTTGAAATAAGGATTCAAACAGTTTACTAATTGACTGTCTATATGAATATTTTCCAATCCTGGTAATTATGAAGGGAAATGGAAATAACAAGTTTGATAAATGAAGCAAAGCTTATCTTTTCTAGTGGCGAAAAGCTTCTTACCACTGGATCAGGGGCATCATCCTCCTTGCACATAATCCATGGGACCCCGGTACCCATTTCAACAGCCATTTTAGCGGCCCAAGTCATGTACGCATGACCAGGAGCGCCATATTTTTTTAATTCTAACTCATACTCGTTCTCAATCTGCATCAACACTTCTAAACATAAGTATATCTATGATGCTTCATCATTGCAAAGCACCAGATAGCACATGGCATGAGGAAGCAAAACAAATGATCTATCATTAAATTGCTTAAGGTACACACCAGATGCACCCAATAAGTGGCTTTTATCACTTAGTCATGAGTGAAATAGTAGAAAATTATACCTGAGAGAGAATGATAGGACCACCTTGGGTCTGAAATAGTTTCTCATTCTTCATCATTTGGACAATTTTCGTCGTGAATCTTTGCATTTCCCTCTGCAAAGACAAAAATAACAGTCCATTGTAATTTAGCTTCCAAGATGTTATACTTTTTCTTTAACCAAAATTCTAATACACACAGAGGGGGATGTAGAGTACTAATACTTTTGACACTGAACACAAATTTATGTGTAAAAATTGGTGAAATTTGTAACGAATAGTAGGTATGAACCCATAGCTTTAAAAATAAAATGTGTTAAATGCTAATAAGTTTAAAGGTTGAACTCATAAAGCTTAAATCCTGGATCCGCCTCTGACTACACATTAGGATGTTTCAAGCATACTACTTTTCCACTTGAACCATTGCCATAAATGCAATCCCCTTCTAAATTGTGTGTGTGAGAGAGACAGAGAGATAGAGATAGAGATAGAGAGAGAGAGACCTTGAAAGGTTCATTATCAGTTCTAAAGGTGATGCCAGGAACATACTTCAACCATACAGGAAAACCACTGAAATTACAACAACAACAACAACAAAAGATACAGAACTTATGGCATTAGAAAGGAAATAATATCATAAATCAAAGCTTATAGTAGTAATTTGATGACAAAATTCAAACTTACCCAAAATTCCACTCTCCACAAATATAAGGCCCAATTCGAAGATGCATATAAAGCCCTGCCTTCTGAACCAGCTTTATGAATCGAACTAAATCATTACGTCCTTCAAAGTTGTACTATAAACCCACAAAAATTAAACATTAATATCACAATTTCATCAATGCTTCTCAGCAGAACAAAGAACTACTAGTATAAAAAGGACAGCCCAGTGCACTAAGCTACCGCTATGCGCAGAGTCCGGAAAAAGCCGGACCACAAGGGTTCTGTTGTACGCCGCCTTACAATGCATTTCTGCAAGAGGCAATTTTCATCTCTTGAACACGTAACCTCCTCATCACATGACAACAACTTTACCCGTTACTCTAAGGCTCTCCTTCAATAAAGAACTACCAGTATATATGAATAAAATAAAGATTTGACAGGAAAATATATTTACAAAGAGCAATTTAAACAGGAAGAAAGAGTAAAGTACATTGCCAGGTGAAGGTTCATGAAGATTCCAGAACACATATGTTTCTATAACATCCAATCCTCCATCTTTTGCCTTCTGTATAATCCCCTCCCACATCTGCATTATGTCCATTATTAACAAAAATACCAAAAAAGAAATTGAAAAATAAAACAAAATGCCGTACATCAGGGGTGCTTCTGGGGTAATGAATGGAACCAGAAATAAGAATTTTCCTTTGGCCATTGATAATGAGAGATTTTTTATCATAAGTGACACTGCAATAACCAAACTCAGAAGGAAAAAACAACACAAAAAATAGCAAGAACCATTTGGTACCCATTATTAGAGAGAATATGCAAAATGCTTATCTCAACAACAATGGTGGAGAAAGCTAAGTGGGAAATGAGAAAATGTGAATAATAAAGGCCTGCAAAAGTGCAAACAAAATGAGGACACTGACATTCTCAACAAAGGCTAGGAATGTCTGTGACAGAAAAAAGTAGTAACAGTAATTTGGATTTTGTTACTCTGCATTTTCTTTTTATTTATATGTAACTTCCAGTCTTGCGCCAGACTATTTCGTTATTCCGATACATAGTAGTATGACCGGGTTTGAGAACAGAGCGATATTACCTACAAGTTTCTTACCACATAAGAGATCAAATTACTCCCATCAGGTTCTAACACACGCTACATGCCTTCTGAATTTTAAGTTCTACTCTTTTGTCATCCAACTATGCTACTTGTTATTCTGCATTTTAAATATAACAATACAATGTGGTCATAAATGTTGAGAAATGAATGTTGGGTTTGTTGTTTTTTGTATTTTGCAGCAAATTCACTCCCAAGTCCTAATTTTTATAGATACAGCCACCGATCGACCTCTAGCTTTTGGTTCTTCAAGAAACTATGTCGTTACTCACTCTCTCGCATAATTTCAATCAAAATAGTTTTTTGGTCCCAATCTTGTAACGTCTAAACATAAAATAAAACAAAAAAAAATATTTTTAATAATTGAAAGCTTTTAAATGTAACGACTTATAGTAATTTAACATATTAGTAGAGGTGTCAGATGGGTCGTTTAGGTTGAAATTGGACGGGTCAATATGAGTTGAATAAATAGATGAGTTAATGCTCAATCCGCCCAAAAATTGTATGGGCTAAGATGGCTGGGTCAAGATGGCTAAATTATGGGTTATAATCCAACTTGCGCAACTTGATCCATTACTTTTATAAATTTTAAACTTACCTTCTATGATTTTATTTTATTTTGTAGGATATTTAATTTTTCCATATCTTTATTTTTAAAATAGGAATAATATTTTTAAGATATTTTTCATTTTTTATAAAAGCAAAATAAATATATAAAATAATGGGTGGGGAGGGCAGGGGTAGTGGAGGGGGGAGGGCTGGGTAGTGGGGTAAGAAAAGTTTCTCATTTTTTATAAAAAAAATTATATAAGTAAAATAAATATATAAAGTAAAAACTTCAGGTGGGGGTGGGGATGGGGTAAGCAATTTTTTCTCATTTTTATAAAAAGTTTATAAAAGTAAAATAAATATATAAAATATAATTTTTGGGGGTGGGGTGCGAGGGTGGGGGTAGTGGGGGAGGGTGATGGGATACGAAAAATTTCTTATTTTTAATAAAATTTTATAGATAAGTAAAATAAATATATAAAATAAAAACTTCGGGGTGGTGTGGGAGGGCAAGGGGGGTTGGGGGTAAGAAAAAATTTCATATTTTTAATAATTTTTTTATAAAAGTAAAAAAATATGAAATAGAAGTTTGAGGATGGGGGTAGGCCATGGAGTGGAGGGGTAGGAGGTAAGAATTTTTTTTATATTTTTTATAATTTTTTTATAAAAGTAAAAAGAATATGAAAGAGAAATTTGAGGATGGGGTAGGGCATGGGGCGGGGTGGAGGGAAGTAAGAAAAAATTTCATATTTTTAATAATTTTTTTTATAAAAGTAACAAAAAATATGAAATAAAAATTTGAGGATGAGATGGGGGTGGAGGGGATACTTGGGGGGTTAGGGCGGTACGGGGGAGGTAATTTTTTTTTATATTTTTTATATAAGTAAAAATACATATATGAAATAGAAATTTGAGGATAGGAGTAGGGCAATGGGGTGGGGTGGAGGGGTAGGTGTGGGTAGGGCGGGGGAGATAAGAAAAAATTTCATATTTTTCATAAATTGTTTATAAAAGTAAAAAAATATGAAATAAAAATTTAAAAATGGGGCAGGGCAAGTGGGGGTGGGGGTAGGGTGAGAGGTGGGGTGGGGTATATGGGGTAGGGGTGGTAGGGTTGGGGTGGAGTGGAGTAGGCAATGTAGAGGGCGGAGATGTGAGGGTGGTTCAGTGCTTGAGTGGGGGTTGGTGTACGGGAGGGGTAGGGTGGATGGATAGTGTGGTGGGTGGTTGGGGTGCGTTAGTGTATTTTTATTGTTTCGAAATAATAAAGAATTTTTAAAATAATTATTTATAAACAAAAATCTTAATCTAGAGTGTAGCTATAATCGTTAAGATTGAGCATTTTTTGGGTCAAATTTGGGCATCATCATGGGTTCATTTGGGCTGCTGATTTATGATGAGTCAACTTGGGCTAGCCCAAACCAACCCATCATCAAAATCACTCTTGCCCAAATCCATGAAACCTTGGGCGGGTTAAACGGGTGTGGACGGCACTCGGTCCTCCGGATTTTCAAGGGCCGCCGGGAGCGCACCGAACACCACGCAATGTGCGGTGCTCTTCCAGTCGTTGGACCCTACCTCCGGCTGAGCCGTTTCCAGGGTGGGCAGGTTGTTAAATAGAAAAGATAACTTTTCCCGAGGCTCCCGCCGACGTCTCCGGCGTTTGGGCTAATTTTTTCACCCCTACACACTCCAAACAAGCAATAATTGTGACTTCAACAGTCTTATTTTGTCCTTTATCGAAAAAATTCTATAATTTCTTAACTCATACACTAAGGATGCTTTAGATTGTTGTATATTCAAAATTAAGTGGGAGTTTAATAATGGAGTTTCTTTTTAGTAATGCGTTTCATTTACGTAAAGATTATAACAAACCACAAAACTCTTCACTTTAGAAGCGGGATGAGTGATACATCTGATAAGCGGAAGTGAAAATTGCAAGCTAAGTTAAAGCCGGAAATTGTTATATTCCATCAAGAAAAAAAAAGGAGTAAAAACCCGATCACATAGGAAAGTGAACTGAAAAACTCAACTTTTTGGAGCGGAATAATTATTCACCTTTAAAACTTATTGATCTGACTAATTCTAATTGTATTACATTCCTTTCAAAAATATAAAGGTGATCTATATACAAAGCTTGATCAAGAGAAAAGGGATTCAGTATCATCCCATATTCCTTTGAAAGAGGCAATTCATGATTCAAACTTAATAAATTTAAAGTTATTTCAATTTCATCTAAAGAGTAACTTCAAAAATTAATTACGCACCATTTCTAAGCATATATTCAGGGACAAAATAAATATTAGGTTCAATTAAATTCAGTCCAAATAGTCTAAATTCGTCTCTGCCCTTTGGGGGGTACTGGTGGAGTAATATTCCAGTCGCATTTCGTCTTCTATTCTCTTGTTAGCATCCAAAGATAAATTATAAAATGCAAAAAAAAAGAAAAAGTTCCAATTCCAAAATTAATAGCACTGCTACTTGAGTACATATCCTTTCATGGATGCTCAACACTATTTGCTTTATTCCTTTGGATATAATAAATAATTAAAAAAAAAAAAGACTTCGTGTAAGTTTTATTTTCACTTGTAATATAATTTTCTTTCTTTTTCAACAAAAAAGACGGAATTGAAATTATTGCATTTACTCTTTTGGTCAACCACACATTAAATAAAGGATATCTATATCTAGTTTATGATGGAAACATCAAGTGAATTGGAATTGAGTCCTTAAGTTCATGTTTGATAGGTCCCCTTGAATAGGTAATTGCGGTGCAACTGCTTCCTATTATTTTTATCAAACTCAACAACTTAATGCTAGATTTACTTTCAATCCTTCCTGGCGTAATTCACAAAATTTCGTATTTTAAGTAAACTGAATTATTGGTTAGTTATAAAGGCATCCAAAAATAATTAGTATTGGGCAATTTATTTTTAAAATCATATATGTAACTGACTGACCGTTATTATTATACTTGTTTATTAGTCGATTCTATAATTAATGGCGGAATCAAGATTTTGGTCTTGTATTTTCTTACTAAGAAGGTTCGTATCAACTCCTTTCACATCCTAGCTCTGTGCATTGTCTAGCATGATATAATAAGCTAGGACTTATTTAGCGTGACCCCAGGAGTAATTGTTTATTACAATTACGGATACCTACTGTGAAGGAGATAAAATAGTTCCATGTATATACGAGAAAGTGAAATTAATATGTAAATTAGTCTAGCTTATTCAATTTTATAACCGAAAGTTTTTATCAGCGATAATTAATGTATGAATGGCAGAAATAGGTTGTATCAAATCGTGAAATAACTACTTCCTGTCATTATTTGTAAGTCATAAATCTTAGTCACAGTCAAACTATAGCACTTTTTAACGTACACAGTAATTTTCATTCGTTTATTCCTATGCAATAATTATGATATGCCTTTCTTTTTTAATTGTAATAATAAGCCGACATTGCTTAGGCTTGCGTTTATAAACCATCAACGTCAATACGGGTACAAAATATCATAGAGTAGCAGGTAGAGGTCAACATAGTACAAAATTATATATGTAAGTTGTACCAATGTGACAGACAAAAGTGATAACATAGTTTAGTATAAAGAAATAAGAGGGGTCATGAGGAAAGTGGAATAGCCCATAAGTGGGGTGGACATAGGATGCTTCCCATATATGTGTGTTGCCTTCATATCAATCATCAATGGAAGATGAATTACTACTACTTTTTTTTGAAAATTTTGGTTAAGGGAAACATGACCCACTTTTCGACGCCCCATGTGACCCTTCCATGTTCACAAGCTTCCTTATTTTTTTGTCCTCATTTACAATTTCATGATGTCCACATTTTACTGAGTGAATACTACTACTTAAGAGTTGTTGTATTGTCAGGGGATGCAATTATTGAGAGTGGATGCATTTGTTAATTAGTTTAACTTTGGATCTCACTCAACTCTAAGCTTTAACTCATTGAAATGAAAATTTGAGGGTATAAAGTATTTAATTCTCTCAAACCAATTTGAGACATTTTAACACACATCTTCACGTTACTAAACATGCATTTAAATTTTGCACAATATAATATTGAGGTCCAATATTGAATAAATTAAGACAATGGATGTTCAGCTTAAATCAAATCCAAAAATTATCTCATGAAATGCTAATTCTCAAAACCATAGAATACATCAATAGAAACATTCTTTCAACCAATGTGTAGCATTCTAATAAGATTTACTACCTTAAACCTGCAATCTAAGAAACAAGGTTTTTCGTGACTTTTGAGACGATCCTTTTAGCTGCCGCAAAAAGTAAGTATCTTCGTGTTCATGATAGTTTAGCTGCGACTCACGTAAACGCCACGACAAAAATATGCAGTGAATTTTTCTGTCCACTAAATAATAAATTTGACTGAAAAAACTATTTGTTGCAAATAAAATAGTAAACGCAGTAATTTACTTACAAATCCTAGATCAAACCTTTATATGTGGAGATGTTAGGTTTAGGATGATGAGATCCATCTATGACTGTTGGCATCTTATCAGGCGTTTGAACATGAATTTGAAATTAGGAAAAATATTGATTTGGATAAAGATTGATTTGAAGGTGAAATTTTGTTGAATTTGAATTTCAATAGTTGTTGATGAGAATTATCACAATTTTTTTAATTTTATACCATCTTATCAAATGAACAAATTATAATTCATAAACAATGTATCAGAATATCTCAAGGCGATGTATTAATAAATCGCATATCTTCGTGTTCCTTTTATAATTAAATACTTGCGATTGTATGTTAATACAAACTTTCAAATACACAAAATTATTTTTACAAAAATTCATTGATCCAATAAATTAACAATGGTAGTAATTAGTTATTCTTTAATATGATTCTCCCATATGGTACAATTTCTTCATATCAAGCATGGGTCTTTTTTCGCAATAGTTAAAATTATGATTTATTTATTTTTTGTAAAATATAAACTTATGAGTCAAGTTTTAACATTTAAAAAAATTTAATTATAAACTTGAAATTAAAATTCTACCTTCTAGGTGAATTTTGGATTTAAAATCAACATCTCAAATTGAAATTAAAGTTTTGTACAAGTGTCATAACACATTTCAAATTTAAAGTCCAAACTGCATGACCAAACGGTCTTAGTCTAATTATTAAAATAAGAGCTGTACGGCACTTTTATATGACCCTAATCCCAATTCAACAGATTAATGTTTCAGACATGCAATTTACGAGTATGCACTCATAACCTCGAATAGTATAATATGGAGTAATGTTTTTTACACGCAAGAGGAAAAAAAGTTTTTAAAAAAACAATGTAAAAGGGGGGAATAAAAAAAATAAAAAAAAAAAGAAATACGACTACATCGTATCATTGTCGGTTGCCTTTAGCAACTTTTTTTTTTTTTTGGTTTGCCTTTAGCAACTTTGCTCCGTGAAATAGTGTTTTATTATTGCAAGTTCGTAAAATAATGTGTGGGTCAGTTGCAAAATGGTTAAAAGTTCTCTTTGTTTTGTTCCATTTGCGTACACTCTTGACTCAAGTACTTGACATCTTCGTTAAGCTTGTCAGATTTAAACACTAATTGTACTCCTTTACTATCAAAAAGAGTGTTTACTTAGCTATTTACCCTCCTCTTAAAAAATATTAATTCCTAGGCAAAACTATATAATTTGACTAACTTGCCCCTTATTAAATAGGTATTGAAATTTGATTATATAACACTTAATATGAGCAAATCTGGAAAAAATAAGGTTAATTCTTTATTGGTTTGATAAGTAGACACTCTTTTTTTTTTAAAAAAAGGCTAAGTGGACATTATTTTTTATTCGGATGGAGTATAACAAAATCAAATAATTGCGTCACCTAAAAGTTGGCAAGCTATAGAAAAATATCTATGTTAAGCATGAATTGACTGCTTGATGAAATGAAGATGTTTAACCAGTTAAAATTGATCAAGTTGTTAACATGTAAATAATGTTTAACACCATGGCTAAGTAAATCTTACACTTATTTAGCTTTAATAGTATAAAAATGAGCTGGAAATTAGGATCAATCCTTATCATATATGAACATCATAGTCAATCCTTCCTTGTGATACGGGAACATCAATTGAATATAGCAAACGAAGTTAGAGCATAATATAATTCTATTTCTTTTTTTTATATATATAAATAACATGATGCGACATCTTTTTCTCGAATTATTGATTTATAATTATATGCGAGTGGTAATGGGGCAGAGCTGGGGTTGGTTTGGGGGAATTTTTATTGTGGGCCGAGTCTTAATAAATGACATGAGAAAAACAGATAAATAATTTTTCCAATTTTTTTTAAAAATAGATTTTTTTAAAAAAGTTGATCTGATAAAACTTTAATATAATTGAACAGATTGTAAGTGGACAAAAATCATACACAAAATAGAGTGAGATGAGATCTAAAAAGATAGCCCACCCCCCTAAGCCTAGCACCACCCTATTGACATCCTTATAACGCACCCATGATTATCATGAATAACTAAGAAAAAGAAAAGCTATGGAGTGCCGTAATCATTTTTGTGTGGGAATTTATTGCTTTCAGTTGGAAAAAGTGGAGAGGATTATATGGAGGGAATAAATTAATATAATAAATATTGAAAGGCAATTGAATAACATATTGAATGCTATCATAATCATCATAAATATGATCAAATAATATCAGTATGTCTATCAAAAGGGATAAAAGATGACAAGTGATTTGATATTAACGTTTGGATAGAGCTATTGAGAAGCTATCTGACGTGCATTGGTTATCCTTACAAGTTTCAATTCATTCATAGATGAGTTTTCAGAATCAAATGCAAAGAGAAGCTAACTGTTGAACTACTCATGTCTTAATCATGATACTAACAGATTTACATTATGGCATCGTCCAAAGTCCAAACCAAATGCTCACTTGATTGTTGGCCCTCACAATTTCGAGCGACCACGTTAAAAGTGCATCCCAAAATCACTCTCACCATCGGAACTACGAAATGCCACATCCCCGAAGACGAGGGCGTAGCCTGCCCAATTGAATCCCTTAGCCAGAAAATTATACAATTGATATTATCAATCCAATTAATGCAAGAAAACTTCAAATACAGTAGCAAAGGGAGTTCAAAAAGTGTTTTAAGGAATAGGTTCCAACTCTCAACAGGGACATTTTTGCATTTTTTTCAATCCCCTTGTCTCAAATCCTGTAACCGCCGCTGGTCTTAGAGGATAGGAGCAGCACGTAAAAACAATTGCAAAAAAGAAAATGAAAATATTTGACCAAAATTGTTATCCTGTATTTTAAAAACGATAATTGCTTTAAGATATTTTAAGGGGAAAATACAACAAAATACAAACCCAAAATGATAACTCTCAACTGTTCTTATCACCAAATAAAGTTAAGCTACAGAAGAACCTGTGAATGGTTTAGGATTGGAACCACCTCTTAAGCTGCTTAGAGCCCTTCTGGTTACTATCAGTTTGATTAGAACTGTTGTGTGTGAATTTGGATGTATATTGTTGAATACGCATATCTAGTTTGTCTACTCCATCTCATCCAACTGGGTCTTTCTTCTTTTTATCCCTTTTCTTGTTCTGTAAACTGATATTTTGTTTCTGTTGGTTAGTTTTATCCTCAAACTTCCTCTTTGTTGTTCTCACTGCAACATCTTCTTTATGTTCAACCTTGGGAGTAGCATTACCTGAATTTTCACTTCCAAATCCACCATGTTTTTTTCCTTCTCGATTGTTTTTCGGCTTCTCTTTTGCACCTCCTAGCTTTTTACCTTCTTTTTGTTCTTCTTCTCATCTCTTTCTCCTTCAGAGATGGATCCTTTGACACCTTTATTTTTTGGTTGATCTCCATCTTTACTACCTGAAACTGATGACACATTGCCCTCCCCTGAAGTGGCACTTCTGACACGCTTGTTCTTCTCTTTATCTCTATTCCCTGCAACTGATAACGTGTGTTTTCTTGACTGTTTATCACGGGGATCCCGTTCATTTTTATTGTCATTCTGCTGTAAATCTTCTCTGTTCCTGTTAAAACCTCGCTGCTGAAGTTTCTCCCGAAGCTTCATTGTTTGGTTATTATCAAGAGCAAACTCCACTATTGGACGATGCTCAGGACCAAAAGTCTCTGCAAATAGATAAGTACTCAGATAAACCAGAAACCCAAAATTCTAAAAGACACCAGAAATACATATGCTATCTAACAAACAAACAAAAGGCACATACCAGGATTGTTGTTAAGAACTCTCAAAGCCACAAGTGCATGTTCATGCTCTGAGAACTCAAGAAAAGCTACTCCACGAGAGGTAACTGCATCAATGCAAAGTGTCTTCAGTTGTTTCTCAGTCATTGACTTGGGAATATTGTATATAAACAGCCGTGTCCTTGACACATGGAAATTTGGGGACTTCAGCTTGACAATCTTCTTTTCTTGCAGCCTATGGGAGGAACTACGTTAGCATTGCAAGCTACGCAGGAACTTAAGAAATATTTTGAAACTGCAATAGAACAGCTCCACAACTTTTTAAAGCATTCTGCATCTAATACAACTACTACTACACCTAGTCTCCAAAAAATTATAGATGAACTCAGCAGATAAGAGGTTAACTGTTGGAATATGCATTATCAAAAGCATGTTAACCCTTCAAAATTCACCATTTTGAATATAAGAAAAAACCTTTGTGAGACTTACCCCTTGCGCTTTGACATATCACTCACTGAAACACCTTCGGCAGATGGAGTGCCCTCCAAAAAAAGACCCTCCTGTTACAGAACAGAATCAGATTACATCCACATTAACTTAAAATCTCTTGTAAGAAGAAAAATGCCAAGACGACATTACCAATAGAAGCCAACCTTTGCCAGGTAAAGGTTGCGATGGTCATTATCCTCCTTTTTGGTCTTCTCCAACTCCTTATCATGAGCAGCTTTCTTGTCCAAGGCCTTCAAAATCTTTAATTGCCGACCCTTCAGAAAGACACCTAAGCTATCCACATCACTGGCAGCAGAAATAGCAGCTTCAGCAGATGCTGCTGTTTTAAATTTGAGAAATCCAGTACCCCTTGGTCGCCTGCAAGATGTAGAATAAGTTTACTTGGGGGCATTAGACAACAAAGTGTAAACACATAGAATAGCTCATACTTGGTGACTTGTTCAAGAACTGGAGCAAAGTACTCCACTTCACCAAAAGCAGAAAACCGTTGTTTGACTTCTCCATAATTAGCATCAAAAGGAAGGTTGCTAATGAAAATTGTCCCCTGCAGATCATCTGCTCCCTCACTCTGCATAGCGTTAATCTCTGTGTCCTTGCCTAAATCGTCGTCTAGTGCTTTATTCGGTGTAGATGCATCCAGCGGGAGAACAGTTTCAACTTCCTTTCCCTGCTTGGGGGGGTTTGAAATATCATTTGTGGAAGTATCTGGCCCTATTGAAGTTGGAGAAATGAAGTTCTGAAGAACTTTTTTCGCAATGTTTGCTTCCTCATCAAAGTTAACTTCGGTCTGATTATCTTCTTCTAAAAGGTCGGAGTCATCTTCGTCCCCTTCAGCTTGCTGAGATTTCCATCAATGTCGATGTCTTCATCCTCAGTATCATTACCACTATCATCTTTTGAGCTCTGTTCTGCAGAAACAATAGTGTAGATTGAATTATTCCCAAACTCATGAGCAATACATTTAAGAGCATAAACAAAGTAACTGGCATAGCATTATAACGTAATCACCAACATGATAAAGAAACGGAAGAACTAGCTGCGGAACAGTTTAGATGAATATGAAATGACAACCACCAAGAATTCAACATTCTCTAAATCAGACCTAACAAAGGTTTAAAAAAGAAGATAGCGAGAGGGCTGTTCTTAAATATACCCTTGAACACTAGAAAGAGGAAATGACGCAGCACCTATACAATGGCGTCGTAGTTGGCAATTTTAAGGTCGATTTAAGAGGTTGAATATGGGCTGCTAAAAAGTGAAGCACAAATTCTTCGATAAAAGGACAAATAGAAACATTTTGAGGAAAAAGGATAAGAAGCTCTAAAAGCATGATCAAACAACAATGATAAGCTCTTGTGAAAAAAACCCAAAATACCTAAATTATTGATAACAGGTCTCTACAAGTAACCACTCATCCCACATTAGGTACCCAGACACCAAAGGATATTTACACTCATTCAACTTCAGTCTTCAATGAACTTAACTTAGATCACTTCCTATATAGAGAGAAGTTTTGGACACCAGGACTTCAAGGAACCAAGCAAAGCAAAACTCGCACACATGGATTCGAAAACAAATCAAAGCTGAACCCAACTCGAGACATGAAGATTTTGATGAGGCATACGAAACGAAATTAGCATTCCAAACACATTTGACTAACAAAGACAAAGCAACTAAGATACGTTAAGAGGTGATCATCTATCTTTGTAGCAGGAGCAGAAGTAACTTAATTATAAATTATAGCCCGAAGAATGCAACAACCTACTAAGAGGCATAATTCCCATTTTAGTTTCAGCTTACACTAGACAGGTCTGACTCCATTGCAGCTCAATGCGAAATTGCCTTTTTGTTCCTCATCTTGTGCAAACTCTGATCCACATACCACTTGAAACATACCTTGACTTGGAGCAAGGAGAAGAAAATAAAAAAGCTATGGCTCAAGGGATTTTCTAAAAGCTAAAAAGCACCACATGCAGATTACCTGCGTTAATTTTCTGTCTCAGGTCTGCTCACTATAATATTCTTATCAAATTGGTGATTTCTCAAGTACGCACACTAAAAATAATAAGATAAATTTAGCCAAAGAATTTTGAAGAATTAATGTGAGCTGCCTAATCTATATCCTGACTTGATTCAATGGTGTATTAACTTCAGAGTTTGATAAAGTAAATAATTTTATCAAAATGTTTGGGCACAAAAAAGGCAGTATATATGAAGGTCACTAAAAAGTAGGATGCCACGTTAGTACGTAATTCCATGCCTAAGATAAATTTGCTCGATATGATTAGATTAAGCAAATGATAACATATCTAATAAAATATAACAGGATATTCTCAGACAAAAAAAGAGACTTACCATCTTCTGCAGTTGCTGAAGATTGACCACCAGATGCATAAACCTTTTTGGAGAAGGCCCAATCAACAGCAATAGTTCGTTTACTCATTGTTTTCCCATTAAATGTCTTAAAAGCCTAAAAAGAGATATATAATAACAGAATTGTGAGATAGACTAGAAAGAATCAAGAGCTTCAACCAAATAAAACTTCACAGTGGTGCAAGCTCTGCTGGTACATTGTAAGCATAAATTGGAAGCACTAGCATTTTCTATTTTTTATCAATTACATATTCCTTAGAAAAGAGAAACTCTGATCATACTTATTCAACGATGCAAACTGCAGCAAAAAGTATGATTCTTCACTATAACCAGGAAAATGTCCTAAGCCTTAAAGCACTAATTTGTGCTGCAAAAAGTAATATGATATCACAAAAGCACCCGATGCATAAAGAGTAAACATGGAGAGCAGCTACATTTAATCGTGGAGAAACACCAAATGTTACAGTGGGGTCAATGTCAATTATACTCTCTTATCTCCTTCCTCTTTTCACTGATGCCATGGGCAGTTTACTGACAATTCTATCTGAACCTTATTCTCCAACAGCATCACAGTATATCTCATAAATTCCCAACGGTCCAATATAAACTCGCCAGAAGACCAAGATTACCTAATACATATATCACTTTGGTCCGCGGAATTGAAAAGAGTTGACAAATTGCTAACTAACCTAACTGTAATTAACCAAAGGATAACCAAGAAATCTCCAAAAAGGCCATCGGGTGCATGGTCAGAAACTGTGTATCATGGACCCCACCATCCCACCCACCAAAACCCTTTTCCACTTAAATACCAGATTTTGGTCCGAAGAAGGGTTAGAACTCGTGACATGTGCCTAACGCACACATCACGCTCTATGCTATTACCATGAAACAAAGCCCCGGGGGCCTTATTTAGACAACGTGCTTTAAGACACTTCTTTGAAAAAGTTAATAACCACATCAATAAAATAAAACAGGCTTAAGATAGTAACGCAAAGAAAATATTAATCTCTCATTTTTTTCTAGCTGGATCGAATTAAAAAAAGATAGAAATTGGCATTAAACTGTAAAAGAGAGTGACAACAAATTGGATAGCAAAATGTAGGTTCATAACACTATAAATGTCTCCGGATTGAAGAACGAAATTTGCAACTTGCTAGATTAGCAAATCGTGAAATCTGAGCAGACAATATCAAAAGGAAGATCTGTTTCGATGTAATTCTGAAACTTCAAAACGGGTATACACATCCTTTTGGGCTTCGTTTCTTTGAGGATGGGGGGAATTTCAGAAAGCGCCTAAAAGCATATTCATCAATTCTTTCGAGACATGTGCATGTCCACAGTTCACTTCCTATCAGACTTTAACAGCTTCTCAATTTCTAAATAGAAGAAAGCCTTTGAATAATTTAAAGCCTTATTAGTAATGTTACTCGATATGAATGTGAAGTTCATACATTCTCTGCATGCTGCTTCGACGTAAATTTGACAAATGCAAATCCGTTTGATAACCTGCAAAATGCTACTAATGGTTACTAGTGGCAATTAACAATAACAAACTTTAAATTGTAAAGGGAAGTCCCTTACCCTGTCTCAAAATTCTTAGGAATAAACACATCCCACACGAAGCCAACTTTTGAAAACAAATCTTTTATCTCATTCACTTTGGCCTATGTTGATTGTCAAGCTCAAAGGTCAGAGCTGAGCACACATGAATACAATGGAAAATGGTACACTAAAGTTGGATTAGCTTATGGAATAGACATGATAAAGTAAAGAGCAGAAGGAAAGACCTTAAAAGAAAGACTCCTCGCTATAAGTTTCCACCTTCGAGTCTTTGATCCCTGGTCAGAAGTGTATTAGTTAGAAACTGCAAGTCAATCAGCTTGAAAACTGTGTCCAAAAAAATGGAACAAGACCTCTTCCAAACAAGAACGTCGCGCAAGCCATTTATACAAGTAATAGATGTGGGCAGTGGTGTACACAAGATCTTTCTGAAGAGGTGTCGACATTTAAAGAAGCGAACGATGGGCAAGTCACTATAACGAAAACATTTTTTTATCTTAAAAAAAGGATACCAAATAATATTAAATTGCATTTCAAGTATTTTGTCTTGGTCCTGCTCAACTTGAACCCTTTAGACTCCTAGGTTTGTCCCCAAACCTCCAACTTAGCGTTAGCTCCGCAGCGAGTCGTCAACCAGAACTATGTCAATAACATACACCGTGGCACCTCACCTTGGATTTGCCGCGTCAATTCATCCATCACCGGGGCAAATAAAAACGGGCTAAGAGCTGACCCCATGTACAACTTAGAGAATTATAATTATTTAGCATGAAGGACAATGGAATTTTCATTTGGAAGCCGCTAGCTCATGCTGGCTAACATCAGTGATTTTCAGGCCAAGAAGGACCTGCCAAGAATTGTAAAACCAAACGGCGGGGGGTGGGGGTGTTTGGAGTGAATCGTTGCTAGAAATAATAACAGCTTCGAGACAGAAGCTGAAAGGAAAAACAAAATCAACCAAATTCACAGAAGTGCACATTCCCATATTGATTTTATTTATTCTGAAAAAGCCAATGATCGAGGACTTGCTCCTAAGCATTACATTCCCACTATAAGACAGCCTTTTCCACACCTGGAGGAGGATTTATGACTTCAATTCCTGAATGTCTGCATTATCGGTAAATACTAGGGGTGTGTTTCTTCAGCCCTCGGGCATTTCTATGACGGACCTGAACTTCAATACTGACTCAAGCACTTCATATACCACCACTATTTTTATCACTAATGATTATACTATTATTGTCTTCACCGAAAGGAGCAATGGTCAAGGTGAAGCAATAAGTTATTTTGGACATATCAATATAGAACTGTTTAAACCTTCCCCTAGGGAAACCAGAATCCAGATCACATGACAAAAGCTAATAAAAAAAGAAGCATCTAATTATCTGGAAAAGATGACAGCAACCTAACCTCTCCACCAAGTTGGCGTGCCCAAAGTGTTGTTCCATGTACTTCCTTTTGGTGTAATGATGCAACACAAGCTTGAGCTGATTTGACACTAGGGAAAAGTACAGATGAAGCATCCATTTTACAACCATCGTGTGCTAGCCCTAGAATATTCATAGATTTGTAAAATATATTAGCCGCTAAGTCAAAAAAAATGTATCTTTAAAATTTACTTCGAATTCATGATCTAACTTGTTTCTTCTAAGGTAAAAGTAATCACTTCAAAGCCAAAATCCTCATCAGCTTATTGCTGATTTAATCCATTGAGATCACAAATCAAATTAAGTAGTACTAACTCAAAAATTGTACACTTTAGGTAAGTATATTTTCTAAGAGACCTTAATCATCAGTCCAGAGCTAAAGGATAAAAGACTGCTACGATCCATTCCATAATAACTGCAATTGAGTGCTGAACCTCGACATATTGAGAACAAAGCAATGAGATATTCTTAACTGCTTCAAGCTAAACACAGACATTGGTAATCCAAGTTAACAACCTGTTTAAATGAATATTAACTTATATAAGGAAAGAGATTTCGTGAAACAATTTTGGAGACCCTGAATGATCAATGACTAACAGATGAATCTGAAAGAGAGAATCAAGCTTTATATACCCAATACAACATGAAAATATCTGACCAGGAAATTGAACTAAAAAATTCTCAAGGAATTCGACCTTCTGGAGATATCAAGCCCGGTGCAAAGACTGTAAGATGTGTGTACTTGATTCAGCAACTGCCTTTTGAAGAAAGGATTGCCTATTTAATAGAGATGTAAGTATATCATAGCTACTAACACTGCCTTAACTCGTTCTTCCCCTTTCTTAATGCCCTTCTTTACATCAGAATTTGTTGATGGCTTACATACATAAGAATTTATATCAGAGTACTTTCTTTTTCCCAATACTAACTCTAGCTATTTCCCTTCATTATGTAAAGGATCAGATACACATTTTGAAAAACAAGCGCTCCGTTTTTTAAGAGATTAATGTTAAAGAACGTCATTACAGGATTAAATCTGGTTCATGATAAAGCTCTGATAGCCTGCCGAAGCAAAAATGGATGTCCCAAAAAAATGAAAAGTGGAAGCACATTTAAAAGGTTTTACCATGATTCTCAATCTCTTCTTTTGGAAGAGGGTAAGTAACAGAACAAATGGTGCCACACTTCGCCGCAAGCTGGTGAGCCTCTTTTGCCATATCCGCGTTTACAATACCTCCTATTATAACTGTCCTGGCGACCCTGTTCAACATGAAGGAAGACATAAAAAAAAGTAAATACAGGAGTAATATCAGTCAACTGAGGGAAAGGAAAAACTACACTATCACTATTCAACATCAAAATATGTAACTTCCAATTGTCAAACAGTTATGTGGTCTGGCTGCGTCTCTGTTGATAAGTAATAATTAGTTGATGTGGGAAAAACTCCCTTCTACAAGTGATACAAAAGGCAGACCACCTAGACAAGAATATGGTTCTTTAGAAAAGACACTCAACCATCTCTGCAAACAGGAAGTTCATGTGTGCATTAAAAACAAAATGTTATCTCTGAGCTATGCAAGATCATTTTATACCCCCCTCCCCCCCTCAAAGGGGTGATATGATGCAATTTTAATTAAACAATCTAAGCTCAATGGAAAAATTCCTCTTGAAAGCCAATAATCACTTCTAGACAAATTCTAGATGAATCTGCAGCTACAAACTTTAGCTCTCAAATAACTGTGTGAACACACATAACATTTTATATTTGGTAAATGAGGGAGATTAAAAAGGTCACAAGTGATTATTAGCTTAAACAAAGGTCAAAATACATTAGCACCTAAATAGTGCCTAGAGAGACTCCAGCATCAGGTCCGACACAAGAACACAAGAACTCCAAAATTAGGCAAGCAAGACAAGAAATTATAGCACTAGTCCACCAAAAATGAGAAGAATCTAGAGTAACAATGGACAACCTAGTCCAATGTGATAGCACAACAATTATCATCCTTCAGCAATTGACAGAAGATTAATCCACCAGTCCTTTGAGTTTGAGTACATCATATTTGGTCCTTAAATATAGTGCTAATAATACAACATAAACTCTAGAATACAACTTGTTTGGGACTGAGGTATCGTTGTTGTTGTTGTAGCAACAAAACCAATTATTATCAACAAAAATTGACAGTTTCCAAAACAATATTTATAGTGGTTAAGCAGAATATTTTCAGAATCAAGAAAAATGGCGACATTTAACAAATGAAAGTGCAACAATATCAAATACACAACAAAGTACCTCTGCTTTCCTGAATAATTTCCTTCACCAGCTGCAGCATTGGAAAGCAATGCAGCCTTTCTTTTTCTAGTGTGTTTCCCTGATATTTCTGTCAACATTAAGTTACATTGTCAGGGGTTGTTAACAAAGTGAAATCCCACGACCGTTGATTGAATTTTGTATTATCGAATAATCTAAGTCGCCAATAATTATTAACTCATATGATACTTATCATTGAATGTACAAGTAAATCGATAATAGTAAATTGTCTCATTTGATTAGTAAATACGAAATTAATGCAAAGTCTTTTCTTTTAGAAATCTGATATTTTTTTATCAAGTAAATAAATTTTCATGAATGAAAGGGCTAGAATCGGCCGTATACAAGAGGTATAGCAACAACTAGAGAACAAACAAATATCTATTCAGTTATTATGTGTATCTAGTAATCTAACATAAGTATTCACTCATTAACAGCCATTTTCAAATTAGTGAATAGCCAAGTTGGTTGCCAAAGGTATGTAAAAGACGTGCATTGAATGTATTAAGTGATCCTTTGGTTCTGTCATCAAACATGTTTAATATCTAACAACTTAGAGGCAATCAGTTTTTAGTGCATCATTGGGTTCTCAGACAGCAACTAGATACTATAAAGCTATATTTATATTGAAAATAACACTTGTATGCTATAGCTCAGAACCTGTTCCTTGCGGGTTTGAAGCTTGTTTGTGCTCAACTGCTTCAGTAGAAGGGCCATCCTTGCCGTCTTTTGCTTGTGCAGTGCTTTCTAAATAATAGAATTGATAGAAAAGTCAAACAAGCAACATTGGAGTATTTTCTGTTAGTGCAATTTTCTATTTGAAACTAAAGTTTCACGAACCTGTTCCCTGTGGATTTGAAGTTTGTTTCTGCTCAACTGCTTTAGTAGAAGGACATTCCTTGACGTCTTTTGCTTGTGCGGTTCTTTCTAAATAATATAATTGATAGAAAAGTCAAACAAGCAATATTGGAGTATTTTCTGTTAGTGCAATTGACCTAAAAGATTTTCAAATCTCATAATTTACGATCAATTCATTCAACATTTCCTTCCATTTGAAAATAAAGTATCACGAACCTGTTCCCTGCGGCTTTGAAGCTTGTTTCTGCTCAACTGCTTCAGTTGAAGGACCATCCTTGCCGTCTTTTGCTTGTGCACTGCTTTCTAAATAATATAATTGATAGAAAAGTCAAAAAATCAACATTTGAGTATTTTCTGTTAGTGCAATTGTCCTTATTAAATGTGGCACAATTTTCAACTTGAAACTAATGTAAGCACAAACCTTGACCCCCCTTCGGTTGCCGTTGTTCACGAGGCGCACGCTGCATAGCTTGTTTGACACCAATTTTCCTTCCTCCAACCACTGACCCATTTTTTAGCTTGATAGAACGGTTAGCATCGTCTACGGATGCACTACGATAGCATGTAAAAGGAAGAATAAGTTGCCCAATATACAAGCCACATGCACAAGATGTGAAACATACCATTGAATAGGATTCTCGTAAGTACTCTTTCTGTCCCAATTTATGTGATACACTTCCGTTTTAGTATGTCCCAAAAAGAATCATACATTTCTATATTTAGATATAATTTAACTTTAAACTTCCCCTTTTACCCTTAATAAAATGATTTACAACCACACAAATATCTATGACTTGTTTTAGATCATAAGTTTCAAAAGTCTTCCTTTCTTACTTAACCTATGTGCCTAGTCAAACTATATCACATAAATTGGGACATAACTTATTTATAATGTCAAATCATGTAAAGTTGGCACCTTACATTCAAAAGTAATAGAATTTTTCCAACATAGGCTGCATGTTAGACTGAAAATACAGTTTGTAAAAGGTTCACGTACATTAGGGTAAGAAGAACAAGAATTCTGAAATAATTAAGAACAAAGCAACTTATTAAAAAATATGCAGATAATGAGCAAATGACAAGAACCCCTTGTAATTCTTCGCATTCAGTTTCCAAACTACACCATTAATGTCAAGTATGAGATCAACATATTTGAGCAGGCCAAACATTCCAACAGAAAAAAAAAAGTAGTATTAAATACATTTACTTACAATTGGACAAAGCCAAAGCCTCTGTGTTCACTTGAACCTATGCACATAAAAAGTGGAGAAAATTGGACAAGACATCGTTAGGATACCATAAACTTGAGATTAAGACTTAATTAATTTTCAACAAATACTAAAATCCTAGTATTAAAGGAATAAGTGCTCATCTGTTCCTAGTATCTACAACCAAAATATTAGGCAACCGAAAACAAAATCATTACTTAATTATAAATTTTCAATTGAAATTACCTTTATTGGTAACCATAAAGCACCGCCTAATTGGTCCAACTTCACTAAACGTCTCTTCCAACTGCAGATAATTAGTAGCTCATTAAGTACAGATAACTAATCATGAGGTGAGTTAAAGGAGAAATTACCTGAGCATTAGTGAAAGAATAAGGTAAATTGTTAACAAAAATGGTGGAAGGTGAATATTGGTTATCGCCATCTTTACGAATTGTCAAGAAACCAAACAAGAAGCAATGGTTTTTCTTTATTTCTGCGCTAATGAAAATTTTAGGATACTATCTTGTGGGCTCAAAAAATAATTGGGTCGAGGGAGTGAATTGGGCTTGACATAGATTTTGTAGTTCTTGGTCAATACTAGCCCAAGGCTCAAATAAATTGGGCCGACATTGATCGTACTAGCGATTTCCCAATAAAATTCCACGATTTGTTTTTAATATTTACCATTAAAATTGGTTAGTCTTTAATTTTTGTTCTCTAGCAATTGAACTTATGTTAAGTGGAGTACAACTTCTTTAAAGGCAAAAGTCATGCGGGGTTTACTTTTAAAATATTATGATGTAAAAATATAAACTTATGACACGTAAAAAAATATTTGTTATGAGGGACGAAAATTAAATACCATCACAAATCAAGGGCATAAGTGATTAATATGTATATGAAAGTATATATATTACTTTCCTTGCCTCCTATGAGTGTCAGATTGGTACTCAATAAATTTTATACAAAAGTCGCACAATAGAGTTTCAATTACTTGTCTAGTTCTGAAAGGTCCAAATAGGTCAACCTAAAAACTTGACGCTTGATGTCCCAAATAAATAAATACATTGAGATTCTTTTATCTGATGTACTATTTGTTTAGTTTGAAATTATTAATTATTACAATTTATGTACCTTGTTAACTGAAAAATAACCTTTTTATGGATTACCTTTATGGATTTTAAATCATTCTTTTATATGACCCACATGATGGATCGTATAAAAAATGTCAAGCGACAAGTATTATGATGTTTAAAAAACTTTTTAAATAAAAATGAAATGGTGATAGCAGATGCACGTTCTTTTGAATATTCAAAAAGGTTATTTGGCAATGTTTTATGTCAATTTTCAAAAAGTCATTTTAGCGCTTTCTTCTTTGCTCTAAATTTTTGTAATCTTAAAATACTTAAAGAAGCTCATGACATTAGTCTTTTCATTTCTCTTTTACATAAAAATTTTATCGACAGCCATTATAATATGAACCTTCAATGAAAAGAAAATACTCTTTAGCATGATTTATAATTGTCATTCAAATTTTCTTATATGAATGAAACGTGAGTAAAAGGACAAAAGAAAAGCTTTTCAAAGAGAAAAATTAGTAAAATATAATCGAAACATAATTGTAAATTTACAAACAACTAAACAAGTAAAATTTGCAGATAAAAGCCAAGAAAATCTACCTAGACCCTACAACAGCCCACAACTATTGCCGCAGTAAGGGAAGAAGATTTATCCACATCATTGTTTACATCACTCAATAGAGCAATGTTGGAAATTTACTAATGTGAAATTAAGTTTATTCCATAAATTATGACTCGAACAATTAGGTCCCGCACGTCGAAAAATATCGTTTCCACACACGTGCAATCTTAGTGCCAAGTATCGTAAATTTTGTTAATGAAAGAGATATTTATACGTAAGTAAAATGTGTGAGACATAGAATAAAGGGTGGTTATTTGCTAAATGACAAGTGTTCCACGTTGGTAAACGAAGGAAGGATTGTGCGAAGTGTAAGATGGTACGGGTCGGAAAAGGGCCGCGGCGCCGGAGTGGCAGTGAGTTCTGTGTCGAATTAGCGCCGCAGCGCTAATGTGGCAGAGTCACGGCGCTTCATGGGCAGTGATTGCTCGACGGAATCCCAAAAGTCTTGGCTGTTGAGGGGGTTTCAATGGCATTGAATCCACCCAATAATGGTCATTACTTGGACCATTATGTTGTGCATTACTTGGGGGTTAAATATCATCAATTACATGACAATTGATTGTCATTGTAGGGCACTTGAAGAGGCATCTTGCACACCTATAAATTGAGGCTTTGGCTCAATTCTATAAAAGAACATATACGAACAGAAAAACAAGTTCACAACACCACAAAGAGATCAGATTTTCCTGATAGTAATCCTTCTCTTACCAATTTTCATTATTCGTGTTCTTCGCTGAGATCATTTGTGTAGGCTTTGCACGCTTGATAGTTTGATGTTTCATCTTGGGAGACTATTGTCCACACTTTCGTAAAGCCTATATACGGGGGCAATCTTGTCTTAAAGACATGTAGTCATCTCTCGACTCAGCCGATGGTGTTGTGGTTTATCTAATTGGTTGCTAAGTATTTCAGGTGTTAACTTAGCAGACGAAGGACTCTAACCGTTCATATTCTCAGCGGATCTACAAGCCACAAGTGTAGCAGTTCATGTTCTTGTATTTCTGAATACAAGTTCTATATTTGAAGTTTCATTCAAGATCAAGATATTGACAACTTGTTGTTGTCCTAATTGTTATTTATCATTTCGATCATTGTAATAGTTATTTACTATTTCCGTTGTTGCTTTACATATTCCAACAACCAATAGGAAGGAACTCTTTTTTTCCTGATCCTCCTCAACAAGGCGAATCCAATATTTAAAGGGTAGATAGATAAATATTCTTATAATATAATTTTGTTATAGATATATTTATTGTATTTAAATAAGAAAAATTAATCCACTTATAATATAAAAAATTTGCACAAAAACTAATTTGATAATATTTTCATCTTGCAAAAGTGTTATGTCGAAAACAACCCCTCTAGGGGTAACGTTTGCATACAATTTACCCTCTACAGACCCACTTATGAGATTACACTAGATATGTTGTTGTTGTAAATGTGTTAAGTGTTTAAATTTGAGGTATAATATCCCTAAGTATTTCCAAAAAAAAAAAGTAAAAAAACAAAAAAAAATTACAAACAGAAAATTCCTATGATCAATTATGTTATATATATATATACTTTAAAAGAGAATAAACATTGAAATATGTAACTTTCAGAGCTCTTAAATAGAAAATAACCAGAAATTACTCAATTAAATAGTATATAGTTACTAGTAATAACTTTCTTGTGTTTCTGAACTTATAAATTACTGGCATTTTCTAATAAATTATAATATCTATTATATAAGAATCTCTCATTTATATTTTAACATTATCTATTATTCCTTCTAAAAGTATTTTAAAATTTCTAATATTGTTATATTTGTGTGTGATTTCAATATTACAGGAGATGTACGTGTTTGATGATTATAATACAGAGGGTGTTTTGTAATTAAGTCATATTATAAGACGTACTATAATATAATTTATTCGATTTTAAATCGGTATGACCTATTATTTTTTCGTGGCAATAAATTCAATTTAATTTTATACATATGTATATATTCTTTAAAAAAATACCAACTACATAGCTATATATAATATAGTACACTTCGAGCAGCCTGCACAGTACTTGCCTTCAATATAACATGAATTCGCCTATATATTAGTCTTGTTTTAACGCTATTAAGGGGTCCCAATATCTCACCAAGAAGTTTGATAATCGAAATATAAATTACTTCTAATTAAATGAGACAAACTCCCCCAGTAGGTAATAAAAAATGCTCTCTCCTATTGATTGTGGCCACGTGTTTAATTAATTTGGTTACGCTAGGAGTATTACTGTTAAGGTGGCCATGTTTTAAATTTTTTACATATAAAATCCCGTTTTAGTTGAAAATCCGACCGTCATATCAATAATTTAACGGAAATATACAAGACTAAGTCATAGTGGTGTTATTTAATGGGGTTTTCATGGTTTTATAATAAACTAGAATGGCCTGTAGGCGTATCTTTAAGGTGCATAAATTTATATAATGGTGTTTGGTATCAACACTCAACTAACTTTATTAAATTCATTTAATTAATTACTTGTTTTAAAGCTGTATCTCAATTGATACGTAGATGGTGTTCTTCCATTGGCAATATGCATTTGTTTTGCGTATCATGTCATAGTGATAGGGTAAAATTCACCCGCACCCGTTGTGTACAACCAATCATGCATATTGGTTTACTATAGTTGAGTAAAAAATTAAGGATAGAATGAGTAGTTATTAACTTCAATTTTGCAATAAGAGTGTAAACTAATTAAGATACGTTTCATGTATTTATTGAATTGATGTAAATATCGGGAACGATAAAAAATTATAGAGTAATAGTAAATTAAACTTTGGATTTTATCTATTGTTTTAAGATGTTAAGAACTTTGGTAAAATGGAGTATGCATTTCCATTTTTTTTTTTGCATACTTTCCTTTTGAAAATACTCATATTATATGATCAGTTAATTACCATAGTAGCTAGAGCCTATACATAAACATTAGAGCCATAACACAAAAGAATATAGAAATTTTCAACTGCGCCAAATTCAAAGAGTAGCTCGGACACACGTCATTGCATGATCTTTCCATGTACAATTTTTGAATAAAAAAAGAAGGGCTAAACGAGTCTCTCATGTAGTTAATTATATCCAGTTAACTAATTTTTGTTAAACCGCCCTACTTAATATTCGAGGACTAGATAGCAAAGTTTCTTAAAATAGAGTACTTAATTATTTTGGCTAGTCTTTTTCTACTCTACGTGAAACATGAATTGCATAACTTTAAAACCTCGATTTTGCCAAACCTAAATTTGATAAGGCTAAACTATAGATCCATGTGAAGTTAAGAAGATAATTTATCTTATATATTGAGTACACACATTGAATTTCTTGGTTTTATTGTCTTATATATTAAAAGTACTACTACTAATTACGCGTTGATTGTAGACATACCTGTAAAACAAAGACATAATTAAATGTACTTTGATGGGGAAAAAGATGATCAAAATAGATGGAAGATACGGTTATTATCATATGAACCACACACATGCTACAAGTTAAACATGAAATAAAAATAAAATATTCATCTTCATAGAAAAAAAACTTAAGGTTTGGCGTAGGTATTTTACAAATTATGTTGAAAATATTTCTTTCATAGTATATTAGTTAAAAGTTTGAAATTATTTTCACTCCACATACCTTGAAACAGAAGTTTCATAAATTATCAGAATTTCAAGCACTGATATCATTTATGGCAAAAGAAAAAATATACTATAGCTTAAAGGTTATGAATTTTTTCAGACGGCATAGCAATATGGCATGCAAAAAGTTTGACTATTATATTGTATTTACGACTTGTAAGAAATATATCAAAATAACGATTGAAAAGAATATATCATATCAAAAGTTAAAATTTAAATGACCTCACTAGTTCAAAAATAATACTTATACAGATTTCACAATTTTGAGACGAAATACATAGTAATAAGGCTCTAAATATGATGAATTGATGAGATTACTCTACAATTAATTATAGATCTCGAGTATTAAACGTACGGCGCAGTCTAGAAGTCGATCCAATGGTTCGATTATGTAGTTACAAAAAGAAAAGTTCTTTTTGGCCCCTGGTGGTTAAAATTAAAGAAAACAAATATCTTAGGGAAGTCATGTAAGGTGGATATTGCAACAAACCAAGACTTCCATACATGCTTAAGATGAGAGGAACATAACAGAAGTTGAGGAGTAAGAAAACAGAAACTTAGAAAAAAGAAGATAAGAGAAAGAAGCTAAGGCAGGTTTAATTTTAGGTCTACATACCAACTGGTAGTTAGAGATTGCACTTCTTAACCAAACATTAAAAAAACTAAATAATTCAAGAAACTAAGAACTACAAGTAACAACAACAACAAAGATGTTGAAGGATAAAAACCCTATTAAGGAAAAAGATAGAGATTGAAAGTGAAAGGTTATGATTTTTCATTGTAAAGTTTCTTTTCAGTTCTTCATATAAAAAAGAAAAGAAAAAATTGGAGCTTTCATGTAGATATAGAGAGAGAAGGAAAAGTGAATTTAGAGAGAAAGGGATGTGTACACGTGTGAAATTTTGTATGGTTCTGTACAACTCTCACGTGTGAATAGATAAAATGATGGATAGAGAATATATGATAAGTAAGAAGAGTACTACAGGACTGATGATTTCTTGTACTACTACTACTACTTTGTATTAAAGGTTAATTATTACTCCTAGTAGTATTTTTTTTCTTCCATTTTTTGGGTCTTTGGATTTTCCTCTATCTTAGTCATTTTGACTTGCCTTATGCCTGAGAACTAGAAAAAAAAATGATATTTGAGTATAGGGATCAGAGAATTTGCTTTCAAGAAACAATTTTTTGGTCGATCCAAACTTTGCTGTTCCCTGGAGAAGACACAAATATTGCAGGTTTTCAGGTAAAAGATTATTATAATTACTATTTTCTCTATTTTGACTTTGTTCACAAAACAAATGGATTCTTGTCAGTGGCCAGTGTAGGGGAAAAAAATATGAGTAGTAAATAGTACTAATTGCCAATTTGCTGCTTTTCATGTGACTATATTTGGGAAATGGTTGCTGCTGAATTTTATTATTGAATGGGTTCAGAACAAATTATCTGTTTTTTAAATGGATTCTGATCTTTTTTGTATGCATTTTTGGTCTGTTCAGGCTTGGAGTTATTTTGAAGTTATAAGCATTGGAAAGGATGGGTGCTTCAATATGTTATTGGTCATTATTAATATTTGAGTAGAATTTGAATTTGGGTTGGTTGGATATCACTTTAATTTTCTTGAAGAGACCATGTAAAAGTGAAACATAATATGTAGCAGTTGCAGCAGCTTGTCGCGTCTTTGATCATGTTTTGGTATCATCTTCCCTGAGTTTGAAATTAGTGAATTGCCTAAAATATCGATAAAGGTCCAACCGATATGTTAACTAATTAATTTCATGTTTCTACATAGTTTAGTGCCATAGTGCTTGTCATTTCGTGTCAATGATATCTTAACTTTCCCTTTGCAGGAACTGTAATTGGTTAAGTCAACCTTGTATTTGAAACTCAAAAAGTTAATCACCAAGTAAAAGTGTTATTGAGGAAAGTACCGAGCATGGCAACTTATTTTCCTAGTCCAAACAATCAAAGAGATGCTGAAACATTTCAGTATTTTAGACAATCTTTGCCTGGTTCTTCTTATTCAGAAGCTTCTAATGCTCCAGAGAACACGATGGTGTTTATGAACTATTCAGATATGTTGGCTGGTACTTCCCAACAGCAAAACAGCTGCATCGATATCCCACCAACATTACAACAGGAAATATTGTCAAATCTTGGAGGATCGCGGATGGGGATTCATGATTTTTCCCTCAGTCTTGGCTCCAATATACCATCCGGAATTGGAATTTCACTTGTCAAATATCAGAATCCTAACCAAGGTGGTGGTTTTAATGTGTCCTTTGGAGATGGTGATAATTCCCAACCAAAACAACAAAGAAATGCAGAATATTTGCCTCCGGATTTTCACAACTCGGATGCTATGAAAGGGTATAATTCTGCATATGGTACGTCGAGTATAGCAAGGACCATTCCCAGCTCAAAGTATTTGAAAGCAGCTCAATATTTACTTGATGAGGTTGTTAGTGTCAGAATGGCTATCAAGGAGCATAAATCTAAGAAAGAGTCGACAAAGGATTCCAGAGAATCTGATGGGGACTTAAAAAATAATTCATCGGATCCTCCTGCAAATGAGAGTTCAAATCCTCATGAGTCCAAAAACAACCAAAGTGAACTTTCAGCTACCGAGAAGCAAGAAGTGCAGAACAAACTGACCAAGCTTCTATCAATGCTGGATGAGGTATGATTAATGGAAAATAGTGTTTGCTCATTAGTTTAGGGTTTTAATCCTATTTTTTTTTAATTTTAATTGATAATTGCATAAAAGGAGTCAAGGTAGTGGTTGCACTGCGTTTAAGGACTTCTTCGACAGTCTAAATTCATCCTTCCATTGACTAATTTATTCCAGAGGACCTTTAACTATGATGAAATGTGCTTGTTTTGATATACTACTTGTGACCGGGGAAATTATGATGAATAAAGCATCTTATCTGATGGAACTTCGACTTCCAGACAACATTTAGAAAGCTGTTCTTAAATTTTTTACATGAATTTGGTAATGAACTAGTTTAGTTTAAATAATCACTTCATAGGGATAATGCTAGTGCGTTAACTGGTTACTGGTATAATAGTATCATTACTATGTTACCAAAAAATGGCTTCTCTAAAATGGCAAAGTTAATGATCATAAGGCTTGATATGATACAAGATATACTCTTGGGTCCTCAGGTTCACCTAATTTGCACGAAGGAACTGTTAATTCAAAAGCAGCTGTAGTCATTTATTGTCCTTCTTTTTCCCTCCTTTCTTTTCTGCCTGCTGCTAGAATGACACTAAATGTGTAGCTTGGTAGCTAATCTCAGTGGTATAAATTTGTGGAAAGGCCTCCAAAATGTTCAGTTTCTTGAGGACATGATGGAAACATGGGTGACAAGTCAGTTTCTAGTGTAGGATAATGGTTATCTATGTTCAGTTAATAAAGGAGAATAATGGATCTTGGGCCCAACTCAACCCAAAAAGCTAGCTTGTAGGGTGAGGATTGTTCAAGTCCATACAAGGAGTCCATGTTCCCATTCCATTTCTGATGTAGGACTCTTAACACTCCCCCGCACACTCAGACCTCGTTAACTAGAGCGTGGACAATATAATTTGAGGGCCCAATATCGGTGATCAAAGAATTGGAATGAGCCTTGCTCTGATACCATGAAGAATGGATTTTGGGCCTAACTCAACCCCAAAAGCTAGCTTGTAGGGTGAGGATTGTCCAAGTCCATTAAGAAGTCCATGTTCCCATTCCATTTCCGATGTGGTACTCTTTAACACATTTCTAGTACATTGACAAACTTCTTTTTGGCTCATCAAATATTGCCAGAATTCCTAGTAATTATGTTTATGAATGATACTGATGGTAATATGAGTTCGCAACAAGGATGTTGTTTGTACCGTTGTAGCAAGTATTGTTCATGAATGTAGATTCTTCCTTCACTTTTTTCTCGTATGTGTCTAGATTTGTAATTTAGGAGCGAATATGTCAAGAAAGTAGGAGAGTTCTGAATGGATACATTTGCACAAAATGAATCTGTTTATTTTCACACTTGCTTAATTGCTATGAAATATGGTACCCCTTCTATCTGAGATCAGTGCCAAGACTATGAATCATGGAACTTAACCAATATGTCTTTCTGCCATCTGTGATTTGAATAAAGTGAAAGTTGAACTATGGTGTATTGTCACAGATTGATAGAAGGTACAGACAATATTATCATCAGATGCAAATAGTGGTGTCATCATTTGATGTGGTAGCTGGAGATGGAGCAGCTAAGCCATACACAGATCTTGCTCTCCAGACAATTTCCCGTCACTTCCGCTGCTTGCGCGATGCAATCTGCAATCAGATTCGAGCATCACGAAGAAGTCTTGCAGAGCAAGATGGTTCAGAAAACAGCAAAGCGATTGGAATATCACGCCTGCGTTTTGTGGATCAGCATATTAGACAGCAGAGAGCCCTCCACCAGCTTGGTATGATGCAACAACATGCCTGGAGGCCTCAAAGGGGTTTGCCTGAAAGCTCTGTTTCAATTTTGCGTGCTTGGCTCTTTGAGCATTTTCTTCATCCGTAAGTTGATTAATTCAAAACTTTTTCTGTATAATTTATCCCCGAAGAGGAACTTTGGCAGTCTAATTTGTAATTGTTTCTCTTTTCCAGCTACCCGAAAGATTCTGACAAAATAATGCTAGCAAGGCAAACTGGCTTAACGAGAAGTCAGGTATAAGATCTTCTATCTGTAAATGCTAGTAAGATATATTAGTATTTCATGAAGCCAACAGATGGATGTTTATGTTTCTTCGAAAGAATTATTCTACAACTATAACAATGTGCAAAATCGATTTGTGAAGACTCTCTAAGACAGGTCACTAGGCTTATTCAAGATCTTCAGATACTGAAAGCTGGCATGCTAGAGATTGATTATTCTCAGGATGACATTTTTCCTGCAGCACGTGTATTTTATTTCTGGAACACTAATCATGCGCATTTGGATTTGTGTTAATGGACGTTTGATTGTGGCTCAATATTTTGTTCATGTATTGATGTCATGTCTCAGGTATCAAATTGGTTCATAAATGCACGTGTGCGTCTTTGGAAACCCATGGTTGAGGAAATGTACAAAGAAGAGGCTGGTGATGCTGAAATAGACTCAAATTCGTCATCAGAGTTTGCTTCTAGACTTGCAACAAAAGACTCAAAAGTTGAAGAAAGAGAGGAATTGCACCAGAATGCAACCTCAGAATTTGAGCAGTGCAATAGTGGCCAAATCTTGGGCAAATAATGCAGAAACTCAAAGTCAATCTGGAAGGGAAAATCAAACAGACAACCCCCGCCTGCTATAGATAATTGCACCCTTTTTCAGGACGTGTTTGTTCAAAGCAGTAACAGATTCTCAGAGTTTGGTAGCTTTGCAAGTGGAAATGTACTTCCCAATGGAGTTTCACTTACATTGGGGTTGCAGCAGGTGAAAGAAGCAACTTACCTATGTCCATTGAGACTCACGTTAGTTATGTACCATTAAGGGCAGATGACATATATAGTACAACACCTACTACTATGGTCCCTGAAACAGCAGAATTCAACTGTTTGGATTCTGGGAACAGGCAGCATCCATTTTGGCTCCTACCATCTGCTACATGATTTTGTAGCAATGATAATGTGATGTAGAATTAAAATGCAAGTTTTGAGAACATCCAAAAAGGATTCATCTTCCATCGGGTGTGGTTAGTTTAAAGCTTATAGTAACAGTCTCGTTAATCACTGTTGTAATATAGCAAAATTTTGGATGGGAAGTTCCTCAAGTCATTTAATCTGTAAAGGTATGATTTATTGTTTTTGATAGTTGGAATTTATTATGGGGAAAAGGGTCAAATATAACCCTCTACTTTGTTTTAATAGCTAATTTTACACTCCGTTAGTGATTATGGATAAATATACTCCTATCGTTTACAAAGTGTGTTGTGCACCCATACCCCTATTTGGATGAAAAATCCCAAATCAGGTTAAAATACCTTAATCACTTAAATTACTCATTTCCTTCATTGACCTGCCCCTTTGACCCGTCCCGGGCCAGCTATTACCCACCCCCACCCAAAAATACCTCCTCTACTTCACTGATAAAGACTTCTCTAATTATTTCTCTAGTTTTGGCCATGGGATCATCTCCCTTGTCTTCTTTCTTTTCCATTTGCTCTTTCCTATCTCGGAAAAAACTACTAAAGGTGCCAGCAAAATTTAAAGGCAAATTTTATAAGGCGGTGGTTAGACCGACTATGTTGTATGAAGCTGAGTGTTGGCCAGCTTCGCACATCCAAAAGATGAAAGTTGCGGAGATGAGGATGCTGAGATGGATGTGTGGGCATACAATGAGGGATAAGATTAGAAATGATGATATTCGTGACAGAGTGAGAGTGGCCTTGGTGGAGTATAAGATGCGCGAAGCGAGGTTGAGATGGTTCGGGCATGTGCAGAGGAGAGACACAAATGGCCCAGTGCGGAGGTGTGAGAGTTTGACTATGGACGGATTCAAAAGGGGAAGAGATAGGCCGAAGAAGTATTGGGAGATGTAATTAGACGGGATATGACGCATGTGCAATTTACTGAGGACATGACCTTATATAGGGGATTGTGAAGGACACGGATTAGGGTAGAAAGATAGTAGTTAGTCGAGCGTAGTCTTAATTACGTTTGCAAACGAATAGTTGTAGTGTTATTATTGTAGCCCCCTTAGCCTATCATACTAATAGATACATTAGTACTTTATAGTCCCCTATAATTTAATTTATGTGGCTATGTGTCATTTACTATACTTTATTTAACTTATTTACTTGCGTTAGTTATTGATTGCTTTTTTAGAATGCGCTATCAATTGACCGGGTCTGACTTGAAAACAACTACTCTACTTAACAACATGATACAATAAGTTTTGCGTACACTCTCCGCTCTCCAGACCCGCATTGTGTGATTTTAGTGGGTATGTTTTTTTTTTGTTGTTGTTCTTTCCCATTTCCGGCTAGCATCTGAACAGGACAAATTGCATAGTTACATTTCTCGGAGAAGAAATCTCGAAGGCCTATGCTTGTTCTATCTTGCATCTGCTGCTGAAGAAATTCAGAAGGCTGCGAACTTACTGTCGCCTCCGATTGCATCGGAACCACCATCTCCGGCGGCTTCGGCGCTACCATTTCCGGCCAACCCAAAAGCAAAACCCACTTCATATTGAGATAGGAGAAGCAATAGAAATATTAAAAATAACGAATTTCAAAATTAAAAAAACAGAATCCCGAGTTAAATTGAAAGAAAGGTTGTGTTCAATTTCTATGACGAGCTTGCATCGGAAAGATGCTTTCTCCGGCGAACGAAATGTTTTACACAAAGATGCAAATTTAAGATTTGATAAAAAAAAAAGAGCTAAAAGAAATATTACAGCTCAAGAAGGGAAATCAAATAACGGGCATTCCTATATGTTTTCAGGTGAAGTAGAGGGGGTATGTTTGGTGGGGGCTGGGTATAATAGCTGGGTCGGACGGGTCAATAAAGGGAATGGACAAGTATTTTAAGTTGATTTGAATTTTTTATTCAAATAGGGATATAGATGTATACTTTGTAAAAGGCTAAGGGTATATTTATCTATAATCAATAACGAAGGTAAAATTAGCTATTAAAATAAAATATAGAAATATATTTGATCCTTTTCCCTCCCAACTTTCTTGAGATTGAAGCATAGTCATTGTTGTTGTTGATTAGTTGGAATTTGTTATATATATTTTCTGTTCTCTTAGCCTCAGCCTAGTCCCATATAGTCTCTTCTTTTTATCCCCCCTAAGCAGAAGTTTGGGAGCCAGCTTCATACCAAGTTTTGTGTTTCCACTGTTCACCAAGAGAGTTAGGGTAAATTATCATGGTGATGGATCTCTATGTTCCAGATTTTGCTAATCAAAATCAACCCCATAATTCAACTTACCAGTTTCAAAAAAAATAATATCAAACCCATAATTCAAACCAGTCCTTTCAAGGAGCAATAATAATAACGAGAGGGGCAAAGAAACCAGTGGAAGTGTAGGTCTACTAATTTCCTTTCAGATGTATATCTCCAACATATTTTACAGAATAACGACAAAGAGGAGGCACAATGAAGAGATTTGCACAAAACAAGTCTTGAAGATGGAAAAATATTTACAATCGTTTGAACTTTGACATATTCTGGACAGAAGTAAATGTCAGATAGTTAACATGCAGTCTGCGAATAACACAGCATTTCCTAAAGCTTTCATTGGCATAATGAGTCCACCATTTGTTAGACTCCCACATCTGCACTAGAGGAGCTGGTTAATACTTCTCAATCACTATCTACCTGAAAATGAAGAAAGAAATCAGAAATTCTAGTCAAAATACCATAAAACGTATTCACTAGAAGGAAGTAATTCTCACTGACCTTTTGTACAGAGCCACCACATCTTCATTAAGACGTGATGATTCTAAGAACAAATCTTCACAGCTGTTGATGTCAACTGTCTCCATCTCAAAATCGGGATGAGCATAATTCTCACTCCACTCGAACCATAACTTTGCAATAGACTCCTTTTTAAAACAAGTTGCATGATCTTCCTCCTCGGGTGATTCTGAGGCCACCAATCTGTAAGTGTATACTTTCCTCTCCTGGCCTGGTCGGAATGCACGTCCTATTGCTTGACGGGTTACTGATGGGTTGAGATGCACATCCAATATGATAATCCGTGATGCCCCGACAAGTGATATTCCTTCACCACATGCCTTAATAGAACCAAAGAAAACACGAGCATCCGCTGAAGTGTTAAATCGCTCCATTGAAGCCTCCCTGCTGTCCGAGTCTGAATCACCAGTGATCATAAAGATTTCCTTTCCCAGACTGTAACCCTTAGTCCTAACAGTCAGCCTCTCCAAGAATTTCAAAGGTAAGAGGTACTGACTAAACACTAGCATCTTTTCACCTTTTGATTCACACAGCTGCAGCAGATTCAGGAAGAATTTGGCCTTCACTCCTTCCCTCAATTCCAAATTCTCTAATAGTATATCAATCTTCTCTTCATCAACTCTATCTTTAACAGAACAGTTTCTTGAAAGGCTCTTCAATTGTGGGTGCACATACAATGCACTTCCTTCAGAACTGATTTTGAACTTTCTTCCGAGTTTCTTCAGCTCTGCAACTTCACTTTTCTGCTTAGGATGGAGCTTTAGAAGGACAGTGTAATCCACCAATCCTGGAAGTTCTTCGAGGAAATCTCCCTTGTAATAATGAAGCACTTTTTCGGTCATTTCCCGCAGACCATGTATGACAGTACTCTTCCTTGAGAAATTGTCATCCTTTAACAATGTATGCTCCACCAGCTCATAAAAATCAGTGTCATTACTTTTCTTCAGGAGGTTCTTTCTACCTGAGCTGGCCACTTTGCTTAGGATTGTCCTTTTAATGCTTCTGGACTTTTCCATCTTCAGAAATTTTGGACGCACAAGGTTCAGAATGTTAAAGACCTCTTGAACATGATTTTGGTATAATGTGCCAGAAAGCACCACCTTCAGTCGTGTCTGGACCTTCTCAAGTGAAGTCAAAACATCAGTGTCTTGGTTCCGCGGAGTGTGCCCTTCATCAAGAATTAGAATTGACGGGCACTTCAGCAGAATCTCCTGACAAGCAGCCGCAGTCGTACTACCAACATTGTCACACACAATTGTTGAGAACTGCTTATAGCCTAGAAACAGAACACTTTTTTCATGTGACCATTGCTTCAGAACTTCCAATTGTTGAGATCTATTATCTGCTTTTACCGAGTAGAAGTCATAGAGGGGAATTTCATCCACCTGCCACCTCAGGAACTCTTTCTTCCATGTAGCCAAGATACCTTTAGGTAACACCACCAAAGGCCTAGTTCTATCATTATTAGCCATGAAACTTTGTAGGAAGCTGATTATCATGAAAGTCTTGCCAGATCCTGGGGCGTGAGCCATGATACAACCTCCTTTATCTCTCAACAAGTTGCTAACAAGAAAATTAAATCCATCAACTTGGTGAGATTTCATCTGTTTCCTATGTCTTGGATGAACACAGATTTCAGTCATATCAATGTCATCAGATGAAATGATGCCATCCGGAAGGAGTTCACCAGGCCCTATATCCTTTACGGACCGACCTTCATAGTGATATGTTCTTGTACTCCTGGCAGCCTGTTAAAAATGCAAAACTATGTCCTTGAAAATAATTCCAGATACTTAGATTAAAAGACATCTAATAAAGTCAATGATTTGTATTACCTCAAGACTTGTTAATACAGGGTCACAGCAATGAGCTAATCAAAGTGTTTGATAACTTAACCACCTCCCAGAAAATTCTTGTTCAAAACCCATATCAGTTGTGAAAGAAGCCATACAATTTCTACTTTTAGTAACAAAATCATCATTCATTTCCTTCTGATGTTGTAGTATCTAAAAGTATTAGAAGTTCTGTTTTCAAGTGAATGAGAATACCAAACAAAATGTGCACTCTTTGGACACAGTAGTACTTTCAGTTCTAGCCCAACATTTATTCCTAAGTCAAATAAACATTCATCGAAGACGGCAATAAACTAGGGTGACACGAACTGATAGATGTTACACAACTTAATATCAAGGTCAACAGCAGTTCAGATGGTTTACCAGAAAAAGCAATTAACAAAGAATAATCATGATCAATGTACTAATTTTTTTCCAAGCTTCTAAAAGATGTAAAGAACAAGATCCAAAGCAAAAGATGATTAGGAATTGACAGCCGAACCTTCGAATACTGAAATTCTATGATGGTTTCAATGCTTCTCTTAATGACTCCACATATACGACAGACATAACCAATATCATCTTTCAAGATGAAGGAATGATCGCACTCCTCCTCCTCTTCAACTGTATGCTCATCCGGTGAAGGTTCAGCAGCAACATCCTACTTTTACATGCAACAGAGTTCAAATATTAACATAGAATATCTGATAGCCAGGAAAGAATCAATTTAGCTATACAAAAAGGAGAAAATTGATGCTTCATTGAAGCAATTTGACAAAATGAATTCAAAACAATTCAGAGAATAATGCTTTACATGTTTGGGCCATATTGATGCTTCGTGTTTGTCTTTGATATGCTTGATTCTACCATTTCTTTCCATTCATGTTTTCACAAACTTCTCTCGACAGGTATTCTCTAACCAAACATAATAGAAGGCAGGCATCTTTTTACTCTATAAGAAGTTCAGCATCAGCCATCAAGTTAGCTCCAAAATTGATTGAGGAAAATTTACAAAATAGGCCAGCTTTTAAGGGTCTCCTTATGCACTTCAAGAATTTCCTTATACGAGTAAAGTCCAACTAACCTATGTAGTCAATGGTTCAGCAATCATTGATTTGCCCGACTTACTGCATAATACTCATTACAAATGATATTTTCATGATTAACCAACTACATATCATAAATATCAATAATTTCTTATAATTGAATAAGGAACTAATTTCCGTTGGACCTACAAATAAGCAGGTTTTAGTTGAACAAGTATTCTGCCTCTACATCTTTCTGAGTAAAGTCATTCCCGCTCCACTAAATGACCTCTTGTCAAATCCCACAATCTAGTGATTATTTGAAAAAATTAAGCAGACCATTATCCCATTCATTGTCATCTAGACAACATTTCTCATTTATTATGAATAGTTCTAGACAGTTTTCTTCTTATCCATCATTCTCAGCTTAAACAATACTTCATATTTCCAGCATGCATTTCATAATCACATCATTATAGTGAATATCAGCAGCTCCATTCTCTGTCTTTTAACACCTAAACATTTCTTAATCGCCGTCACCCCTCAAAGGAAAAGAAAAACAAAAGTGAAAATCCCAAAGTGCATGTTTACCACAATGAGGGGCCATATAAGCATCATACAGTACACACCTTTGAAGGTTGAAATGACTACAAAAGCTTTTCTGATAAAGTGATATGCCTATAAAATTGCATGCTCAGGCTTAAAAGTTTAGCTGGGAAAATAACGATACATACATAAACAATAGAAACACCCAAAAGAAGCTGATAAACTAAAACTATCTGCACAGAGAAGAATCAATTCTGTCCCAAATTGCTAGACACTATCCAGAACCCACTTTAATCTCACAAATATAGTGGCAAGAATCTAGCAACGAAGAGAGTTTTCATGGCTGTAGGGTCAAAATTACGAAGTTTTGATTGTAGAGCTGAATACAATATCAAACAAATGACCTTTGAGAATTCGAGAGCAAATGACATCTCATTCCATATGTCTGTCAAACCTTCATCAGGCTGCTCGGCACCATCATCAATCTCATCATCATCATCATCTTGTACACCGACATAAACACCTTTATCTTTCTCTATTTCAGCTTCCCCAGCAAGGCTTACAGCTTCTATCAAAGTCTGTCTTTCAGCATAATCCCTGCCCTGGATTATTCAAAAAGATTAGCATAAGAAATCTGACTGAATAAAAATGACACAAGAGAACTTGGATCAATCATAAACAACAATATACAAAACAAGATGGTGTTGCAATTTTTTTTGGGAATGGCCTTCAAGAATCTGTAATATCATTATTGAGGGCAAGGAGAAGTGGGTTTGGAGGAGAAAAGAACAGTATTGAACTGAACATGTCAAAGTGTCCTAGAATCCCTTCTAAAAGGCCGAAGGATCTCAAGCTAAAGCACATCCTCCACATATTCTGTGGTTCTAGGAGCGGGGGGGAGCAAAAGGGGAAGGATTAACAGTCAATTGCTTTGAGGTGATAACCCTTTAAAGTTCAACTTCCACCCGCTCTTTGCTATCTCAGAAATAATGAAGCTATTGTGTGTGTGTGTGTGTGGGGGGGGGGGGGGGGGGACTAAGAATCACTTGTGTTGTGGGAATAGAAAAATACATAAATCGCACCCTAAAGTTGGGCCGAAAAGTCATCATATGAATAGGAGAACCCACTTTAATGCCTATACAATTGATCTTGAAATCTAATTTGGAAAACACTAGCTCCACCTAAAGTGACTTGTTTTGGGTGGGTTGCAGCTTAGACTCTAGTATAAAAAAAAATTTAAAAAAAAAGAGGTTTTAGCTTAGGCAACAGATGTGCTATGTGTGAACAGACAGTTGAATCAGTAAATCTCTTCGTTCACTGCAATTTGGCCTGGCAAATAGGGAAGATGTTCTTTAATCATCATGGAATCCAGTGGGTGATGCCTAGGAATGTGAAGCAACTGCTTTGTAGCTGAAAAGGACAGAAGACTAAGTAGAGATTTAGACGAGTATGAAATAATATTCCGTTGTGGGTTATATGGGTAGAAAGGAACAGGAGGATTTTTGGAGGGCTAAAGATTGTGATATGTATTTCTCATATTAATTTAAAATGTATTCTGAATTTATATTGCTATAGTAGTAGGAAAGATGAACTGATATATGTAATATCCTTGAACTTATGGACCCCTTGAAGGCTTAGAAGGAGCATGCCATTTGCACCAAGATCTTTTGTACAGGTCCAGTAACTCATTGGTACTTTTTACTGAATAAAATTTTACCTTTCATAAAAGAAAGTTTGTTACTAGGTGTACAGATCAGAGAATAACAGTTTTCAAGAAATCATTTCCTGATCTCAAGATCACAGAAAACAGGGACAAAATCTCAGTATTCATCACCGAGGAATCATAATGATCTGGTGTTCATCAGACTTGTATAGCAGTAATTAGCAAATGCCCTTTCACAGGCAGTATCAACACCTTTACCCTCACACAACCTCCATAATGTAGGACAAGAACTCATTATCCAATGTCAATAGCAACTGAATATATTGGGACAGCAAACATCGACACACAATTCAAGACAACTTAACTTTAATATGCTGTCTCAGACAATCAAAGAGTGCTGAAGAAGTTCCCAACAATCCTATATTAAACACCTCACAATTTTCCAGACATATTTCTGACTTCCTTTTGAATCAAATGCAAGATGTATGATGATAGATTGGTCTGTCAATACATTAGAGAGTCTCTTTCTCAATCATCACACTAGATTGTCAAATTACTCCAATCTTTATACACAGAGATAGGTATTTTCAAAATCATATTCCTTGTTTAGCCTAAAGATGCCACATATTTATATTAAATCATGATATTAACTCAACAGGTAAGATTTAACATTCTAGAATGTACTTACCATAAAATCCTTAACTTGGAAGTCAATAGCAGCACTGTTTAAGGGCATCCCCTGGAATGGAGAAATAGGATTTTTCTGAGAGTGAATCCCCTGAGATGGAGAAATAGTCTCTCTCTGAGTGTCTTCATCATCTGAATCAATAATAACCACCAGCCCAGCTGAAGGTCCAAAACATGCATAGGGAATCATTGGCCCTGAAGAAAGGCTGTTAGTTTCCTGCCCGTCGTCCAAGTCAATCACATCGGTAGAAGGCTGATTTCCCTTGAAAGCCCCTTTGTCACTGTTCATTTCCAATTCCAAGACTTTGTAGGGAAGTGAATGATCACTTGCAAAACAAGAGTTCACTAACTTCATTCGCCGCGCAATAAGGTCCTCAATCTCTCTGGTGACACTTCCAAACTTCCCGGAATCTAACACTTCAAGCAAGTCAGGAATAGCAAAAGGATCAGAGCGGTTGAAAACTCTTGAAGACGCCTTTTCTTTTTCATGTTCGCACTCTTCGCGCCAACCAGTTGCAGCAGTACGGCTACTCTGGTTTCTACTTTCATCAAATTTCATCTTTTTTATCCCCTTAGGAAATAAATCTGTTCCACCAATAAAAGTTTAATCGGACAGGATGACAATGGAATATATGATATATGATATGCATGAATAACCGGAATTCAACTGCATTACTCACTACAGTTTTTCTCACACAAATGGGACTAACTACTCTACTTTTTGTATTGTACTTCATTCCTTTTAGGGTTGTGCCAAAATAGAGTCCACCTCTTTAAAAGGATGATGTCAATATGTTCTGTATAACTCAAAAAAGTTAAGTGGGATGCACAGTAACTAGTTCTTACTCCTTAGTTTCGAATTAAACATCCACCACTTATAGCTTATGCGAAAAATAGTATCCACTTTGTAGAGAGACCTTAAAACATTGCATGAGCATGATATCCACTTTAATCATCACCATACAACTACTACTCATTTGCTCAACAAATACAAAATAATTTAAATTTTCAACTCCTCACTTAATCTCTAGGCAAGTCAAATTAAACAATTCAATTTGAACAAATGAAGAATATAACTTAACCTCCATTATGCTCCCAAAACACAAGTCAATATTTGGTGCACAAAACCTATGTTGCTTGGACTCTTCAAAGTCGCCATTAGTGTGTATCTGGTCCTCCAAAAAGGTGGTCAGGTCCTTCAAAAGTATTGCATTTTTGGAGGACCCGACACGAGTGCGGCAGCATTTTTTGATAGTCCGAGCAACATCGCAGAAAACCCATAACAAATACTCCTATTAGAACAATTCTTGATTTCTGGTCCTTTCCTACTAATCATGTCATGTCAAACTAGAACAATTCTTGTTTTTTTTAGTTCTTTCCTACTAATCATGTCATATCAAACTAGAACAATTCTTGTTTTTTTTAGTTCTTTCCTACTAATCATGTCATGTCAAACTAGAACAATTCTTGTTTTTTTAGTTCTTTCCTACTAATCATGTCATGTCATGTCATGTCAAACAAAGTTATAAAATTGGGATGGAAGGAGTATTATTTTAAACACTTCTCCGCTAAACTCGATGTAAAAATTAAGTCAAACATTTACTCTGAGCTGAGTCTCTGTCTATGTAAGCTTCATGTAAATCTTGTGCTTGGTCCAGATAAAGGAGAGGATTGTGGTAAGGAGCCGTTTGGACATGATTTGAAATCATGGTTTGAAATTATATGATTTGAAGTTGAAGTTTTGTTTGGACATGCAATTTGGGTTTCTTAACAACTTTCTCATTGACTTAAAAAAACACAATTCTGAAAATCATCAAAACTTTCCTAATTCTTATGCAATCTTACCAAATGAGCAAATCATAGTTCATAACAAAATTAATACGCGGCTCGAAGGCCTTTCTAAAAAATACAACATCAATTGATCAAACTTTACTTCAGTAAAAAGGAAAATGGAACATGAATAGTAGTGTAACTACTCTTTAATACAATCTTCCCACATGGTATGGACAATCGATTCACGCTAAGCATGCATTTCCCGATCAGATGACCAAGAAGATGAAGCTACATTGTTACTATGAGCCGGTTGTTGGTCAATATCATTAGCAACCGTATCATGTGAATATTCCGTGAATATTTCATCACTCCTTTGGTATTCCCGCAAATGGTTGGGCTTCAGTTGTACACTTTTAAGTCATGGCATAGTCATACCTTTATATATATATATACAATATAAATTATGTATTGGTCAATATATCCAATAAAATATCAAGTCGATCAATTGGTATATATCTACTAATTTATGGATTTTTTTTTACAAAATATAAACTTATGGGCCAAGTTTTATATTTAAAAAAAAAAGCATGATTTGAAATCCCATATCACACCTTTTTGGATAATTTAGGATTTCAAACCATGGCATGAAGTTGAAGTTCAAGTTATGTCCAAATTGCATAAACATACGTGATTTGAAATAAAATTATGAAACCATGATTTGAAAACGCATGGCCAAATGCCTACTAAGTGTAAAAGTGGCTAAATTAATATGAATTAATCTATTGAATACAGACCTATATAGAGCAAAATAGATATTGATGATTCATATGGGCAACCACAACTAATTTGGGGCTGATTGAATTTTACTTTTAACAAAGGTGCAAGGCAAACTAGGTCATGTTTAATGCCACTCAGTGAGTACATAGAAAGACCTACACATGTCTGTGTTGATAGTATGTGTGTCCAAATAAATACAACAACAACTAAAAACAACATAACCAGTGCAATCTTGTGGTGTCCAGATAAAAGGGCAGCCCAGTGCTCAAATCCCGCGTTAGCATATAAAAAAGAGGGGAATGTACCTCTGGGGCTATAGGGCTGTAATCTTTTCGCCATTGGGTTAGAAAAATTGCTCCGCCATCCTTCAGTGCCTAAGTAGTCCATTGTCACTGTAATTCAACCAAAAATACAAAAGATCAACACAATGTCGTTAATAAATTTACTGAAAAATACATGCATGCCAATGTCAAAGCAAACAGGAACTACATGATCAAAAACCCATCACAAAGTCATCCATCAAATTTACTTTTATATGCGATCACTCACTTTGTATAGAAAAAGCACTCCGTTAAATTCAAGAGAAAAATAAATAAATAAATAAATAAATAATGGGAATTTTGGATCAGTAATTTGAGCAGTAAAAAAAAGGGGAGTAAACGGGTGAAGCTTCAATTGAAGAAAGCAATGTTAACAAACCTGGAAAGAGTTAGTAGACTGATGAAGAAAAATTAGCTTTCGGAGGTTTGCAGGTGGGGGCGAAAGGCGTGTTTGGCACTTGGCTATAAATAGTACCGTTGTCCCACAGCTCTTTTCTTCTTTTTCTCTTGTTTTTTTCCTTTTTACTGTGGTTATAGCCTTTTAATAGGCTCTTCTCCGTACAACAACTCTCTGGATCTCTCTATTCTTTTTTTTCTTTTTTTACGGCTGACTATTACTGGACATATTAATTTTGGTTCCTGGTCTCTCAGTACTACTGTGAATGAATCGGGGCATATACTTGAATGACTAGGATTTGTGAACGTGCTAACTCAGAAGAGAACAAATTGATCCCACCAAAATTTGAACTCACGCTGCAGGCTTTCAGCTATATTTTAAGTTTCCTCTTTTGTTATCCAGCTGTGCCGGACAAGATCTCTCTATTCTTTTCTAGTACTAGGGGGTTGTTTGATTGGTAGAATAAGGATGAGATTTTGGTACAAAATGAAAATTATTTTATTTTGAATCGTTATGAATATTACTTCTTCCGTCTCAATTTATGTGATATATTTTTTTATTTAGTTCGTCCCAAAAAAATGATACATTTCCTTATTTGGCAGCAATTTAACTTTAAATGTTATTTTTTACGCTTAACAAGATAATTTATAATCACACAAATATCTTTGACTTATTTTAGAATACAAGATTTAAAAATCTTTCTTTATTCTTAAAATTTCGTGTTCAATCAAATTATATCACATAAATTGAGATGAAGGGGGTAACTAATTTATTTTATTATTTAAATTAAAATAATAAAATTAATTATCTCATATAAAAGATGATACATTTAATTTCATGAGATAATTCAATTCATGGGATATTCTTATCTATTTCATCCCACATATTAAATGACCCATAGTGGCTAAGAGTACTAACTTCGATTGAAAATAGGGGGAAAAAATCCTACGTAAAAATATTCTGATTTACTCTTTTATTATAAGAAATATTTTAATTTTATCATTGTCATTTTTTAGTTATTCTACCTCACCTTAATATTGGATAATAATGTAATTTTGGAATAAAACATAAAATGATCCTATCCAAAACTCTTGTTCCAACTTATTTTAAGGCAGTTAATATTAAAACTGGAAAGAAATATGTATTTATTTCTATAGTGTAAAATTAAGTTGTATGTTTTATGATATTGTGTAGATTTAATTTTAATTTTATGAACCAACTATTTATCAATAAAAAATATATCGATTAAATATTTTTGTCGTTATTCAGTTTTCGTATTATAATCCTGACCTTATAATTTCATTAGAACTTGTTCACATACGAAATAACTCCTTAGAATATGATTATGCTTGATTCTTGCTTTTGAATGACTTTCTATTTAACGTGTTTTAATTTATGATGACATAAATGCACGAATTACAAATATAACATTCATTTGGCTACAGACATATTGTAGCATTCTTAGTTATTACAGACCTGTTGGACCATTCTCATACCAGCTTGACCAACATCGTCCCTTAAACCAAGTTTGGGATATCCTTTTAGAGTGATCACATTCCTTGAAGTCCTATTGAGGACAACCTCTCCAACCCCTTTGATTTTAGAGGTGGCGTTGCTTCACATGAACACCCTTTTGCCCGTGGTTAGGGCGTAACAGGATCATATGTGATCTGAATACTCTGGCCCATTGCAGTTGCTTTGGCATACTAAGTGTCCAATTTATTTACTGCCTTTCTTTTGGCCTTCAGATCATTTAAGACCTGGGAACTCTGGCCCTCCGCACTAGGTGTCCATTACTTTTCCTATTAAATGAATTATGTTCCCACTCCAGTTGCTCGTAGGCTTTGTATGACTGAGTGTCCAATATCATCCCATCAAATGAATTTTGGCCTCACTCCAGTCGCTCGTAGGCTTTGTATGACTGAGTGTCCAATATTATCCTATCAAATGAAGGCTATGCTGACAAATAGTGTACATAGTCAACGTCGTAAGATAAGACATTATCTTTTAGTCTTCTTCCCTTGAGATTGGTACCCAAACATCTGTTGGCGCTTACTTAAGAGTGGTAACAGTTTTCGCACAGTCAGTAGATATTTTTCCTCGTATGTGCGAACATACTTTTAATAATTACACTTAAAATAACGGATCTTTTTAAATCGTTTACAAAATCCAATCTTTAAACAGAAAGGAAGATGAGATTAAACTTCTGATTTTAAAGCGTAAGGAATATAAATTATTTCGTGAAAACATTTTCATATTCCTCCTTACTTTAAGCCCTTTTTAATCAGACATCATTTAATCTTATTATTGACAAGGAAGAAAAATTACTTATCCCAATTTCGGATTCTGACCCACTTCAGTCACTTCATCGGACTGAGTGTCCATTTCATTCTTACCATAATTCGGATCCTTAGTCTAGGACGTATATAGGTCTTCTGCTACAAGATAGACCCACATCTCCAGCCTTCTCCTCTTATCCAGTTGACATCCTCGGCTTCTCGTGGGCGCTTGTTCCCACCACTCTCGGGAGCGGTGACACCATAAACACGTTGACCTTCAACAACATGATCACAAGTCTCTTCTACCAGAAAACCACATCCATATCCAGATTTGGTCACACAACTTTTGACCGACATCTTTCGAACACTAATACAATCTTGTCTTAAAATTTGTTGGATATATAAAGCAATACAGAAAGTAAATAAATATTACAAATGTTCGAAAGGATAAACAAATAGCTAATATTCAGAACTGCCGCAAGCTTGTTGAATCTTGATAACCTGAAATCAAGAAACACTAAATCTGGATTGTTACAACTGTGGCTGAGTCGAGAGATGACTATCTGTCTTTAAGACAAGATTGCCCCGTATATATGATTTTACGTTAACAGACAATAGTCTCCCAAGATAAAATAATAACTAATCAACACTACAAAACAAATAGGTTGATTCTGACGAAGAAAGCAAACACGAAACGACTTGTTGAAGAATGGAAAATGAAGGAAGAGTTTTTTGTTTGTCCACACGTTTCTGCTGCTCACGTTGTTGGACAAAATTTCAGTTGTTCTCTTTCTGTTTGTATCTGTGTTTATATCTTGTTGTAGTCTCGAATTGAGCCAAAAGGCTGCAATATATAGCATACGGGGATGGACTCCTCAACTGTCAAGTAATGACTGTTTATGGCCACTAGTGAGAGAGTTAATCAGCCAAGTAATGACTGATTTAATGAGCAACATAAATGAGTTGTTAGAGAGGAGTTAGGGTGCAGATTAATGGAGTTTTAACGCTAAAAAAATCAACTCAAATGGCAGGCAGAAACTTTCTGCCTCAGTCGTTCCCAATTCCAGCTTTTCAGAAATTTCAGGGACCAAACTGTAAATATTATATAATTTAGGGGTCTATCAGAAGAAGCCCAAGGCCCAAGGCATAAGACCCGAGACCCGAGCCCGGACCAGATGGAACGGGCGGACGGCGGCGACGCGCGTGTGGGCTTAGACTCGAACCCAAGCACACCTAGGTCCTCCCTTTTCAAACACATGGGTTACCCCTTGGGGTCCCAACCCCTTAGCCAATTTTGAGACTTATAAAAAGAGCAATTCTTCCTTTTTCCACCGATGTGGTAGATTTGTCACACACCATATTTCCATGCCTCAAACACCTTACTTCGTGGACCAATATCTCTTTCATTTCTCAACGAAATTTGACAATTCTTGGCCCTACTGTCATCTACTCACTTAATAGATTATGCACGTGTGAAGAGACAAAGCCTCCAACATGCGAAACCATAGTGTTTAATTCATTAAATATGGGTGGACGCACTTCCCCCACGAAAGACAAATTTTCAACAAATATCCCATATATCCACATGAACATCCTCATATATGATAATTCATCTTCTAAACATGTGTTTTTTAGACTGACCAACATTTTGCACATATAACAAAGTAGGTGTAACCACCGCTTTGTAGAACTTATCCTTAAGCCTTTGTGACACATTCTTATCACAAAAAATTGAAAGTGAGCCTCAATTTCACCACCTTACTCCAATAGGATGCGCGACGTCCTCATCAATCTCTCTGTCACCTTGTAGTATGGACCTAAGGTAATTGAAACTTCCATTCCTTGGTATAACTAGTGCATCAATCTTCACTTTCACCTCTGCCTCGTGCGTTATGTCACTGATCTTACACTCCAAGTACTCCGTCTTAATTATGTTTACCCTAAAACATCTAGAATCAATAACTTGTCTCCAAGTTTTTAATTTTTTTGTTAACTTTCTCTGTGCGACTCGTCAATCAATACTATGTCATATGCGAATAACATACATCATGACATCTTTCCCTGAATATGTCGCATCAAATTATCTATAATTAGGGCAAACAAAAATTGGCTAAGAGATGAAGCTTGGTGCAACCCCATCATGGTCGGGAAATGTTTTGAGCCTCCTCGCACTGTTATGACCTAGGTCTTGGCGCCATCATGCATGTCTTTAATTGCCCTTATGTGAGCCACATGTATCTCTCTAGACTCAAAACATCTTTAAATGGCCTCCCTGGAAACTTTCTCGTAAGCTTTTTCGAGGCCAATAAACACCATATGTAAGTCTCTATTCCTTTTCCAGTACTGCTCTATCAGCCTCCTTACAAGTTGAATGACTTATGTAATTGATCGCCCCGACATGAATCTAACTGGTTCTCAGATATGACCACTCTCCATCTCATCCCCATCTCTACCATTCTTTCATAAATTTTCATAGTGTGACTTAGTAGCTTGACATCCACATAGTTATTACAATCTTGGATAACAGTCTTAATTCATCAAACAAATATGAAAGTAAAAGAGGCAATTCTTAAGATATTACCGTTGTTCTTGTATAAGAAGCTTGGGTCTCTGATGGAGATGATTTTGGAGCCTACTAACCAGTGCACCAACTTAATTTTTTATAATCGAAAACAATGTTCATGCCCTTTGATGTTACGAGTGAAGTAGACTGAGAAGAGAGTCAATCGCTCCATAATCAAGATACGGAGTTTTGTATGACTATACTTTTACAAATGAGAGAATATATTACTTTATTTAAAATTTATGATGATCGAGTTGCATAGATGGATGGCAAAAGAGTGAGCTTAAAATCCACATGAAGGCTTGCCGCGTTTGTTCGAACTCTGATGGGAGTAATTTGCTCTCTTTTGGGGTAGGACCTTGTAGTGATATCAATTGTTCTGTTCTCAAACCCTGGTCATTTAGGCACATTCCGCGATTTACTGGTACTCAGACCTTGGTCATTTAGGCACATCCTGCGATTACTGATAGTAGTGATCGAGACTACTATCTCAAGCTGGATATAAAAAAAATAATTGAAGAAAAACAGTCCATGACATAGCTGGATGACAAATGGAACTTATTGACAGTAGTGACCGGGATTACTATCTCCAGTTGGATATATAAAAAAAAATTGAAGAAAAACAATTCCTGATATAGCTGGATGACAAAGCAACTTAAAATTAAGGCCTCACTGATAGTAGTGATCGAGACTACTATCTCAAGCTGGATATATAAAAAATAATTGAAGAAAAATAGTCCATGACATAGCTGGATGACAAATGGAACTTATTGATAGTAGTGACCGAGATTATTATCTCCAGTTGGATATAAAAAAAATAATTGAAGAAAAACAATTTCCAATATAGCTGAATAACAAAGGAACTTAAAATTAAGGCCTGCATCGTGTGTTTGAACGCGGTGTAATTCACAGCACATCCCGCGTTTTATGGCAGGAGTGCTGAGTTAGGATGTTCTGACTCCCACATCATTTTTTTTTCACTTTGGCGCCCTTTCCTCGAAACCCCTTCTCTAAAGTCCGTCAAGATTCCTCTCACTGTTTCCCTTCCGATTCCCACAAATACGAACCCCATTCCCTTTATATTTCAAAACATTTATGTAGTCTAACTTCATACTATTTTCACAAAGCAACTTTTAATTTCTCTATCTCTATTCTCAATGGCTTCTGAGGAACAGTTGTCTGCAATTAAGGTAACCATCCATCTTCAAATTGAGTTATTGTTGATGTTTTGGGTACCCTTTTGTTTTTCTGTAATATGATGTGTTTTTGTCTGTTCTAGGGTGCTAAAGTGCTTATGGTTGGTGCTGGTGGAATTGGGTGTGAGCTGCTTAAAACCCTTGCTCTTTCCGGGTTTGAAGACATTCATATTGTAAGTAAGATTTAGCCAATCTTGGGTTTGCCTTTTTGATTATTTACTGTTTCTAAGTAGTCTATGATTATATTTTGGGTGAAGAAAATTTAGGGTTTCTTTGCTAGGGTTTCTTTTTAGTTGCCTTATAATTGTTAGGGTTTTCGCCAGTATTCCATTGTGGGCTTTGCATGAGGAGAAAGTGTTGTTTCTGTACTGGGCTGACCTAGTGGACAATTTTTGGCTCCGACCTTGTATATGTGTGAAATCCATTAGAATTGGTTTATATTAAGGGTGCGTTTTGGTATAGAGGAAAATGTTTTCCTAGAAAGTGTTTCCATAGAAACAAATGGGTTTCTTACTTATTATCTAGTGCTTGGTAAGTACACAAGAAAATGTTATCATGAGAGCATTTATATGTAATCTAGCTAAATACTATGATGGTGGAATGGGGTGGAGAGTGGGGGTTCGGTGGTGGGATGGGTTGAGATTGTCAACAGGTGGGGGTTGGGGGCATTGGGTAGGCGGGAGGGAGACAATGAACTCGGAATGTCACTTATTGAACTTGTTTTCCCTACTTTCATTAGGGAAGTCATTTCCCTCATTTGTAAGTAACTTGTTTTCCTAGAGAAAATGTTTTCCAAAACTTTTGACCAGCCAAATGTGGGAAAATTGGAAAATATTTTCTGCAAAATGTTTTCCTCCATACCAAACACACCTCAAGAGAACCAGACTCACTCATTCAAGAGATCAGTTACTGCGTTTGACATTTTCTCCTGAAGCTAGTTAGAACTTCGAACCGATTGGGACACTCCCTGGATTCTGTATTTGCATAATTCATCGGTTATGGTTGTCATGGTTTGGGAATGAAGGGACATGCTTGTGAAAGTTACGGATTAGCCTTGTATACATGAGCAATCCTTTTGGTACTGTGAATAGAGAGAACTGCTATTTGGTTAGCAAATGTTTATCTTTTTTGGATTATTAACTAGCACAATGTTCATGCTTTCTGAGCAAATTGATACTGCAAAAAAGTGGACAACAATTTGAGTCAGTTCATCAAATGAGTAAATGACACAGCTGTCCCTAAGAAGGCACATGCTATAGCACAGCTAGAACCCTGGTTCCCTGACTCTAAAGGTATTTTTCACAATAATACTAGTAAGGCCAATTGACCTTACAAGTAGGCAACTGGCAGAGATGAAGGAAGCTGCGTATCTTAGCTTGAATATCTCTGGGTAATGCTCGCATTGGATAACGAGAGTTATAATAGTTGTTAGAAATATATGCATGCAATGTGATTATCTTTGTTCCGCAATTAGGAAAGAGCTAATCCTTACATGATTTCCATTGATAGATGCTGCCTTGTATAGTGGAATTTTACAAGGATCAAAGTTTGCTTGAGTGAGATTCCACTATGCTGCTTGGTAGGTTGGAAGGCTGATTGTAGGATTTTCTTGAAAAACCATAATCCCTGCATTTAGCCCCAGGAAGGGGAATTTTAGGGGTGTGCTTTGTTTTTTTTTTGGGGTAAACTCCACCGCTTATCTTCTATCGCTCCATTTGCTCAGGCTATTCAGATATACATTTGGAGTCTGCAGAAGGGTGAGGGGGCCTGCGTCATGTTATTTTGATTCACTTTTCCCTATCCTGTTTCTTTGTGAATTAATAATATTTTATTTAGAAAATTCTGCTGAAAACACAGTTTTACCATTTACTTTATGTGAGCCTGTTGTCTTGCACTATGATTCGATAGAGGTTTCTAACCTGGTTTTATGTTTCATTTGGTCTATTTCCAGATTGACATGGATACGATAGAAGTCAGTAACTTAAATAGACAGTTCTTGTTTCGACAAAAACATGTTGGACAATCTAAGGCTAAAGTGAGGAAATCTCATCAATATTATTTCCAGATTCCATTATCCTGCAGATTTTGAGTCCTTAATAACATACTCAAATGTTTTACCAGGTTGCTAGAGAGGCTGTCCTAAAATTTAGGCCTCATATTAAAATTACAGCATACCATGCAAATGTAAAAGATCCAGAGTTCAATGTGGATTTTTTCAAGCAATTCAATGTTGTGCTTAATGGCCTTGACAATCTAGATGCTAGGCGACATGTGAACCGCCTTTGTTTGGCATCCGGTGTCCCATTAGTTGAAAGTGGGACTACAGGCTTCCTTGGCCAGGTAAACTGAACTGTTTTCGGTTTTATTTGATGGGGATATGGCAACTAAATTTCATTTGACATACTTCTGTTTCTATCATATATTTGCAAGTCTATATATTTCTTGACATCTTCAGATTTTAGCAACATTTAAACTAGCCGCAACCAGTCAAGAAATATTATAAAGGAAGTTACTGAAAAACTGAAATAAAATAAAAAATGTGAATAATCTATCTTGTTGCCATCCATGTGGTATTCTCGGGCCGTAGAGTGTTGTGGTTATTTAATTAGCAATTGAAAAGTGCTACTCATTGTTTGTTTCCATCTTCTAGTAAAAATAAGCTATTTTAATTCCAAGATTTTGATGTTGAATATACCATGTGAGACTTGGAAAGCAGAAGCTGAAGGGAAAATAAGATCAGCCTGTAGTAAGCTATATCAGGAAAAAAATCTTAACTATCTCACAGAGATTTATGGAATATGCATGTTGATCATTATTACACTTAACATCCAGTAAATTTTGATTCCCTTTCTTCCAAGACTTGCTTGGAAAATTGGAAAATATTTGCTAGTCAGACGGAGTGGGCCAAATTGGATCAGATTTCATGTCTTCTTCAAAAGAAACCCTGCTAAAGCTTGCTCTTCATGCGATCAAGTTTCTTATTTACCTCATTCTTTTGAAGGATGGAGCAATAATGATGTTTTTGTGCTTTCCTCTGTGGTTGTTTGATTCAGACTTTCTAGCCAAAAGGTCAACCTGTTTATACACCTTCTATGATCATAGAGGAAATACATAATCCTGTAGCTTTCTATGTGTTGTTAAAGGTCTGATGTTCCTACCTGGCTGCTCTTTTTTTGGTTTTGGTTCCATAGTGTATACTATGTGTTCTGCTGTGTCTATTTAACAACTGACTGAATTTCCTTTGATACATACTAGTTCTGAGATTCTCATGGTCTACTCATTTTTTGTTGGCAGGTCACGGTACATGTGAAGGGTAAAACAGAATGTTATGAATGTCAGTCTAAACCAGCTCCAAAAACTTACCCTGTCTGTACAATCACAAGCACTCCATCAAAGGTACTGACAAGTCCTTAATCCCTTTCTTTCTTAATGTAAATTTTAGCTGAGCCAATCTGTATATCTCTATTTATTTAAATGCCATTCCGATTACTTGATGAAAGAGTTCTAAAATTTTCAGAATATTGCAGAGTGTAGTATGGTGCAAATAATAACATTTAACTTATGACAAAAAGAAAATTGCAACAGTGTAGTATCTCAATTTTACAGTGAGTAGTGGTAGGCGCTTCTGTTTCTTGCCACTAGTACCACTTGGTCTTTTATCAACTACTCTAAAATATTAGAGGTTTATATGGGTATTCATCACAATTGTACAATTTTTTTGATAAGGTACTAAAAGTTTTTATTAATTCATCACATTTGTATTTATCATGACTCACTCACAATCTCAAGTGCTTTTGCCTTAAACATTTTCCTTTGTATTTTTTTCTGCTTTAGTTTGTTCACTGCATCGTATGGGCGAAAGATCTGCTGTTTGCAAAGCTTTTTGGGGACAAGAATCAGGAAAATGATCTTAATGTGCATTCTACTGATGCTTCGAGCTCATCAGACCATGCAGAAGATGTTTTCGTGCGTAGAGTCGATGAAGATATTGAGCAGTATGGGAGGAGAATATATGATCATGTTTTTGGTTACAACATCCTAGTAGCATTACGTAATGAAGAGATGTGGAAGAGCCGTAACAAGCCTAGACCTTTATACAACAGAGATGTATTGCCCCCACAACCAGTTGAACAGAATGGTAACGAGGATAAAGCTTCAACCACCGGTGACCCCTCTTCAGTGTCTGCAATGGCATCTCTGGGCCTTAAAAATCCTCAGGATTTGTGGAGCCTAAGGGAAAATTCTGAAGTATTTCTCGAGGCATTGAAGCTCTTTTTCCTGAAAAGAGAGAAGGTTTTGATACCATCCCCACCTTCTGATTCTTTTTTGATAAAGTAATCAAATTTATTTAGCAAAAGGCAAAAATCGCCCATATACAGTCCACCTTCTGATTCTCTTTTCTCGTACATATGTTTCGATTTCTGTTTTATTTAGTCTATGTTCTAATGATTTCTGTATTTACCACTGTTGCAGGAAATTGGTCAGTTGGGTTTTGATAAGGATGACCAGTTGGCTGTAGAATTTGTGACTTCTGCAGCAAATATTCGTGCCGCTTCTTTTGGGATTTCGTTACATAGCCTTTTTGAAGCTAAAGGTATTGCTGGCAATATCGTGCATGCTGTTGCAACAACAAATGCCATCATTGCAGGCTTGATTGTGCTTGAGGCAATGAAGGTGTTGCAAAATGATGTAAAAAGCTACAGGTAGGATTGATTCCACTATCTCTAATTTTACTACAGTATTCTTTATTTTGGAGTAGATAATTATATTTTGGAGATCAACTAGAATGACCAAGATATTAGATACTCTTGCCAGCTGTGACTGATCTCCATAGGCTTTTATTAAAGCGATCTCGACATGCTTCCAGTCCTTTTTTCCCACCCCCCTGCATTTTCCTTTTTATTTTTGGTCAAATTTGTGGAAGTGTAGCCTTTATCGTCTGATAGATATCGAGTGAAAAAACAACTGTGATCAACTCTCCAACAATTAATCATTTGGGGCAGCAATAAATTCAGAGGTTATTATAAGAAATGATTACGATTATTGAAGTGATCCTCTAATTGAAAAATTTAAACTGTTAGGAAGGAACGGGGATACTTTTATTTAAGAGTGGCCAGTGGGCCGGGCTCGGGTCTGGCGGGGTCGGGGTCGGGGCGGGACGGGAGAAGGGGTCGGCGGGTTCTGGCGGGGTCGGGTCTGGCGGGACTGGAGCAAGTCCCGATCCCGATCCCGTCGGTATCGGGTCGGGGCGGGCTCGGGGCGGGGTACGGCGGGTTTTCCTTTTTTTTTTTTAAATAACATATGTATAAAAAAAACTCAATAAATAAAACAAGATAGTGTAATAAAAACATCCCAAGGCTGTTTTTGTGTCTCTTATATTATTTAATAGACATGATTTTTTTGTAATACAAATACAATTGTCTAAAATCTAAATTGCAACTTTGCGGTGTTGTCCAAAAGTTGCAAATTACATAATAAAATTGCAATTAAAAAAATTACATTCTCAAAAAAACCTGTTCTAATTGCTTGATGATTTCATGTGGTTCTTCGGTTGTAATTGGTATTTGTTGGTCAAATTGATCCACGTCGCTTCCACTAACCTTCGGTTAAGATTTCATTGTAGTTTTCATCATCTTCTTCGTTGATCTCCGGTTGACCGCACCTTCTCCGCTCCTCCGCTCGTATCCAATCTCTGAATAATACTGCAATTTCCAAGCTGTCTCCGGCTAATGAGTGTCTGTGGTCTCCTATTTGATATCTGCCTGCAGAAAAAACACTTTCAGACGCAGTTGATGACGCTTGAATGTTCAAAACATCTCGAGCCATCAATGAAAGTGTCGGAAAGGTTTTCTCATTCCCCCTCCAGTATTTCAACAAGTCTTCATGTCCATCTTCATTGATAACTCTTGATACGGTACAGAACCCTGCAAAACAAAAATATCCAACTCGCTAATTTGGTTAGTAGTAGAGGTACGGCCGCACATTCTATTTCTGAGGCTTTCAATACTAGCCGCAGAAACAACATGTCTTTTGTGAGGTTGTGTTGAAGATGAAGAAGATGGTATGGAAGCCGGTAAGTTACTAGCATTTTCTTGTTGATAAAATCTATATATATTTTTGCATTGGTGTTCTACGCTAGACAACACTTCTTCTTTAGTTTGTTCAATAGGTGGTGGGTGATTTAGATTTTTGGGACTTGGAGGTGGTAGTACTTCTATACAATCGTAAATAGTTTCAATTAGTGATTTAGTACCGTTTATTTTAATAGTAGGATTTAATACAGAACCAATAATATAAATAGAGGGAATAGGAATAAATTTTTTTTTATTTTGAGAAACATTTTTTTAATAGATGCCTTATAAGCTGGTTTTTTCATATATTACTAAGTAATAAAAATATTAGAGTTATATAAAATAACATAGTTGAAATAGTAGGATAATATATACCGAAAATTTCTTTTGTTGCTTGAAAAAATTTCTCTAAAAATACAATAAGTTCGGAAATTTTTTCTTAATGAATATGTAAAATCATATCAGCTGGCTTTTTATTATGAGAGTTAAAAAATAAAGTTATAGGTAATTTATAGTCATAAGCAACAAGTAGTTGCTCGTATAAAGAATTCCACCTAGTGAATACTTCTTGTGGAATTTTTCTATAAGGTAGTCCACAATCGTGACAAGTTTTTTTATATTCTTTTCTCCGTTGTACTTTATTACTTTTAAAAATAAAGTTTATAGCAAATTGTATTTTACTAAGAATGTCTTCAAAAAGTGATAGACCATCCTTTACAATTAAGTTATATATATGGCACACGCATTTTATATGAAAATGGTCTGGAAAAGATGGAGTTAAACTATTTTTTAAAATTGTAATTGCGTAATTCTTATTAGAAGCGTTATCTAATGTAATAGTCATAATTTTATCGGTAATTCCGTAATAATCGCACACTTGATAAATATTTTCTGTAATAAAAGTACCAGTGTGCCTATCATCTATATATCTATACGCTAAAATACGTTTTTGCATAGACCATTTATAATCTATCCAATGACAAGTTACAGTTAAATAATCATGGCCGTTAGTACTACGACCTATATCAGACGTGATAGATACTTTGCCATTAAAATGATATAATGAAAAACGTAAATATTGTCGATATTAATGCGCGAATTTAAATACATCTCTCTTAACAATTGATCTAGGAAAATCGTTAAAAGCAGGATTATATATATCTCTAATGTAATGAATAAAACCGGGAGATGAAGGAAATGAAAAAGGCAAACCCTCCACAGCAACTAATTTTGATATTGCTTCTCTATCTCTATGTTTATTGTATTTAGAGCCTACAATTCCCCCCGCATAGGGTTAATTTGACCACATGCTTGGTGGGACGATGTCGATGTGAACCTTGTCCCGATGGAGCGGGCGTTTGCGCACCCGGTTTTGAAGCCTGGTATTGGGCATACCTAGCTGGATGAGCACTTACTATGTGTCTAATTAAATCCCCCGTCCCACCGTGACCTTTTTTAGTTTTAAATTTTAAAATATTTTTACAAATTTTACATATGGCTACTTGATTCTCTACGTCCCTATCAAAAAATGTTCATGCATCTGATTTTAATGGTCGTTTTGCTGGACCTCGTCTCATACTAGGGGGAATAGGAGGTATTTCAGTTGAAGGTGCACTAGTGGGTGTGTTGTCATCAACATTAGTGGGTATATCATCTAGATCATCGTCTAAATTAAAGTCTTCTTGAGTTCCAGAAAATAGCTCTTGGTCTAAATCTAATGGTAATGTAGGAAAATGTTGAGTATCAACAAAATCATCCTGTGTAGGAATAAGATGACTAGAAAAAGTACCCTTGCCCTGGTTGCCCCTACTAGAAGAAGCACCCTTACCCTTACCCTTAAACATACCTTTTAATCCTTCCATTTTAATTATGATAATAAATAATTAAAGACAATAAAATTAAGTGCGCTAAATAAAATAAACAGACAATAATAATTTAATGAAGGAACGAATGTACCAAACGCCGACGTAACGTCGACGTGTAATCGAGAGGTTGAAAATTGAAACTTTGCTCGATGGAAGATCCTCAAGCTAGTTGCCAACTTCACTCCCAATTCCCAAATGAATAAATAAAATTGAATATTTAGCAAACAATGTAGACTTGTAGAGAGATATATTGAGAAATTAGAGAGATTGTAGGAAGATTTGTGAGAAAGATGAGAAAATGAGTTATTTATAGTTGGAAAATTGGGTTAAAGTGTAAATATAATAACTTATGGGTTAAAAATAAATATTAAGGGGTAGGGGGGTTGGGGGAGGGGGCTAAAATGGCCGTTGGCCAACGGCCATAATCTAAAATGGCCGTTGGTGCAACGGCCATATTTGCAAAGGGGGAAAAGGGCGGGCTCGGGACGGGGTCGGGTCGGGCGGACCTGGGGCTGGCTCGGGTCTCGCGGGACGAGACATCGTCCCGTCCCGAGTTCGAGGCCCGCCCCCGTTATTTATTATTATTTTTTGGCGGGGTTGTGGCGGGACCGGGGCGGGCTCGGGACTGGGTCGGGCCGTCCCGGCCCACTGGCCAGCCCTACTTTTATTATCTATTTTATGTATGCAACATGTCTGCTCATGTGATCATGATTTTTCTGCTTGGTTTTGAAATATTTTAGAGTTGAAGTGTGTGTGGCCCAATCTAAAAATTTAGCTGTTAAAAGGAGATAATTTTTTGTTTAAAGTATTTTTGAGGTCTGAAATCATAATTGATTAATTTTTATACATCAAAAGTCATTTCTAGAAATTGGAATTTGGTCTCGTTGATGGAAAATCGACATGAAAGTTAAAAACAATTATACGTTGTAACTGAACTATGAAGTAATTGCGGAGTTCTCTTTCCAAATTTAATGATTAAAGGGGGTTTCAGAACAATTTGTATAAAGTACTAGAAATATCAATTTAAGTACACGAATGCATTGTGTTTGGTGAAAATTGTTTATTATCACTAATGCCAATATAAGGATAAGTATGAGATGTAGATAGTCTCTGGTTTTGAAAATTTTGATTGGAATGAAATGGGCCCAAATAGAGAAAATTGGATATATAGAGGATTCGTATAGTGGTCCCAACTAATTTGGGATTGAGGATTAACTTAATAGATCATGTACTTATTAGTCACTATAGGAAATAGTGCACTGAAGTCAAATTAATATCTAATAGAATAGTTGCATCAAAGGGTGTGGCATAGTGGTCAATGGAGTGAGTGCAAACTTTTGAGGCTAGGGTTCAAATCTTAATACAGACAAACAACATTAGGTGATTTCCTTCCACCTACCTTAGCCTTGGTGAATAGAGTTTCCTGATATGTGGTACCGGTAGAATTGTCGAGGTGTGCACCAGCTTGCTTGTACACCACGTTAAAAAATAACTACTAGGATTTTTTTAGCAAATGGTAAATCCGTAGAAAATTGAAATGATACCTTTTTAAAGCCTTGTTCAATGCGCTCCATCCTATTTTTCCTTATACCAACCTCCCCCGTCCCCATTCAAAAAACTGTAGAATTTTAAGAAAGCTGCCAATGCCTTGTAAAAGCCAAAGGAAGGAAAACAATCAAAATACTTAAGAAACAACTTACCATTTATCTGTTATCATTTAAAAAAAACAACTTACCATTTACCGCAAAGAGTACCCTAAAATGGATTTGACTAAAGTTTGCCAAAGATTTTACCTACCCCTTCTTTTACTTTATGTTATTAGCTAACACGATAATGACAAAATTCCTATCTGAACTAATCTATTGAGTAGTTGAGAACAACCTGTGCTCTGTAGAAGTGTGATACATGGAACAATGATGACTATGTCTTTTTGTTAGTTACTGTTTATAATTTCATGTGCACTCCCTTGCAGGATGACTTATTGCCTTGAACATCCATCTAGAAAGATGCTTCTCATGCCAGTGGAGCCCTTTGAGCCAAACAAGTGTTGTTATGTTTGTTCTGAGGTATGATCTATGGTAAAGTACAATAGATTGTCTTCCCGCCTGTGCTGCCTTACGAAATTTTATTTCAGCTGCTACTTTCTGATTAAATGAATATCAATGAGCAGACGCCATTAACACTTGAGATTAATACTCATCGTTCGAAGTTGAGGGATTTTGTTGAGAAGATTGTTAAAGCAAAACTAGGCATGAGCTTCCCAATGATCATGCATGGGGTGGCACTTCTTTATGAGGTGGGTGACGATCTTGAGGAAGTTGAGGTTTCCAATTATGCAGCAAACCTTGACAAGGTAAGGCACCGTCATGTCTTTGTACATATGTGAATAAGCTTTAAAGTTATTGGCTAATAGGTTACTTGTCTATGTGAATATAAACCCTTAGGTGCTGTCTGAGCTTCCCTCTCCGGTTACTGGTGGCACAATTCTCACAGTTGAGGATCTTCAGCAAGAGCTGAAATGCAGCATCAATATTAAGCACAGGTCCTCCTTGTCCTTATTATCTGCTAGACTCATCTTGCTAAATCGAGGAAAAAGAACTGTGTAGCGTATTTCGTCGAAGTTGCCTTTACATTTCTACTTTTCGTGATGTTATTGGGTATTAGCAATAGAGAGTTAGCTGATGATTTTTCAGAAGTTAACTGTCGTTGAAACTTGACATGATAAAACAACAACATACCCAGTGAAATCCCACAACGTGGGGTCTGGGGAGGGTAGAGTGTACACAGACCTTACCTCCACCTTGATGGGTATAGCGGCTGTTTTCGGGAGACCCTCTGCTCAAGACAAAGCATAATCACAGGCAGAGCAAAGCAAGAGAAACGGTCAGACTCAGACGAGAAATTAAAGCATGATGAACATACAAATAATAAAATCAAATACGCCATGGTAGTGCATTCTAACAACAGGAAGCAATAGTTAACACATCTAATAAGCTAAACAAAGTACACTAAAGGACACATAGCCGCATAAATTAAACTATATGGGACTATAAAGCAATAATGCATCTATTAGTGTGATAGACTAATGGGGCTACAATAATAACACTACAACTACCAGTTTGCTAGCGTAAGTAGGACTACGCTCGACTAACTATTACCCTTCTACCCTAATCCGTGTCCTTCACAATCCCCTATATAAGGTCAAGTCCTCAGTAAGTTGCATATGCGCCATATCCCGTCTAATTACATCTCCCAATACTTCTTCGGCCTATCTCTACCCCTCTTGAACCCGTCCATAGTCAAACTCACACCTCCACACTGGGCCATTTGTGTCTCTCCTTTGCACATGCCTGAACCATCTCAACCTCGCTTCCCGCATCTTATACTCCACCGAGGCCACTCCCACTGTGTCACAGATATCATCATTTCTAATCCTGTCCCTCCTTGTATGCCCACACATCCATCTCAACATCCTCATCTCCGCAACTTTCATCTTTTTGATGTGCGAAGTCTTGACTGACCAACACTCTCGCCCCATACAACATAGTCGGTCGAAACTTGACATGATAGGTGATTCAAATTTAATGACTATTCATGGTCTTTTTTCTTGATTCATTCATGTCCAACTAATCTTCTCTCAGTTTCCTTCACACCCCCCAGAGTCCAACCTTAATGGTTTGCTCCTGTGAATCTCCTGTTTAGTCCTTGTTTGTCATAGCATCCAACCCTGGTAGAAGACATTTTTGTAGACATGTACTGCTTCACTCATAATTTTCTATTCTCTGCTGGATTAATTTTATGGTTTGGATTGATGCATAAAAAGATAAAGAAGAGCAAGTTGGTGTTGTTAAACCAGTAGTGCTAATTAAACCTGACCTTGACTAGTCTTGACTAATGGTTGAAATATGATACACAGTTAATGAACAAACTGGATTCAGAGTCTATTAGATCTTTCATTTAATTGTTGAAAAGATGTCCTTGACTTGCGAGGACTGATTGCTCTTCGGTCAAAGTGCCTAGCCAGAAAAGCTTCAAGTCTCAGTTTGTTCTCCTGAAAAATTTCAGATCTTATAGGTGAAGGAGTTTCCCTATTACTTTTTTTCTCTCATTGTAGCTCAAAGTCAAGGTTACCGCTCCCTTCTGACAAGTGCACTACCCCACTTCCTTTTTGAGTTCTTCCAGTATGTACCTAAAACCTTTTCTTTATGCTATTCTGTTATGGGCCCCACTTTTATATAACAAAGGTTCGTTGAAGTATAATTGAGTAGGCAACACTTGTATTTCAAGAAAAGTTCAATTTCATTAATATATAAATGGCCGGGCCAAACTTTTAGATAGGACCTTGATATTGAAAATCTCATGCCCTCTTTTCTAATTGAATACAATCAAGGTGCGAGAGATTATGGGAGAAAATATATTATTGAATTGTTGTATCTACATTATTACATTGAGCCTTATTTATAGATATTACATCTCAATCCTTTTCCATGTAGGATACTATATACAAATTCTATTCCTACTCCTATTCTAACACTTCCCCTCAAGCTGGTGCATACAAGTCATATGTACCGAGCTTGTTATAGATGTATGTAATACGCGGACTACTGAATGACTTGGTGAAAATATCTGCAAGCTGATCACTTAACTTTACAAATTTAGTAACAATATCTCCGGAAAGTATCTTTTCCCTGACAAAGTGACAGTCAATCTCAATGTGCTCAGTCCTCATGAAATACCGGATTTAATGCGATATGAAGGACCGCTTTGTTATCACACACAAGTTCCATTTGACTGATTTCTCCAAATTTTAGTTCTCTAAACAACTGCTTAATCCAAACTAGCTCACAAGTTGCTACAACCATTGCTTGATACTCTGATTCAGCACTAGATCGAGCAACGACACTCTATTTCTTACTCTTCCAGGACACCAAATTACCTCCTATTAACACAATATCCGGATGTAGAACGTCTATCAGAGTGTGATTCTGCATAGTCATCGTCTGTATATCCAACGATCTGCTCATGGCCTCGATCTTTAAAAATCAGTCCTTTACCTGGAGCTGACTTAATCTATCACAGAATGCGGATAATTGCATCCCAATGACCATCACAGGGAGAATCCATAAACTAACTTACAACACTCCCAGGAAACGAAATGTCAGGTCTAGTTACTGTGAGATAATTCAACTTACCAACCAACCACCTATATCTTTCATGATCACTGAGTAGTTCCCCCTGTCCTGGCAAGAGTTTATCATTTGGATCCATAGGAGTGTCAATGGTTTACAACCCATCATTCATGTCTCCTCAAGAATGTCTAAGGCATACTTGCGTTGCGAAATAACAATACATGACGTGGATTGGGCAACATCAATACCTAGAAAATACTTCAGTCTGCCGAGATCCTTAGTCTGGAAATGTTGAAAGAGATGTTGCTTTAAATTAGTGATACTATCTTGATCATTGCCATCACTGCCAGTTATAACGATATCGTCAACATAAACTACCAAATAAATACTCATATCTGGAGCATAATGTCGATAAAACACATAATGATTTGCTTCACTGCGGGTCATACCAAACTCCTGAATTACTGTGCTAAATTTACCAAATCTGGCTCGTGGAGACCGTTTCAGACCATAAAGTGACCAACGCAATCGACACACCAGATGATTAGACTCCCCATGAGCAATAAATCGGGTGGTTGCTTCATATAAACTTTCTCCTCAAGATCACCATGGAAAAAACATTCTTAATATCCAACTAATAAGTCATCCTGATCTACTCTGTGGTGGTGTTGTATTTTGCACAACTCCCACAGAAACTGAGATGGACGTAGGCAGCCTTAGAAAGTAGCCGGAATTTGACTGAATTTTCTTTCCCGGATTTCTCACCAATGCTTTGATACCATGTGAGAAATTATGGGAGAAAATATATTATTGAATAGTTGTATCTACATTATTACATTGAGCCTTATTTATAGATATTATATCTCAATCCTTATCGATCTAGGATACTCTAGACAAATCCTATTCCTACCCCTATTCTAACACAAGGCAGTATGGTTAGTTGTGCAATTAAACTAAGTGTAATAGGTTAGATGTTTTATTGAGATGCTACCAAATGAATGGGCCTTTGGCATTTTAAAATTCGTTTCTAAAATGAAATACGTTAATGTGCCACTAACCACTTGATTATGATAGACTCCACTGTGAGCTTCACATATTAGAAAGGAAGCTGGAATTTCCACCTTGGCTTGATTAAGTTTTGATTGATATATTCATAGTTTATTTAACAAGGTTTTTGTGATCTTGGTTTTTCCTGTGAAGCGATTTCCCATTATTTCCATGAAGAATATAACTCTTCCGGACATAAGAAACTGAAAATCCTAACGATAGAGGAATCTATCTGCAGTTACTTCTTTGATTAGATGTTTTCGTGCTGCAAATTGGGCTAATCACTGCTGGACTTGGTTGGAGAAATTGTATGTACACGTAGAATAGAGTTTCTTCACCAATTTGGTGATATGGCCCAAGTCATGTGTTTGTGCTTTGGTGTAATTGTTTGTTCTATCTTTTGCTATGAGTTTTGAATTTGAATTTGCTTTCGAAGCTAACCCATTCCATAGTATGAGACGTGAAGCATTCAAAATTTTTGTGTGTACCGGATGGTTTGATCTCTTTCCTTTTTGTATTTCTTTTGGGGGACTTCTTGTGGTGTGTTGGTACATTGCTAATGAACATATTTGGAGGCATTCAGTACACAAGTACTTGCTCACGGTGTTTATTTTGTCCATTGACCTGATATCCTGAGGATTATTTACGTTTTCCATTCTTTTTGCTCCAGAGCCTCGTTTGAACTGTTATATGATTTAATGTTTGCAGAGAGGAGTTTGATGAGGAGAAAGAACCTGATGGAATGGTTCTCTCAGGATGGACACCAGCTCTTGCAACAGAAAAGAACAAGACATCGGACAATGGCCCCAGCTCATCTAATGCATCTCAGACAGTTCCCCTGGAGCCGGAGGATGATGATGAGATAGAAATTATCAACAAAGACCCTGCAATTCTTGCTGCTGGGAAGAAAAGAAAGTCATCTGACATTTCAGTTGCTGCCAATCCAGAGATATCTAGTGTCACTGATGAAATACAGACTGAAAGCAAGGTGGAAGAGGATGAAAGTCGTCGTGATATTTTCATGGTTGATGGAAATTTAGACACCAACAAGAAAAAGATGGTGCAATAACTATTTCCTGGATCTTAGTTAAAGCTGTGCATCTGTCTTAACTTTGTACAATATAGGGAGAGAGTGATTCTTTGAGACTTCCTAACAACTGAGTTGTTGATTCTAGGTGCAAACTTTATGAAGTTTTGATACTGGCATGATGCCTCTAGTGACTCCAGTTCTAATTTTGTCACTTGGAGCAGTCTTGATTCCGACTTGACAGATACAACCGTCTAAGAATGTAATTCTCACTATTTTACATGGTACTCCCAGATCAGGTGACTTACTATTGTGTCTTGTCTTTAGTTACTGTCACGATTGCATTTCCTTTTCATCTTTTTCTGTTCATTTATCCATCGGCTGTATGATATGTAGCAAGACTAAATAATATTAAGAATCCTCCTTTTCATCTTTTTCTGTTCATTTATCCATCGGCTGTATGATATGTAGTAAGACTAAATAATATTAAGAATCCTCCGGCATGAAAACAAAAAAGTTTGCGACGCTGAACTGAACTCTCGATAGGTACGAGAAAATCGGAAAAAATTGTCAAAAAAAGGAAGGATAGAAAGCCCCTTTTGATGGCCTAGAGAAAGTTACAAATCATTAGGGTCTTGATACGGGTTAATTGCAAATTTTGTTCATATTATAATTTATATGCACTCAGCAACAGATCCTCACCTCAGACGGTACCGGTTAGACCTTGAATAACAAACTGAAAAAGTTAGAATTTTTCAAGAGACGGAAAAATTATATTTGACATGATGAACTAGCAAAACGTGATTCAAAATTACTCAAGAACCCGTTAGCGTAAATAGTTTTGAGCATTAGACCCATTCAGACTGAAAAAAAGCACGACAGAAAGAGTGCAAGAGAAACTATTATATACAATAGTACATTATTATTCAGTTCACAATTTCTTTCCATCTACACATCCAGCATTTTACTTTAGAAATGCAACACAATCAAAAAGATAACCTCCAGCTATTGTGACTCATTCTTGGAAGAGAAACTCCCAACAAAAACAACAGAAAAGTCATCAGTAAACATATAATTCATCTGGGTCATACCAATTGAGATTTTTTGTATTATCATCTCTGTCAAAGTGATCGTGGCAATCATCGTCCGTTAAGTTCAGCAAATTGAGCAAACATTGCAGTTCCTGAATGATCGTCAATTATTTGAAGTTCAGCAGGATTTCTTGTCTGCTCAGGTGAAGAAACTGGTCTGTTATCAGGAGTCGAAGGTGCAGACGTCGGGACAGGAGTGGGGGCCACTATAGCAGGAGAGGCTGGAGAAGCAGATGATTTGTTTTGTTCTTCAGCTTTCCCTTGTAATGAGGCTTCTTGCAGCTGCAAAGCATATTCCAAGTTCCACAACACATCACCTATACTAGGTCTATCAGCTCCGTATTCAGCCAAACACTTTTCTGCTGCTTCAGAAAATTTCTTCATCGACTCTGGGTTAATATTACCCTCAAGAGTAGGATCAATTATCTTGTCCAACAAGCCCTTTCTCTTCCATTGCATTGCCCATTCTGCTAAGTTCACTTGCTCTCTTGGAAGTGCTGGATTAATTGCCGGACGAGCGCATAAGGCTTCTAGAAGTACCACTCCAAATGAGTACACATCAGATTTGTCTGTTAGCTGCTGCTTCCGGAAGTACTCAGGATCCAGGTACCCAAAACTTCCCTTCACAGCTGTGCTTATGTGAGTCTCGTTGGCAAGGCAATCTTTTGATAGCCCAAAGTCGGCCATTTTAGCGACTAAGTTCTCATCGAGAAGAATGTTGGTGGTTTTGACATCTCTGTGGATAATTGCTGTGGATGCACCGGTATGGAGGTAATGGAGCCCACGAGCGGAGCCAATGCAGATTTCTAGCCTTTGCTTCCATGTCAAAGGTGGAAAGTTCTTGCCATAGAGATGATCTCTGAAGGGACCATTTTGCATGAACTCATAAACCAATATCATCTCTGTGTTTTCATCACAATAACCAATCAACGACACCAGATGGCGATGTCTGAGCTTGGATAACATCTGAATTTCAGTCTGGAACTCATTGATACCTTGCTCAGATTGTGGATTTCCTCTCTTGACAGCTACTTTTGTTCCATCATCAATTTCTCCATAATACACATTGCCAAAGCCACCAACACCAATTATGGCATTCGAATCCCAATTGTTGGTGGCGTCTGACAACTCAGCAAACGAGAAGTATCGGCCTAGCCCCATAGTTGAAGAGAAAAATTGGCTCTTGCGCGACAACGAAGCTTTGCTTGCCGTAAAGCTTGTATCTCCAGCGTGTAGTGGAAGCAACCAAGAGGAGAAACTATTCCTTTTTTGCCAATCCTGAGGCCTTTTTTGCCACTTGAAAACTATAGCACCTAATCCAACAAACGCTCCGAACATCATAGTAAAACCAACATAAGCCACTGTTTTACTCGGGCCACTACTCTTCTTTCCATCAACACCATATTCTCCATCAAGACTACCCAAAGAATTATTCATCCGAAAAACCTCAAGGCCATTCAGGATCGCGTTCTTAAATCCTTGGACATCATTCACCGGAGAAACCTTTACACTAAGCGGATTGGTTGCTAAAGAGGAATCTACCACAAAGTCCTTGTAAAAAGCTGTGGACAAATGTTGTGTCAAAGATGACAAGTCTAGCCCGGAAATTGCCATCTTATCATTAATGTACACGTTGAAATATAGTTCATTAAGCGATTTGCTAATGATATCGCAGAAATGAAGGCGAATGAGGTATGAATACGAGGTATCAATATCCATCGTCCACGATATATTGAAATTTGGAATGGTAGTTTCTGAATCAGCCATTTTTACTGCAGAACTGTAAACTGTAGGAGGAGCAATTAAAGGCGAACCACCTGCCGTTGGATATTGAATAACAGAACGTTGAACAGAAATTACCTGTCCCGTTGCATAATTACGGAACGGTGCATCGGATAACCAACTTCTCCCTAAAGTGTCATTTAATCCATCAAGGTATGAACCTCCAACATTAAGCCTATAGGTTGTTTCGAAATTACTAGTGCTAAGATCAAATTTTTGCGAAACGGGGAAAAGAAGAGGGACAGAAAAGTCAAGTAATTTGCCTGGAGCAGTAACAAACTCTAACGCGTTTACGAATGCAATTGAGCCTTGTGAAGGCGCAAATTTGATGGAGTAATGTTCTGTTGTAACATTTACAAGAAACTCCTTCATTATCGCTTCGTTTTTCTCCATTTGGTAGTCCTTGAGGAGGACTAATGTATCAGTTGAAACAGAGAATTTGGCGGTTTGGAGGTTAAATTCGTTGTTTTGTAAAGAGAAAAAATGTAGACGGACCCAATGAAGCCCGGGATTAGTCACATGAAATGTGTAAGTAGCTTCACTAACGAAAATTTTCGCGTTAAGGTATATAGGTGAAGGTACATTATTATTATTATTATTGTCATGTGCAGAAATTTGAATGTCACGTCCGCTATAGGCTAAATATTTCGCGGTGTTTTGATCTGGCTGAAACGCACGATTTCCTGGAAGAGTAGTAGGAGAAGTGGAACCACAATCAACAAGGTAGTTATCTGATGGTGTAAATGGTGGAAAAGATTTTGCAGAGGCAGTAGTATCTGCTTGTGCAATTACACTCGAGGGGCCTAGGATAATGAGGCAAATAAACGCCACGAGGATATTCGTCGTCAGTATTGAAGACGTTGAGAATGAAATTAAGGGTGGTGGTCGTGATCCTCTAGGCATTTTTTTCGTCTCAAGCCCCTCCTGAATGAGGATTTGGGGATGAAATTTGAGTAAAAAAAAGTCTAAAACTATGAATGGAGGGGGGGGGGGGTATGAAAGAGAAAAAAGGGAAAGAGAGGACTGGTGGAAATGAAGATAGAGAGAGATTTGAAATCAGTATGTTTTTGCCAACATTATCGCCATTATTGTGGGGTGCGGAGATATTTGGCTTTGGTTTCGAATTTCTGTTACCGTTGGCGCAATTATTTTGTTTAAGGTTTACATGTTTTAGTGGTTGAAATGGTTTATGCACCGGTCTTTTCTCTACGTTGTTCGTTTTCCATTAGCGTCTAAATTCTTTGTTCACAAAATCTTTGACCATTTTATTTTCGATTAATAATTGGTTTAAGTTCTTTCTCTCTATGAGTAGGAAAATAAATATACTAAAAGAACAAATGACGAAAAAAGGAAGAAAAAAATTTGCAAATAAATATAAAAAGAGAAGTTTGCAAATCAATGGTAAAATTCGTCAAATTTTGTTCATGTATTATTCAAAATTAAGCAACTTATTCTCAATTAAACTTTTGGTATAATCCATCTTAGGAAAACATCTCATTTTTTCCTTGATCCTTAATAGAACTCCAACTTAAACCTTAGCCAAAAGTTGAGGACTAAACTGAGTATGTGTTTTTTCTTATTTGGACATGTAAAGTCCCCATTTTAGGACACGGTCAATGATAATAAAAAATACGAGAAGATTTGCTAACTCAAAAATATAAGTGCACCACAACTCTAATGAAATGCAAAATTGAGCAAGTTCTAATAATGCATGAGCAAATTTGAACCCATTCTCTAAAACAATTTATAAAAGGTTAGTCTATAATAAAATATTGTCTGTTACTTCATAAGGTAGTCATCTAAATTACTAAAAAACAAAAAATAAATTTGTTAAGTGCATTCTATGAGCTAGCAACTTATGATTTAAACTAAAGAACTTTTAAAATCTCAAAGGCTCACGTTCAAAACTTTTGCTGCTAAGGCTTCAACACCATAATTTTCCTACTTTCGAGAGAAATAACTTAGTGATTGCAATTTGAATCTAGTGTTATTGTTTAAACTTTAAATTAAACACCTTGCAACAACTTAACATCATTGGCACTTAAGCCTTATTATTGTTAGTTACATAAAACAAAAAATGTTATTAACGTAAAAAATTTATTTGAAATCTAACTAGCTATATTTGGACGTATAATGACTATACTATAATAGAGTTACACTTCTCTTCCTACTTTTGGGCAAGATTAAGTTATTCCGTAATATTAAAGGATAAATGTTAACACTGGGTAAAACACATTTATAATATATAAACAGGAGAATTCTTCAAAATTTTGGTCATTTCTCTGATTGTGTTTTTCCTATCTTTTTGGAATATCTACGTTGTATAGCCTCCCACCAAAAGAATAGCCGAAATATATATTTCTTGTATATTAATGTAGTATGTATATATATAATATACATCTTTTATACTAGACAAATGCATTTAAAACCCCTTTTTTCTTAATGGGCTTAAGCGAAATCCTTGAGCCCAACAACAGGCTGCTAATTTAAAAAGAAGGGAATAGTATAATTAGAAGATTTATATTTACAAACAACGGCAAATGCATACGTTTCTTTTTCCTCAAGCCGAGAGGTAACTCGGATATCAGAAAACAGTGTTCTTCAGATCTCTGAGCAAAGGGCTATGTCGACAGAAGAAGACGCCGTCCGCCGCCGTACAGCACTCGCCGATTATCGGAAAAAGCTTCTTCAGCACAAAGAGCTTGATGCTCGTGTTCGCACAGGTGCGATTCTCGGAAATCTTATAAACCCTAGTGTTCTTATTCTGACTTTAATTTTGATTACTGAAGTGTTTTTGTAGGTTTAATAGCATCAATTGATACTATTATTTACTCCTAAATGTAGTGAATTTTCGTGGATATTTATTCAGTTCCGATGCTTAGGGCTTTTGCTCTTACGTTTTTCCTTTTATTGTAGGTAAGATTAAATATTGATGTGTAGGTTTTATATCATCAGTTGTTACTATTATTTACTCCAAAATTTAGTAAAATTTCGTGGATGTTTATTTAGTTCGATGCTTAGGACTTTTGTTCTTTCCTTTTTCCTTCTATTGTAGGTAAGGTTTCTGTTGATGAAGTGTTTTTGTAGGTTCAATAGCATCAATTGACACTATTATTTACTCCTAAATGTAGTGAATTTTCGTGGATATTTATTCAGTTCGATGCTTAGGGCTTTTGTACTTTCGTTTTTCCTTTTATTGTAGGTAAGATTAGATAGTGTGTGTTCTGTGGCAAAGGAGGAAATCTATAGATTATTGACATGAAACTTTTAATGCTAGTTGTATGACACATGAATTGTTAATGTGTTTAAAGTTAGAATTTGTAATAGAAAACGAGTTTTAGTGTATATTTGGACCTGCCGCACTCATGTGCTAGACTTGTTTTGTATTGCCATGGTTATGGCCAATGTGCTCTAAACTGTGGTTGTTATTTTGAAATTAAGCATTACTTGAAAAGAAGAAGATTAGAGAAAGCATCTGAATGTCATTGATTGGTATAAAGTTCTATTGGGGTTCTGTGCTCACTTGTGATGGCACACATATTAGCGGAAGCAAAACAATAATGCCCGATGAAAACTGACAAAGAATAGAAGATAGGGTAAAACCTAACTTGAATCCTTGTTATCACTAACGACCATTCAAACCCAAAGAAATTGCTATAAAAGTAAAGAAAGAATAGATAAAAAATATATTCAGTCAATTCAAACAAATATGAAAGAACCTACAACCTCCGTCCCAATTTGTGGCACCGTTTGTCTAGGCACAAAGTTTAAGAAAAAGGGAATACTTTAGAAATTTGTGGTCTAAAGAAAACCTTAGGCATTTGTGTGGCTATAAATAGTTTCATTTGGGATATAAGGGGAATTTTAAAGCTAAGTTGTTTCTAATTATAAAAATGTAACATTCTTTATGGGATAAAAGGTGAGGTGCCATGGTGTATGCTTTTCGTGAATGACACAGTCCTGATCGATGCGACTCACAACACATTTAACGCTAAGCCGGAGGGTTGGAGGCAAACCCTGGAGTCTAAAGGATTCAAGTTGAGTAGGACCAAGATAGAGTACTTGATGTGCAAGTTTAGTGACACACTACATGAGGCTGATGCGGAAGCGAGGCTTGATACCCAGGTCATCCAGAAGAAAAATACTTTCAAGTATCTTGGATCTATTATACAAGGCAACGCGGAGATTGATGATGATGTCACATATCGTATTGGTGCAAAGTGAATGAAATGGAGGCTCACTTCTGTAGTGTTATGTGATTAAAAGGTGCCACCAAAACTTAAGAAAAAATTCTACAAAGTGGTGGTTAGACTGACTATGTTGTATATGTCGGAATGTTGGCCAGTAAAGATCTTCCACGTTCAAAAGTTGAAAGTTGTGGAGATGAGATTGTTGCTATGAATGTGTGGGTGAGAGACATGATTAGGAATGAGGCTATCCGGGACAAGGTGAGAGTGGCCTCGGTGGATGACAAAGACTGAGATAGTTAGGGCATATGAAGAGGAGAGACATAGATGCCCCAGTGCGGAGGTATCGGAGGTATGAGAGGTTGGCTATAGATGATTTTAGAAGTGGCAGGGGTAGACCGAAGAATTATTGGGAAGAGGTGAGATTAGACATGACATGACACAATTACAATTTATCGAGGACAAATTCTTAGATATGAGGTTATGGAGGACTCAGATTAGGGTAAAATGTTAGTAGGTAGTCTCACTTATCCTTTCATATTAGTAAGCGCAGTATTGATCTATAGTTTCGTGTGCTGTGATTTCTGATACTATATGGTATTTCTTGTACTTCAATTATTCTATTTTATTTGTGGTAGATGCTGTTCCTTTTTCAAATGACTTGGTCGCTTTCATTAATTCAATTTTCATACTGCTTTGAATTTTCTGTCCTTATCCGACCTCTTTTTATACTTTCTCTTGTGCCGAAAGTCTTTCTGAAACAGCCTCCCTACCTTGGTGGGAATACGGTCTGCGTTCACTCTACCCTCCCCAGACCCACGTTGTGGGATTTCACTGGGTATGTTATTGTTGTACTTTATGGAACTGACTAAAAAGGAAAGTGTGCCACATAAATTGAGATGGAGGGAGTAGTAATTAATATTCCAATTAAGATTCAATCCAAAGAAAGAAACATGAGGGAGAAGAGATGAACTCAGAAGATATCTTACTCTAAAAGATTCAAGTTAAATTCAAGTTGAAGTTCAACAACAAGAAGAAAACATGAGATCATTTACTACGTTTAGAAGCGTTAAGTTTAGGCGGAGTCTCTCAAATTTAACTTCACCAAAACTAAAACTAATATCCTAACCAATGGCATAGGGACTGTTAAAAGGACCATAATATCCTTAAACTAAAAGTTCCATGTTGGCTAGGCGGATCCGCTGCATTTTGCGCTACATCCCAAATCTGCACTGTAGTTTCAAGTTCATCGCGCTTCAACGCCCATTTTTGGCTCCGTCGGATCCTCCAAATATCAATGACGTCACAAGCACTTGAAACAAATTTGTAAGGTACTTCCGATCCTTCTAACTCATCTTCCACACACACTTGCATTGGAGTGCTCCCTTGGACTCTATCAATTTCCGACGATTCAAATGAGCTGATGATTGTGCTTTTTGACTTGGTTCAGGGGAGTAGACAGATGATTAGCATAGGAGTGATTGAGTTTGTCTTTTAACATTAGGAAGAACTTTTATAGATAAAAATGGCGAAGCACCAAATAAGACAAGTCAATGCAAGTCACAACTCCCTGATTTGAAAGCTTTTGCTTGAGCCGAGGGTCTATTGGAAACAATCTTTCCGCCTTCCAAGGTAGGGGTAATGTCTGGGTATGCACTACCCTCCCCCGACCCCACTTGTGGGATTACACTGAGTATGTTGTTGAATGCAAGTGACAACTCCATTAAACTACATGTTTAAGTCAATTCCCTTTTACAGCTTCTGACCTCTGTAGTTCTAAATCATTTCCGATCATTCCTTAAGTGCTTCATGTATCATAGCATCTTGGCTCAATTTTCCTGTCCTTTTTTCGCATATGTATAATGTGTTACGCACAATATGTATGTATATATATGATTTTGGAAAGTAAAACATTTGTGTGGATCTTCAAGGTTTGAGGTAAAACACGGTGGCGTATAATATAATGTAACCTACTGTAGAATGTTTCATAAAGATCCGATCTAACAAATGTTACTTGCTACATATCTTTTCTAAGTTATTAACAAAACTTGCTTGTTGGACAATAGATTCCTGTTCTGATAATCAACAGAACTTTTTTGCGGGAAACCACTGACTAGGTCATGCCAATCCTTTTTGGTCTCTCCATTTGTTATTTTTTGTCCTTCACTAAAATGCGTCTCTACTCCACGAAGTACAAGTGCTACAGGGTTGAGATGTCATACTTCATCAGCCAACAAACTATAGCCTGATGATATATTTAAGCATGCTTTAATGTAGCTATTTTCATACAGATCCCAATATAGAACTCTCATAAACAAATGCTTCTTATTTGAAAACGGGCACACCATATTCTCTGTGCATGTGTCCTTAGTTCCCCGGAGTTGGTATAACCTTGTTTGATACATCACAGATCCAGAGAGAGATATAAATCAGTTTTTCGTAATTAGTGCTCGTGAATACATGTTCTAGTGCTTCATGATTGTTCCTTGATATTTATTCCTTCTATTAAGTTGTTCTCCTGTTAGCTGATAAGCAACTTAAATTCTCGGTCCTACAAACTGCATAGTATTCATTTTCTTTTTTTGTCTTCTGTTATTATATTACTTCTACTGATTATAATGTTACTTTCCTCAGTGAGGGAGAACTTGCGGGCTACCAAGAAGGAATATGCTAAAACAGAAGATGATTTGAAGTCACTTCAGAGTGTTGGACAGATCATAGGAGAAGTGCTCCGACCTCTAGATAACGAGCGTTGTAAGTACCCTTTATCCTGACTAATACCCATTTACTTTTTTACTCCTAGGTATGCACTATTTATCACAAAGTGTTTTTTTTTACATGAAAGAACTTATTAAGAAACTGGCAGAAATATATGGGACTAATCAGCACCTTCCATTACCTTTGCAGTGATAGTAAAAGCTAGCAGTGGTCCAAGGTATGTGGTTGGCTGTCGCAGTAAAGTCGATAAGGAAAAACTGACTTCAGGCACAAGAGTGGTTCTTGATATGACAACACTTACGATCATGCGGGCACTCCCCCGGGAAGTTAGTAGTTACTATTTTTGCTTGCAAGCATTAAATGCTTGGGTCTACATTTGAAATTATTACATTTGTCCATCCCCAATTTCCTTACGATGAGAAATTAATGGCAGGTTGATCCTGTTGTATACAACATGCTTCATGAAGATCCTGGCAACATTAGTTACTCCGCCGTGGGTGGACTGTCAGATCAGATCAGGGAGCTGAGAGAATCCATAGAGTTACCTCTAATGAATCCCGAGCTTTTCCTCCGGGTTGGGATTAAGCCTCCAAAGGTAACTCATTCACGTATTTTTTCCACATTTTCATACGTTTGTTGGTATGGACAAACACGGCCTTTGCTTGTAATATGACTTCTGAGCCAACCAAGGATTCTATCTCAGGGTGTTCTTCTCTATGGGCCACCTGGAACGGGCAAGACATTGCTAGCCAGGGCTATCGCTAGCAACATAGATGCCAATTTCTTAAAGGTTCGTGTTCTAAAATTTTAGTTATATCCCCCAGTCTAATAGCATCTCATAATGTGGACGTCTATAATTGGTGATTGCTGCAGGTTGTATCAAGTGCCATTATTGATAAATACATTGGTGAGAGTGCAAGATTAATCAGGGAAATGTTTAATTATGCTCGTGATCACCAAGTAAGGACTTCAAATGGATTCATTGTATATGTTGGGATCTTAGACTGATGAATGATACCCGAAGGTGCCTTCAAATGTTGACACTTATTATCTTTATTTTGTAGCCCTGCATTATTTTCATGGATGAGATTGACGCAATTGGTGGGCGTCGTTTTAGCGAGGGAACCAGTGCAGATCGTGAGATTCAAAGAACGCTCATGGAGTTGCTTAATCAGTTGGATGGATTTGACCAGCTTGGAAAGGTCTGGATTTATCTTTAATGTATATTTCAAAGATGTTGAGATTTGTCCCATAGTCCATATCTAAGATGTGCATCCTTTCATTATCTGTCTTTGAATTCTATGTTTATGTTTTCCTACTTGGGGTGGTTGGGGTGTGGGTGGGATGATATCAGGGCTCAGATGTATTTGTTTTTCAAGTCTTGAAATTTTTGTAATTTCATCACGGAATTACACATTTTTTTAACATACTCGTAAAGAAGAGTAGAATGCATGAAACAGGAGGGGGATATTGTTTGTTCGCCTGAACCTATTTAATCTTTATTCTGTTTTCAGGTAAAAATGATTATGGCAACAAATAGACCCGATGTTTTGGACCCAGCTCTTCTTCGCCCTGGTCGGTTAGATAGAAAGATAGAAATACCCTTGCCTAATGAACAATCAAGAATGGAAATCCTCAAGATCCATGCTGCTGGGATTGCCAAACATGGTGAAATTGATTACGAGGCTGCTATTAAGCTCGCTGAGGTTTGCTAATGATGCTAACAAGAAACACTATTATACTGCTTCTATTACATCAAAATTTCTGTTGACTTGTTTTATCCTCAGGGTTTTAATGGAGCTGATATGCGGAATGTTTGCACTGAAGCTGGTATGTTTGCAATTCGCGCAGAGCGTGATTATGTCATCCATGAGGATTTCATGAAGGTATTTCCTTTTCCAAAATTTCTGTTTGTAAAGCGGTAATGTTTAAATTTATTGACGTGCTGTTTTCGACTTCACCCTATAGAGGTCTTCACGAAGTGTTGGTGTTTATTAAAAGAAAAATTTAGCGACTCATGGTAAATCTATATGCATGTTATTCTGTGAATGAATCACCTCTGCTTTTAGATTTTGCACAACTATGCTAGGTAGCACACTTGATTTTTTATTTTAATGAACGCACGCTTAAAATTCTTTCACTAAGGAATGTAGGTTCAGTAAATCCTATATTTCATGTTGGAACTTAGTTTCAGAAGAGATTCCTTGTTTTTTCTACTTTGTATTATTTGTGTTCTCAAATTCCTTTTTTCCTATTTTTCATCCTTGGAACTTTGTTCCAGAAAGAGATGCCTTGTTGCTTCTGCTTGGTAGTATTATTGTGTTAAATTCTTTTCTGATATCTCATTTTCCCGAGACAACTATTCCTGTAGGCGGTAAGGAAACTGAACGAAGCAAAGAAACTTGAATCAACTGCTCACTACAGTACTGATTTTGGTAAGGAATAAGCACCGGCACAAGGGCCGTGGACCAATTTCAATCATATGATCACACTGGATGCGATCTTCACTTTGATGTACCATTTGAGTTTGTTTTTCTGTATTTTGAATTATGTAAAGCAGCAACCCCTTTCTCAGAAAGCAGCTGCAGTTATTGACTTTTCTTTCTCGTGATGTCTGTTGAAGGATGATAGAACAGAATATACACTGTGGATGCTTATTTGCTGTTCTTTCGTTTCTATGGACTGAATTCTGACTGGCATTAGGCCAAAAAAAACATTAAACTTAATCCTGAGTTGGTATATTGGCAATACAGCAGAGGATCCAACCAACTGTTCTCAGGATCGTTTGTTAGAGTCGATTAGAAGAAAAAGTAGAAACAAAAACCCAGTAGCAGAGAAGTTAGAGTTGACTTGGAGGCATATTCTCCTTGTTGCTTCTGCTTGGTAGTAGAAACAAAAACCCAGTATTTCTCCCTTTCTGTAGTGACTACTGAGCTGACTACATCAACTCCTACTTTTGTGTTCTCTTCCAATTTATTCAAGTCAAATCAATATTCGAATTGAAAAGATATTTTGTCATTGCATAACGTGAAAAGGAACTGGAAACGCAAGTAGTCAATTTATCTGATGAACCAATTAGGCAGCTCGTTGAAGTTCAGTTTACAATTTAAATTAATGTTGCAAGTAATCAATAACTACGATATCCGCCCAAGGGAGATAAGCCAACACAGTGAGGTCCGTTTGACTTTGTTCTTAGTCTCCTCCATGAACAGCATCTATATAAATTGAAAAATAGCTGCCTCTAGTGCCACTGCAATGCATCCAAAGCTTGTTGGTGAACTTGTTTATCACCTGCTGCCACTACATTGAAACCTGCCAAAGTGAAATGAGGATACAATTCACATGTCGACTTGGAGGCATATTTCAAGACATCCAAGGTTAGCTTTGTGTATATGAAATGATAATTTATAATGAGAACAGAGGTAAGAAGTACTTGTGGCTGGTGAACCAGCAGAAGCTTTCCAATTAAATTGTTGTCCTGTCCAGTCGGTTATAGTTCCTCCAGCACTTTCTATTACTGGTACAAGTGCGAGGAAATCGTACGGCTGAAATATTTTGTTTTGACATCAGCACATAGATGTCTGAAAGTTAAAAAAGCAATTAAATATCACTGGCAGAGGGAAGTAAAACAGCAAAATTTTCACCCTGCATCAACATATTTATTAGGATGTAGGGATATATACTATTTCTCTTAAGCTGATGGTCTATCGGAAACAACCTCTCTACCTCCCGAGGTAGCGGTAAGGTCTGCGTACACTCTACCCGACCCCACTTGTGGGATTACACTATGTTGTTGTTGTTATAGTAGGGACATATACACTGATATACCAAAATTCCAATGCACTAGCTGCCCACTATAAGGAGGGGAAAAGCTCAATATACACATTGGGAAAGTGTAATCGTATCTATTTTAGTCTAAGCAATAGAGCAGAGAGAGAGAGTAGCTGACCTTAAGACCAGACTCTATCACAAGATTCACAAATCCAGAAGCCAATAGGGCATAAGCATAACAATCACATCCGTACAGTGGAACTTTCACCTGTAACAGAAGTAGAGGAAGAGATAAGAATTCATAGTGGAGGAAAGAGAGTGCAACTTATTCATTCTCTTCTTCCTCATCAGTTTCCTCCTACTCAGATCTTGCCACTGCCTTTTTTGTTCCTTCCCCTGTTTTTGCCTATCTTGATTGCACATTAGCTAGAACTCTGTCCAAGGATTTTCTTGCCATAATGTTACATACCTTGCTTCTAACACGATCAAAGGCAATCTCAGCGTCCCCTTGAAGGTGAGTGAAATGTTCTATTTTTGTAAAGAAAGAGTTCCAAGGAGAAACATACAGGTAGGCTTTTGAAAGACTTGAACAACTTCGTGTGGAGATTTCTTGCCCATTCAAGGTAGTTCGTCGCCCACTTAAACCAGTCCACCTCTCTTTTAGTACAGTCTGGTCAATAATGCCAAGAATCTAGAAAAGCAGAAATGAAGAGAAGATCATGTAGACCAACTTTCGAAACCACAGTTTACCTGCATACGGGTCTAGCGGTCTACCATAGCATAATATAAGGAGATTGCATATGGTATCATAGACTTGAACTCTCATCAAACCCAAGGGAAAGCTAAACAAAAGTGGTTCAAGGGTCGAACATAATATTCCTAACACGAGTGATCCCTACGCAATATTGCTTTGACAACTATTAAGAAAATAAAACACGAAAGTACCTACATGATATTGCTAATTTCTTAAATAAACATCAATGTTCCAAGTCAGATGACCTTTCTCCATTCAGGATGAGGGAGGGCCTATACAGGAATACAACTAAATGGCTAATGCATACATGAACTACACATATAGATCTAGAATTTCAGTGTTGCAGATGAATGAAACGAAGAGGTGATTAAGCATGTTGTCAAAATGGATGTTCTCATTTTTCCTTTTCCACTGTTATATTTTGTTTATAGTTTTCCTTTTTTATAAGTTAAACATGATTATATTTTCTACACTTACAAATCAAAAGCATGCAAACAGATGCGTATTTTAGTGTAAAATGATTCAACTAGGCTTCCCCGTCAGAGAATGCTGTCCCAATGCAAATAGAGTTTGGGAGAAAAATTGGTAATTGAGAGGACTAATATGCAAGCTTTCATTGATCTAGTAGCGAGCAAGGTTTTTTATTGATACAAATACAATCAACTGGCTGGCGATTCATACCGGTTTACCTGTAAGTAAAAAGTATTCCGATGAATGAATATTTGAACAAAGTTGATATAAGAAAGAAAAGCAGGTACCTGTAATGAAACTCTTCGTCCCATCTATTGGATCTAAAACCCAAACATAATCTGCAATTTCCTCTTTACACCTCCATAACTATCGCCAAGCAGTTTAAATACAAACTTTCAGTAAACAAAAATACACAGATTGAGTGATATGTGACAGAGACAAAATAAATCCAATACAGAAGCTTCATAATCGACTCTCGATCAATGATTTAAAGAGTCAACAACACCTTTCCATTGTTATTCCGACATGCTGGCCATGACAATTCACAAAATATCAAGAACAAAGTTGATCTATAACAATATCTTGTAAAATGAATGCTGTTTTCACAATTCTAACCTTTTGTATCGGCATTGTACCAGTAAACAGACTGGGCTCTAGCAGTTAAAACTTATGGAAACCTACTTGTAGTCTTGTACACTCTTTTCAAAATTCAGAGGCAATCTCAGAGATTATGCAAAGCTTTTGGCTGTGCTTGAGAAAAGTTTCAGCTGAAAGGACCTTCCAGAAACTGGTTTCACTTCACCAAATACGGTCTCTGGCTATTCCTAGAGCTCTCTCCATAGAATGAATTATGACATGTCGCAAAATGAGTGCATATGGCGCCTTTTTTCCTATGACGAGTGTGAAGTTATGTTCAAGTAACCATCATACTAAAAGAAGTCTCTCTGACCAAGCTGAAAATGCTCAAAAGGTCTTGATATACCAATCTCTTTGACTAAATCTTCTTCAAGTTTGGCTAGATGTATAATTTACATTCTAATTTCGACTGTGGCTCAACATTCTAAAAAGGAATGAGTAAATGCCCTTAAGATTAAACAAAAATATCATATGTTCATAGTTTGGTCCAAAAAATGTCCTTAAACTATGTGAAATTAAATAAAAATGCCCCTATTATTATTACTTAATTGGGTTTAAAATGTCTTTTTCCGAATAAACATTTATTTATTTTCTTTTTAAACATGTTTTAATAAAAATATTATTTTTCAAGAAATATTTTCTTGTTTCTTTTCTTTTAAAATACTTTTAACTAATATTATATAAAAAAAAACGTCATGTACTTTTTTAACTGATAACATAAGTCATATGTATAATATTATAGTAACCTCATCATTAATTTTCATTTAGATAACGATAAAAAATTCCTAATAAAATGAAAATATTTTTATTTCTTAATCTTTTCCGAATAGAAGTAGGATAAGAATTTATTGATATAATCATTGATTTTAAAGTCAATATACAACAATCATAATGCCATAAAATAAGAAATTTTATTACATTGTATCAAATCACAAAATATCTTTAAGACATCGTCGATGGAGTTATTGTTGACTCTTTTTCATTTTAACTTTAAAATCAAAGATATATCAACAAATCTTTATCCTACTTCAATTTGAAAAAGATTAATAAATAAAAATATTTTTTATTTTATTAGGAACAAAATTATTTATCATTATCTAAATGAAAATTAATGATGGTGTTACTATGACTAATGTATAGATGACTATATTATCAGTTAAAAAGTACATGGGGTACTTTTATTTTAATTTATAAAACAAAATAAAGAAGAAAAAAATACTTCCTGCATTTTTATTAATTAAAGGGATTTTTAAAGAAAAGAAACAAGAAAACGATTCTTTAAAATAATAATTATATTAAAAAATGTGTTTAAAAAGAAAAAAATATGTTTATTAGAAAAATGACATTTTTACCCAATTAAGTAACAATAGAGATATTTTTATTTAATTTCACATAAATTAAAGGTATTTTTGAACCAACCTATGAATAGAGAACATTTTTGTTCAATTTCGCATACTTTAAAGACATTTTTACCCGTTATTTAGAACAAGAGAATAATGGCAAATAAGTAAATAACTCCAACACTTCCTCCCTCTATTCCTCATCCTCCATTGGTCATCCTCATTCCTTTTCTTTGTTGGTAATTTTCTATTTAGTGAAAACTAGGGGTGGCCAGTGGGCCGAGTTCGGGACGGGACCCGACGGGACTGGGGGAGGGTGGGACCGGTCCTTCAACGGGACTGGCGGGATCGGCCAATGTCCCGTCTCGTTCCCGATCTCGTCGGAAAAGGGGACCGGTTTTGGCGGGGCGGGATCGGGTCGGGATCGTTTTTGTTTTTTGTTTTTTTGCATGTAATTTAAAAAAATAACATATATAAACACTTTAATAATTGAACAAGATAGTGTAATAAAAATATCCAAGACTGTTTTGCGCCTCTTATATTATTTAATAGAAATATAATTTTTTTGTAATACAATTTAAAAATTGCAACTTTGTGGCGTTGAAAGTTGCAAATAACATAGTAAAATTGCAATTAAAAAAATTACATATTTATAAACACCTTTTCTAATTTCTTCACAATGTCTTGTTGTCTTCGGTTGGAATTGAAATTTGTTGGTCAAATTGGTCGACGTCGCTTCCACATCCGTCGGACAAGATTTCGTTGTCTTCTTCGTTGATCTCCGGTTGACCGCACCTTCTACGCTCCGTTCGTATCCAATCTCTGAATACTGCAGCTGTCTCCAGCTAAAGAGTGTATGTGCTCTCTTATTTGAAATCTTCCGGCAGAAAAAGCGATTTCAGATGCTGTTGATGACGCTTGAATGTTCAACACATCTCGGGTCATATTTGCTAGTGTCATAAATGTCTTTTCATTGTCCCTCAAGTATTTAAGCAAATCTTCACGTCCTTCTTCATTGAGAACTACTTGGTACGGTACAACACCCTGCAAAATAAAAATATCAAACTCGCTAACTTGATTAGTAGTGGAACCACTAAATATTCTATTTCTAAGGCTTTCAATACTAGCCGCAGAAATAACATGTTTTTAATAAGGTTGTATTGTAGAAGAAGGAAATGGTATAGAATCCGGTTGATTGCTAGCATTTTCTTGTTGGTAATGCTTATATTTTTTTTTGCATTCATCGTGTATGCTAGACAAAACTTCTTCTTTAGTTGGTTCCTTAGGTGGTTGTTCATTTGTGTCTTTTGGAGTTGGAGTTGGAGGTGGAAGTACTGCTATACAATCATAAATAGTTTCAATAAGTGCTTTACAACCGTCTATTTTAATAGTCGGATTTAATACATCACCAATAATATAAATAGTGGGAATAGGAAAAAATATTTTTTAATTTGATAAATATTTTTTTAATAAGTGTCTTATAAGATGGTTTTTCCATATATTCATTAAGTAACAAAAATATTAGAGCTATATAAAATAACGTAGTTGAAATAGTAGGATACAATATACCAGAACATTCTTTAGTTGCTTGAATTTTTTTTTCTAAAAATTCAATATGTTCTGAATTTTTTTCAATCATTATCTATAAGCATATCAACTAGATTTCGAATATGGGCATTAAAAAATAAAGTTATAGGTCTTCTATAATCGTAAGCAACAAGTAGTTGTTCATATAAAGAATTTCACCTAGTCACTACTTCTTCAGGAATTTTTCTAAAAGGTAATCCACAATCGTGACAAATTTTTTTATATTCTTTTTTTCTTTGTATTCTATTACTTTTAAAAATAAAGTTTATAGCAAATTGTACTTTATTAAGAATGTCTTCAAAAGGTGATAGACCAACATTTACAACTAAGTTATAAATATGACACGAACATTTTCTATGAAAATGATTAGGAAAAGTTGTAGTTAATAGATTTTTTAAAAGTCTCACAACATAATTATTAGGAGAAGCATTATCTAACGTAACAGTCATTATTTTGTCAGTTATACCATAATAATCGCAAACTTGATGAATATTTTATGCAATAAAATTTCCAGTGTGCCTATCATCAATATATCTATATGCTAAAATACGTTTTTGCATAGAACAATTATGATCTATCCAATGACATGTTACAGTTAAATAATCATGGTCGTTAGTACTACGGTCTATATTAGAAGTGATAGATATTTTGCCAGAAAAATGATATAATGCATAACGTAAATATTATTGATATTCGTGTGCAAATATTTAAACATCTCTCCTAACAGTTGATCTAGGAGAACCGTTAAAAGCAGAATTATACATATCTCTTATGTAATGAAAAAAACCAGGAGATGAAGGAAATGAAAAGGGCAAACCCTCCACTGCAATTAATTTTGCTATTGCTTCCCTATTTCTATGTTTATCGTATTTAGAACCTACAATTCCCCCGTCGTCGGGTTAATTTGACCCTGTACTTGGTCCGGGACACTATGTGAACCTTGTCCCGATTGAGAGCGCATTGACGCACCTGACTTTGTAGCCTCGTATTCATCCCACCTATGTAACATCCCGTAATTTTGGGCGATGGTTTGAGCACCTAAACGTAGGAAAGTAGACTCGAGCCTCGAAAAATTTATGTTATATTTACGTATGCTAATGAAGAGATTAGTATATAAAAGGATATAACCCCGAAATAATTTTGGACGTAACAAGTGTGACGATGGGGATTAATAATAATAGTTGTATATCCTCAAAGAGGTTATAGACTAGTGTCATATCACAAAATTATGACATTGAGTATATAAGTGTCTTATAAGTTATTAAGATTTAAGTGAATTGAGATTAAAAAATTAATTATGTGTATAATTAATTAATTGTGAGATTGATTAATAATTATGGGAGATAATCTAATGACTAATCACTACTAAGGAGGTATGTGGCATCAATTAATGCTCTCCACCACCGAAGATTGGCTAAGTGAGAGACATTATGATGAGAATGCATTTTGTTTTCAATTTAGGAATTTATATCTTGGCTTTAGAATTTTTTTGAAACGTTCAGCAACCCTTTAACATCTCATCTAGTGAACCTTTCAATTGCTTTGAATAAGTAAGACCAAAAAGGGAACGTGACCAGCTAATTCATTAAGTGATAAGCAATCTATTCTTAAATTGTTGGTGTAGAGCAAAACGTCCAACATTTATGCTTGAACAAAATGTCCTGCAATATTATTTAGCAATGTTCCAGCAAGCAAATATTAGAAGGGTCGATTTAAGGTATGTTAAGATAAATTATTTCATTCTTTTGGCATGTTCCATGTAATGAAATATAACTGTGATATTGTTTCATAAATTATTCTACTCCTAGTAGTTAAGAATATTCACGTTATTGATTCCTATGTTAAAAGCATGTCTAAATATGTTCCTAAATCCTTATTGAGGTATGTGGGAAAGATGTTCATATTCTCAATGTTAGTCGAAGGTACAAGGATATTATGTCATCCGATAAATTCGGAATGTTTTATTGTCATTCATGCATTTTTATTTGCATTATATTCATATATTATCCTGGACCCACATGTGTTATTTACACTACTATATGGTATCAATTATATATATGTGGGGGATGAAAAAAAGGGAAAGGCGTTATATACGCGTCACCACCTGCAACTGGTACACATATCACGAAAAGAAAGATGCCCATTTGAGGTCAATATTGATGCCCTTGTGTGGCCAATATGATATGATGCCCTTGTGTGGCCAATATGATATGATGCCCTTGTGTGACCGATATGAAATGATGCCCACAGAGGCTGTTATGGGAAGGAAGATGCATTTGTGTGGCCAATATTTATATGTATACCGCATTTGCATTGTGCATGACATTAGGTATATGTCTTAGTGCCCTCGGAGGCATTCACTACTGGTCAGCTCTTTCTTTTTCAGTTTATTGTTATATTCTTGTTATGCTATTATTAATGCCTGACATACTCGGTACATCAGTCGTACTGACGTCTCTTTTGTCGGGGGACACTGCGGTTCATGCCCGCAGGTTCACGTAGACAGGGCGACGATCCACATTAGTAGGTTGCTGACTCAATGGATTTTGGAGCACTCCCCTTGTTTCGGAGTGTCGATTTAATCTCGATACGGTATATTTTTTTTGCATGTATATATGAGTATGGTGGGGCCCTGTCCCGACCTTTTGATGTCGTATACTCTTTAGAGGCTTGTGGATAGGTGTCCTGTGTGTAGTAGTCATGTACGGTCTCGTCGGCCTCGGTGTATATATATATAAGTTGGGTTTCTGGTTTACTGTTTCTATGTTTATATATGTCAGCAGAGTAATGAGTGATGGCCCTTGTGGCCGCGGATAATTACGGCTAGATGTTAAATGTATGGCTAGCGGTACCCAGCAGGTAGGGTCCGGGTGCCCGTCGCGACTCTCCGGTTTGGGTCGTGACAACCTAGCTTTGTGAAAGCTTTGTACATGTCTCAATAAACCTCCTGTCTCACCCTGATATTTTCCCATTTTAAATTTATAAACATTTTTACAAATTCTGCATCTAACTACTTGATTCTCTTGATCCATATAAAAAAAATCTCATGTAGCAAATTTTAATTTTCATTGTGTGGGGCCTCATCTCATACTAGGGGGAATAAAAGGCGTTTCAGTTTCAGTTTGAGATGCACTAGTGGGTGTATCATCTAGATTATCTTCTAAATTAAAGTCTGGTTGAGTTGCAGAATATATCTCATCATCTAATGGTACATCATTAAAAAAATCAGTTTCATCTATATGAGTGTAATCGATCAAATCATCATGTCTAGGAATATGATGACTAGAAGAAGTACACATGCCCTTGTTAGTCCTACTAGAAAAACACCTTACCTTTACCCTTCAACATACCTTTTAATCTCATTTTAATTATGCTAATAAATAATTAAAGATAATGAAATTAAGTGTGATAATTAAAATAAAGTAACAATAATAATTTAAAGAAGAAACGAAGATACCAAACACCGACGTACGTCGACTTGTAATCGAGGTTGAAAATTGAAACTTTGCTCGATGGATGATCCTCAAGCTAGTTGCTAACTTCAGTCCCAAATTTTTAACTTTGATACAATTATACAAATAAGTAAATAAAAAAAAATATTTAATTGGTAATGTAATTGTAGACTTGTAGAGAGAGATAGATTGAGTTGAGAGATTAGAGAAATTGTAGGAAGATTTGTGAGATAAAATGAAGAAAAAATGGGGTATTTATAGTTGAAAAAATGGGTTAAAGTATAAATATAGTAACTTAGAGGTTAAAAATAAATATTAAGGAGGTAGGGGGTTTATAGAGTGGGGGGCCAAAAATGGGCGGTACACAACGATCAAAATATAAATTGGCCGTTATGCAATAATCATTTTTGCAAAGGAGGGGTCGGGGTCGGGGCGAATTTGGGGCGGGACGAGTCCAGGTCCCGTCCTGGTTTCGAGTCCCGACACCTTTTTTTAGAGGGACCATGGCGGGGGCGGGTTGGGACCGGGCGACCCGACCAAATGACCAACCTTAGTGAAAACTCATTAAATAATATTCCACATAAATTCTACTATCACTTAACGAACTCGTTTATCTGAACTAATATAATATTATAATTTTAAATTGTATGATCTAATTATAGAATATTATAATGTTAAATTATATGAACCCTCCTTTTCTTTTTTCTTTGATGTTTGATGGTCAAATATTATGAAAAGGCTTTAGAAGTATGGTCAGGAAAGGCGATCTGTGGTGTAGCAGTAGAGCGCGGGACCGCAGGGTCACAAGTTCGATTCCCTGCATAAACTTTCTTGGTTGAGCCTGTCACACATGGCTTGCCAAGTATGGTTAATCGGCTGACGTGGTTTGCAGGCTATTGCGTCAGTCCGGGGTTTACCTGTGCGCACTCAAAAGAGTAGCGGCTGCGGGTTTCTTCGCAAAAAAGAAAAAGCGATCTGTTATTCTCGTAACAGTTTGATATTATAAAAACATCTTTCAGATCTCTTATTTATTGAGTTTATCCTGCTCGAGCCATTAAGGAGGGAGCCGAGTGGGTGGGACCCCTTGGCTCTAGTTATGGATGGCAAAAGGTGCTTGGAATGACCGGGATGGAATGACCGGGATGGAATGACCGGGATGAGTGGACTTAAAAAATTAATTTTTTGTTATAAGGAATCGTGAAATAAGAACTTGGATAATACTTACCTTACAAATTAGTTTTTGGATCCCCATATTATTATACGCGCTCCCGTTAACAAGATCTGAAAGTGCTGAACGTGCGGGGAAGTGTTAAGTTTATAAAATGGGAATATGAAAGATCCATTCTTTACTAGAACTAAAAGATCATTTCTACCCGCTAGGCATAGGGTTCTCCATCTGATTAGAAATAAAATCAAGAAATGAAATTTCTTGCCTCACACGATATAAATAAAAGAAAATGTAATAACGACACCCAAACAAAATCAAGGAACCTTGTGGAACACGTACATTATTATGTATATTAGAGGGCCAGGAACAGACGTACATTATAATGTATTAAAGATCAATTGAAAAAGAAACATTAAACACAGGACAATATCCTTAAGTAGGGAAAAACACAAACTTAAAACCTTTGTTCTTAAACTTACACCACTGCTCTACATTCAACTAAGCGAAATACTACAGCATATATCCACAAGTGACAAGCTTCTGAGTACCACAATATAAAATAAAAATTAAAAAGCTCCCACACAAATACATTCTTATTTCACTATTGGATTTAACTATATATTGGATCTAGTGATGACTATGGTGACCGGGCAACTTCTCCTTGATCTTCTCCATCATACTCTTCTTCTCATGCTCATGGTGCTCTGGAGCAGTACTAGTGGACGTGGTACTGGTAGTCGTCGTGGTTCCAGTGGTAGTGTGTTGGTGTGGTTCCTCCTCGTATTGATCCTTATGCTTCCCACCTGTTAATGTGTCTTTTATCTTCTCCTTCAGCCCTTTCTTCTTCCTCCTCCCACCTTGTCCGTCATCCTCGGACTGCACCACAGTAATTTAACACTGTTATAATAGCTAACTCGCTCCGTCTTTATTCCCAATTTATGTAAAGCCCTCTGTCCCTTTAGGTGAAGGACGCTTTTTTAATACAGAATGTAAAAAAGGAAAATAACAAAATCTGTCCGAGTTGAAAGGGACAAAAAAGCATTTACTATTTCGAACAAACAAATAAGATGAGAAAGCATGTATGATGCATATAAAAAATGTAAAGAGATCATACAGAGCTAGAGCTTGAACTGCTAGAGCGGTGAAACTCCTCTTGTTGATGTTTCTCTTCTTTTCGAAGCTGCTGTTGTTGCAATTTTTCACCAATTGTCGGGGCACCATAGCTAGCAGTGTGCGGTTGTTGCTCCGACTGTGTTTGCTGGTGCAATTTTTCACCAATTGTCGGATCACCAGTGTGATAAATTGTGGGAGCAGCAGAGCCGGCAGTGGTAGCAATCCCGGTAAGGTGCATGGGATTGCCGTGCTCGTCGGTCAGCTGCACCGGGTGACCGTATTGATCTGTCAGCTGAATTGGATTTCCATGTTCATCACGTAAGTCCGTCATAATTCAAAAGAAAATTTGGAATGAAATGAAGATCAGTTCTTTCTTTCTTTGTTGAGATTGAGAAGAGCTAGCTGGTGATTTTTAAAAGGGGGAAGAAAACGGTGGAGCATTAGCTGCTTCTGCATGAGTGCATTTAACTGGATGGATACACGTATGCGTGAACACCACCGCGTAAGCTGTCCGGAGCTGCCACGTTGGAGAGCGAGGACACGTGTTCGGTGCCAAACGACAAACGAATTCAGATTGTCTCGTTTCGATTCTGCTTAATAGAGGACAATACAGTAGTCATTCAAACTTACAAATTATCAATTTCTGTTTATTATGGAAAATAAAATTTATAGGCTTAAATAATTTGGACATATAAATTTCATCTTCATCTATAGTACCCTAACTTTACCTTTTAAGCTTCCAGCAAGGAGAAAGAGATAAAGAAGAAAATTCTTTTATAATCCCACATATATCTTTAGTTTATTTTAAATTACAAGATTCAAATAATTTTCTTTATTTCTTAAATTTCGTATCAAGTCAAAGATCTTCGTATAAAATTTTACTGAAGAAATATAAAATATTTCCTCCGTCTCAATTTATATGATATAATTTTACTAGACGCGGAGTTTAAAAATTAAAGGATGAATTTTGAATCATGTGATTTAAAACAAATCAAAAATATTTATAGTTTATAGATCATCTCGTTTAGTGTAAAAATTAAAATTTAAAATTAAATTATTAAAAAAATGTCATTTTTAGAACTAAATAAAAAAATATGTCGTATAAATTAAGATAAAAAATATTAATTAATGAACTACTTTAAATCGTTGCACAAAAATTATCAGTATTCTCTTTTCTCTAAATTTAGATTACGGGTGCGTGTTGCTATAACACCATAGTTATGCAGCTCTGTTACATTTCATGTTACGTTTATATGACATTTGTCTTTCACAAGCTTCGTATCGTTGTTTCCCTACCCACACGCACACCCAACTCTATCCTCAGGATAGACCATTTTAGTTTAGTTTACTTCTTCTAAAGAAATGCCCAGACAGTACATCCCATGTACAAGGGCTAAAAATCATTACATCTTTGCTCCAAAAGGTGAAATCTCCCACCCCAGGAGCCCCACACCCCGGTCCGACAGGAAAATCATTACATCTTTAGGCAGGCATATAAATTGTCAAGATACCTGCTGCAAGTTTAGAGAGACACTTTAGAACATACAAAAGACTTGGGCATAATTTCATGCTCTTGACATGGAACAAAACAAATTTGAATGTACACCATGAAAAAACTACTAGCTGACACTACACAATTTTTTTTCTTTTCCTATATAATGAAATGATCATTCAACTTCTATTGTATTCCCAATTTCTTACATTGTATACTTCACAACCTAACCTAAAATCTGGGAATGCATATCAGCCAGCAAGATCCTGACGCTATTATGCCTCTCTACTATCCTTCCAAGGTGAGAGAGCTGACCTGTTTTACCTGCAGAGTTGAGAACAATGCAAATCAGTAGTCAGAAATGAGATTTAGAATATGTTACTAGAGAAGGAACTTTGTGAATAAAATCTATCAGAACATCAACTGCGCTATGGAAGAATATAATATGCAAGAGAACATTATCATATTCACAGATAAAATTTCTCCGTGAAGATAATTTATGTTGTTACCATTATCATCCACCGAACTTTACTCCTTTCTAGATCTCGTCCAGAAGAACCCCTTTTTCCTAGTAGAAGGGCTCTCAGAAAAAGATTTTTTCCCCTTTGAACCAAATGAAAAATGACGCAGCAAGAAGGGCTTTCCTGAAGAGCTCTTCAAACTGGAACTTGAGCTCATCCTGAGACACCTTCTGCCATGTCCACTACTTTTCTGTCGATCAAATAGAGCAAGATTTCCACTAAAATCACTGTCAACAACCCGATTCCTGAATCTCTTTCGAGCTTTCAAGTCCATCTGAGTTTTCATTGCCTTTTCAGACATCTTCAATGCCTGCTTCTCCCCAAAAGTACAAACTGGACAAGCTGGATCATACTTGTTGATTTCTGGCGTCATACTCTCCAAGCACTCAGCATGGAAAACATGGCCACAAATTAGTACAGAAACAACAGCAAGTTCATTTGAGGACCATGAAGATCTCTCTGTTAACAGCTTTGTACAAATGCCACAGGTTTGGAGATCTACAGAAGGTGAACCGGAACTTCGACCACTAGCTCTGCTCATCTTGTCACGATGGAAACCCATGGATTCACTATCAAATGACCACCTATCTGTACGAGGATTTGCGAGGAGGTCAGAGAAGGCAGGAACAGACCATCCATCTGACAACTCACCATTTGATCCCCTAGTTGAGTCATTACTCCAGCCAGGGAGCATGAAAGATGATGATTCTTCAGAAATTGAGAACGTGGGTGACTTTATTCCTGCTATATGACTATCAGAAACTCGCCGTCCCAGCTGGTGGCCGGAAGAATAGTGAGGCAAAGGAGTAGAACTGGCTGGAAGCAGATGACTTTTTGATGAAAGAGGAGATGTAGATAATGACGAAACAGACGGAGCTGATGGAAACAGCTTTACAGGAGAGGGGTATGGAACTGCTGATGACTCAAGTGATTCTTTGACCTAAACACCAAAAGGAAGTCAGAAAAGTCAAAAACTTGCAATACATGCGTGGAAAGTATCTTCGGCAAAACTTTACACTGCCCTGTTCTTACCTCTGTGGAATTTCTCACAACCGATGGATCTGCAAAGGCAAGAAAACTACTGTTATCTTACAAAGTACAAACAGCATATTATTGTCAACCAATACAGTGCGTCAGTTTTTCTTTCATGTCATAAAAACCCCAAGGTCAGGAAACAGAATATCCAATTTTAATGTCCTTGAATCTTACAGGTCACCAAAAGAATAATGCAAATGACATTCCATTTCCTACCGAACTGACAAATTAAAATCACCAAACAGTTGCCTTCACAACAATTGGTCATCCTCAGCCGCTGCTCACAATCAGATTAAGAGATGTTGGGTGCAAAAGAGACATCTATCTCTAAGACATGTAAAATAGGTCACATAAGTAGGCACTATTAGTAACTTTATGTTGAATTGACCATGAGTATTAGTTTCCAGTATCAAACATGACCAAATTAAAGGAAATCTGTCAATAATGTTCAAGTACAAAGTCAATAGTGTCATAACCAGTTATTTCCAACTAACTGCCTTGACAAGATAAAGAATAACGGATTTATGTGATGCTCACTAGCTGACCATGCAAAATTACTTTGTCTATGGCAATTGCATATGAATTAAGACCAGACAGTTAACTAGGAAAGGAAGCTGATTCAGAAGCCTCATCATTACATATCAAGCTATTTATTTGGTATGAACAAGGGCAGGAGGAACAAACCAACTTCCAGCTGCCTCAGCCCAAATAACTGTCAACATCATTCCTTTTTTTAGTGTCAACATCATTTAATCATAGAAAACAGGAGTTTGAAAAGAAAGCCCCCCGGGCTTTATTTGGGGGGGGGGGGGGGTTAGGCACACGTCCGGACAGAAGTTGGTGTGGAGATGGGTAGGGGCGGTTATCCACCGAGTGACGACCCGTGCACCCTCAGAGATTTCTCTGTTAGAAAAAAAGTCTTAAAAGGATTATAGGCATGTCATTTCACAGATAAAAAAAGTTTAAGAATGGTGAACCACACGTTTGGTTTGGTTAACCTCCAACGCAACCAACATGTTTGGGGTTCAAATCAATATAGGGAGCAATGAGGGGAAAAGGCAATTGTTGACTCCTAGGCAAGAGGGTTTTGGAGTTTACCATATAAAAAATTGAAAGCAAAATGGAAAATAAAATTCAGCGCTACTTCCTAACAGCTGCAGAAAATGGTCACCAAGAGCAGAACGAAATCTATATCCAAAGAAGAAAGAAATACCAAACAGCTTGCAGAACACAGAACCATTTAGGGCATAATCTTGCTTTTGATATAAAAGAGAGGAGGGGGAAGAGAAAAAAGTAACCATCTTCTTTCACTAGAGTATAGTTTGCTAAAAATTCAAATCAAATCATTTATACATAGAACACAAGAATGCTTGGGAGATCAAAAGCTTCTACTGGTCCTAGTATATGAACTCCAACTTGATGAAAACTAACCAAAGCTTTTAAAACCAATTATTTATATTTGCACTAACAGAACACTAAGACCCAAGGACCACCTAAATCATTTAAGTGAGTGACAAGTTAATAATTTACTTTTCCAGGATGAATGAGAGCCCAAATTTTGTCAAATGATGTAGAGCAGCTCATAGCTCTACGACCACTAATTCTTTGGTTTGGATATCTTAGACCTACCTCGAATAGCATCTACAACAAAAAGCAACATAAAACAAGAATTTAATTATAAAATTCCTCAGTACAGTCTGCAAAAGCAGATCCCTACACATCTATTCACTTCAGATCTCTCCTCATGGAGTGAGAAAATCAGGTAAAAAACTAGGCTATCATTTCATTCAATCTCATAATGCATACGCATGGAATTGAACAACCCACATTTCATGCACTATAGGGGGGGAAAGCGTGCAAATCACAAAGAAAGGAAAAACGGATTGCAAGCTCTTCAATATACAGTCAGTACTCTCGCATTCCTTTTAACTTTATTTGGACAATCGTCAGGTATTAGCACCTCCCATCAAGCAAAACAAAGAGAGAGCCATGTTGAGGTTTACCAGATAGAGGAAGTGTCGAGTTCACCGTGTCGCAATCAGAAGCTGGTGACTTCGGCAGTGCAAGTGATCGAAAACTATCCAATGGACTACCCTCTTCAGATGCATATAGGGTTTCTACAGTTGTTTCAGATTTAAACTCTAATCTATCACTTCCACCAACTCCATCAGAAGACCAATTGACTGATGTCTCCTCCCCAGCAACGCGTCCCCGATTATCCCACCGAAAGCTCCATGAAAGCGAGGATCGGACATTCGTCGGTAAAGTTTCAGAGGTTGATCCATTTATAACCGCTCTATCTCTAGCAGCAACGCAACAAGCCGAACCCATGCTCTTTTAGGTATAAAATGTGAAATTCATAAGCAACTAAAATTCACATCAATGATAACACCAGCCTGTACACTTCAAGATGAAAATAGATCTTAATTTTCTGAAACAATAAAGAGAAAATGAAGTCAAAACTCACAAAAAACAAACTATCGAAACAAAGGATCAACCCTCATAACTTGTAAATGTGCTTATCTCTACGTTGCATAATCCTTTTGGTACACAAAAGATAAGAATATGAAAAATCAATGAAAACCAAAAAAAACAAAGCAAATGACTCCAGATATGCAGCTTTAATTCATTTTATATTACCTTGACAATTTCAAGGCAATTCAAGATCCCGCTCTCCGTCCTCACAACAGAACATCTTCTAACTATCGGTGGCATTTTAAAGACCATTCAAGACCTTACACTCCTAACTCTATAAATCACTCGGGGCCCTAACAAATCCCACATAGAACACTCACCCAAGTATGGCTCCCTTCCAACACAATACTTGTGATCTACAAAGCCAATATAAAATTTCATATATGCTATAGCAATAAGTTGATAATTTTGGAATAACAAAGTTCAATTTTTTTTTGCTCAAAATCAAACATCAAATCTCAATTATCAGAATCCAATGATGGATCATTAATAGAAAAACATGACAACAAAAGAAAACTTCATAGTGAAGAACTTCAATACCATCACACCAAACATTACTGTCAATAAAACTTCATTTAGCAAATCTGGTAACACACTGAGTAATCTCAAAGACACTTAATAATTGCACAAAAAGTATCATATGCAATAAATACAGCTCAGCAATGATTTTTATTTCATATAATATAAAAAAGGAATGAAAACCTAAAAACATCAAAAAGAAAAAAACAAAAGCTAAAGTCGATTTCATCTGCTACTTTGTAGGAAAATAAATATAGAAATGGAAACCCAGTCGCAAAACCCCTAAAAGTAAGTACCGAAGACTATTGAAGTCACAGAGATCCGAAATAAAAGCCGAGAAAAACAGCCATAACAGTCCAGCAAAAAAAACCACAAATTATCTACGAAAATTTCCATATATATACATAAATCAATCAATCATACTCGTATCTATCTTAAGATACATAAATCTACAGCTAAGATAAGAAAATATTCAAATAAATACAACACCGATAACTATAAATATTATATGGCCGTAAACCGATCTGATCGAACTTACCTTTAACCGTCCGGCGGCCGTACACGACGAAGCGAAGATCAGTGAAGGGTTTTTTAGGTGGGAATGAGGCGATGTGTGTGAGATATATAGAGAGAGAAAAAGGTTTTTTTAGAGTGAGAAAAGGTTCGGATTCTTCTTCTGTTGAGTTTGCAGAGGAGAGAGAAAGACAAAGAGGAGTGAGGTCGTTTTAGACGGCTCCGTCACCTATCTGTAGCACTCTTTGCCGTGAAGAATCGTTTGTTTTCACGGCGTTAAAACGAGACGTCTTACACCTTGTTTGGATGGTTGTTACTTAATGTTTCATAATATACCATATTATATTTTGTGTTTTATTATATTATTTTAATAAATATAATATTTGAATAGATTGTAGTATCATTTTTTATCGTTATATAATGTCGAACATCAATAATCTAAAGTATAAACTTACAAGAAAAATAAAATAAGGGGTACTATTCTAAAATATAGGGTAAGGATAAAATATGATTATTAGATTACAAGTAAAGAGATTTGAGAAGAAAAAATAAGGTAACGAGCGATCATACCATATCGGTCATTAAATAAAATGAAACTTTTTATCAATCTATTTATGAATTTAATGATACGATACAATTAAATTGAAGTAACAATTTTAAATTAACAACACATTGCAATACTAGGTAACAATCATCCAAACAAGGTGTTAGTGGTTCTGCGTTGTTTGTTATGTCTGTTAAAGCTACCCTTTTTAAAATAAAAAAAAATCGACTGGTGAAAATAACAGTTGAAAAAATAGCTGGTGTTGCTCGAAGTGGTACTTTACGTTTCAGTTGTTGTACTTCCAGGATTATGTGCGCTATTTCTTTATTTTGAAAATTTGTCAGAATTGGACTGTGAAAAAGGAAGAGCTTTAAGCCTTTAAAGTGATTTCTTATGTCGTACGCGGAGTGAGTAGTACGCATTCCATAATTTTCGAGTCATAAGAAAGTATCATAAAATTTGAGATATTAATTTTGGAATTGATTCCTTAACTTTGTCATGTGAGTAGCATATTCATCAATAAATTGCAATTAATTGTGGGATGTCTTCTTAATGGAATCTACTAGCTTTTTGGACACCTTTAATTCAGAGAAGCTTACTGGCACGAGTTATTTTAAATTTATCTTTTAAGCTTTAATAGTTTATAGTTTATAAATGTTGCTTCACTATCAAGTTAATAAAAAAATAATACAGCAACAAATAACTAGTATTTGTAGTGAATATAAATCTTTACTCCGAACAAATCGTGAGTTATAACATTTTAATGCTAGATTAGATTTTACAAATAATATAGTATATATATACTCTTTACTGTTAAGTGAATAATAACATAATACGTTAAGTAAGTTGGGTCGATTGTATAAATCTCAGTTAATCATGTCGCTTCAATTAATTTCATATCAAATCAACACTATACAAATAATAAAAAATAAAATTATTAAAAAATTACTTGTATATTTTGGCCGAACATGGTTTACTTGTGTTCCATATTTCACTATTTCCATCTCTCTGGTTCATCGTTGTTTGTCGGTTAAAAAATTAAAATGGATGATAAAGACGAGGGGTGAAAAGGAGGTAATTAACTTTAGATAAAAAAGATATATCTAGATTATTTTGCATAATTTAGAGGTGAATTTGATCTTTTTCGCCACTAAATCATGAATATGTGCAAACAAACCATGCTAATTAATTTTGTTTGTCAATAAAGACAAATATGATCTATTTTTATAGCGGCAAAGGCATGGTTAAAGATTTAAAGCCAACGGGTAATGATGACATATCTAAATATTTTAGTGTAATTTTGAAAGGAAAGTAAATTTGACCTCTTTTTTTTAACTTAAATCATTTTGTTAGGATAATTTTTGGTGGGGAAGATGTTGAAAGTAAAGAGCTGCCTGTCAAATCACATGAGAAAAGATCGCACTAAAATTCAAAGACAGAAAAAGTAATATACTCCTAGTCAATATGGTATGACTCATTGGAAAATGTGACGTGCAAAAGTCTGTAGTGTCCAATCCACAGATATGTAAAGCAAATGGCGTAAACATATGGTAAAAAACAATTTAACCGCGTGGTAATCTCAATTTGCATTTGACTTTTCTTGAATGTCAATGAGATAATCATAAAATCATCTTAAACTTTGAAAATTTGTGTTTTATGTTTCGAAATTTCACACTGTCGGCAGAAATGCAATAAAACATCAAAGTTGATTCATTTATTTTCTGAGTAACTAATTTAATTTATTGTGAACGATTATTTAAAATTATTTTTAAATATTTTGATAGTGCACCATTTTATTTTACATTGCAGTGTGTAAAATTTAAATTCATGCTAATTACTACTTCACAAGCTTCAAAATCCGACAGTACATATGTAGATTCTTAAGTGGCACTGAATAATTATTTGGAATTTCGAAAATATCAGTTATTTTCTTATTATAATTTGTCTTTTTAAGTTGCATATGTTTGTTTAATTTTTAGCATTATATTTATTTTATATATTTGATTGAATTCTAAAGAACTTTTTAAATACATTGCTTGATACAAATGGTCACACGGTTGAAATGATTTCTAAAAGATCGAGTTACCTAACATTTGGCATTATTTGGTGTATATTTACAGAAAAAAGTACTCCTAACACGTTGTGGCAAAAGACCGTTAAATATACAACATATTGGTAAAAGAGATTAATTTAAATGGTGACCGTATTTACAGAAATAGTAATTTTCTTAATCAGGAAAAAAAAAGTTTCTTTAAACCTGGCACGTAACTAGAGCTACCCACTCATAGATACAAAATTACAAACTATACATAGTAAACCAGCTGAATATTCTCGTCAAAGATTGTGTGTGTTTCAACAACTTTTTATGCAGAAATGTTGATAATAAAAAGAAATAAAAAATGGGCACTAAACTAAGGTGACGTTTTGTCAATGTCAACAAATGAAAGAAAAACAGATCTATGGCTATTTTTGAGTATTAATACGTGCCACTTTCAGCTGTCACTTCATGCATTTTTGTTTTATCACCTTAAAACTTTGTTCTCGCCAAATTGGCAATTGATTCACGGAAGCTAATTAACTTATTAATGCAAATTTCATTTTCTTACGTGAAGCCATTTGTATTTTGTTAGTGTCATTTAGTTTAAAGACAAATTATGCAGAGGGCAGTTGCAAAAATTACAATACATAGATTAGTATGTGGAAATTGTAATGCCGCAAGAAAAGTAGTATAGAAATTAATAATGTTTAAATTATAATATAAGTGATTGTAATGTAAGGTCTTGATTTGAATTTTATGCAAGCATCAAAAGTTAACAAAATGTTGTATTGCTAGATATTATGGATTATAACATCTCATGCATGTAATCAACACAAAAACAAAAGGTAAATAACGAAGATGAGAGGACGTTTATATGATTGAAATAAAAGTTGGGCTTTAATTTTATTCAAAAATGTGGTATATTTTAGAGACGTACAAAGAGGATAGAATTTACTTTTAGTGCTATTCTAGCTTTTCATACTTGGTCACCTTTTACATCTCACTTGATCTATTTTCAGTACTCAATAGTGTTTTAATGTCTCACTAGATGTTGAGATGGAAAAGAGTAATGTCCAAAAAAGTATGGCAGATGTAGTATGAGGAGGTGTTCCAAAAAAGCAATGGTGCGAGTGTGACTAGAATTTTTTTTATTCTTATCTGTATAAAAAAGCAAAAACAATATCCGTATAAATCTGTTGATTATATTTTAATTTGCTTACTTGTTTATATTACATATATGAGGTGTTTCTACTTACGCTGATTCCAAAGATACTCTCATTCGTTAGTGAAAGAAATAATTTCTCCCTTATTTTTATTAACTGAAAGAGTATATATATATAAGGGGTAGAACATGCTTAAAGTTTGTTAATTGTAGTTGACGAAAAGAGGAATAATATAAACATCCAAAGACTCTAAGATGTGAATGTGAAGGATTCTTATTATAGAGGACTTTAATAGGTGAGGAATATGTCAATCCTTTGGTAGAAAGTATGTTAAGAAGATAAGTAGTCATTTGTAGAGCATGATGCCAAAAGAAAGGGGGTACGAAAGCATGAACCAATAAAGTTCGGATAATATTATTAATGGTACGAATCTTTCGTTCGGCTTTCCCATTTTGTGAGGACGTATGAGGACAAGAGAAATGAAAATTTATTCCATTAGTATCACAAAAATTCTGAAATAACCCATTATTATATTCTTTGTCATTATCACATTGAATATTTTTTATTCCTCGATCGAACTGGGTACGAATGAATGCTCTAAATTTTAAAAAGGTGGGAAACACTTGAGATTTTTTGCTAACAGAAAAGTCCATAAAAAATTAGAATAGTCATCCAAAAATAGAACATAATAACGATGGCCCAAAGAACTGAGAACAGGAGATGTCCATAAATCGCTATGAATAATATCAAATGGCATTAAAGTATGAGAAAAAGTGTCTTCAAACGGCAATCTAACAAGTTTTCCTAATGAACAAGATTGACAAATTGGAGTACTACGCGTACCCTTACAAGAAATAAAATTGCTTTTATGTAAGAAAGAAACAATAGAAGATCCAGGATGACCCAAACGTGCATGCCATAAGGAAGGAGCGAGATCCGCAAAAGTAGATGGCAAGGCTTGACTCGAGAGACCAGATGTGGGCGTGATAGGATAAAGATCTTCCCTACTATCACACCTCATAAGAGGAATCCCCGTCTTGAAATCTTTCACAGAAAATCCAAAAGGATCAAAATCAATAGAAACTCAATTATCAGTGGTGAATTTACGGACAAACACCAAATTTTTAACTAGGTTAGGGGCATGAAGGGCATTTTTCAAGACAATGGATGGGTAGAGGGAGATAAATTTTTATGACCGTAACCACGAATTTGAATGGAATTGCCATTACCAATAATTATGCCACGATTGTTGCTCAATTTGAATAAGACGAGAGAGTAACTTGATCGGACGTCATGTGGGTAGTGGCTCCGGTGTCCATGTACCAATTGGGGTCCGGTGGATTTAATCCAAGTGTGTGCATCGCGGCTTCAATATCGGTAGGTGTGGGGCCCGTTGCATGGTGGGCCTGGTGGGGCTGAGACCCAAGCACGCCGGCTTGCTGCCTTGGCCCAGAATTTGTTCTCGGGTTCCATTGTGGGCCTGAATAACTGGACCTGTTGGATGGCGAAAACTGGGCCCAATTCGGGTTGGCAGCGTGTGACGGGTAATATGGGCTGTTGGACCTAGTTCCAAGGCCATGGGCCCCAGGGCTGTGGCCAGATGGCTTGCGGCCCATTGTCACCCCCGTTATTTCCACTGCGGTTTTCACCTCGATTTTTATCATTATTTTTGCGATTCTGACCCTTTTTGCCGCTACCGTTGTTGCGATTTTGGCCGGAATTATTGGAGACAGATGGAAAAAAGTTGGACTCAGTCACCATGGCGACAGAAGGGGCCTAGTGACCGCTTTCTTAGCCAAGCCTGCTTCTTCGAGCGTGAACATGGAACGAGTCTGATAAAACTGCGGAATAGGATTGCTCTGAAGAAAAAGCGTACCAACGCCACTATAGGCCTTAGACAGTTCTACAACCATTTGAAGGACAAAACGATACGGGCGCACCAACGTTGCAGAGTTGGTTCGCCAATTCTTTCAACCTTTTGCAGTATGCTGAAACGTTAAGGAAGTCTTCCATATTGACGTGGGAGAATTCCTATTCAAGGGTAACAACACGAAAATTTTAATAATCTTGGAATATATCACGCACTCTATTTCAAGCATCCATCGTTGTAGCGTCTGGTTCCATAATCGTTTGCAATAGGTCGGTAGAGATAGTGGAGTAAATCCACTAAAGAACGGTAGCATCAAGGGTCGTCCATAACTTAGGATCATCCTTGGGTTTGGGCACTTCTGTATCCGCAGGAATCGCGTGGAGAATGTGATGGAGGACTTGATGAGAGCGTGCGTGAACTTTGAACAGTTCGGCCCACGTCGCGTATTGGACGTTTTTTATTTCAAGAATGATAAGGATTGATGTTAGAAACAGTAAGGGTAGAGTGAAACATGTTCTTAGCCATAATAGCAACGCAATATGTGATGTAAGGATTGAGAAGAAAATTTGAAGAAAAAAAGAAGAAGGGATCAAATACGCACGGAAACCGAGGGGAAATTCTCGGAATTCGAGGCACGAGAGGAAATATTTGACCCAGAATTCTGATACCATGAAAGAAATAATCCCTCCCTTATTTTCATTAATTGAAAGAGTATATATACAATTTACAGTTTTCCATAATAGGAAAATCTTATTCCAATTCTACTCCTAAAACCTTATTCTACTTGGACAATAACTATACAATTATGGTAAGTGTACAATAACAATTACAACAAAACATTACCTAAAATATGCCAATAAACCGTGATATACACGATATGTATACACCGTGTATATCACGGATTTACCAGCCCAATATTATGAAGTCAGCCCGTGATATACACGGTGTATATCACAGGCATCTATCAGTCAGTACGCAGCAAAACCGGTTCCTTCTTCTGTCGGTTCATAAGCTACCGAAAACTATTTTATGCTCGATAGCTATGAGAATTGCTTCATTCCCCGGTTCATTTAAGTCAACTGATATTATGGGCAGTGGCGGAGCTACAGTGTAGCAAGGGTGGTCAGGTCTTCGCCGAAAAATTATATCGTGTATATAAGTAAAAATGTAAAATATCGTTCTAAATGCTTATATTTTGAGTTTTGAACAATCTTGACACGATCGAGCGAGTAGCCCAGTGGTGAAATGGTGCTCGGCGGAAGGTTCAATTCCGAATAGAGAGGCCCTTTTTAGTTTTTAGGTTTCATTCTCAGTTGCATTTAGAGATGGCAGTGGATCCTGGACCCGGTCCGTATCTGGTAGATCCAAATTCGTTTTATAGGATATGGATCTTCAAAATTTGGACCCGACAGATCCGGATCCGTTTCTGACGGATCGAATATGGATCTGGATTTTGTAGATCTTGTATTTGAGATCCGTATCCGGTCTAAATCCGACCCGTGGATCCATTTTTTATTAAATATATTCATAACCTAGAATGTAATTTTATAAGTATTTTCTTAAAATTGATAAGCACATCCTTGCAAGTTTAATTCTCAAAACAAGTTTAATTTATCCCCGCGTTAACCAAAAATCAAAAAATCAAGAGGTAACTTCGATAATAAAATCAATGTTATATTAGAGAATGACTAACATCTCCATAGACAAGTAGTTGAAATTATATTCACTTCATTTGTGAAGATTCCAAGCACATGCAAGTTGTACATTGTGAAAATACTAGCATTTTTTTTCACAACTATTGTCATTGTCCAACATTTTCAATTAATAGCTCACAATCAAAACGAGACAAAGAACAAAACATCTCATATGAACATTTCAAAATTGGAACACAGTAAACATTTTTAGCAAGGCAAATTTTTTTACATGTGGATCCAGATCCGATCCGTGGACCCGACGGATTCGATAGATCCAGATTTGAATATGATTTTTATGGACCCGATGGATCTGGATCCGGATCCGAATATGGATTCAGGTATAAAAATGAATCTGGATCTGGATCTAGTAGGATCCGGTTCAGATCCGATCCGTTGTCATTCCTAGTTGCATTAATTACACATCGGTTTCAAGGCTATATCTGGCTTACTTTTCATTTTTAAAAGAAAACTCATACAAATCTTAGACTCAATTTTTTTCTACATAATATCTCCGACAGACACTCAACTATGCATGTTTCACTCAGAAATCACTTAACTTTATTTTTTAATTAGAAAGTCACTCAACTATGAGTGTTTCACTCAGAAAGTCACTCAACTTTATTTTCTAACCAGAAAGTCACTCAACTATGAGTGTTTTACTTAGAAAGTCACCCAACTATAAATGTTTTACTTAAAAAGTCTCATATATGGGTATTTTACTCAAAAATTCACTAAACTTTGTTTTCTAACCACGAAGTCACTCAACTATCGGAGTTTCACCTACAAAGTCACTCAAATTATTTAAGTAATTTTTTTATTTACATTTTGCTTATTTTTATTTAAAACTAAAATTGTAAGAAATAAACAAGTACCATTTTAACCATTTTATTGAACCGACCCACAAAAAAGAAGATATTGAAATCAATTAATCAGAGTGACGTAGAAATGGAACATCTACTATTCTGCTAATTTGAGGTTGTTATTTGAAGTTTGTAACACTTAACTTTCAATTAGTTTTTAATCTATGATCTTACTTACTGTTGTATAATTAAATTTTCATATGCTACAATTATAAGATAACAGATGCTAGACTATTTTGTGACCCAAAGCGTAACCAATTCTATAAAGATTTTAAATTTAATATAGGTTTTTAAAGTCAACAACATAATTAAAACTGAAACTCATCTTTAAAAAGTACAATATAGGGATGGAGGGTGCACAATATGGCAAACTGTTGAGGTATAGGCTTTGGGTTGGGTCACTAAAATCAAATGGTTAAAATGGATACTTATTTATTTCTTACATTTTGGCTTTAAATAAAAATCAGCAAAATGTAACTAAAAAATCACTTAAATAGGTTGAGTGACTTTGTAAATTAAACATCAATAGTTTACTGACTTTGTGGTTAGAAAATAAAATTGGGTGACTTTTTGAGTGAAACACTCATATTTTAGTGACTTTGTAGTTAAAAAATAAAATTGAGTGACTTTATGAGTGAAACACTCATAATTGAATGACTTTCTAGTTAGAAAATAAAATTGAGTAACTTTTTGAGTGAAACACTCGTAGTTGAGTGATCATATGAGATATTATCTCATTTTTTTCCTTTTACAACACATAAGCGAAACACCCACTTGAATACCCAAAACGGTGTATCCTGGCTTACTTTTTCTTTTAATTAATTTTTTTCTAATTAATCTTAAACGTAATTTTTTAATTGAAAGTTACTTAATACAACTCTATCATAATAGAAAGCTAAAATGCTCTGAAAGGAAAATCCCCTTTTGATTTTGCTCTCCATTCTACGTGTCTTGCTATTACTGTTGCTATCGGCGGAGGCAATTTAAATCTTGCGGCCTAAAAGTAATTCTACGGTAGGTAGAGATGGCAGTGGATTCTGAACATGATTCGGATCCGTTGGATTCAAATCCGTTTTATAGGATATAGATCTTCAAAATTTGGACCCGACAGATCCGGATCGGACCCGGATCCATTTCTGACGGATCGGATCTGGATCTGGATCTTGTATTTGAGATCCGTATCCGGTCTAGATCCGACCCGTGGATCCATTTTTTATTAAATATATTCATAACCTAGAATGTAATTTTATAAGTATTTTCTTAAAATTGCTAAGCACATCCTTGCAGGTTTAATTTATCCCCGCGTTAACTCAAAAACCAAAAAATCAAGAGGTAACTTCGATAATAAAATCAATGTTATATTAGAGAATGACTAACATATCCATAGACAAGTAGTTGAAATTATATTCACTTCATTTGTGAAGATTCCAAGCACATGCAAGTTGTACATTGTGAAAATACTAGTCAACATTTTTTTTCACAACTATTCTCATTGTCCAACATTTTCAATTAATAACTCACAATCAAAACGAGACAACAAACAAAATATCTCATATGAACATTTCAAAATTGAAACACAGTAAACTGTTAGCTAAGTAAAAATCATTTGTCAGTTCAAAAAAAAATTCTTAGCAATGTAATTTTTTTTACATGTGGATACAGATCTGATCCGTGGACCCGGCGAATCCGATGGATCCAAATTTGGATATGATTTTTATGGACCCGATAAATCTAGATTTAGGTATGAAAAACGGATCTGGATCTGGATCTAGTAGGATCCGGTCTAGATCTGATCCGTTATCATCCCTAATTGTAGGTTGAATTCTCTTCTCTCTTTGTTTTTGGCTTGTCCTCCCCTTCATGTTAAATTAAATACCAATAAATTTTTGTACCTTTTAAATGTTAATTAAAGCTAAATATTGCATAGCTTGATTTTAAATTTTTGGTGCACCCATTTATGAAAAAAATTAGAAATATTCGTAGTTTAATTTTAAATTTTTTGGTGCACCATTCATAAATTTTTTTACGAATATTGCGTAGTTTGATTTTAAAATTTTCGGTATACCTAATCATCGAAAAAAAGTTTTTCTACTTATACAAAGCTTGAACACCCTTCACGAAATTTTATGGGTCATTCCATTATTTACAAAATTAGGCTATGAAAAGTATCCAAAAAGAAAGAATCGTACCAAAGGTGTGAAATAGCTCAGGATTTAAAAGAATATAGGTTACAACAACAATAACCCAATGGAATTTCACATAGTGGACTATGAGAAGGTAGAGTGTACGCAGACCTTACCCCTACCTTGGGAGGTATGGAGGATGTTTTCGAATAACGAAAGCGAATAAGCCATAATAAAACAGTTTAAAAAAAGAGCAATAGCTATCAGAAATAAATAAGATAATCGAAGTACAAGATAAAAAAATAAGAAACAACATATAGTAGAAGAAATCAGAAGACAATAAACTACAAGAACAATACTACAACTACTAGTAAGAAAGGATAAACGGGACACGCTTAACTACCTACTATTCTTCTACCCTAATTTGTATCCTCCATAACCTCTTGTCTAAGGTCATGTCCTCGGTAAGTTGGAACTACATCATGTCTCGTCTAATCACCTCTCTCCATTACTTCTTCGGTCTATCTCTACCTCTCATGTAATTGTTCGTAGCCAATATTTCACACCTCCGCACTGGGAAATCCGGGTATCTGCTCTTCATATGTCCAAACCATCTCAGCCTCACTTCCCGCATCTTGTCCTCCACCAAGGCCACTCCCACCTAATCTCAGATATCTTCATTTATAATTTTATCTCTCCTATTATGCCCACACATCTATCGCATTTCCGCATTTCCGCAACTTTCATCTTCTGAGCGTGGGAGCTCTTGACTGGCCAACACTCCACCTCATATAACATAGTTGGTCTAACCACTACTCTGTAGAACTTGCTTTTAAGTTTTGGTGGCACCTTCTCATCACACAGAACCCGGATGAGAGCTTCTATTTCATCAATCTTTCACCAATACAATGTGTGACATCACCGTTAATCTTCCCATTTTCTTGGATAATAGACCTAAGATATTTGAAACTTTCTTTTTTTTGGATGGACTGGATACCAAGCCTCCACACCAGCCTCGCGCCGTACATCGCTAAACTTGCACTCTAAGTATTCTATTTTGGTCCTACTCAACTTGAACCATTTAGACTCCAGAGTTTGTCTTCAACCTTTTAGCTTAGTGTTAACTACGCTGCGAGTCTCATCAATCAGGACTATATCATCCCCGAATAACATACACCACGACACATCACCATAGATTTGTCGTGTCAATCCATCTATCACCAAGACAAATAAAAACATGCTAAGAGTTGATCCCTAATGCAACACTATCACAATTGGAAAGTGCTACGAGTCTCCACTTACTATCCTTACCCTGGTCTTAGCTCCATCATACATGTACTTGATCGCCCTAATGTATGCCACAAGTACACCTCTAGCCTCCAAACATCTTCATAGAATCTCCCTTGGGACTTTGTCATAAGTCTTTTCTAGGTCGATGAATACCATGTATAAGTCCCACTTCCTCTCCATATACTGCTCCACCAGTCTTCTTATAAGATGGATAGCTTCTGTAGTTGAGCGCCCTGACATGAATTCAAATTGGTTCTCTGAAATCGACACGCCTCTCCTTACCCTCAACTCCAATGTCGACATTGTTCTTGTACAAAGAAATCATTATACTCCACCTCCACACTTCGAGCATCTTTGTCATTTTAAAAATGACATTTAACAACTCAGTCAACCACTCCAAACCTGCCCTATCCGCGGTCTTCCAAAATTCTCCGGGAATACCATCGTCCCGGGTCGCTCTTCCTCTGCACATCCTACGAACATGACCTTTAACCTCCTCAACCTTTATATTCCTACAATATCCAAAATTGCGACGCCTCTCGGGGTGATCCAAATCTTCCAACACAATGTCTATGTCCTCTTTTTCATTCAAGAGTTTATGGAAGTATGACTGTCATCTCCGTCTAATGAGACCTTCCTCCACCAATACATTGTTGTCGTCATCCTTGATGCACTTCACTTGATCCAGATCGCGTGCTCTTCTCTCTCGCTTTGGCTAACCTGTATAACTTTTTATCCCGATCTTTATCCTCTAGTTCTGCATACAAATATTCAAAAGCTGTTGTTTTTGCTGCTGTAACCACTAACTTCACCTCCTCCTCGCCATCTTATATATTTCCCTATTCGTACGCTTCTTCTTCTTATCTTTGCTGTCAAGCAACTTTGCATATGCCACCTTCTTTGCTTTCACCTTCTCTTGTACTTCTCCATTCCACCACCAATCTCATTGATGCCCATCAAGGCTATCTCTTGAGACCCCAAACACCTCTCTAGATGTTTCCTTAATGCAACTGGTCGTCATATACCACATACTGCTCGCGTCCCCCTTACTCTCACAAGCCCCTATAACTATCAACTTCTCTCCCATCTCATGGGGTTTGGACATAGTCAAACTCACCAATCTGATTCTTGGCCGGTCATTCACGACCCTCTTCTTCCTCTTGATCTCCAAGTCCATCACCAAAAACTTATGCTGGGTCGTTAGGTTCTCACTGGGAATGACCTTGCAATCTCTACAGAGACCTTTATCGTATTTTTCAAGGAGCAAAAAATCTATCTGAGTCTCAGCCACCGAACTACGGAAGGTTACCAAGTGCTCATTCTTCTTTAGAAAATTTCAGTTGGCTACCACCAATCCAAAAGTGAGACTCCTTCTCCATTCATGTCCCGAAGCCAAAACCTTCATGCACGTCATCATAACCCCCCGACAATGACCCGATGTGTTTATTGAAATCTCCTCTTACAAATAGCTTCTCAGTGGGCAGTATACCTCCTAACACCTCGTCCAAATCCTCTAAAAATGTGTTTTCTCCTCCTCGTTCAAGCCCACTTGCAGCGCGTAAGCACTAATATTGTTCAAAGTAAATCCTCCAATGACCAACTTAATTGTCATCATCCTGTCACTGACCCTCCTAACCTCTGCCACCTGATCCCTTAGCTCATTATCTACTAAAATGCCTACTTCATTCCTATACTGCGACCTACCTGAAAATCATAAATTTTACCCGTCCACATCCTTAGCATTATGTCCTACCCATTTAGTCGCCTGGACACAAGCTATATTAAACCTCCTCTTCTTAAAAATCTTAACCAGCTCTATAGACTTTTTCGTTAAATTCTCAATATTTCAAGATCATACTCTCAGCTTAGAAGCTCCCTTAACCCACTTAGCCCCCCTAACCCTCGGCCCCATCCCTGACCAAGAACATGATCCTAGTCTACCATCCTTCACCAAAGCCACTAAAGCAAAAAATACTAGTCAAAAGTTAACACTAACACACACGGGAATCAATACTAAAGCACAAGTTAGCAAGAATCTAGAGGTAAGTCAGACTACTATAGACCAGAATGATAAAATATAGGACAAGAATGTAAACATTCAACAAAGCGTAACATGCAAATTTAACAACAAAGATGAAAGACCGAATGAATTTTTTAAAATGAAATGATTTTTTTTAAATGTACCTTAAGTGAAATGCTAAAGTTATTTGTAAAGTTATATTTGGACATGAATTTTATTTAGAGAAAATATTGTGAAAGTTAAAAAAATTGTAAGTGATGGCAAGTATTTTACTTAAATACACCTGTAATTAATTAAATTAGTATTTCGATATATCACCTTGAAATTCAGTACATGCAAATTCTCAGAGAGCTTACACCTTATTTCTGTTTCTTATGGCTCACGTCGATAAGCTTTTGCTTGCATAGGTGGTTAAGGGCATTAACAATATAATTGTGCAAATGAGCACGATTTGTATCTATTAATCAATATTATCTAGAAATGATTAGTCCAAATCGTTCAACTAACACTGATGATTGCGTTGGTACGGTTAAGAAAATTGTGAGTAAGTCGTGCAACTGCATCATTTCTTATAATATAATTTAATAACCTTTATCTTGTTCATTAATTATTATGACCACGTACACGTTTCCGCTAAAAAAACGTTGAGTGAAAATGATATATAGCTTGCGAAAAAAGACCACCAGTGATAGAAGAATTCAAGTTCCCAAGCATATGTTTTGATTAAGGATTATAATTTGTATTAAAACCTATACAAAGAAAGAAAACTATATGATTAGTTGGCGAAAGAGAAATACCTAACAAAACGTAAAAAAAATTAAACAGAATCTTGCACGTAATTCTGACTCCTGATTCCTACTGATTCGTACTCATGATTCTTGTTCTTATCTGGTGAGAAATATGTGTAGGGTTTTGTTGGGTTCAAAACACATAAGTAGGCATAATGAAAGTTTAAAATTTTGTTCTACTTACCCCAACAATTTCTTCTGATATGGTTATATGACAATCAAAACCTGTAACATAAAACATGAACACGTACATATTATATTATCTGGAGTCTTTACTAAAGGGTGGACACACGATTTCCCCTTCGACCGCAAGCACTTTGCTACGGTGTATTCCTCTGTCAAGAAAGCCAGGAAATCTTGGCAGAGGTTTGAGAGAGTTTTATCCTAGGCTCTAAGTCTAGAATTTGCTTATGCGAATTAGTGTGTTTTTAATAACAATGAGGGTGATGTATTTATAGTTACAATTAGGTCAGAAACGAATTAGGGTTGGACTCTAAGCCTGGCCCAAAACCGAGATGCAGTGGGCCAGTCAGACTGGCCCACTGCCAGGGGCGCCGCGGCGCCTTACGTCAATAACGTTTCTTATTTTCATTTAATATATATATTCAGCACATTAAATCCAAAATCCAATTTTGACTTAATTAAACAATTTCCATCTAATAGAAATTATCCCATAATTATTATCAATTTAAATATCTTGATTATATCTTGATTTCAAATCAAATATTTAATATTTTCTCAATACACCTTTAGATCGAAGAGACAATCGACATAGTGAGACCCTATAGGCCTTCATATATCGACACTAATCCAATTAAGGTCCATACAGAACTCCTATACTGCGCCGTACGACGAACTCAATATATGAAGTACGTTTACATGAATTCAACAAACATAACCTTTATGTGAGATGATAAATTCCTTTCATTCGCGACACACTCGATCAAGCTTAGGATTTGTCATGTGTCTATCAAAATGGATTGATCACTTTATCTCATCTATATTAGTCGACAACTAGACCATATTCTAAATATGTCTCTTGCATTGGCCAGTGACTTGGTCGACCTAATATCACTAAGAAGTTGAGTGCTCTCTCGAATATCCAATCGAGGAATGAATCCTATTCTTGGCTCAACTACCACTTTAGTTTACATCATAATGCACCCAACACAAGCCGTATCTTATCCTATAAGGAGTTTAAGCTTAGGACAGAGTCAAAGTACATTACTTTGTAAACAAGGTGCGTATTGACCTCAAGTCGAATGGCATTTTTCTCTCACACGCTGATAACACTTTAGACATGTATAACAAATAGTTTATCAGCAGGGTATACCAATACTTTCTAAAAGTATTCATGTGTCCATCACTAGTAACCATTACTAGTAGCAGGTGAGACATACTACATTTTCTAATAATGTGATGCAGACCACATGTCGACTTATAACATATCATCAATATCACATTCTCGATGATCATTAATCTAGGCCTTTTAAGAGTTACGCTCTATCATTAATATCTCACTCTATTAATGACAACGTAAGCTCAAGGGAGGCACATTAATGAATAATTACAAACAATCAAATAACAATTTAATAATTGCAAATGCCATAAATATATTAATCTTATTAATAATACGAATGTGTTCAAGTACATTTGTCCTTAATAATGATTGTCTCTAGGACATACATACTTTTAATGTGTACCGGAGCTTGTAATCAAACTGGCAACTAGATCACCTCGAGAGGTGTAATGAAATAATTGTAATTTTTTTACGGTTGATCAGAATTTTCAATTTTGAGTTCTAAATCGATAACATAGATTATTCGGATAAGTGAGTTTCTACTTTCTAATACCGGATAAAATCTGGAAAAAAAAGTTGTTCAAGACAATAAGGTAAATGATAAATACTCGACATGCCTGTTTTATCCTTGTGTAGTGGTCAGTCAGGAGAAGCAGCAGGATAAAAGCGAACTTTAATTAAAAAAAATGTGTAATACATTAGTTATTATTTTAGCAATCGAGTAACGTCACATCTAGTGAAGAAATTGCCTAAAAATCATCTCCGTCAATTGTGTATCCGCAACCATTAGTTATTATTTTAGCAATCATATACTTAATCTGCTCCATATGCTATGTAACGCACGACTGATGAGTGGGCGGAAGGCACCGGAGATCATCCATGTCTTTTAAAAACACTTGACTGAATAGAACATTTAGAGTAATTGGATCATCAACTTCTCGAGATTCTTTAGTTCGACTACTTACCTTGTCATCTATATTGATAAAATTGCGCACATATACAACATCGTACCCAAGTATTTTAGATACCTAACAACTCTGTGAATACAACTATATATATTTAGAAGCAAATATGAGTCATGTTTTTGACCAAATAATTCTTCTTCCACTAAAAAAATGTGGAAGTAAATTACACTCTACATATTGGCTTCCTACATAATTTTAATGTGTTTTTTTTTCAAAAAAAAAAAACACATTAAAAGGTAAAATGACATTTAATTCTCCAATAGATTTACTTGACTTGCTTTTTTCCTGTTTAAGTCATGGCTTGTAGTTTGATCATTAAAAAAAAACGACTAGTCCACTCGTACTTCAAATATTCAAATGCATATATCAATTGTCTATAGTTGCTCCCTTTTACCGATTTTTTTGCTTCTACAGACTTTGAATAAATGTTAGCCTTTTAATTCATCTTTTTTTTTAAATTTTTGTAGCACTTACTCATAGAAGCCCAATTGTCATAGTGCTCTATGATCCATTTGTCATTCCTGGGCCCAAATAAATAATGTCGGCAGGTTCCTTATTATTCTTGGGCTTCCCACTTAAATTGCAGAAATTTTGTGGATAGTCTCATTTTGGGACAAATATTTACTAAATGGCCCTTTTTGTGAGGAGTCCAGTCCAACTTACAACCTTTTTACACCACTGTTTCAAGATTCATTTGAATAACTGAAATTTATGAGAAAATGTATTTTAAAATTTTGTAGATGTTAGACGATTTTAATATTTTATCAGTTTCAAGGTATGTATTTTCACAACTATAAAAAATATGACCAAAACCTAAATGGTGACCTAAACAAGGAACATTTAGTAAAGTAACCCTAAATTGAAGGGAAGTTCTAAAAGATAATAGACCCAACACAACCCTGTTATATTATAATACAGTATGTAGATACTTATATAATAAATAATACATCTATTTTGTATAAAAATGTATTTATCTGGTATAAAAATGTATAACACGTAGCTAACCCAACAAGGGTTAATCCATCTACAAATGAAAGAGTAAAGCACATTATCTTCATTGACAGACTTCTTTTGTGATTTTTTGTTGCAATTAATCTTGTTCAAAACTAATCTAAATCTCTACCAAATGATTCATATTCGTAGACAACCTTCTAAGACTATTTCCAACAAGTCTAAGTAACACCCTTTCCAAATTTCTCATAAAAATCATATTTGTATTCACACACACTTCGTCAAACTTGTTCAACAATGATGGAATACATTAAACTTCCAATATAAATTTTCACCACCCAAATCTTACAAAATCAGTATTCTTACCACGATTTAAGCTCCAAACACAACAACAATTCGAGTTGTCAACTAACAATCAAGAGGTGATTGGGCTGAAGAAAAGGAGTGGAGAAGGGACCTAACTTTTAAATTATATACAATATTGGCCAATCGATCTAATCTTTAATAGATCGGTTACATGTAATTATTTTTTATGTGATTTTATAGATATGGTGTAAAAAACCTTCTACACCGTACAGTATAGTTAGAGGTTAAACTAAAAAACATTAGTTCTGCGAGTCAATAAGCAAGCTAGTGATTTAATTTATCTTTGAAACGATACATTATCTCTGTTAGGTTAGTAAGGTGGTTGATATGTGTTTTACATGCACCGGACTTGGTAAGCAACGAGGAAATAGCCAATGGAAACAGAAACAGTAATTCAAAAGATATACTCCGTACTAAAATGAGTAAATTAAATCCGATGTTATTAACAAGAATGATACAGACTGTAAATTTCAAGTCAAAATCTTTATCTCAAATATTACTGCATATAAATATACTATACAGCCGCGGAACCACATTCAATAAGGGGAATTCATGAATTAAATTCACTTCATCGAAAAGTTATACTACTGCATAATTGGTTAAAAATAATTATTTCGAAACATATATAGAAATTTTGAATCCTTTTAGCAATGGAGAAGCACAAGTTTAAATCCCCGGCATGGTAGTTTTAGATTTCTTGAATCTCTTGCGTCAAAATTCTTAAAAGAACTTATTTCGTTATGCAAAAATCGAAGCATCAACACTCATGGACTATGATACTAAATTGGCGAAACATATATAGATTGACTGTTATCTGATACACAAGACAAGAGGATACATATTTTATGTTTTCCTTATAATTACACGGATAAGTATATAATATTACAGACGGAGAAACTACATCCAGTACTCATGCAAAAAATATAAAGCATAGTTTACAAGGATTAGTATATCTTACAGTACTATATATAGCTGCAAACATATATAGTAGTAACACATATGTAGTACTAGGGTGATTCATATTCAACTCGTATTAGGGTTTCCACAAATCCTAATAATATCGAAATCACATGATTAATTTGGTATGAGCTTGAAAGGAGGTTTGGACAAAGCAGGTGTTGGATCATATCTCCCATAATCCTTTGTGTTCATTTTAAGAACCCTTTCATGGCGTAATTGCTCCTCCTGTTTACATAGAATTTATTTGACGTGTTATAATATAATTGGAAAATTTAAGGAACACATATAAAAAAAAAGTAGTTTGTTTTTAAGAATACAAATTAAAATTTCTCCAGCTTCATGAAGGAAAAACATATAGAACCCTAATCAAGAAGACCAGAGAGAGGATCATAATAAATATGTCAAACTCTTTGGTTATAAGAAAATTAGTACTAGCTAGCACTTGAGCTTGATTATTACTCATTATTATTTCTTACTTTAAATTTATTGAACAGTCCAAATATTTGTAAATTGATGACTGAATACTAACCTCATGTGTTGCACCGAGCTCTTTCAGCTCAAAGTCGCTCGAAAAGATTGTCTGTCGACCTGCATAAAAATTAAAATAACGTGAAAAGTCGAAGGAATCAACACTAGCTGAATTAACAAAATAAACCTATAAGATTTGTACAATTACAGACATTCTACAAGTTATGTTTTACATATATACATAAATCAGTGGCTGGACCAAAAATTTTAACAAGAAAAAAAATGCACGAATATATATATGTTACATACACCGGGGATTTGAAAAGAAGGTAAAAGACTTCAGACCTAACACATGAAATAATGAATCACACGTACATAAGTCACTACTAAAAGAACACACGTATTCACAAAATCTCCAATGAAATTCATTGAAAATATGCTCGTTAGAAACTTTTTCTGACAAATTTCTATCAAATATTTACGATTACTGATAGCGTTTCCACGAAAACGTCCGTGGAAAATACGCAGATTTCTAATAGTGAATCATTATAGTTAAGTTTCTTTTGCTTCCTCAAATAAACTTACCTGCAATGGCAGTTGAAAAATGGGATACAGATATGAGAAGGAAGAAGAGACCAATTTTCTTGAGTAGCATGAGACCCCCCATTATCTCTTTGTTCAAATTTATTTTTAAATTAATCTGCAATTCACTCTTTTTCTCTGGCACTCCTTTCTTCTTTTCTAGTATATAAGAAGTAATGATGCCTTACTTTCTATATGTTGCATTAGAGAACATTTAAATATATACAATTATGCTTGGCATGCTTTGGATAGAAATTGAATACAAATATTTTATTGTAAAGAATTCAATAATCTTTAGTATGCTTTTGGTTTTAAATGGTTAAATCAAAAAGGCGACAGACACCACTTTTCTTTTGGTAGTGCACTAATAAGTCTAACGAGTTAGTGGAATTAATAATTTAATATATCATTTAATTAACTCCAAAACAAGAGCATGGATCCCTAGTTTAAGTTTCACTGTATCCCACTTTGTTTTTAATGTTTAATTTCAGTCTTTAATTAATTAATTCAACGTCTCACTGCATATTTGACCCCATGAACAGCTCCAAAACTCTTCCTTAATCAAATTTGGTTTGCCAATCACAGCATACCCTCCTACGTTCACTCCTCATCGCATTAAGATATAAAACTAATTAGAAGGGGAAAAAAGAGATCATAAAGATTTAGTTAACGATTGAAACTGAATAAGGTCTTTTTAATGAAAAAAACTAGTCGTATTATAAGAGCAATTCTTGTTTGTACTATATTATATATTACAGACTATCTGTTGATAATTGTGGCAGAGATATCCGTTAGTAACGTGTTATTTGTGATAGAATACCGTGTAGGAATAGGATTTTCCTATTGTGTATTATGTTAATGTTGTATAATTATCATAATTGTAGAATTTTTGTATAATTAGAATTAGAATATTAGAAGTATAGTAGGAATAGGACTTTCCTTATTTGGAGATTGTAAATTGTATATATATACCTATTAACTCAATAAGAATAATCAAGAGATTATTTCTTTCATGGTATCAGAAGTCTAGGGCTAAAATACCTTCTCTCAAACACTTTCGTTGACCCTTCTTTTCTCGGTTTCCGTGACCTACTATCAGATTCCGTTGATTTTTTTCTCCTCCTCTATTCTCAAATTTTCTTCCCAATCCCTAATTAACCTATTGTTCTTTCGTTATGTCTACGTCAAAGAATATGTTTCATCCTGCCCTTACAGTTTCCAACATCAAGAACTGTATCCCTATTGTTCTTGAGATAAAAACATCCAATACGCGACGTGGGCGGAATTATTCAAAGTTCACGCACGCTCGCATCAAGTCCTCCATCACATAATCCCCTCAGTACCTGGCGTGGAGAAGGTGCCTACCCCCGAGGATGGACACTTGAACCTGACGCTACGGCGACGGAGACTTGAAATAGGGTGCGTGATATATTCCAAGATAACAAAACATTCCGAGCTGTCACTCTTGGGCAGATATTTTCACATGTCAACATGAAAGATTTTTCTAACGTTTCAGCCTATTGTAAACAACTCAAGGAATTGGCGGACCAACTCCGCAACGTTGGTGCGCCTATTACCAATGATCGTTTTGTTCTCCAGATGGTTGTCGGCCAATTTGAGGCCTATAATGGTGTTGGCACACTGCTTCGTCAAAGTAATCCTCCACCACCATTTTATTAGGCTTATTCCATGCTCACGTTAGAAGAGGTCGGCTTGGCTAAAAAGGCGGCTACCGGAGAAAATTCCATGATGATGACAACGTCAAACGACCCTCACTCATTCTCTAAAAATTCAAGCCAAAATCGCAGCAACGGTGGAGGCAAAAATGGTCAAAATCATAAACATAATAGCAAAAATTGCTATGGCAATCGCGGTGGTAACAACGGTGGACGGAATAGTAGTGGCACCAGCAGTGGGCCTCGAGGCAGTAGGTCGCAGGCCAACTGGTCCCAGCCGTGGGCTCCGTGGCAGTGGGGCTGGGCCAGTGGCCATTGGCCCAACAACCCTTATTATTCGCCTGCTCCTTATTCGGGAAACTGGGCTCAGTTCCAGCAAAATTCCAGGCCCAGTTTCTCGATCTCAAAACAGTGGAATGCGGTACAGTAATGAGCGAGGACAATAGGTAGGCCTGCTTGGGCCTCGGCCCCCGCATGCCTCCCATGCTGTGGGCCCAAATTTGATCCCCACACCTACAAATATTGAAGTCGCAATGCATACACTTGGCTTAAATCCCCGGATGCGAATTGGTATATGGACACTGGAGCCACTTCTCATATGACGTCCGATCAAGGTACTCTCTCGTCTTATTCAAATTTGAGCAAAAATCGTGGTATAATTATTGGTAATGGCAACTCAATTCCAATTCGCGGTTATGGATATACAACTTTGTCTCCCCCACATCCACCTCTATTTTTGAACAATAGCCTTCATGTCCCTAACTTAGTTAAAAATTTGGTGTCTGTCCGAAAATTCAACACTAATAATTGGTTTATGTTAATTTTGATCCCTTGTTTTCTGTGAAGGATTTCAAAACGGGGATACCTCTAATGAGATGCAATAGTAGGGGAGAGTTTTATCCAATCACAACTACCACCACTTCCATGAGTCAAGTCATGCTATCTACTTTTGCCGCCCTTGCTCATTCCTTGTGGCATGGACGTTTGGGTCATCCGGAATCATTTATTATTTCTTGTTTGCATAAAAAACAATTTTATTTCTTATAAGGGTATGCGCAGTACTCCACTTTGTTCTTCTTGTCCGTTAGGAAAACATGTTCGATTACCATTTGTAGCCTCTATTTCTTGTACTTGATATCTTTTGACGTTATTCATAGTGATTTATGAACATCTCCCATTTTAAGTTCTTTGAGTCATCGTTATTATGTCTTATTTTTGGATGATTATTCTATTTTTTGTGGACCTTTCCGTTATCCAAAAAGTCTCAAGTTTTTTCCACTTTCTTAAAATTTAGAGCATTCATTCGTACCCAATTCGAACGGAAAATTAAAAATATTCAATGTGATAATGACAATGAATACGATAAGTTATTTCGGGAATTTTGTGATGCTAATGGCATAGATTTTTTATTTTTCTTGTCCTCATACGTTCTCACAAACGGGAAAGCCGAACGGAAAATTCATACCATTAATAATATTGCCCGAACTTTATTAGCCCATGCTTCCGTACCCCTTTTCTTTTGGCATCATGCACTACAAATGACTACTTACCTCCTTAACGTACTTCCTACCAAAGGGTTAGCATATGAATCTCCCCTTAAAATTCTCTATAATAAGAATCATTCGTATTCATATCTTAGGATCTTTGGGTGTTTATGCTATCCAATTTTTTCGTCAACTACAATTATCAAACTTCAAGCTTGTTCTACCGCTTATGTGTTTTTGGGTTATCCATCTAATCGTCGTGGTTACAAATGTTTTGATTTATCGTCTAATAAAATCATAATTAGTCACCATGTTCTTTTTTATGAAACCCAATTTCAGTTTGCTAAAGTGAGTAGTCACGTGCCTAGTTCATATAAATTGAGGTCTTACCATATATTATCCATCATTTATCGGACTTGTCCCGTGACCAAAATACGCCAGCAGGCCGACTGCCTACTGGCCCACACAGTCATGTTACCATTGTTCCATTGATTACGCTGGTGGGCCGTAAACACATCGTAATCGATCTCAGATCGCTCGGTGTTTCAGCCCACTCCAGTATTGGCTTCCGCTCTTGTTTCAGTTATTGGGCCAGCAGGCCCAATGCCTGTTGGCCAGTCCGTCACCGTCCCGCACATTTCCCCAAATCCACCCAACTCTACCTCGAGTCAAGGGCTCGTTACTCGTAGTCAAAGGGGTATTTTTAAATGAAAACAACATTTCAATCTCAATTCTAATGTCTCTAAATCCCCACTACCACATAACCATGTGTCTGCACTACATGGCCCGAATTAGAAATTAGATATGACCAATGAATATAATGCTCTTATTGAAAATAAGATGTGGGCGTTAGTACCCCATCCATCTAGTGTTAATATTATTCGGTCTATGTAGATTTTTACTCATAAAGACAATTCTGACGGTTCTTTTGAGAGGCATAAGGCTCGTCTTGTAGGTGATGGTAAAACTCAACAGGTTGGCGTGGATTGTGGTGAGACGTTTAGTTCGGTGGTCAAACCGGCTACCATTCACATTGTTCTGAGTTTGGCTCTCTCAAAAGCATGACTTATTCATCAGTTTGATGTAAATAATGTTTTCTTACACGGTGATCTTAAGGAGACGGTCTATATGCATCAGCCCTTGGGTTTTCGAGATCCCAATCATCTTCATCGTGTCTGTTTGCTGAAGAAGTCATTATATGGGCTTAAGCATGTCCCGCGGGCTTGGTATAAGAGGTTTGCAGATTATGTATCTACTATTGGGTTTTCTCACAGCTGGTCTGATCACTCTCTGTTTATATATCGTTGTGTTACTTCTCTGGCATATATTTTTTTGTATGTAGATGATATTATATTACTGCTTCTTCTGATGATCTGCGCAAGTCTGTCATGTCGCTTCTTAGTTCCGAATTTGCTATGAAATACTTGCGGCCCTTGAGTTATTTCTTGGGCATTGCTGTCACGCGTCATTCAGGTGGTCTATTTTTATCTCAAAGTAAGTATGTTGCGGAGATTATTGAGAGAGCTGGTATGTCATCTTGTAAGTGTACTTCCACTTCGGTTGATACCAAACCGAAGCTGAATACTACGTCTGGCACACCATACGAGGATCTCACTCACTATCGCAGTCTTGCGGGGTAGTTCAGTAACTTACTTTCACGAGACCTGATATTACTTATGTAGTTCAACAGGTGTTTTATTCATGCATGATCCACGGATTGAGCACATGCATGCGCTCAAATGCATTATACGGTACATCAGGGCACACTTGATTATGGATTGCATTATATCATTCTTTCGTCTCTACACTTGTGTCATATACAAATGCTGATTGGGGTGGTTGTCCTGATACCAGACGCTCGACATCTGGTTATTGTATTTCTTGGTGATAACTTGGTCTCGTGGTCTGCGAAACGTCAGGCTACATTATCGCGATCCAGTGTAGAGGTTGAGTATCGAGGCGTGACTAATGTGGTATCTGAATCATATTGGCTGTGTAATCTTCTATTAAACTCATACTTAGTGCAAATCTACTGATAGTAGCTAGACCTAGAAAAACAAATCAACACATTCTATCCTTTGACAAAGTACAAATTATTGTTCTCACTAGTCATTGGATGTGTGTAATTTAAATAAATAATATATTTCTAATTAAATAAATATGTAAATATATGTAAAATTGGTAGAGATGACTTGAAAATAGTTAAAACTAATACTAATATTTATCAATTTAAGACAGAAAGTAAAGTCTTTAAACCACCACATGATTCCTAGACTCAGACGTACTTGTAAGTCAAATTGTAATAATAAGCCGATCGATACTACTTGATTAAAATTAAACTCTTGTGTACGCCCGAGACGCATTGGCATTATTGCTTCCCATCATGTTAACCAATTTCACCATAGCAGTCTCTCTTGAACTCATAATATATAGCCTATGACTAAGTAATCGTTTGAGAGTGAGGATCAGTTATTTTAGTTTAGTGTAATGATCATTCAAATGGAGTGTTGATACTTCTCAAAATAATTAATCCATAAATTTATCAAAAGAAAAAAAGAGAGAAAGATAATATTAATCAACTCCAATGACTATAGTGAGAACAGTAATTAGTAATTTGTAATTTGTCAAAGGATAGAATGTGTTGATTTGTTTTTCTAGGTCTAGCCAAGTATGAGGGAGAACAAAAGGAACCACCTTAAACTACTAGTAGTAATAACCACAAAGCTCAATAAAAACAATGCTCGATGAATAGGATGAACACTAGGGTCTTTATAGGCGGGCTTTCATGTATTTTTGACATGTAAGTGGAGTCTTCAGATATTTTTTTCAAAAGATTTTACAGATAATATTTTTTATAATAATGATGTTTCGATCAATTTGAGCATAGGTTGATGATTTCTTAATATATACTACCTTTAATCAGAGCGAAATTAAAATTAAAATTTTATGAGTTCAACTTTTATGTTCTTACTAATGGACCCCTTACATTTTTAAAATTATGAGCGAAATTTTAATGAATTCATACTTGGTATTGAAAATGTTGATTTAGTTGAACTCAATGATAAACTAATAGTGCTCTCCATCCATTACCTTCAATTAGTATAAGAGCTTGGTAATTGTTTACCAATACTTAAGTAGATAAAAACGATCGTATAGTATTTTTGCCCTTTTTTTTTGTCTCTGTTTAAATTTAAACTTTGATCAGTTATAATTTTCATCTCACATATATACTATTAATTCATATCCTCGGAAGCAGCTTTTAACAGATAAATTAAGTAAGCATAAAATAGCTTTTTGGGGATTAGTGCTTTCAATTATCCAATACGACAAAGATAAGCTACCAAATGCCATGTTGAAAGGACATTGGTGGAATATAAAGTGAAGCACTAACATACTCTCCTCAACTTGATATTTGCAATTTTGCATGCCATTGGTAGGTTTTGTTTTTGCTGATAAGTAAGTAAATTATTTGCTTGCCCTACAACCTGCATGGTTTAATGGGTTAGCTACTTGTCAATTGACTATTGTATAGTATAATAATTTAATTAGACAAAATGGTGATGGGATATCCCACTTGTTCCAATGAACGTTATTGTCCCGGTAATTTTACAAGGAAGTGGAAAAAATTATAACATAAACTCTCTGTTTGACGCTGTTTTAATTTACATCTAATGTTTATCTGATTGGTGAATCCGAGATGATACCTTTCAACATCTAAAGAAAATGTTAATGACGATGAATACTCGAATTTGCCACAAGTCTAAAGTACTTCACTTTTTCACCAATTTCAACCTGTATTTATATGTTTAAATTGAATGGTAGGCAGTACCTTTTCTATTAAATATGTTTTGATAAAGGCAATTGTTCGTCTCCCAGCCCTGTAACCATTTGAAAATCTCCAACCCACACCTTTTTTTCGCTTCCATTCTTTAATTTAAATGGAAGTGCACAAATTTGACTCTAAACAAGAATAACAAACAATTATCCTTTTTATCCAACTACAAAAGTTGGAGTTAAAATAGTTCTTAGTGCTATGTGTTACAAAGTCAAAAGTAAGTGAATCTAATTAAGTCTCATTTGTTATTTCTTCTTTTACTTTTTTGACTGCACCTTCCCAGTTTTTCAAACTCCTTTGGATCCTATGTATCATCACAAAAAATAGGTAACAAACTAAACTAATGCAACTATCAGGATCTCATCTAACTACAGATTTTTTTGTTCTTCAAATCCAACAAGAAAGTGGTAAGCTTTCAGAAAATAAACAACTTAACATTAAAAAGAGAAAAATGAAGTGTACAACAAGGTCAAAACTCAAAAGTATGCACTCATAAAAGCAAGATTAGCCCAAGACCAAGATCGAACAACTATCTATTGCAGGATTGAATGTTTATCTATCTCATCACGCTTCCGTACTCCCAACACCAGACCAACAAACTGAAATGCGAATAGGGATCAGAAATGTGGTCAAATATCATGAAGAATAAAAAGACACTGTCTATACACAAATAAACATCACTGCTTTCCCAAGAAATTCATCGAAGGCTTTCCAAAAAATTGAGATTTGGCCATAGAAGGATGGAACTGTGTCAGAAGAACAGGGAGATACAAAAATGTAATAAAAGAGAGGCGCACAACATTGAACAAGTCTCGAGCATAGATGCAGCTGTTAAAAGTCTCTACGCCAAAAATACAGCAAAATTTTTTTTAGCTTCAATTAAAGGATGGACCACTATTTACCACGTCTGTGTTTTCACTGCGCAAACTGCTCTCTCTTCTGTACATTGGCTTCGCACCCTGAGAGAACAAAAGGAAGAGTATTTACATACCATAAAGAATCTTAAAATTGATTGGAAAAAAGAAAAAAATCTGCTCCATTTAACAATTAGGGGTGTTTGGTATGACTGAAAAATGAGTAGTTTTCTTATTTTTTGGTGTTTTGAAAGTATGCAACAAAATATTGCCCCAAGAACATTTACTTGCGATTTAGGAAAACACAAAGGAGGTGGAGTGGGGGGTCAGGTGTGGCGGGGGTGGGGTGGTAAAGAGGTGGTGATTGGGGGTGTTGGGAGTGGGGAAGAGACAATAAACTTTGAACTCCTCTTATGGAACTTGTTTTCCCTGCTCCCACTACGAAAGTCATTTTAATTTCTTGATTTTAAGAAATTTGTTTTCCAATTTTGGAAAAAACATTTCCTCCATACTGAACACACCCTTAGTGTACTAATATTTGTTGATGAAAGGCAGCATATGCCAAAAGCTTATGTTCCCTTTTATAAACGAGTTAGTATCTTTCATCACCCAAATGGTTATTGGTTTCAGTTCATTCTATGTCATCATTGGTCATTCATCAAGATCTTCAACGACCCCAACCAATAAGAGCAAACTACAATGTTGATCATCTTTTAAACATTTTTTAATGATTTTTTTCCGGGATGACAGACAAGTTACGAATAGAAGGTTTAAAGTAATTATGTCTTGCTGCAACAACAACAGAAATGCGCCTCAGTCCCAAACAAGTCGGGATCGGCTATATGAATCTCCATTTAAGCTCATTCCATATTATCATCAATTCATCGTGTCTTGCTACAGTGCTAAAATTAACACCTTTGATCCACACTAACCTGAAAAATTGTTCCCAGCTTTTTCATGGCCCTAGCCCGTAGCCTGAGAGTATCCTTAGGAACATTGGGCTCTTTAAGGACCTACACAAAAAAAGAAAAATGAGTGAACTTCATAAACATGTAGAGGATCATTCCACAAATATGTAAAATTGTGCCATTTGCTGCTGTAAGTTACAGAGCTTTCAGTCCATAGAAAGTCCGAAAGATGATATAACAATATAAAAGGCTGGTTGCATTCAGATTAATAAAGAAAGGTGAAATGCTCAGGACGAACAGGACTAGACAAGGATTCTTAAGCAATGAGAGGAGATACAAACCATGATGACACACTGCAATAATGAAATATTACTCGAGAAATTTTTCTTAAGAGATTCATTTGACATTTAATCTTTTCTCTAGATTCACTCCGTCCAGTTTGGACTTAATCTGCTTGATTGAACCACAAAATTCTATCTGTATACTTGTAGCAACTGATAAGTAAGTATCCTTCTGCAATTCCGGCAATAATAGGATCCAACAGAATTGACTAAAGAAGAATTGTGCTTACCGCTTGGCAAACACGCGATAAAGTTAACTCAATATCCACGATGTTAATTTGCCAAAAAGATTTAATCATGATATCTTTCTTTTCTTCCATCGTTTTGATTGCATCCTCTACTTTGTTCTCCTCATGGTACCTCTTCTGTTCTTCTTGTATTTGAAGTAAAGACACAGCCCCTAAACACAAACCAAAAGCATGTTACTGCTTAATGTATTTATCAGAAAAAGGGAGTATTTTTACTGCTAAGTGTTATCTACGAGGAAGTTGAAACGAATAAAGCATGATCAATTTTTGTCACCTGAAGCCGCCATTGCTTGTGATTTTATTAGGTGTCCTTTGTCCCTTACCCATTCTGCCAAAAATGGTACCTTCATGAATCTTTTAGTTTTCCCAATTTCTTTCGCTGCTTGCCTTGTGTAGATATAACCAATAGTATGCAGCATAGCCTCACCAAAAGCTGAAAATACGACCACATAAAGTAAATATCATTTCAAAAACTGAAGGTCCTCAAAATGTGATGGACACAGCATATAATATGATAATAATTATTAGATCAATTACACAAACATTAAAAACCGGTCCTACATCCCAAAACCATTATCGCCTCTAGTATCTGATCTAGGGCTGCAAAACAAATAGTCGCATCCCAAAGACTATAAAGAAGAAGTCCTCAAAGAAATATGTATACCGATGCAAGGATTAGTATGAGATTTAGAGGACTTCTAACCTTCAAGGAACCCTAATCGTATTAAATGAAAAAATATTATGTATTATAATTAAATAAGCCCAAAAAGAGCAGCATGCATAATTGCATATAGTGGAAGCATTATGATGCCAACAAGTTCAGAATAGGGTGCGCATTAATTGATTAAAATTTAAAGAGAAATAAGGAACGAGAAGGTGAAATAATCTAACCAGCTTGAGCAAGATGTTGCGCTTCTGATTGTGCCCATTCGAGAAACTCATCATTCCGGCCTTCGACATATGGCTGAAGACGTTCTTTTAAAATTGTTGTGAGCTTCTCTACCCTTTCCTTTTGCAATTTCTGTAGTTGAAAGAGGATTGCTTCAATCTATTGCATGAACAATTAAAACTTTTATGAAAACCCTGTGAAACAAGAATACCTTCAATTTCTCCTGAATGTTTTGCCTACGAAGCTCGGGAACACTTTCGTCCTCTTCGTCTTCAACAGCTTGTATGGAAGCTAATCTAAGTTCCCCGACATAATCAATAAATACATCACTCCCAAACAGCATTCCAAAAACAGCTGCAGGGTGCATCAGATCCCTGACAATGGACAGACAAAGTTAAAACATAAAATAGTATTCTTAGAATAGGAAAGTAAACAAGTCATTATTTTACTGATCATCTTCTCAATGGATTTTCAGTTTTCTTACTGATGAGATTTCACTGGGTATGTTGTTGTTGTTGTTACTGATGGGACAAGTTGATTAAAAGGCTCTTACTAATTTTGCAGAAAAGATTTAGTATGAAATATGACAAAAATAATTTGAATTTTTTTAAAAAAGGGCCAGAACAAATGGATGTAGCTTTAAATAAAAAGGGGGATAAAATAAATGAACGCAGTTTTTCCTATTGCATACTTACTTTGCCATGTCTTCTTTACCATATTTGTCATAAAGTTCACGTTTCTCGGGATCACTCAGCACCTGATAAGCCTCCCCAAGAACCTTCAAAAGTGAACAATAAGCAGCAGAACAATGAGAGAGAGGCAAAGGAAATTGTAAAGAAATTTTTGTGACACCACTCTAGTCATACAAGCATTCCGAAATTTAAAGTATGGCAACTCAAAGCGCCTAAAAGAGTTTGTTAATCTATGTACCTAGTTGACAAGGAAACAAAAAAGATCTAACAGATCTTAAAGGTTGTACCTGGAAATTACGAGCAGCTTGTGGGTCCCCAGGATTCTTGTCTGGATGTGTAGTCCTTGCCTAATGAACAACTAGATATTAGTGCAAGTGAAAATTTAACTTGAATCTAGAGATATCTTACTGTCAAAAAGAAAATTCTCAAGAATAACTCAAGGTTCCTTGCAAGTTTAAACTACAAAAAAGTAGCTCTAGGCTAACTCCAGACTTGAGATGCAGAGAATGTCTTGAAATCAGACACATACACTAACAAATCGGTATCTGTCCAAACTAGCCACTGCCATATTATAGTTACAATGAGTTAGTCGTAGCACAAAATTACTTGGTGCTATCTAGCCTAGAATTTCAATAAAATGATCCTTTGGTCTTTCGGCATAGAGATTGCAACATTAGGAATAGCATTGGAAAACACTAAGGTGCATGGATTTAGGACTTGCATCCATGCTGATGACAAAAATCCAACCTTGTTTAGAGGGCTGAACATTGCGATAAACAGACCAAACAAATGCATATAAAACAACAATTGTGCCTCAATTCCAACCAAGTTGGGGTCAGCTATATAGATTCTCCCTGTCTGTGTCGCTTCATTTAAGCCCGTCCCCCTCCAATATTATTAAAAAAAATAGTTTATCGAGCACTAGAAGTTCTCGATTTTCTACAAGCACATATAAATCTCTAACTAATCTAAAAGACTCCTAGCAAACATTTGATCTAAAGTAAGGGTACTAAAATGACTAGAAGAAATGCACATCCGAATAGGAAATAGAAAACGAAAACAAAACTAAGCTGAAAAAGAAAGCAAGTAAATTCAATTTCAGGGAATTTTACAAGTTATGTGACATCAAAAGGGAAGATGATCATCAAGTAGATATAAATGTATCTTCAACAAATGGTACGAGTGCATTATCGAAATTGAAAGTCTCCCAAAAAGAAAACAATAAGTTGTTAAAGCTATATCACCTTAAAGTAGTAAGCTTTCTTAATTTCAGCTGGAGTTGCATCGACGCCAACCCCCAATATGTCATAGTACTCTGTGTGCTTCACCATAGCTAATCAAATGCAACTTTCAATAGACTAAAACCTGCAATCACTCAACTGGGAGCAGAATGCAAATAACAATTACACCCTTAATCGGATAAAGATATATATAAAGACGTACCCAGCTCCAAGTGCAAGACAACATAAAAGTCAGTCAAGGTAACCAAACACTAAATATTTAAACCAAACAATAATAAAGACAGAAAACAGACCATGAAATGTGTTGTAGATTAATCCAAAAACCAGAACGTTATGGGGAAATCTTGTTTACTTAACACATAAATGAGGAGGGGGGGAGAAACTGAAAGAAACAAAAGGGTTACCAAATGAAACATTGAATTATCATATAAAAAAAGGCTTAGGAAACAATCAGTTATAGGATAAAAGAGGAAAAAATATAAGGAGAAACTCACTGTGTTGCCAATTTGATAAAAGGGTCAAACTTGGGACTGATTTTGCAGAAATTTGAAATCGCTGAATTCAATTGGGTCTTGGTATAAATGTATAAATCTTGATGATGATCTTCAAATATTTAGACGTGTGGCTGTAAGTTGCTTAAACGCGTAAACCAATCGCCAATGCACAGACACAAAGAAACCTTAACCGCGGATTATGCTAACAAAGTAATTTGATGATTCATAAATTCTTGTTTAATAGATTACGACAAAGTAGATCCTTTGATTCATAAAAAAAGTGTGTGCAAAACGTGGGTACGCAGAACTTGCTCCGTGCTGAAATTCAGTACTTAAATGTCCTCGGAGGGACGAATAGCATCTTCCAATCATGAAATGAAAAGAATCATGTGAATCAATTTGGGACTTAATAGCCCACTGGCCGGCCCAATACAGAAAGTTTCATTTCATCGTAAGTAAAAGTCCATTTTTTTGTGCGGATTGTCTCTCAAACGCAATTGTCTTTAATTTTTTACCTTCATATTTATGGTTTTAAATTTTTCATCTGCTGTTTATTTTATGAAATTATCCACGTTTACTTCGCAACGCATAACCTTCATTTTTTTTTCGAAAATTAAATTTTTGCCTCACGCGATTTTTCTCCTATGAAATCTTGCCTTGCGATTTTTTTTTACTCTGCTGGGATTCAAACCCACAACCTCATAAGTATTTTCGAGGCATAATTACATAGAAATCATGCCCCTTAAGGCATAATTTCTATACAACTTTGATCGAATAGGCATATTTTCTGATGAAATCTTTCCTTGCGAATTTTTTTCCTTTTTGACTCTGATGAGATTCGAACCCACAACCTCAAGGATATTTTCAATCATTTTTTAGGCGAAGGGCAAAAATTAAAGACCATTAATTTGATGGGGGAATTAAAGACCACCCTAAAATAGGGACAATAGTGCGAATTGCCCTAATTTTTTGTGCGGATTGTCCTTCAAACGCACTGGTCTTTAATTTTTGTCTTTCATATTTATGGTCTTTAATTTTTTTTCCCCTGCTATTTATTTTATGAAAATATTCAGGTCTACTTCGCAAAGCATGGTCTTTATAATATTTTTTCTCTTTGAAAACTGAAATTTTGCCTCATGCGGCATAAATTATGTAGGAAGTAAGTTATGTGGCATTGTTTTATAGTAATTTTTTAAATTATATTGAGTGTTGGAAATTATGCTTTATCTGACATAGTTGATGTGGATGTTATGATATATATGTTGAAATTAAATGCTAATTATGACCGCCGAAATTTGAAATTATGTTTTTTTTCATATTATATCGAGTGTTGACAGTTATGCCTTATCCGACATAATATGTGGATTGTGTATGATACATATGCCGAAAATAAACTCTAATTATGCCGAGCGAAATTATAATTATGCCGCATCAAAAATAATAAAGGATAAAAATTAAAACCTCAAATTTGAAGGACAAAAATTAAAGACCACCCCAAAATAGGGACATGTGCGAATGACGTCGAAGTCCAGTGAGCAGTGGCTGCTTTGAGATGGATCGACGTGACATTGTGAGCCAGCAAACATTCGGCCGTATTTTATATTAGTTGGTGGGCTCTTTCGTTTAAAAATGCTCGGAGTAAGTACGGGCTGAGATTCATATGGTTTGCCTCATATAGCCCATAGTCTTGACATGCCTTATCCTCTTTAAATATTGGGATTTTCACTGTACATATCGGTCCACTAAAATAATAGCTGAAAAATATATATTAATATATAATATACATAGAATATATATATTTTGTACATAATAATGTATATGTTTGGCTAGTAAATGAAATTTATTTTAACGACTGGCCAAATGTATAACTTCCACATACATATTTTTATAGGTACAACGTAGATTCAAATGACATGGAAGAAGAAGTTGTTATACAAAGAATAACAATACAATAATAAAAATATAAGGCGGTTATGGGAATGATATGAGATCGATATATTGTGCATTTAAGTTTCAACTTATGCATAAAATAATTGTTGTGGAAATGTTAAGTATATTGACATAGATATGAAATTATACAAGATTAATTAATATTCAAGATGATCACATATGACATAAGGTGCAAGTAATATACATAGAAAATAAGATGAAACATGGTCATGGTCCGGCCATGTCATATTTAGCGGTCTACAAGTGTACATATTATCATTTTAGAAGGTAGTAACAAAATGGGACGAGATAACTTAACTCTAGAATCGTATGTATTAGCGAATATTCTCTTAATATTCACAGTATATTTTGTAATTATGATAGATGCATATTTAAAATAACTTATGATTCTTACTGTATTAGGAATCAACCATTTAAGATAAGTTAGAATTCTTATTGTATTGTGAATCAACCTCTGTACAACTATATATATTGTGAATAATGAAAGGAATTTCTAACGGGAAATTATTCTATCTTATGGTATGGAAGACAGGTGACAAAGTGAAAATTTTGATGCATGTGATGAGAGGGACCATGCCCAAAAAGCCAGTGATTTCTGACCCAAATTGAGCACTTTGATGTAACTGAATACAGCATTGCCAAGTAATATTACTTCGACGATTGAGTATGCACTATGCTTTGCCTTTTTAAGTGTAGGCAGCAAGTTTTTCATTTTAACGTCAGCACAGTGACTGATGATCAAAATCCTATAGAGCTGGATTTACTTTTCTTTACTAATGGATGGCCATGACACTTCACCTTCTCTGACAAGTCGGCAGTCTATCTCTTTGTCTTCTAAGATGATCTAGCTAGAATTTTAAGTCATTTTTGTGCATGCGTATCACTGCAATGTTTTTTTAAAAAAGGAAAGTTTTGTCCAATTTTCCCCTTCTATTGTACAAAATATCTTAGTTTACTTAGGCTATTTATACCCCTGGTGTTAGCGAATTGTTTTGTATTTACCTTTAGGTCCTTTACTTTAATCGTGCTCCAATGTAATTTGGGTGGATTTTACATGTCATCATACTTTAAGAGAAATATTCAAATATTAATTAGTTTACAACACTCTCCCTTGGATGTTCATGTAAATTAAAATTTTCGGTGAAAGAAAAGTATACATAATTATTTGTAATACACATTGTTTGTTGCCTCATTAAACACCTTACCAAGAAAAATTCAATGGGACAAAACATTGATTAAGGGAAAAAGAGTACAATGTGTACTACTCCTCCTGATGAAAACATCACTTAATGTCTCGGAGACGACGCATCCCAATCTTGTATACCATCTTCTCAAATGTTTGAGGCTGGTAATGCCTTAGTGAACAAGTCTGCTAAATTGTTACTTGAACGAACTTGTTGGACATCTATTTCACCTTTCTTTTCAAGATCATGAGTGGAAAAAAAATTGGTGAAATGCGTTTTGTTTTGTCTCCTTATGTATCCTCCTCTGAGTTGAGCTATGCATGCAGCATTGTCTGCATACAATGTTGTTAGAATATTCCTCTCCAAAGAAAGACCACATGTTTCCGAGATGTGTTGATTTATTGACCTCAACCAAACACATTCCTGACCTGCTTCATGAATGACTATTATCTTTGCATGATTTGAAGAAGTAGCAGCCATAGTTTGTTTTGTTGAACGCCATGATATAGTTATACCTCCACATATAAATAAATAACCTATTTGAGATCGACCTTTTTGTGGATCATACAAATATCCTGCATCTGCATAATCAATTAATTGTGAGTCTGACTCTTTTGAATAAAATAATCGCATATCAAGGGCTCCTCGGAGGTATCTAAATATATGCTTAATATCATTCAAGTGTCTTCTTGTTGGGAAAGAACTAAATCTTGCTAATAAGCTTACAGAGAAAGTTATATCTGGTCGAGAATTACTAGCAAGATACATTAATGCCCAAATTGCACTAAGATATGGTATTTCAGTACCAACAAGCTCTTCATCATTTTCGAAAGGTCGAAATGAATCTTTATTGACATCAAGTGATCTCACAACAATTGGGGTACTCAAAGATATGATTTATCCATGTAAAATCTCTTTAAGATGTTTTAGTTTATGTCGATTGATGGACAAATATTTCATTTGTAAAATGCTCAATTTATAGACCAAGACAAAATTTTATCTTTTCAAAATATTTCATTTCAAACATTTTATTGCCTTTTGAAGCTCTTCAGGAGTTCTAATGATATTCAAGTCATCAACATATATAACTAGTATAACAAATTCTGATCCAGACCTTTTCATAAAGACACAAGGACAAATTGGGTCATTTTTGTACCATTCTTTCAGTAGGAATTCGCTAATGCGATTATATCACATGCGCCCAGATTGTTTTAATTCGTATAAAGATTTATGAAGCTTTATTAAATAAGTTTTTCGGGAATCTTTATATGCTTCAGACATTTTGAATCCTTCGGGAATTTTCATAAAAATGTCGTTGTCTAGTGAGTCATATAAATAGGTTGTGACAACATTTCATATGCATATCAAGTGATTACATCTAGGCATCTTTATATGCAGATTTATAAGATATCTGAAGGTGATTACATCCACCACAAGAGAATATGTCTCATAATCAATGCCATGCCTTTGCAAAAATTCTTGTGCGACAAGTCGTGCTTTATATCCTACAACTTCATTTTTCACATTTCGTTTTTGCACAAAAATCCATTTGTACCTCACTGGCTTTACACCTTCAGGTGTTCGAATTATAGGTCCAAAAACTTCGCATTTTTCAAGTGAAGCTAATTCAATTTGAATTGCATCTTTCCATTTTGGCCAATCATTTCTCTATCTACATTCCTCGACAGATTTTTGTTAAATATTCTCATTTTGTTGCATTATTTCATCAGCAACATTATAGCCAAAAATATTATCGACTATTATATCATTTCGGTTCCATATTTTTTTATGAGGAGACATAACTTATTGAGATATCCATTTTCATTATTTCCAGGTACATGATCCTCTTATGAGGTTTCATCAATTGTTATGTCTCGTTACTCTTTTTGAGCAACCACCTCCATATTATAATCATTTTGATTATTTGCTCCTTTTTTCGAGGATTTTTATCTTTGAAACCAATAGGTCTGCCACGGTTTAGACTTATTTGAATTAATTTATTACCATATCGGGACATCAACACGAATTGATGCATTAATAGCAGGAATATGAGATTTAGTAATTCTTGATAGGTCAGTGAATGCATCTGGCGGTTGTTTTGCAAATAAATTATTCTTTGAACTTCAAGTTCACATTGATTTGTACGAGGATCTAAATGAGATAATGATAATGCATTCCAATTTATCTCTTTTTTCATCTGCTTATTTTCTCCCCCTAATGTTGTGTATATTGATTCATCAAAATGACAATCAACAAATCTTTTCGTAAATAAATCTCCAGTCATAGATTTCAAATATTTTATAATAGAAGGAGATTCATCCCAACATATATTCCCAACCTTCTTTGGAGATCCATCTTTGTGCGTCGTGGTGGAGCAATTGAAACATATACCGCACCTCCAAATATTTTAAGATGGGAAATATTCGACTCCCGACCAAAAATCAATTGTAATGGGGAGCCATTATGATAACTTGTGGGCCTTATCCACACAAGAGTTGATGAATGCAAAATAGCATGGGCCCATACCGAAATGGAAATTTTTGTTCTCATAAGCATCGGTCTAGCAATTAATTGGAGATGTTTGATAAATGATTCTGCTAGACCATTTTGAGTATGAACATGAGCAACCAGATGCTCAATTATTATTTCAGTTGATATACAATAATCATTAAAAGCTTGGGATGTAAACTCACCAGCATTATCAAGATGAGTTATCTTAATTGCATAATCTAAAAATTGTGCTCTTAATCTTATTATTTGAGTAAGCAATCTCGCAAATGTTAAATTGCGAGTTGATAATAAACACACATATGACCATCTTATAGATGCATCTATTGAAATCATATAATATTCAAATAGTCCACATGGTGGGTGAATGAGCCACATATATCACCTTGTCTACGTTCCAAAAATGCAGGGGATTCAACCCCTGCTTTAATTGTTGATTGTCTAGTAATCAATTGCCTTGAGAACATGCAGCACAGAAGAATTCCTTAAATTGAATAATCTTATGGTTCTTCAAAAAGTGCCCATATAAATTCTCAATTATTTTGTGCATCATATTAGAATCGAGATGGCCCAACCACTCATGGCAAATAATAAAATCATTTAAATTAGAAAAATTCTAGTTTACTACGGCATGTGTTTCAACCATGTTAATACTTTTCAATTTCTTATTTTACTATGTTCAACTCTGTGTAGTATAAGCCGAAAAGAAGAGCGGGTAGCCTTTCGAGCACACATTTTTTATCCTATATCATTGTAGTAATATAAAGATATTCAATCTTTTCATCATTTGTAGTCTCAATGTGATAGCTATTTTGGCAAATGTCTTTGAAGCTCGGTAAATTTCTTTGAGACTTACTACAATATAATGTTTCATTAATTGTCAAATTTGTTCCTCCGGATAGTAATAAACTAGCTTTCTCAGAGCTTTCAATTAATCATGTACTACCAGATATTGTATTGATATTGACTTCTTTCACAATCAAATAAGAGAAATATTTCTTATCTTTTAAAATAGTATGTGTTGTAGCACTATCTATAAGACATATATCATCGTAATTGATCTTGGGTCCGACTGATAATTGGGAAATTTCTATTTTTTTTTTCAAAATATTGAAAAAAAATATTAGAGTATCATACTAATAACGTGTTATAAAAAATGATGTAATAAAATTAGTAGCAAGAGCGAAGAGGGGGGGGGGAGAACTAGAGAGAGAACAGGAAGTATAATATTTTCTTTCTATTTTGGGTGTGTTTTTCCTCTACAGAATGAAGGCTATTTATAAGCCTCAGTACGTGGAGAGGTGATATTGCTACAGTGATTATGGGGCCCACATGGCATCCAGCATTAATTAGTTTACAACAATTTTTACCCTTTTTCCTTTTCTACTAGAGCTTCAATTATGGCCTGACAATCATTTTTTTTTGTGACGAAGGAATCTGCGGTCGTTACTCTTTCGAGTGCGCACAGAGTAAATTCAGACTAACGCAATAGCCTGCAAATCACGTCAGCTGATTAATGGCCTGACAATCATGATTTTATAATCATGTGAAGTTGACCTACAATAATAGAGGGCGAAATTAAAGGGGAAGAATTGATTTCACTTTGATTTAAATACTATATATATGAAGTGAATTATTTTAATATCTTAACTTCTTGATGAAAATTCCGCCTCCGAATACTCTTTGTAACAAGTTTGATGATGTGATAACCTGAAAAATAATATAGTAATCTGATATAATAGATTAAACTATACTGATAGTGTTGCAATACCTACCCTTCCTCTCATTAACTACTTGAACCAGTGCTTCCTAACTTTAACTCAACTCCCAGATTCTAGACCATATATAAAAGGCTAATATCTATAGTGGAGCCCATATTATATTGTGTAGGCTTTTTCCCCACAAAGGAAATTAAGCAAGTGTATAGAAGTATAAGGGGACCCTATTAAGAAAGAGAGGCACCTAATTCCTCTGTTGGGAAACTCTAGTAATATTCCTTTAATCCTTTCTGCAAATCAACAAGATGGGGTTCATATTTGGAGAAAAATGGCCATTTTGTCTTGTCACTATTCATTACCATCAGATAGGAACCTTTATGACTATGTATCCTCATTTCTTCGTTCGAAATTTTGGTGCTTTACACGTCCTAAATTGCTATATTTGTACTTTCAATGGAGGAGTGATTATTCTTCTGTCTAAGACATATTTAGACAATCGACCAAAATGATCTTATACCGCCTCATACTGACTTTTTTTTGGGTACATCTCACACTGATACTATTGTGGATCTTATGTTACATCAATTTGTAGATGACTAGCTACAAGTCTTGAGTTCGAGTGATCACGAGAATGAAGAAATTCCTAGCAAAGAGCATTTCCTATTTAACAAATCACATGCAGCGTGAATTTGAATTATTTTGGTCGATAATACCAAATACCAAATAGTTAATATATCCTCTTTTCGCTACACTTTTAGGTGATTAGAAACGGGGTGAGGATAGGGGCACAAAGAGGTTTGTTTGAATCTCTTTCACCCGAAAATTACGTTCTATATATAAGGTCAACTTTAAATGTTGAATAATCTTGATTTTTCCGTATATATACTTTGAGTTTAAGTTTTGTATACCGTCAGATATGTTACTTGTTACAATATGTAGAGATAACTTGGTGGTATAAAAATTATTTACACTGATGGTGCACATTACTTAATCTTACCATTACCATTTTTAATTTCAATAGGACCTCTCTGCATTACCATTTTTAATTTTAGCTTCGGCTTCTTGGAGGCGCAGAAAGACTTTCTTCATATTCCCTCTTGAATATCATGCATGATAGATGATATATATGCCTCTATCAGTGATCTTAATTACTCCTAACTTACTCGATATTAATTTATCACTAATAATAAAACAAAATTAAACAAAGAGACCGTCTTTTTCTGCATTGATCATGTGAAGACTTTCAAGTGTATGGCTGGCCACATGCTCCCACAAACACTTTAATTTGACAGTGTTGTTAAATAATCTTTGCTAATATTATATCAAATCTTGAGAAAAAAGACATGACATGAGATTTCATCATCTTTGTCCCATTTGTAGAAATCATGGACCTAATTTTAAAAAGTAACAAACTGCCATAAACTTCCTGCCAGGCTGCCATTTCATTATACAAAACACAATTCTCCACCAGTCAACATGAATAAAAGTAGAATAAAAATTTAAAAATAAAAATAAGAAAAAATAAAAGTAGAATATAGAAAAGTACCCCAGATCATCTCATCCCTTCGCTTCCAATACAATATTTCTTTAAAAATATATATATTCTAATGGTGGACTGGTGGTAATGTTGAAAGCTTTTTCTTTTCTATGATATGTATATGAAAGTTCTGATCCGCAGGTATATTTAGATCATAAGGAATATCGTTTAATTTGACAATCTGTACATCCCACAATCTGGTGGTGGCTCTATTGGTACCTTCCCAATTCAGGAAATTAAACTCAAAGAAGACTATCTTCTGCTACTTGCAGCAATCAAGATCATTGCTGTTGTTGAAATTTTGTAACAATTTTATGGAAAAGTTTAAAGTTTTTAGAGAAAGTACACTTTTATTTAATTAATTATATCTTCAACATAACGCCTTACGCACAAGGGCGGATGCACATGTTTAGGTACATGTTCCACCAAACGCAGTAGATTTAACTTATTCTATATATTTGTGCTAAAAATCTACTACTAATGTAGACATTAGATTTCCAACCTAGAGACTAAGTTGTCAATGGGTTCAGTGCCATCCCGAGACTCATAAAAAATTTAATTTTGAAATTGGTCTTTGTTTACGTGCAAGTTTTTTTTTTCACGGGCCACTTAAGATTTTTTCAGATAATGTGTAAAGATAAGACTTGAAACAGAACTTCCGCCAGCTCTTATATTTGCACACATGCAAACTCTCCTTTGTGCAACTTTTCTGTACTGTATATATGTGGCGTCAATAGCAATTGTAGCCAAACATATAGTTTGAAGCATCAAATAATTTTTGTGGATGTGAGCTTCATATATCACTTACTTTTTTATGCCAAGAAAAAGTTGTTTTACCAAATATGATAAAATTACTATACAAACCCTTAGATTTGTTTAGTGGACAGCCACTTTGTAAAATCTTGATCATCAAAATATAGCAAAGTAATGTTTGTGGCTCAAGTAGTTTTGTGAAATTAATTTATTGTGAAGAATATTTGGACAAAGATATATTCTCTAAACAAACAATTAATAGACGAAAAAAACGAAACCATGGGATTTCACAACTTTAATTTTGGTGATGCTATATTCGATATGATGGAGGGATGGTGCTCTTTAATTCTCTTTAATTTCTAAATATACTTTATTTGCAAAGAGAATTTAAGCTGTACTCCAGTTGCCATTATGGAATTCCATATTTAAAATATTACTACTCCATTAGCTTTTGAATGTGCTTTACTTCCTCCTTTCTAATTAACAAACTTATGAAAATTTTCCACAGAAAGATCTTGATTAATAATTCTACTTAATTTAATTAAACATGTAATGGTTATTCAACCTGGAATTGAGTAACTTCATTTTCGGAAGATAACGAATCTATTCTAGAACTGAAACTAGTGATGATAAAACATGTCGTCTGGTCTGAATCTTCTTTGAATTTAGCTTCAATATAATGACATAGTGTAAAAACTAATTTATACTATCGGGTCATCTAAAAACTAACTTAAGGTAGTAGCTCATGAAAATGAAATTAGTAATCAAGATAATTAAGTCAAGCTTTTGAGAAGCTAGAAGTCCTTATTTAGTTATTTTAGAGAGTTAAGGTATTTGACTGAGTTTTTAGGAAATAATAAGTGTTTTGAATAGTAGCAAATATTGCTTTCAGAAGATGAAAAAAAAGTAGGTTCTATAATATTTTTTTAAAGTTTTGGTCAAGCAAATTGCTCCTATTGACAATATTATTTTTCAACTGATTAATCAAACGCAGATTGATATTCTCTTTCCCGAAGACAATTAAAAGGTAATTTTCAAAATAAGCAAATTTCGAGAACCTGGCCAAACATAATAATTTCCTACTACACTGATAATGAAAAAAAAATTCACTTAGCTTTGTGTGTACGTTAGTTAAATCCGTCTTCTTTTTGTTCCTTTGTTTTGACAAAGGTTAAAATGAGGACATTTTAGTGATTTTGGTGGGCAGGCACTTTAATTAACCTACTAGTTCACGCGTGATTAGACTAATGTAACAGGGATTCTTGGAAATAATTAAGCATTATTGAAAGTGAATAAGTTAATAACGCGATTACGGAACCATGATTTGTGACAAATAACATGACAGCCTTAGTCATGTCTCATATCAATTTTTTGTTTCTTTTCTGAAAGGAAAGAACTAAGAAGAAAGAAAATGAAGATGTGAGATATGGTTAGAGTGTACAAGTTGGGTGAATTAATTTCCACTAAGCATCTTTTTCTCATAGTATTTTTTATTGGTTTGCCGGACATAAATGTAAAATAATATAAATCTCCTTGATAGAGTTCTATTATTAATATAATAAATATAGAGTATACAATTGTATCCTAATAGAATTAGAATCTCTATTTTACCTTAATTACATTAATTACACTAAATAATAATTACATAATATATTGTGAATATATATGGAATATATTCACTAACACACCTCCTCAGTCGGAGCGGGAGGAAGCCGAACGCTAAGACTGAATCTGAAGTCAATGAACAGTTGTCGAGAAAGCTCCTTTGTGAAGATATATGAGTACTGATATGAACAAGGAACATGCAACACCCTAATGTGACCCATTGCAACCTTCTCACGGACAAAGTGAATATCCATCTCAATATGCTTGGTTCGTTGATGCTGAATCGGGTTATGAGACAAGTAGACAACAGATATGTTATCACAGTAAACTAAAGATGCCTTATGTATGGGACACTGAAGCTCAACAAGGAGATTTCAGAGCCAACATAGCTCGGCAACAACGTTCACAACGCCTCGATATTCTACTTCTACACTCGAACGGGAAAGCGTGACTTGCTGTTTGGCAGACCATGATATGCTACTATCCCCATAAAACACACAATAGCTTGACATAGAGCTACGAGTGTCCGGACAGTCTGCCCAATCTGCATTTGTGTAGGAGAACAATCTAGTCGGTGTTGAGGGATATAAATGAAGTCCATAGTCAAGTGTGCCCTTAACGTACCGAATGATACGCTTAAGCGTTGTAAAGTGAGGCTCCTAGTGGCGTGCATGAACAAGCACACTTGCTGAACCGCATATGCAATATCTGGCCGAGTGAAGGTGAGATACTGAAGAACACCTGTGAGACTCCTATAAAGAGATGGATCACTGACCGGATCCCCATCATCATCACTGAGATTGGATTTGGAGTTGACGGGAGTAGGCATGATCTTACAATTTGTCATTTTATCCCTGTAGACGATCTCCTCTACATACTTACGCTGATACAAGAATATGGCATAGACAGATCTAGTCACTGATATCCCCAAAAAATAACCCAGCTTACCCAAGTCAGTCATAGCAAATTCAGACTTGAGTAGAACAATGATCTCGTGCTTCAAGCCATCTGAAGAAGTTATCAGAACAATATCATCCACATATAACAAAAAGTAAGTTGTGTCAGTACCTCGATGAAAAAATGAATAATGAATTATCACTCTTGCTGCATACGAAACCGATATGTATGATGTATGTAGCAAACCGCTCATACCAAGCCCTGTGGGCTTGTTTCAGCCCATATAGCGACTTACGAAGATGACAAACATGATGAGGAGCCTCCGGATGCACAAATTCTAGCGATTTATGCATATATCTGGTTTCTTTCAAACCCCTATGTAAGAAAATATTCTTTACATCAAGCTGGTGAACATGACAATTCTTTACTATAGCAATGCTCAAAATCGTGCAGATGGTAGTTGGCTTAACCACTTGGCTAAAAGTCTCACCACAATCAACACATTTCTGCTGCTCTGTGCCATTTGCCATAAGTCTGGCATTGTAACGTTCAAGGGCACCATAATCTCCGAACTTATGACGAAATAGGCACATACAATGGATTACATTCACCACTTCAGGTCACGGAACAAGATCCTAAGTGCGATGTGAAATGAGCGCATTAAACTCATCTCGCATGGCCGCATTCCAATTCAGGTCAAGTTTGGCTAAGGTTGGGTTTTTAAGAATGGGTGAGATGGTTTTAATCCTTAGGTTAAAGTGAACTTTTGGTTTGAAAATCCCATGTTATGCACGGGTTTCCATACGGTGAGTGGGGATGGTCACAGACGGGGCAGGGGGGCTGGGTAGTGACGGGCAAGACTGGGCATCGAGGTCGGGATTGGGCAGTGGTAACGGGCAGTGGGGCTGGGCAGGGTGGCGGGTAGGGTTTGGCAGGCAGCGGGTTGTGGTGTAGTTTCGGGCAGTAACGGGGACGGTACCGGGCAGTGGGGTGGGGTCTACAAGACGGGTGGTTGGACGTCCGAAGGTTGCGGATTTTGTAGTGCATTTTGGAGGAGAGGGGATGTGTCTGAGTCATCAAGGAAATAGTAATCAGTGACTCAAATTTTTTGGATGTTGTCGAACGGGAAGACGTACTCAACAAACGTGACATGACATGAGATTAAGATTTCGTCTGTGGATATTTCATAGCACAAGTACACCCTATGGTTTGACGGGAAACCGAGGAAAATGCACGGAGTGGAGCGATGTGCTAATTTGTGAGGGACCGTGGAGGACAGATTTGGGTAACAAAGACAACCGAAAATTTGAAGCTGATCGTAAGAAGGGATCTGATGGAAGAGAATTTCGGTGGGTGTCCAATTTTGAATCGTATAGGTATGTAAGATGTTAAGAATGTGTTCTACCGTTTTTAATGCATAAACCCAAAAGGTAGGGGGAGAGACGCATGTAAAAGAAGGGTAAGAATCATGTTGTTAATGGTGCGGAGAATTCTTTCGGCTTTACCATTTTGAGGGGAAGTATGGGGGCAGGAGAAACGGAAAACCATGCCATTATCCACACAAAAATTATGAAAGTGGGATTTATTGAACTTACGACTATTATCACATTGAAACATTTTGATGTCTTTTTCAAATTGTGTTTTAATCAATGTACGAAATTCAAGAAATTTGGAGTAGACTTGAGACTTAAGTTTAAGCGGATAGACCCAAAGTAAGTGAGAGAAGTCATCCAAAAATACCAAATAATATTTATGACCTAAGTTGCTGGTTATAGGAGATGTCCATAAATCCGCATGAATAATATCAAAGGGAAAGAAAATAATACTCGAAGAGGACGTGAATGGAAGTCTAATATATTTCCATAGATGACAAGCGGAGCAACTACGGGCAAGGTTCCGTTTATTACATTGGATTAACTTGTGGTTTCTAAGAAAATAAAAAATATGGGCTCCGGGATGACCAAGTCTACTATGTCATGTTGATGAGGAGATGACATCTAGAGATGTAGGAGGATTGACATTGGAAGTGGACGTGGATAGGAAAGGATAGAGATCCCCCTCACTATTGCATCTTGTAAGAAGTTTCCCCATACGTAGGTTCGTTATAGAAAAACCAAATGGGTCAAAATTAATGGATACAGAATTATCGGTGGCAAATTTTCTGACAGAGATTAGGTTCTTGATAATGTGAGGAGCATACATGATGTTTTTACGGGAAAAGTGGGGATGCGGTGGTGGGGTTAGTGTGTGGCCAAACCCTTGTATTGGAATGCGATGATCATTTTCGACCATAATAGATTAAGGAGTATTTAAATTGCGAAGTTGAAGAAGATTACCAGAATTGTTCGTGAAGTGAGACGTGGCATATGTTTCCATATACCACGTATTATCGTGTTGTGTAGTGGGCCTGGTGGTTGGACAGTGGCCCGGTAGTGCTGAGCCGATTGGTAGTAGGCCTTGGCATTGTATTGGGCCGCTGGGTAGCGGGCCTCGATAGTGGCCATTGTTGCTTCTGGGCCACTGTGTAGTGGGCCTAGTGGCTATACAGTGGCTCGATTGTACTGGGCCGATGGGAAATGGGCCTCAACAGTGCCCATTGTTGATGCTGGGCCTGACCTGGAACGGGAATGGGTGACTGGGCACAATGCCGAAGTTGTTGCTGAGGACGTGGGCTGGCCCACTGAGTCGAGTATTGGGCCTACGTTTGATAATTTGTGATGTGAGGCGGGTGATGCCATTTGGGCTGCCAAAAAATAGATAAGAAGGAGAGGGGGTTCAGGATATATAGATATGAGGTGTATATGGGCAGTATTATCCTTATACGAGTGTATATTGGCTTGGGAAGTATGTAGAAGGTTGTGTATACGGGCAGTAGCGGTCGTATACGAGTGTATATTGATTTGCGAAGTATGTAGAAGGTTGTATACGAGGTGTATATGGGCAGTGGCAGCCGTATACTAAGTGTATATCGGCGTAAGAGGGCGGTAAATAGAGTGTTTATCGCGGCAAACGAGTTAAAGCAGTTGAATACAGGGTGTATATCGGCTGTGTATAATGATGTATATGGGTTGTATATGGGAATGAATGGATATCAGTCGTATACAGGGTGTATATCGGCTGTTTCCGGTAGATATGGCGTAGGAAAAATTAGGAGTAGGGGGGCCGAAATAGAGTTTAGGGATTTTTGGCTTCGATACCATGTAGAATAGTGTAAATCTCCTTAATGTAGTTCTATTATTAATGTAATATATATATAATATACAATTATATTCTAATAGAATTAGGATCTCTATTTTACCTTAATTACATTAATTACACTAAATAATAATTATAGAATATATATGGAATATATTCACTAAAAATAAAGCTACAAACGTTACTGGAATATAAAAGGTATTATACACCAACTCTTGTAGTTTCGACTGTGTTAAATCAAGTTGCCGCCATCTCCGAGTATCGTAATGGAACGATAAGTACTTTTTAATCTTTTAAGTAAAAATTCATGTTTGAGCTTTGTATATAGAGTTGTCTTTGTTAATAAGCATAATTTCAATTCCAAAAATAGAATTTCCTGATGTGAATTGAATTTAACCGGACCCCAATTCAAAAACCAAACAACCAGCGAAAAACAAAAACAAATCAAATTGCAGACCAATTGCCATGTTCACTGTGGGCTCTTTCTTCGCACGTACTGAAATGTAAAAAAGTGAAAAGTAAAAAGAGAGTAAAAAATGAGTGCATTCCCTTTTTACTTACCTAAGTCAAAGTCTTAACATACAATAGGTTTCAACTTGCGTCTTCTATGGTTGCCTTTTCATTTGAGTGTTCAAGAAATATTTGGGGGTATATATACATATTGTGATATTGATAAGAACTTTAGTTGTCAAAAAAATTAACTTTGAAATTTCCAAATTCTGTTAATGGCTACTTTGATTTACTTCAATAATGAAGAGAAAATAATTACAACCTAATGTTGTAATTCTACCTTGCATCATTTAACCATAGGGCGCCAATTATACACAAAGAACCTCCGATCTCTTACATGAACTCTGCTAATTTACGTAAATATCCCTTTTTAGATGACTATTTAGATTTTTTCATATTTTTAAAAATTATGCAAATATAATATTTGAGACAGATAAAACATTAGACTAATTTCTATAAAATTTTAGATCGTGGTCAAATATTTTCTCATATAATATTCAATTTTCTCAAATAAAGAAAAACCTAAACTGTGATCTTAAATATTCATAAATTGTAAAAAAAAAAAAAAGATGTTCATATAATAAACAATTGTCCCAGGACTGGTGAAAAATTCAGCATGACAGTAGTAGAAGTTCATGACAATATTATATGTTTATTTTTTGTTTCACCTAGAAACATGCAAACTTTAACATGTTTATGTTCTCTAATAATAATAATTTTGTTGTATTAACACCGTATAAATTTTCATTTATAATGGGGCGATTAGGTTAGGAAGTGGGAAAGCATGGAATCACGTTGTATTGTTCCTGCAACATGGACTTAATTATGGGCATTATACAAGGATCTTGTGATATTACTTGTATATAACTAGGATTTGTACTTGTACTGTAAATTTTGTTCCCTGCACGTCGACTTGTTCTGTGCTTTTTTTTTTAAAAAAAAGATTTATATAGAGTCAGAGTTTTCTCTGTTTTTGGAAAATTTTACGTAATAAAATTGAACACTTACCTATGTTTTAAAATAAAAGTGTCATGTTTCTTTATAACATTTTGCGTGACTTGAACAAAATCGAATACTTTTTCACGTTACATAATCTCCCTCACGTGAAAATTCTTTTTGAAAAAATGGGTGGCGGTGAGGTTCGATCCCAGGACCTTTGGCCTGCTTTGATACCATATTAAAGTGTGTGACCATCTGATCTAAAAGCTTAAGCTGTTAAATATAACTCATGCACAAAATAGGCTAGAATTAAGCTCAATTATTGCATGCGCCCATGCACAAAATAGGCAAGAGAAAAGGGAATATGCTAAAAGCGATCCCACATAACTCCTTTTCTCTAAAAAAGAAACAAAATTTGTTTGGAGTTTTTGGGGTGGGTAGGGGCTTGTGTGTAGGGGGAGTCATGCTTCAAATTTTATGAGTTTGGATTATAAAATAACAACTTAAGTGCTAGTAAATATGTTTATAACTTAATAGTTATACGTATTTAGTAGAATCTTAATACATATATAAAATTTGAGTCAAAATCACAAAATTCGGCCGAACTCATATGTAATAGTTCCCTCCGACCCTGTTTGTGTGTAGAAAACATATTCAGACGGTGCTTATATCAATTCATTGACAAGACGACATCTTCTTTATTTAATTTTTTATCATTTAACGGTGATTGAAAAATATTCTCACCTTATTTTCTTTTCAATAATTATAATAAAGTAATGTAATTTGGTATAAATATTGGGTATGGATATTAAAATTTTTCTCAAGATTTTATTTTGCGGGGGAGGGTGTTTTCAGAAAAAGGAAGGAAAACTTGATGGACTGTAACTGCACAGATCAAATGTAGTTGTACTTGTCTGAAGAATCAATGATCGTCAGAGCAAAAGTCAAAAATATCTCAAAAACCCTTTGTGGGTGGTGTCTATGCACCACTTTTATTATATGACTAACTATTTGCTAGATTCTGCTATGATGTTCTTGTTTAAGAATATGTTCATGAGATAACTACCGTAAATATACAACCCCATAGATATCTTTAATATAGTATCATTTGAAGTCACTACTAATCAGGTATGGGTGTTTACACGATCAGATAATTTAACCCGTAAGATGTAGGCAGATTTTACATCTATTTATGTGGAGCAAAGAAACTATTTTCGATAAATCATCGATTAAAAATAAATTAACCTTAAATGAGAAAATTAAAATAAGGGTATATCTCTAGTATATCACTTACTCCTGCAGTCCCAAAATAAGTATCATTTTAATAAAAATCACGCACATTAAGAAATTAATAAATACAATATCAAATTTACTAAACTATCTCAATTTATTAGATTTTTAAAAAAACTGAGCAACATAAAAAGGACTATTTCTTTAATGCTAAGAGCATAATTATAAACTTTTGTCTTGGTTTTACTAAGGTGACACGAGAATATAACACTTAACCAACCATGGTTTAAGTTAAATAAAAAAAGTAGTGCTTATAAAAGACACATCTCTTGCGTTATGATATAATACCAAATATGATATAAACACCAAATAAAACATTAATTAATATGATAATAAATTTATAGTTCACCGATCAAATCAAAGAATAAATATATTTTTTGGCAATTAAGAATAAACATTATTCTAGATAGTGATGTTAACTTAAGAGTTGGGAAATAGCCTGGGAGAATGACCAATGCTTGAAATGGTTATTAATATTATGATATTACACCAATCGAGAAACAGACATCCCAATTACAACTTACATAAGTTCCTGAAACAGAAACCAAAGATGAGATTACAAACCCCACATTTACAAGAACACCAAACAGAATTTATTCTTAACACTAGTTGATAAAACAGAAACCTTAGCAAAAGTACTAATAATCCTACTATTTTTATCTTAGATCTACTGCTGAAAAAAGGATTATATTCTCTCTTTCAATTCTTTTTTTTCTCTTCAACCCTCCGATATTCTTTTTCTTTCGAGCATTCATTTAGTATCTGAAACTCACAGCCCGACTAATAATATCATGTCAGTACTGTAAGACATCTGCAGTCATAATGGGCTGATTGGCACAGTGATAATTCCAAGAATTGGTCATGTTGAACCCATCAACCATAGAGTCATGATTTTGTGCAAAATTGAAGCTATAAGGCTCGTTGTGGTCCATGGCAAGACCATTACAATTGTCGTTTGCATCCAAGAAAGCAATAATTTCATTGAGTGACTCAAGCCTGTGGCTAAGTTCACCTAATTGAGCTCTCAAGATTGAATTTTCAGCCTCAACATTAAGATAATGTTGTGTGGTGACATTCATACTTGTCAAAATCTGGTTGTTTTCTTTCCTTAGGGTTGATACTTGGGCCATCAAATCATCCAAATGTTTCTGTTTTCTCATCCTTGATCTTCTTGCTGATTCTCTGTTTGATATCATTCTTTTTCTCTTCCTTTGATCCATTAATTGCTGAAGATCTTCTTCTGACCCTGAGTTTTGAATAAATGATGACCCACTTGATGATGCCATGACCAAAAAGTTTCAACAACACTAGTAATTTTTTTTCAAGAATTAAAGAGAGTCAAAATTAGAGAAAAACTAGCAGGACCCAGATGGAGTTTTTAACTTAGAAACAGAGAAAATGAAAAATATATTAGATTTTAACGTTTTTTTCTTATTTATAGTAATAAATATAGAGAGAAAACAACAGAGAAAGATAAATTAATTATATAAGAGTAGGAGTAGTTATTTAGGGGGCTATGAAATGTAGTAAAACCAGTAGAGGAAAACAACAGAGAAAGATTGCACCAAATGGGTCCTGCGCCTATATGTGGAATTTATCATAAACCCCGAAAGAAACAGTTCACTGAGAATTGCAGACATGAATTTCAAAGATTAGAAATAATATGGGTAGCATCAAGATTAGTTTTTAAAAAAAAAACTACTGATGATTTTTCAGTGAAGAAAATATGGCAATGCTTAAGAAAATAAACAAAAAAAATTGTTGGAGTTTTTTTGGGTGGTGGAGATTCCAAGAAAATCTTGAAACCAAAAATTAAAACTTTGGCAGAAAAAGAGAGCCTTTGGATAATAGCTTTGAAGCTGAGGAAGTAGAGAGAAAAGGGAGGAGAAAAAGAGAGGGGTTAAAGAAGGTGTTTTGGCTGGGATTTTATAGCTGAAAAAAGTTGGTGTCAACAAATTAAAAATATTGTTCAAATGGAAAAAGTTCAACTTTACTTCTATACTTATACATTGGGATTATGGTAAAAATTTGCTTGAATTGAATATTTATATTAATTCAATAGATGCGTATAGTGTTTTGTATATAAATTTTAATATTCAATGATAATTAGTTAATACGTATATTTAGATTAATTTACATAATTTAGTATAAAATATTCGACGTAAAAATATTTACATGGGACTATTAATGGTTTTTCTATTAACAAATAATTCCATATTTATTCTTTATTATTTTGGAGCTTCAACATAAATAAGCTAAATTTCACATGTTAAAATTTAATATATGAATTACTATTTGTTGCACATTTACTTTGTATTTTGTGATTTTATTGTTATATTTTTTTATAACCCTGCTTTAGATATTTTTTTTTAATTTTTTTTTGAGTTGAGAGTCTTTTGAAAATAGTCTCTCTGATCCAAAAAGATAGAGTGAAGTTTGCACGCATCGTATTTATTAAGAGTGGAAGGAGGGTACAATTTTGCGGATTTCTCACCATATCATTATTCGCCCTAGTTGGAGAGGGTATGTGTATAACTTTGGCAGGTAGTAGACGAGTATGGGTAGATGGTGGATTTGCAGTTATACCGCATCCAACCGCCCGCCCCAAATCCACTCGTCAGCCTTATATCCGCCAACTATAATTTTATTTGTACAACTTTATATTTATCTAAAATCCAAATAATTTGACACACATAATTTTAGCAGTCCATAAAGATGTTGGAGCGGGTGTGAATTTAGAAATATACCCGCCTAGACGGATATGGATGTTGAAAATGTATCCGCCACGGGTATAAAATTTTCTGGCGGGGAGGGGTACCCGCACCCGCCCCGCCCAATTGTCATCCCTAGTTTTTATCCATTTATAAAATTACAAGAGTTTGCCCGCATCGTATTTATCCATTTATAAAATTACATTAATCATGTTATTATTGTTATAAATTATTTTTTAGAAAACTCTAATTTTACCCTTTATATGATAAATAGGAAATGATTAGTTAACGATAAAGAAACGATTTACTTAAAATATGCTAAAAATCAAATTTAAAAATATTTCACACAACAGAGAGTGTTTTTATTTTTCAAGAAATGGAAAACGAAAAAAGGAAATTGAAAGGAAAAATAAAGTGAGATATAAAAAAGGAAGTTTGGAAAATAGTGTAAGAAAAGGAGGAAGTAAGGTGAAAGGGACATGTGGGGTGGGAGCAGAAACCTCCACGACCGTCTAGATCCAGCTGGGGAGCAACATCAGTAAAGTTAAAATCTTCAGGTATTATTTTACCTTGTTAGTCCTCAAACTTTTTTTCTCTTGCTTGATGTTGCTTTACTTATATTTATATTCTGTCTTGAGTCGAGCGTCTTTCAAAAATAATCATTTTATCTATTAAAATAGAAGTAAAATTTATATATATTTTATTTTTTTTAAATTTAATATTATAAAATTTCATTGAATATATTATTGTAATCCTCAAACTTTTCCCTGTTCTCAATTAAACCCGAAATACAGTTGGCTATTTTATGGAGTCTCATAAGCCATAAGTAACTTTTACGAGTCAGTAGCTTATTGTAACACGTGCATCCCGTCAATACTATAAGGTAATACTACCATCAGCAAAATTATTTACATTTTAAAAAACTGTTTGCACACCTTAATAGAATGTTTAATATCTCACTTAAATTAATAGATACTTTATGTTTTCTTTTACAACATAAAATATTTTAAACAAGTTCAATTAGTTACAATAACATCTCACAAGTGGAATATTAAAAGGGTAAACCCTATCTTTATAGAGTAAAAATGTTATTTCACGTAGATCTTAAAAGTAAGTGATCAAGAACGAGTGAGATAATACAAGGTAAAAACTTATCTCACATTTATTTTTCATTCAATGGTTAAGTTATGAATTTTTTTCTCTAATTTTTAATTAAAAAATATAAATTAATTTAATATAAATTCTGTGTAAATAAATATTTACGAAAACAAATTATAAAATGGGATGAAAGTGTCCAATTCTTTTCTCCGAAATTACTTTATAGTACAACACGTATAGTTAAAGAAATAAACTCTCAGTGAGCTTTTAACTTTTCTTCTTTTTCTTTTCAATTAATTTTAAACTTGTTTTCTTTTTCACTTCTAATTTATACTTTTTTAATGTGACATTTTTAAATGACACGAGTTACATCGGTTAATGTAATATCATTGAAAATTGTGATGCATTATTAAAAAAGCTTAGGAGTTTGAAAACAGCATGCCATCATAGATTAAATGACTGAATCAATCCTATATGATTCAAATTTCCTTACATATTTGGTGGTAATTGTGTCATTACAGTTGCAGAACAAATTCAGATTCCTTCAACCTTTGAGTCTCTGTTTGATCTGCAGATCTCTGGCAGTGGCACTAACAATTCCAAGACAGATTCAATATCATAATTTTGTTTGCGCAAAATACTATAATAATTTCAATTTGATATACTTTAGAATAGTTTACCTATAAATATATGTCTTCAAAGTTATCTAATTTCTATGTATTCAGTTCGATTTAATTTAGGTGAGTATTTCTGTATATCTTCTGATAATTTCATTTAATTATACACCTTTTACACTTAATGTTGGTTTTATTTTTGTTTTGTTTTCAACGACAGCTTTAAAATTCTCCTCTATTACTATTATAACTTAGTACTCCATCTATCTCAAAATACTTATCGCATTACATTTTTCAAAGTCAAACTATATAAACTTTGAACAATAATTTAAGCTATATTTTTTATTATATTAATATGAGAAGAATTGCAACTTACAGTATTTTTGTATAGTAATTCCGAATAACTAAATTTTAATTTTAAAATATCTTAGTAATCTAATTTAATTTAGCTTTAAAATTTAGTCAAATTGACTTTTAAAACGAAAAACATAACAAATATTTTAGGACGGAGGAAGTATTATGTAAGTCAAATTAACATTGTGTTCAATTATACATGAATCGTCAAACAAAATTACAAAAAAATGAAATACATAAGGTATACCATATAACTCAATAGAAAGATCATCAACGGTCAACTTCCATCTTTCAATATCAGACAGCCAAATTAGAGGGAAACAAGATCCCTCAAGAAATCACAACTACAAGAACTATCCATGATGGAAACACTGACCATATATCATTAGGGGTGTTAAATGGATTGAATTCAGATAGGTAAATATGAATTAAGTTAATAATTAAGCGGATCGTTAATCCGTCGAAAAGTTATTTGGGCTGAAATAAAATTAGACCAAAATAGACTAAAAAGCGAGTCATATCCCCATCAACCTCTTTTGATATTCTCTTATTATTCATCTTGATCAGTTGCATATACTCTGCTCAAACTCAAAGACCGCTCTTGAATATTTTTTATATTCTCATCTTTTGATATAAAAAGAGGACAACATGGCAGGGAAAGCTACTTCATTTGAGGAAGGCGCCAAATGTACTCTTTCTTTTTGTAGGTTGAGATACATAATATATCAAACAAAATAAAAAGATCTTTTTACATTTGTTAATTTGGAATACTACATATCAGCCAAAACTTTAGATGGGCTAATATGGTTTGACATTAAATGGATTGGATGCTAAATGGACGGGTAAATAATCATCCAAACTTGAACGGATTAAATTGTTCATATTTTTATAGATTAATTCTACCACTCTAAATTATATATTCAAGTATATGCAACTGATCAAGATGAATAATAAGATGTATTTGTTGTTAAGAGTCCCACATCGGATATAAAATGGAAACATGGACTTCTTATATGAATTTGGACAATCCTCACCATACAACCTAACTTTTGGGTGAGGATTGTCCAAGTCCATATAAGAAATCCATGTTTCTATACCATATTTGATAAGTGACTCTTAACACTCTCTGCACGCCCATACCTTGTTAACTGGAGCGTGGATAACATAATTTGAGGGCCCAACATCGGTGAACAAAGAATTGGAATGGGTCTAGCTCTGATACCATGTAAAGAATGGATCCTGAGCCTAACTCAACCCCAAAAGCTAACTTGTAGGGTGAGGATTGTCCAAGTCCATATAATGAGTTCATGTTCCATTCCATATCCGATGTGGGAATCTTAACAATAACCTTTTGATCACGTAAATCTTGTCTAATATCAATTAAGAAATCATGGTGACTCGCCAGGATTTTGCTCTCGATTATGGCGAAAAGTTTATATTTTTTAACAATCATCCTAACTTGCTATTAAGAAAAGTCTTATCCAATATCAAATAAGAAATCCAAGCAACCTGCTAAGAATTTGCTTCCGATTCTGGCAAAAATATTATTTTGCACCTTTTTTATAACAAGGGTAAATTTAAATGATGACACCTAAAGGTACTATTTGTGCAAATCATCCTTAAACATGAGACTTTTATGAAGTTCCATGCAGGCCATAACCATTAAGTTTTCGAAGCCCAGTCTCTTTACATTTTACATTCCAATGTTTTGACTTTTGCTCTGACTTCTTCTCATCTAAGCATTTGCTTTAAGGAGGGGTGGGGACGGACTGCAATTCGTCTGAGCTTAGTCTTCTCTTCTGAGACGATTGGAGGCTGGGGAAAGGGCACTCTTGAAGAAGGGCCTGTCGTAGGGGTGAAGAAAGCTCCTTCTCTTATTCTTTTTTTTTGGCGGAATGTCCTTTAAAGCCACCGGTTTTAAATTTTTGTCCATTAAATTTAAAATATTTATTTTTTGTCATTCGCTTAATATTTTGAGGTTCTGGGTTCGAACCCCTGATCATGCAAAAAAAAATTAAAAAAAATCTAAAAAAAACACAGGTTTGTAGCAAAATTAGGCCTATTCAGGCAAAATATGCCTATATCGGCAGGCAAACCTCTGCCGAATATGCATAATTTTATCCGATTAGGCATAATTTTGCTACAAATCTCTGTCTTGCGAAATTCTTTTTAATTTTTACTTGAGCAGGGGTTCGAACTCAAAACCTCAAAATATTAAGCGAAAGACAAAAATTAAATATTTTAAATTTAATGGCTAAAAATTAAAGACCACCCCAAAATAAGGCATTCGTGCTAATTCCCCTTACCTTATTGCGTTGGACCTGCATTTATATGACATTTTCAAATGGACATGTTACCTATTGGGATAATAATGGGGCAATTCGCATGAATGCCTTTATTTTAGGGTGGTCTTTAATTTTTCCCCTCAAAATTGATTTTTTTAAAGATTTGTCTTTTGTTTAAATTTTTTGGATTTGGATTTGAACTCACGCTCAAATAAAAATTTAAAAAAAAATCGCAAGACATAATTTGGAATTGGCAAGGCAAAGTTTGTCTGCAAACTATGCCTGAAGGCAGAGTTTCAAACTCTTCCTTAGGGCGGAGTTTGCCTTAAGGTAGCAAACTCTAACTTCAGACAGGCAGAGTGTTTGCCTTCAGGCATAAGGCAAACTCTGCCTTCAGGCATAAGGCAAACTCTGCCTTGCGAATCAAAACTCAACCTTGCAAATTTTTTTTTGATTTTTTACTGAGCATGGGTTTGAACCCGAAACCTCAGGGTATTTTTGATCGAAGTACAAAAATAAAAGATTTCAAATTTAAGGGGAAAAAATTAAAGGTCATTGCCTCTGAAGAGAAATCCGCAAAAAGGAAGAAGATAACAATGATCAAAGATGTAAAAAGTGCAAAAGCCCAAGATGAAAAAACTTGCTTAATAAAAGCCCATTTACGGCGGGCACAAACTTTTTTGGAATTGTATAGTCGCGCATCAAAATATTATATATTACACACACATACATAATTACTGTATACTTTTTCTATATTGTCCATCAATTATACTCCTTCTGTTCACTTTTATTTTTTCACTATACTAAAAATAATTTTTTTACTTGTGACTTTTAACATATCAAGAAAATATACTTTTTCTTTCATGTTTTACCCATACTATTAATTACTCATTTCAAATCATTTTTCAAGTTTATTAAAATTATGCATCAATTAATATGGTTATCATGGTAAATTATGCACTTCATTTATTATTATTTTTAAGAGCGTGTGCAAAGTCAATAGTGGACAAGTAAAAGTGAACGGATGGAGTAATTATTTTCGACTGAGCGGTCAAATGTGTTAAAAGCCTATTTTCCCATAATTTATAAATAGAGAACTAGGAAAAGTTTAATGAAATCTTAACATTTTGAACCAACTCTAATTAGTTACCTCTTTTTTCCAGGTTATCAATTAGTCTTTACCATAATTTACTTTTAATTATCTAATAAGTGACCTAATTAGATAAACATGTTTTACAACCAAGTTTAAAGTAAAGGAAAAGCTGGGGTTTCATGAAGACATCATAAATCATAATACGAGTTACTACTGCTTATATTACTTTTTCTTTTCATCTTGAAGTTGGATGTATCAGGCCATATAGAAGATTACTTCTGGAAGGTTTTGTCTCTATCAAATTATTCAACATCTTTATTAGCAAACATAGGAGCATGTAAATAATTTAGACAAAACAACTGTATTTGTTAAAGTTTAAACGATTCGAATCATGACAAGAGAAGTATTCAAGCAGCATTTTATATTGTTTATATAATAGTAGAAATTTCTATTTAAGACATACAAAAAAATTGCATCACTAACTTAAGTACCTAATTTAAGGCTAGACAATTTCATTCCCAATTCGAATCGGCAATAGGGACAAGATCGGTTTGTCAAAAGCCATTCTAAAATACAAACTTCATGGTAGACGTGGTAACAATGGTTAATGCAAGAAATCGTCGAACCAGCCAAAAACTCTTCCCTACAAATCGAACATATATCTGATAAATTAGACCTCTCAAATGCGCTTGCTTCAAATCTCATCTTCTTAATTCTCACTTCTTTTTGTAGAGCTTCAAACTTCGCGATCCTTAATTCCATCTCTTGTTGAGTCTTTTCCAACGACTCATAATTATACTTTTCGTCCATATTGTTATATATCTCCATAAATTCCGTTTCAGGTAGACGAGTCATATTCATAATATCCAAATCCATGTACCCCTCCTCATTAGAAATCAAAGATGCATGATCCTTCATGCTCCTAGCGAACTCTAATATTTTAGAAACAAACGCTTCCCTGTTCTCCAAGGTCTCTAACATCTTTCCACTTTAGCTCGTGATCATCTAAAGAGAACGGGACATTCATCAAAAATATTATTTTTGATATGACATTGAAATGATCGTCAGATACAATACTATCATAAGGAATCCAAAAGGTGTATACAACTTTTTGATCTACGATGTAGTAAGAAGAAATTTCTTTTGACGAACGTCGTTCTACACGAACGGTAACCTTAAGCGGAAAACCAGCAGTGTTACGGGATGTTTTGTTGACATCTAATTTGCACATATTTTATCTTAATTGTGTACCACCCCGATGTGAGTGTGAACATTTAACACAAACATCAATACCTTCCATGAACCTAGAACTTCGTTCTAGATTTAATGCTAGAATATCAGGCAAATCAGCTAGAGTTAATATTTTAGGCATAGTTGCTAAAATTGGTAGAGGGGAAATTGGTGCTTCAATTATTATTAGCTAGAGAAGAGTGAATGGTGTAAAAGTGGGAGCTATTGCTTTTATAATTAACAGAAAATCGTAGTCCAATAGGAACTGTGTTTTTCATCCTAAAAGGAATCTTAGTCCAGTATTTGTTCTCTTTTTCTCCTAATTTGTGGTCGTTTCCTTTCCGAATCCTAACAAATTTGTATTTAAGAGATTTTCTTTTATGACTTCTAGTATATAACTTTTCTTTAAGAAAAAAAAAAACTTTCTAAATCCGGCCTGTATTTTTTTTCTTTCCTTTTTAGGTTTTGATTTCAAACCATAACTTTTGCCAATGTTTTTTTTACCAGAACTTCTAGTATATGTTTCTATAAAGGAAAAGGTGCAAATATCTCTCAATTTTGCAATATAGAGTAGATCTACCCTTGTTAAAAAAAGTTGTGCATGTATGACCTTATTGTTACACAAATTGTGTAAATATTACATTTTCGCTGACAAATTGTTTTTCAAAAATCATTTAGCTTATTTTTTAATTTTAAAAAAATGGCACAAGGCTTAAAAAAAATAAGTCTACCTATTTTTTTAGTAGACTTATTTTTTAAAGTCACGTGGTAATTTTTTTTTCTAGTGGGTCAAGTCTGGTTCGTTTAAAAAAATATCTACGTCGCTTTAAAAAGAATAAGTCTACCCATTTTTTAAACGAACCAGACCCAACCTACCAGAAAAAAATTACCACATGGCTTTAAAAAAATAAGTCGACTAAAAAAATGGGTAAACTTTTTTTTTCTAAATCCACGTGACATTTTAAAATTAACAAATAAGCTAAATGAGTTTTTAAAAATATTCCGTCACCAAAAGGGTATATTTGCACCAGTTCTGTAACGGCAAGGGTATATATGCACCAATTTTTTAACGAGGGGTATATTTGCTCTATATCGCAAAGTTGACGGTATATTTACACCTTTTTCCTTCTATAAATTGCAATCATGTCGTACTTTTAGTATTAGCAATTAAACAAATTTTAAAATAACTTTACGGTTTTATCTTTAAATGCTGATTTAATTAGAGATATATGAGGTATATATTTTGATTTTACAGGTTAAATGTGATAAATTTCAAATATTAACTATGAATCAAGCAGAACTTGAAGGATCTAAAAGTTGGAAATTACTGTCTCTTAGGAATGATATCTCTCTATTATCAAAAACAGTGTTGTGGCTGCTCTTAGTTCCAACTAGATATTGGGCCTGGGGTGTTAAAACAAGAAGAAAGTGATTAAACCTGACTTTGATGCAGTTCCACGCAGGCCCATAACTAAAAGGGGCACCATTGAGTTTCTGAAGCCCACTTTCTATACATTGGACATGCATTTTTCTAACAGGCTTAGTTGCTTTGATGACATTATTAAATGGGCCTCTTGCCTGTTGGAGGTAATAATGATCCGAGACGCAAATTCTTTAGCAAAGCCCAAAATAAAGAAACTTTGTATCTCATCTGACTCTCGAAATCCAAATAATGTCACATAAATTGAAATAAGGATAATAAATAGAGATTTATTAAAAATTTAGGAATTTTAACATTTTCAACCAGACAGCTAAAATGAATTTCACCAGCCTAGCAATAAAACTTTGTAGTCATCATTGGTGTATACGACACACTGCAAAGGATAAGATATTACTGTTCTTTTAACTACTTGATCGATTGGTAAGAAAGAGCTTCCAAAGATCCGAAAGACCCTTGTACCCTTGTACGTACGGTAACCCTCTCCCCACTCTCAATGTATAACAAGAACATACACAAATTATATGTAGTAGTTATTATACACTGTATATGGTTATTTCTTTTTAAGAAATAAACCTATTTATACTTTGTAGTGGACCTTATTGGACTGTTGTGTAGTATAAAATTTCCAAATTTAATTAAGCACCACTGGAATCAAGAAAAAGTTATAGTGCCTCCTGTCCATATAAAATAGTGTTTTTACCTTCTTATGGTGATCCAATATAAGTGGTGTTTTACATCAAGAATGTATTAATTGCTTTCTTTCCAATTTAACCCCTATTTAGATAAATGGATTTTATGTAACTAAGAAATTATATTAAATACATATTATTTAATTAAGGATCTACCCAGTAAAAATACTTCTTATTTTCTTACGTGAACAAATTTCTAAAAGCACCACCTACGTGGACAGGAGGGAGTATCTAATTATGTCATAATATTCCACTAAATATTACATATATCGAAAGAACATGATTTTTCTTTGCAATTATTATTCGTGAAAGAATATGACCAGCTCCAAATAAAACAGGTGTAAGTTCAAATTGAATCAAATTGTATAGTATTTTTCCTCATTTTTCCATTTTCTTTTTCTTTTCCACCGTTCTAAATAATTAATGATGAGCACATGCCAACAAAGTATATAAAGTAAAAGCATGGTCAAAAAGGATTGGGGTTGGGGTTCTATTGTCTACAGAAACGTGCCAGTTGGCAATAGATTTTAATACTAGCTATTTTATTCTTTATTGCAACTAAAATATGGATATTTAATTTCTTTAAATTAAACGTACACCTTAAAATGCCCAAAGTGGACGCTGAATTTTCTCTTGTATCCTTCCTAGTTCCTAGTCTGAGAAAATGATAAAATAGTTCACAATATTCGGGGTAAATTTAAAGTGATCCGTTAAATATATTTTAAAACAATTTTGATTATTTAAATTTGTCAAAATGATTAAATATCATCATAAAAAAAACAAGAAAGTCTCATCAAGCTCAAAAACTGCATGAGACACTAAAAATGAATTAAAAAATAGATGTGAATATAAAAAAAAATGGAACAACAATATACCCAATGCAATTTTATAATTGGGATCAGGAGATGATAGGATGTACGTGAACCTTATCTTTATCTTTGCGAGGTAAAAAGGTTTTCGAAAATTACAAAAAATTGCATTAGACTTTATAAATAGCATAAATTAGAAAAATTATATTTCTAAATGTGAACTTATATTAATATTTAATTGTTTTTATATAGTTCTCACTAAATTTAACAATTAAAGTATATTAAATATTATTAGAGATAAAAAATACTCACTTTTAACAAACTTATATAATCATATCTCCTAATGAATAGTCGTTTTCTCAGCCTAATCCTAATAGACCATGCCAGCGAAGAATTCAAGAGATATTGCCATTTGCATTCTGAAGTCAAAAGTGTCACGTACTTTCGAGTTTCGAGGAGAATATCTCTTATATTCTTCTTGTTCCACGAGGAAAGTCAATTTTTGTTATTTTATAATTTATACTATGATTGATTTTGATTCCTTCTTTTAAATCTATCTGATTATCTTTTTGATTCATTCTGGTCAAATGAACTTTTTATTACTTTACTATATATCATACAAAAGAATACTCATCAATTATAATAATCTTTATCTTTGGACACAATTCCATTCTAATATAGTGTTAGTGGTGTTAAGAGAATATTGATCCTTGAATAATTTTTTTAAGGAAAATATACCTGGCATAACTAACCATTAGTATATATTTATATTTTATAGCTATGATTAATTATATTTTATAGCTAAGAGTAATATATTAAATACAATTAATAGTTATTAATAAAGATACACGATACATTATTTTTCTTCAGATTTATGTTGTCGGCGTAGCTCCATGGAAATTCATATTCAGACAATCAGAGAACGATCCACCACGTTGAGCACGACGACTCTCTCTCTCCGTTTTGCTCGTCGAAGCTCACGCCGACTTCTCTCTCTCCGTTCTTCAAAACTATTTTTCTTCAAATCTCCGATGGCGGCGGCATCATCAGCAACGACGGAGGTGGTGCTGACTTTTCCGGCAAACAGAGGACGACCCACCATGTTGAGCACGATGGCTCTCTCTTCCCGTTTTACTCGTCGAAGCTCACGCCGACAAACAGATCTAAAGCCACCACGACGGAGCTCACATCGGCTTCTCTCTCCACATTGATTTGTTATATTTTGTATTCATTGTTTGAGTTTATTTATTAAAAATTTAGATTGTATTCAATTTGTTATTTTTTATATTCATTATTTGAGTGTATTTGTTAAATTTCCAGTGTATCTATTTTTTTTGTATTCAGTATTTAGTGTATCCATTACAGTTGAATCTATTTTTTTGTATTTATGTTATTTGAATGCAATCGAATTTAAAATACAATAAGTTGAATACAATATTTTTTTTTTTGTATTTATGTTGTTTGAATACAACCGATTTTTAAATACATAAATTGAATACAATGTTTTATATATATATATATGTTGTTTGAATGCACCGATTTTTAAGTACAATAAATTGAATACATTGTAAAAGTAGCTACAAATGAATACAACTGAGTTGAATATATTTAACGTGAATACAACTGAATTGAATATATCTGACTTGAATATATCGAATAGAATTTTGAATACATTTTTACTCGTTGTATTCATGAATACATCGAGACCGTTTTATGAATACAACGAGTAAAAAATAGTTATGCCCTGTAAATATTGAAACTATAGCTATGATAAATTTAAAACCCCTAAACTATAGTTATTTTTATAAATTTCACCTTTTCTAGTACTTATTTTATCCTCAATTCGGTCCATTTTATATGACATTATTACTTTTAGGGAAATCAGTTTATATTTTGCCATTCCTCATCTATTCATTATTATCAAAATTCGTAACTTGTAACACATTCATATAATTTTCTAAATACTTGAGTTTTTTTCGTAAAAATCACTTAGCTAAATACAATGTACAGTAGAATAATAAGATTCATGCAGGTAATATTACTAGGTGAAAATAAAGTTCTAATCTTATACTGATTCTAATTTGTTTGGGACTAAGATATATTTATTATTGTCAAATTTTATTATAAAATATTACAAAATTAATGTACATTTAAGACGAAAATTTTAAAGTTTAACCATGAACACATATATTCTCCTTAATAAAACACTATAAATTATAGAGACTTTGAGTCTATAATTAAGTTAGCTAGAGTCTTTTACCGTCAGCACGGACCATATCAGTTTTGTATTTATTGTTTGTTGGTTGGATTCCGTAGGAATCTATAGCAGCCCTCTCTTTATGGTCAGAACATGTGTTTGGTGGAATTAAAGTACATGTACTAGCTCGCAATTTATAGCAGATCTAGGATATGTCTAGTGGTACAAACAATTTATTTTTTAAGAAAAGATTTTTAATGAAAAAGTCATGTTATGATGTTTGATATAATTGCTTATTTTATTGTAAAGTGATAATAAATATACTAAAGTACAAGCATAATCCTGAGCTATAATTACGGTAAATAAAATTACCGGAAGACCTTTTGTAAAAATATCGACAATTTGATAGCGTGACGGAACATGTAAAACATGTACTTGTCCACGAGCAACCTTCTCGCGAACAAAGTGAATATCAAACTCAATATTTTTAGTGCGTTAATGTTGAACCGGATCCCCTGAGAGATAAATCGCACTAACATTATCATAATAAACTAATGTCTTCTTCAGAACCGGATAGTGGAGCTCCAAAAGAAGGTTCCGTAGCCAAAAAGATTCATACACCACATTGACAACTCCTCGATATTATGTTTCTGCACTGGATCTGGACAAGGTAGCTTGCCGTTTGGAGGACCAAGATATCAAATTGTCACCGAGATATACTGTTACACCTCGTAATTTTAAGACTATAATTAGAGGACGTAATTAAGGAGGTAAGATTCGAATCTTGGATATAGAGTATATTTATATATGCTAATCCGGAAATTAGTATACAAGAGGATGTGATTCCGAAAAGATGTTGGTCACAATAAGGGTGACGTTGGATACTTATAGCAATAATTGTATATTCCCGTTATGGAATAGTATTGTATTATAAAATTATGACATTGAGGATACGAGGCTTATGAAATTCTCGGGAATTAAAAGAAGTGGGTTTGAGATTTATTAATTGAAGAACTTGGGGGCCAAAGTGTAAAAGGAAAAATCAGAATTTTTATAATAAACCTACACTTACCTCTTCATCTTCTTCTACACTTAAACAAAAAAAATAACTCTCCTCTCATTCTCTCCTCTACACTAATCCGAAAATCACCCCCCATCCATAACCAAAATTAAGATTTTTATCTTCTCTTCCTAGACTACATTCTTCACCAAAAATTAGAAGCAAAACAACACCAAAAACCGTGGCAAAAACAGTGGCAAAACAGCCATTGTTTGGCCGAAAATCTGCCCAAAAATTTGAGGTTTTTGGGATGAAATTTTGGAAGAAAAACGTGTAGGGATGATGTCTTAACATTGTAGAACACTTGCATGTCAATTGGAGTTGAAGAAGTGAACAAAAAGGAGGAGAAAAATTACAAAACAGTGGGGAATCTTCGGACAAACAGTGGTAGAAAATTGCGGACTGTTTGGACGAATTTGAGGTATAAAAATTCTTCTTTCTATGATATAATTGGAATGCATGTTGTTAGAATTAAGGTAATGAATTTGTGTTAAGGAAGAATTGGAATTTAAGCATTGCATGTGACCCTTTTGGGCTAGTTGCCACTTTGGGACATATTTTGGTGTTGTTGGATTCGTTGGTTATTGTTGTTATTATTATCACTAATTGCATGATGAAATTGAAAGGAAACGTGGAGATTTAGTTGGAATTAGTTATGGAAGTATTAAAATCCGAAATTGGATTATAGGAATTAAGATAAGAGTTGTGGAATTATGACATGTTGTGGCCAAGAACTTGCATGAAATTGTTGGACATGTTGTGATGTATATGGACTGTTTTAGGGACTATTTTGTGGTGTTATAATTCTGAAAATTTAGTCACCATTATGCATGTTTAAGTGTGGTAATTGCTAAGGTAAGTCCTAAAGGAATAAGGGTGTGGAAAGGCATAGAAAGACTTCACATTCTACCCTCATTGTTGTTGGAACATGGGCTGTTTTGTGGGCTGTTTGTAAGGTGGATTAAGAGGCTAAATTTACATGAGAAGTGGGTGTGTAAATTCCCTTTATTGTTGTCTTGGTTGTGCCCTTAATTGGTGCTTGTTTATTGATGTTATTAGCCTCGTTTGGAAGTTGTGGAAACATGTATAAACAGGGAAGTCTTTGCCCATTTTTATAAAATAAGAAGTCGTTATTCGATATAAAGTATGCTAGCGATCATAGAATTGACGAACGTATTACCATTATTATAGGTTGAAGTTCTAAATCGAGACGTACTCTAATATATAGTTGATTAGTTCATCTAAGAGGTATGTGAAACCCTTACTTCTTTCTTTTTGGCATGATTTAATGAAAGTACGACGGACGTACTTAAATTCTTATACAGTTTAATTCCTAATGAGGATTGTTATGAGAAGTGCCTATGATTTTTCAGCAAAGAGTTTATTATGACATTATTACAATGATTTTATTGAGAGTCAGATGATAATTTTTACTTGCATATGGTTACTCACGATATCTACTCGTGCTAAGTGTTACTACTTCACCTCACCGAGTCCCGTAGGGTTACGACTCGTGCACACTTGCATTGTTCACCGAGACCCTCACTAGAGGCGGTTACGTGAGATGGATCCATAGATGAGAGATGACTTTACCGAGTCCCAAAGACGGGTCGGGTTATGATATGATTCCCCCGAGTCCCGCATTAGTGGGCCGGGTTACGTCACAGGTATATATATGTATATGGACAGACATTCATGTTTTCTTGCCTTGACTATCATTTTTATAAGGCACAACTGACTTTTATGGTTTATGGCACACTTGGATTTGGATGCTGATTTTTATCTTGATCTTACTGCTTCATTGGCTACTTATGATCTCTTTTACAACTTCATGTTTTACATACTCAAGACATTATTTTCAGATCGACCCCCTTTCCTGGGTGTGTTTCATGCCCGCAGTACATGCTCGATTTGGTGAACCTCGTGCCTAGGTTCCTACTCAAGAGTTGGAAAGCTCCTTTGATCCGAGCTTTGTCATTTTGGTACCGAACCTCTTTTAGACTTCTGTTTGTATTTAGGGCACGACGGCCCTGTCCCGTCATATGTCGTTATTCTTCTTATAGAGGTCTGTAGACAGTGGTGGGTTGTACGTATGTAAGGGTTTTGACTCTGTTTTGGTCAGTCATGTTATTGTATTCTGTGCTGGGGTGTTCCCATGTATATACGTTACTATCTGGTGGCAGCCTTGTCGGCTTGCTTGTTATGTTATATTGGCTAGTTGTGACTCCTCAGGAGACATGTACATTCTTGGGCAAAGGCAGCCTTGTCGGCTTGCCTACCCGGGCATATGTTGTTATTGCAACGTTATGCTGCCGGATTTCAGACTCATTAAGGACTAGTTGAATTATGTGTGACATGTTAGTATAATGACGTCATTAGGACGGTTAGTCGCGGCCCGTCGGGTCGGGTCGTGACATATACACAATAACCATATGTGGACCATCTGATATCCGAACATCCACCCCAGTCAGCATATGTGTAAGAAACAAGAGTGGATGTCGAAGCGGATATAAATGCAAGCCATGATCGAGAGTGCCCTAAATGTAGCGCACAATACGTTTGAGAGCATGCATGCGATCCTCCATCGGGTTATGCATGAATAAACAAACCAGTTGCACATCATAAGATATGTCGGGCCTCGTGAAAGTAAGATATTGCAGAGCACCTGCAAGACTGCGGTAATGTGATGGATCGGCATATGGCTTGCTGGAAGAAGCACTCAACTTTAATTTAGTATCAACCGGAGTGGAGGACGGCTTACACGATGACATACTAGCTCGTTCAACGATCTCTTCTGCATACTTCTTTTGAGACAAAAATAAGCCACATGCGTGACGCGTTACAACTATCCCCGAGAGAGTAACTTAGTAGCCCTAAATCTTTCATTGCAAATTCTGAGCCAAGCAGTGACATGATAGACTTGCGCAGAACATCAGATGAGGCAGTTAATATAATATCATCCACACACAGAAAAATGTAAGTTATAGCACTAGCCTGACGATATATAAACAGAGAATGATCAGACCTGTTGTTAGAAAATCCAATATGAGAAACATAATCCGCAAACTTCTTGTACTAAGGCTGAGGTGCTTGTTTGAGCCCATTCAGTAATTTCTTAAACAGACACATGATTAAGATAATTGGGGTTTATGTACCTCATTGGCTGATACATGTACACTGTTCATTAAGTTCTCCATGCAGAAATGCATTCTTTACATCAAGTTAATGAAGCGATCAGGCCTATTGGCCAGGATTGGGCCTGGGATTGTTGGGCGCCCGCTTGATTAATTTGTCGAGCGATGGTGGCGACAGCAGGATCGGCGAGCGGGCCCAATTGGCCGGATAAGGGGAAAATTGGTTGGGTTGTATTGGCCGAAAAGACTGGGCCCGATTGTTAAGCCAATCAGTGGATCATATACGGGTAGACCTGTCCATAGGGTCGGGGACCCGCCCGGCCCGGCCCGAAAAAAACAGGGCCAGGGTCAGCTTTTAGCTGACCCGAGAGCCACTCGACCCGAGCAGGGTCAGGGTCGGGCCAGGGTCAGAAAAAATTACCCGTCCGACCCGGCCCGGCCCGACCCGACCCCGACCCGACCCGACCTCGGCCCGACCCCGACCCGACCTCGGCCCGACCCCGACCCGCATATTTTTTTAATATAATTTATATTATTTTTCCTTCATTAATATTTATTTTGTACTTATATATATTTTTGTCATTAATAAGTGATATAATGCCTGTTTATATATATATATATATATATCTAATCTACATTTAGCTCGACATAAAATAAGATAAAAGCAGTGGTGATTATTAATTATATATTTATATTATTAGTCATTTTGTTAATATCATGGAAGCATAATGTAGGGAGATAAAGTAGTTGTAAATTGGTGAAACTTTAAATGGTCATAACTCTGCGCTCGGATGTCCGTTTTATCCAAATGTTTTTTTGATTTTGCATATTTTTTCGAGACAGGGACGGTCAAACCGCCATAAGGCAGTTTGGCGCAGCCAATTTTTAGAAAAACGTCAGTTTTTCCAATCAATTTGTGTTTTTCCCCAAATCGATTTCCAATTCTCTTTTTCTTTAGTCAAGATTTCACGATATACAATACATTTCAACGTCGAAATTTCGTGGTAATGTAGGGGTGAATACCAATTTCAGTTTTGAAAATTCAATTTTAAAAAAAAAAATCTCGACCCGACCCGGCCCGACCCTGCCCGCCAAAAAAAAATTGTCGGGTCAGGGCCAGGGTCGGAATTTTAAAAAAAATATAGGGTCAGGGTCGGGCAAGGAGGAAAAAAAAAGCCACCCGACCCGGCCCTGACCCGGCCCGACCCGACCTTTGGACAGGTCTATATACGGGGGTATGCTATCGTCAAGGAATTCATAAGTAGGAGGCACAAAGCAATGCATTTTAGTAAAGGGAAAAATTGTTTCATAAAAAACAACGTGACGACTCACGATGATTTTATTAGAGGATAAGTCGTAACATTTGTAACCACAATCATTGGATAGATATCCCAAAAAAATACATGGAGTAGACTGTGGTTGAAATTTATTGATTGTGGTGGAAGGGAAGAGAGGATAGCATAAGCACCCAAAAGCCCGTAAATGGGAGTAGGATGGGTCCCTTAGATATAAATTTTTGAGAGGAGATTGATAGACTAATTGTTTGCTCGGAAATATGTTTAGAATATAGGTTACCATTTGTAACACATGATGCCAAAATGATGGTGGTAAAAAGTATGAGCAAGTAAGGTGCGAACAATGTTGTTAATGATTCAGATTTTTCTTTCTGCTTTTCCATTTTGAGACGAGGTATGTGGACAAGAGAGACGAAAAGACAAACCATTAGTTTTGCAAAATTTCCAAAAAGGGCCCATTATCAAAATCTATCATTATCACATTGAATATTTTTAATGTGTCGTTCAAATTGAGTGCAGATGAATGCTCTAAAGGAGAGAAATGTGGAAAAAACTTGTGACTTTTTAGACAAAGAAAACGTCTACAAAAAATTAGAATAATCATCCAACAACAAAAGATAATATATATGGCTCGAAGAGCTCAAAACTGGAGATGTCCAAATATCACTATGGTTAATATCAAAAGGCATAATAGTGCAAGAATTAGAATAAACAAAAGGCAATTTAACATGTTTCTCATGCGGACATGAACGACAAACATGAGAATTACGAGGTCTAATACATGAAATAAATTTATTTTGTCTAAATGAGGCAAAAACAGGTGCTCTCGGATGACCCAACCGTTCATGCCATAGAGACGGAGCTAAGGCAGCAAAGTGGACGGTGTGGCTTGATGTGTGGTGGTGGTGATCGGATAAAGCTCGCCCCGTCTATTACATCTCAATAGATGCATCCCCGTCTGAAAATCCTTTACAAAAAACCCAAAAGGATTAAATTCAACAGAAACCCAATTGTCGGTAGTAAATTTTTTAACCGAAATCAAGTTTTTAATTAATTGAGGAGCATGAAGGACACTTTTTAAAGTTAACGGTGGGTTTGGGGGAGACGAGTTTGTAGTACCATAACCACGAATTGGAATTGAATGACCATTTCCGATAATTATACCACGATTATTGCTTAAATTAAAATAGGACGAGATATTACCTTGTGGTGAAGCCATATGAGACGTTGCTCCGATGTCCATGTACCAATTTGTGTCGGGCAAATTGAGGCCAAGAGTGTGCATCACAACCTCGATGTCGGTTTGCTGGGCTACTGCAGTATGGGCCTATTGCTGCCACTGGGTATGCTGCGGATGAGGCCCAAGAACACTGAGCCCAAAAGTTGTGGGTTGCTGGCCGCTGGCCGAAGGCTGGCTAGTGTGCCTTGGACTAGGCCTGGCCTAATTTCCTGAAGGATAAGGGGAGAGCGGCACAACCCAAAGCCACTGTCAGGTCCACGGTGTTGGGCCACTGCCCCACTAGGCCCGCGACTGCCATTGGTCGGGCTGATGTTACTGTCCACCACCCCTGCCACCACCTCTGCCACGTTGGTGGCCACCACATTTGCCACATTGGTGGCCACCACCGCGATTTTTACATCTATTATTGTCATTTCGTTCGTTCTGGCCACGGTTTGGCGGTAAATTTTCAAATTGTGACGAGTTATCATCGAATGGAGAGACAACCATGGAGGAATTCGCCACAGGGGCTGTCTTTTTGGCAAAACCCGCTTCTTCTAGGATGAGCATAGAACGGACTTGATAAAACGGCGGAAGATGGTTGCTTTGGTGGATGAGTGTACCTACTCAACTATATGCATCGGTGAGGCTGACAACCATTTGTAACACAAGTCGATTGTTAGTTATCGACGCCCCGACGTTCTTGAGTTGGTCCGACAAAACCTTGAGCCGTTGACAATATGCGGATGTATTGAGAAAATCCGACATATCAGTTGTGGAGAATTTTCAAGTGTGACGGCCCGGGAATTCTTATTGTCTTGGAATATGTCACATACTGTTCCCAAGCCTCCATCGTCGTGGAGTCGGGCTCAAGAATAGTATGCATCAAATCACTTAAAATTGTGGCATAAATCCACTGGAGAACCGTCGCATGAAGTATCAACCATAGTTCCATATCATCATCGGTTTTCGGCACCTTTTCCTTACCTTTTTTCGGTGGATGATGTGATGGATAACCCGGTGTGAGCGACAATGAATTTTGAAAAGTTCCGCCCATGTCGCATAATGAACATTTTCCATCTCAAGAGTGATGGAGTTATGAGATTTAATGTTTGACACTGCGAGGGCCAGATGGAAATTTGATTTTGAGTCAGACATGGCTAACGGTAGTGGGAGAGGGTCGGCGACACAACGAGAAAGGGGGGGGGGGTGGCGGCCGACGGTCGAAGGAAAAGGGAGAATGTATTAGGGTTTAGGATATTTCCATAGAATCTGATACCATGTTATAAATATTTTCCTTGCTTATTTCATTCCAAAGTGATAGTAAATATACTAAAATACAAGCATAATCATAGGCTACAATTACGGTAAATAATGACTAAGATATACATCTATCATATACAAAATATACATAATTATGACTAATTATATTTTCATATTCTATCAATAATAAGAAATCATTTTTCATCATCATCAACAACAACAAATCATGTATAGTGTATGCACACCTTTACCTCTACCTCGGCTCAAGTATCACATATCAAATCAGTTTAATTTTTAAAAAAAGACAGAAATAGAGCAAATATAGCAAATAATAGGAAAATCATAACATAGAATTCCGAAAAAATAAACAGTTACAACAACAAAATAATGTGATAACCGAAGCAAAGAAATAACATATAGCAACAAAAATCGAAGGACAAGAAATTACGAGACTAGTACTAGTACTACTTGTATACAAGGAGAAACATGTAAGCTGCACCAAGCCTATCCCGCGGAAAGTGAGATAACACTCAACTACCTACAAACTTTTTATCTTAATAACGACCTATTATTTTCTCAATTGACATGTTAACAATATCCTTCAAAACTTTTTCTCAAAACATCTTCAATTTGCTAACATTATTTATAAATTTTAATATATAGTTTCCAGAAAATATTTTTCACTCAACGGGAAAATATTTTCCAAAATTGTTTTTTTTTTCAATAAAAAGCATTTCCCAAAACAGTAGCTTCCGTAGAAAATTACATTCAATGTATCAAATACAACTGAAGAAAAATCCTTATAAATACAGTTTTCATATAAAGGGAGAAGAGAGAAGAAAATAGAAGAAAACATATCAGCGCCTGTATTCATGGGACACCATATATTATTTTTTGCTTTGTTTGTTACTTACATTACACTCGAGCACTTCAAATTCATGATTCATCAACAAGTCAACCATGAACTGAAATATGTGGGAAGTAATTAGTTTGGTTGGTCTAGCTTTCAATATTTACTTGTTTTAAAATTTTCTTCTTTTTTATGAATATTTTTCAATAAGTTCTTTTGGAGAATAACGTGTTTTACTAATCAAGGTCTGAATTGACCCAAAATATATATAACAGGAGGCAAAATTACTTAATTTAAATAAATAGTACATAAATTAATTTGATTAATTAAAAAAAAAAGCCTATTTTATACCTGCGGCAATAAGGACTTGTCTTTTTTTTTTTTTGGTAACTAGCAACTTTTATGAATTACGAGTGCAGCATTACAAATCGAGCAGCTTTAATTAACACAGCATGCTTTGGTCTTAGAAATAAGGACTGGTCACTACAGTGTGAGGCTATAATTCCTTTACCGTTAGAATAATACCAATAACTCAAGAAATTAAAGGTATAGAAAGCTCTCGGACATCTTCCATCTATAGATAGACAATTATAGTGCACTTTGCACAACTTCTACCCAACTTAATAATGACGTGACTCAAGTCCTCCGGGCATAGCTGAATGTCAAAGGAGGGAAACTTAAAATTCAGCTGAAGGCCTGCAGTGTGAGTTCGAACCCTGGTTGGAGCAATTTGCTCTCTTCTGGTGTAGGATATTGTAGGTGATATCAATTGATTTGTTTTCAAACACTAGTCATTCAGACACATTCCACGATTTACTGATAGTAATGTTGAGGGACCGGGACTACTATCTCCAGGAATAATATGGCGTAAGCCGGGAAGCTGGATATAAAAAAAAAATGACGTGACTCAAATTTCTGTAGGCACATAAATTTAATAGTACTGTGAATCTGTGATGGAGTACATTTTCAACCTTTTATTACTGGAAAATGTAAAGAAAAGAAAAGGAAAAAAAGGCTCATGGTAGTATCTAGACACTCAGCCAGTTGGACGTAAAGGAAAAAATCAAAATATCTGGCGTGGTCGCCTAGGCAAATAAGCTTATGATGCCTTTTTTGTTGTATAAGAAAAGTGAAAATTTAAAAAAATAATAAAAATACACCACCCCAATCACCCATCACACTATCCATCCACCCTATCCCACACGCACACCCACCTCACTATTGAACCACCCTCACATCCCTCCCCCTACCTTACCTACTCCACCCCACCCCCCACTTGCCCTACCCCATCTTCAAATTTTTATTTCATATTTTTTTACTTTTATTAAAAAAAAAAATTAAAAATGAATTTTTTTCTTATCCCCTACCGTCTCCACCCCTACCCCATCCTCAAATTTCTATTTCATATTTTTTACTTTTATAAGAAAATTATTAAAAATATGAATTTTTTCTTCCCCCTTACCCCTGCCACCTACCCCTCCCCCCAATTTTTAACTCTATATAGTTATTTTACTTATATAAAAATTATAAAAAATGGAAAAAAATTTCTTACCCCACCACCCAAATCCCTCCCCCACGCCTCCTGCCCTCGCACACCATATATTTATTTTACTTATATAAATTTTTTATAAAAAATGAGAAAATTTTCTTACCCCATCGCCCCGCCCTCCCACCCACCCCAAATTTTTTATTTTATATATTTATTTTATTTTAATCAAAATTTTATAAAAAATGAGAAAAAATTACTTACCCCAACACCCCCGAAATTTTTACTTTATATATTTATTATACTTATATAAAATTCTTACAAAAATGAAAAAAAATTCTTACCCCACCACCCAACCCCCTCAACCCCACTACCCCTTGCCCTCCCACCTATTATTTTATATATTTATTTTACTTTTATAAAAAATGAGAAAATTCTTAAAAATACTATTCTTACTTTTAAAAATAAAAATATGTGAATAAAAAATCATACAAAATAAAATATCATAGAATGTAAGTTTGAAATTTGTAAAAGTAATGAGTCAAGTTGGGCAAGTTGAGTTATGACCCATTATTTAGCCCATCTTGACCCACTCATCTTAGCCCAAACACCGAGGGGAAAACAAAAAAAATACTTATTAAATACCAAATTGTTAATTAAATGAAAATCAAAATACTTGATGGTATAAAAAGGAAAAGAAAAAAGGAGGTATTTATTGAAGACATACGGCAAGCATTACAATAACTGAATAAAGAATGACAAAATGATTACTCAATCAATCCAATTGGCGTTTTCACTCCAACAACTATATTCCTACCCCCGACACATCTTCAAAATTAACCCAATTTATCCCCTTTTCTCTTCTCTATATCGCCGTCGCGTTATCCGGTGATAATAATTTTCCTACGGCGCCAGTAATTATTTACCCTTCCTCTACTCCATTTTTCGGTCACACTTAATTAGACACTTGGAAAAAGGTAGATGCAGCACAAATTCAGTAATTTTAGAGGGTTTTACAGGGATATTGTCGATCTGCAAGAGTTGAGATTCTTGATTTGCTAGTCGCCGGTAACCATGTCGGGTCCATTAGATCGCTTTGCTAGGCCTTGTGAGTTGATTTTCTTTTCTTTTCTTTTCCTTTCCATGCCTTTTATTTTCAATGTTAGTATATAGCTATTTCTCTTGCTAAAAATTACTTTTTGACTTCCTTTGAATTTTTCAATTTGATGACTTTTGTTGACTGTATTGGATGAGATAGGTTGGAATTGTGCTGATTAGATACTGATGCATATAGTTGACCCCAATTAGTTCGGTATGGAGGCTTAGTGGTTGTTCTTCTTATTCTTTTTATCATAAGGATGGGGAAAAAGTATTTTTTTGTTGGATTGGTGTGTGTTTTTGAGAAAATCTGTAATATTAGAATGAAATTGGTTTTAAAACAGAGCAGAATAAATATAAATGGTTCACATAGTCGACTCCAAACTGGTTTCGATTGAGACGAAGTTGTTAAATCTCATCTTACGGAGGAATAAATATAATAAAAGAAATCAATGATTCACATAGTCGACTCCAAACTAGTTTCGAAGTTGTTGTTAATTTCTTAATCCTAAGGAGGAAAAAATATAATTAATATGTTATTTTGGCTATGTCCATCACAATGAGTTTCGGTGGAAGAGTGAATTTTGACCAAACACTATGAACATAAGGGTGATTGAATTGTGGAGTGGTTGAGAAAGATCATTCAATTTTAAGTCAAACATAGTATCTATTCCATCTTAACTAATTGTTTGTTTAGAGCATAAGTTACAATTGCTTGCAAGTTTAAATTTCGAACACGTATAGAAGCTTCCTTATAAAATAAAATAAAACTATAGAGACACAAATGAAAATTGGAGAAATATGTAATAGAGAGGACTGTTGATTTTTTTGTTTATTTTTAAATAGCAATGAGCTTTTAGATGAGTTTGTCAAACTTATTTAGTTCTGTACTTTGCTGAATTCTAATTGACTTATGCCGAGGACTTGCCCTTTTCGATATTCTTGACTTGATTTTCCTGCTCCTAATTTTATCTGCCACTTGACAGGCTTTGAGGGGTCATCTACACATGATGAGAAAAGAGAGAGAAAATCTGATTTTGAGAATTCAGAGGATGAGAGGAGGACGAGAATTGGTTCCTTGAAAAAGAAAGCATTGAATGCATCAACAAAATTCAAACATTCACTTAAGAAGAAAAGTAGTAGAAGAAAAAGCGATGGACGAGTGAGCTCAGTTTCCATCGAGGATATTCGGGATGCTGAGGAGCTACAGGCTGTTGATCAGTTTAGGCAAACATTACTTTTGGATGAGTTGTTACCTGAGAGACATGATGACTACTATATGATGTTGAGGTAATGTCCTCGTACCTTTAATATCTACATGCATGTCTGTGCAATGTGATAAGATCTATGCTGCATTGAGTTTAGTGTGATACTTTTGAGTGTCTAGAGACATTTGGATTATACCTTTCATGTTTGATAATTTATTCATATAGATTTTGTGTGAAAATTGGATGTGTTTGTCAATTTTGTTAAAAAACTTTTTTACAGGCTTGCCACAATTGGAACAAAAGATAGATCAAATGTGAGTATAGATGTTTAAATTTATTATTGGTCAAAATGAAAGCACATATATACATGGATGCTTGCAGGCATACAGAGTGTTAATCAGGATTCAGATCTAGAATTTTCTGGTTGTTTCTTCTTGATGTCCAGTTCAGCAGCATTCCAATTTATTAACAACTGTTCTGTGTTTGTCACAGGTTCTTAAAAGCTAGGAAGTTTGATATCGAGAAAGCGAAGCACATGTGGGCCGATATGCTTCAGTGGAGGAAAGATTTTGGGACTGACACAATTACGGAGGTAACGTTATTCAAAAGCGCGTATGGCTGGAACATTGTTCTTTATCATAGTTTTTATTGTATGTTTGTAAAATCACTTAGGCTAAAATGCTTTCCATACTTAATTATTCACCAGGATTTTGAATTCCCAGAGATGGAAGAAGTTGTAAAATATTATCCCCAAGGTTATCATGGGATTGATAAGGAGGGAAGACCAGTATATATTGAAATATTAGGGAAGGTTGATCCTAACAAACTCATGCAAGTCACATCCATGGATCGTTATGTAAAATACCACGTAAAGGAGTTCGAGAAAACCTTTTTAATAAAGTTTCCAGCTTGTACAATAGCTGCAAAAAGGCAGATCGATTCTAGCACTACCATTTTGGACGTTCAGGGAGTGGTAAGTTGCGTCTTGTTAGTTTTTCTATCTCTAACATTGATGATTTGCGAATCAGTTTTTGAGCAAATTAGATATTTTTCCTATCTTTATTCTCAATCATTGATTTTTCAGGGTTTGAAAAACTTTAGCAAGAGTGCAAGAGAGCTCATTTTGCGGCTCCAGAAGATTGATGGTGATAATTATCCCGAGGCATGATTTTATCCCCATCTGAATATATTATGAGGGTTTCCTAACTTTGGGATTGTTCACACATTTTCCTATTTTTTGATATGTGCAGACGCTTCATCAGATGTTCATAATCAATGCTGGGCCTGGGTTTAGGCTCCTGTGGAATACTGTTAAGAGTTTTCTGGACCCCAAGACGGCCTCCAAGATACATGTCTGTCAATGCTCTTCTTTCACTTGTGTTGTCTCTGTTTTAAAAAATGTGGTTGCATTTATGTAACTGTTTTTTGTGTGTTATAGGTTCTTGGGAACAAGTATCAGAATAAATTGCTTGAAATAGTTTATGCTAGGTAAAAGGAACTGAATTCTTATCCATTGGATTTTTTTTTTTTTATATTTGTTTGTTTGGTAGTACTGCTGATAGTTCCTAAATCGTTCTTCTGCTGATCTTTTATGCAGTGAGTTGCCAGATTTCATAGGTGGTACCTGTACATGTGCAGATCGAGGAGGTTGCATGCGTTCAGATAAAGGACCATGGCAAAATCCAGATATATTGAAGGTAGTTTCAAGGCCCTTGCAGCCAATGTAATGTTTTTTTCTGAGGATGCTCTGTTCGTCACATCTTCAGGAAGGCGTTCATCTCCAAGATGTTATTAATAATGAGAAACCATCTTTTTTGGTGACACAGATGTGTTTATATTTCAAACTAATGCCCCCCCCCCCCTTTTTTTTTTTGGGATGTAGATGATTGGTGAAACACGGCGTGCCAAGCAGCTTGTTAAAGTTTTAAATAGTGAAGGGAAGGTAGTTTATGCTAAGCCTCGCTACCCAATGGTAGGATCTGCCGTATTTCCAATTCTTTAAGAAATACTCCATATGGTTTGTATTCCTTGAAGATCAGTACTCATATTCTTTATTTTAGCAGGTGAAAGGTAGTAGTGACACCTCTACTGCAGAATCTGGATCTGAAGCTGAAGATATTGCTTCTCCAAAAGCTGTAAGGAGTTATTCACATCTTCGGCTTACTCCTGTCCGAGAAGAGGTATATTTTCCATTTTCGCTCAATTTCATGAGTTGGCTTTTCTTTTACTGAAAGGAATCGTCTGGACATCACTTTATAAAAGAACTTCTGGACATCAAATCACAGTTGTCTATTTGACGTTCTTGTTTGAGATGAGCCTGAGATACAAGATTGTGTCACTTAGATTAATCACATTCACTTTCCTTTCTTGAATATGAAGTTGAGTACATTATCTGTTATGTCATATTTAATTTTTGCTCGTCGTCAAACAGGCTAAGGCTATTGGAATGCCTGGCTACACCACAAACTTCCCAGGATATGATGAATATGTTCCCATGGTTGACAAGGCTGTTGATTCTGCATGGAAGAGGGAACCATCCCTTCAAAGACCCTCCACCCCCAAAGGTTAGAATTATTGGGAAAATGCACTGCTTTATGTATACACTATGAAAGGGAGGAGGCGGGAGGGGAGGAAGCATAAATATTGCTGAATTTGTATAGTTAATTCAAGTGGTAGTTAAATCTTTCTTCTTGCACTTAGTCAAGGAAAAGCTCACTGTTAGGTGTACAATTCCATGGCTAACTTGAACATGTTATGCCTACTTGTTTGCCTACTACAACAGTTCTCTTGATAAACTTTTTAATTTTTATTGACATGATTTCCATCTCTATTTACCTTTTCCAGCGATGCTTCCACCAGCAGACTCCCAAAAGCCTGCAGAAGGTCTTCATGCTCGAGTTTTAGGACTTCTTATGGCCTTCTTCATGACTGTGTTGATGCTTTTCCGCTCAGTTACATCCTGTGTTACCAAGAAATTTCAAGATGCATCGACTGTTGAGGACCAAGCTGTTCAAAACTTTACTTTTGATGCTAGCCCTAAAGAGGAGTTTCGGCCCCCTTCACCTACTCCAGACTTTACAGAAGCCCAACTGCTCTCCGTTGTTCTCAAGAGACTGGGTGAACTTGAAGACAAAGTACATACGCTTCAAGATAAGCCATCTGAGATGCCTTATGAGAAAGCGGAATTGCTAAATGCAGCTGTTTGCCGAGTGGATGCCTTAGAAGCTGAGTTAATAGCAACCAAGAAGGTAACAGTTTATGATGTCCCTATATATAAGCAAAGGGAAATCAACAGTCCCTCTTAATAGCACGTTAATGTGTTTTCTGTTTATATGATTGTGCAACTGTTAATTTACGTAGTTTATAATTTGAATTTTGTTGTGGCATTTAGTTGTATATAAACTTTGTACTTTGAACTGTTTGTCGAGGCCTAGAAGAATAGTAGACAGATAAGGAGAGGGAAGAAAGAGTTTGGGGTGGTCAAGTGTTTGCTTTTTCCGGCAAGAGATAAAATTGTATGTTGTTGAATGCCAGAATAAGCATTTTATTAAATGTAATTATGTATGGTTGAATATAACAGCTTCTTATCATGTCACAAACTTTTTTATCTCGTCGTTCTTGAGTCAATAACTCCTCCTTCCCTGCTTGTTTCTGGTTGAACAGGCATTACACGAGGCTTTGATGAGGCAAGAAGAACTTCTCGCTTACATTGATGGTCAAGAAGCTGCCAAGTTCCAGGTGAGTTTCTGTTATTGCATGCTATTTGAACAACATCAGAGTAGTGCCGAGAAGAAAAACTAATTCGAGAAAATGTTACCAATTTTTTTTAAAAAAAACTAATACGAGAAAACAATTTTTTTGAATAGAAATGTGCATGCACTTTCCCTTCGCGTGGTTCCATAATTTGCGTTTTATTGCTAATTTGCATCCATAATGCCTTGTTCTGCAGAAAAAGAAGTTTTGCTTTTAAGATGAAGATGCTTCAGGACGTGGATCTCGGATTTTCAAATGTAGTATCCAAATGAGATACATATTTGTAACGTGTGTTGGCAATACTCCCAGTCATTGTGCAGTGGATCTGTGTTGAGTGTTTCCTTCTCTTTTTTTCTGTAAGTTTGCTGTGAGTTTGTTTTTAACATACTGAAGTAACATTTGAAAGTGTTTTAACTCACAATCACCAACTGTGTTATATTCAATTAGAAACAACACAAACATTTCTGCGGATATCGATTTTCTATTTCCTATTTCCTAAACACGAGCAATGAAACGTTTCTCCATCTGTGTGAATTGAAGTGAAACAATGAAGCTAAAAGCTCATTTAAACAAACAAAATGAAGAACAATAGAATAGAAGAGGTAAAAAGGTAGAAGTTAATGGCAAATAATGATTTATAAGAATTTGCACGAGTAAATTACTCATCTTTGTATCTTAAAGAACAAATCTAACCTTGATACTTGACAAGAATCTAATGTTTGTAGTGAAAAATGTTGCTGCCATGGAAAACAAGACTGTAATATGAACAAAAGCAAACAGCGAACTGCTTTCATCTTTCTTACAGAAAATACAAGCAGATGTATGTAATGTGCCATAATATACGGCATTTACAATTAGAGCTCCAAAGGAGAGGGTGAACAGTAAATCTCGCTGAAGAGGATAGAAAGCTAGTGCAGTAGTGCTCGTGAATACCACAGCAAGTAATGTGAAAAATATTCAAGTTTACAAAGTTAATTTTACAAATATGTGAGAGATCATGCAAACAGCATTTCTTGGGGGGGGGGGGGGGGAAATCACTATCTCTACATCTATCTAAAGAAATTCAAACAGCCCTATAATTTTCCAATTTGGTAAACTTTTTGAGGCTTTTGCGCTTAGAAAAGCAAGAACTTTTTCTTCTTCTTTTTCTTCTCAAGGGCGGATAGGAGCTCTTGTTGACGAACAAGAGCTTGGTCAAGAGCCTGCCAGTTAAAAAGTTAAAAAATATATGTTAGGCATTATTCAATCACTCAAATTGAATTTGTTTCAAAATATCTGACATTTTTTGAGATTTAGATTTACTTTTTCTTAAAAACTACCCTTAATGTTCCAATTAGTGGGGAGTTAATTAATTGAGACGTTTAAAGAGAGATAAAAGGTAATTTAGATAAGTACTCTTATGATCAAGACTAAATGTCCTCTTAAGGGGTGTGAAAAAACCTTAAAAGACGGATAATATGGATCAACAGTAGTAATGATCAAGAAAAGCAAATAATACCTGCTTGGTAGCTAAAAGTTCTTGCTCCAAACTATCAACCCGGTTGATGGCACTGTTAAGCATTTCCTCTTTCTCAGGTGGCATAGAAGAAGGTTTGTGGCTAAGAGTAATGACTTTATCTTCGAGCTCTTCCATGCGTTTCATCATGCTAATGTAATCTTTTGTCGAGATGACATGTCCATGATGAGCTTGTTCTTTAACCATGTCAGCACTACACAAAGAACCAGCCAAAAGGGTAGCATCCGTAAGTTTCCTTGGCATGTTTTTAGTCATCCGAACCAATGTCACAATGCCCATGACTAAAGTCATTACTCCACTGAATACGGGGTTGCCAAATCCTTCTTGTGACTTACAAGCATCGTGGACGGGGTAGAAATCTGTTGCTCAAAAGATAAGAGGAATACGAGTTACAGTATTTTGATACCTTTCTCTTAATGACATGAATAGCTACGACAAATTTTGATAGGTTTAAAACCATAAGTTCTGAAGGTATTTTTGTATGTGACATTAAGTTTTTCTTTATTTTTTGAACTTCTTGTCCAGTCAAATCATCAATATATATAATAAAACGAGGGAGTAACATAATATTAGTAGGCTGAGGAGAAAAACAATAGGTCTGGTTCAGTTTGGTATTTGAATAGCTAAATATCAGCTGCACAATGAGAGAAGAAATTGTGTACCTTTAGAATTGGCTAAGTTGACAGCTTTTACAGCTTTAGGCCAAGTTGCATCAACAGACTTTTCCACAATAGGGATATCAAACTGAAAAGTAAACAAAACACAGTTTGGTTAAGGCCAATAGGATGAACTACTGGTGTTACAATATGAACTTTGCTCATTTGTCCCAAAAACTTTGGATGAAGAAGGGACTTACTTCCTCGTGAACAGGTGAAAGATGGTTATGTGCCATATTATCCCGTTGAACCTTGGAGGAGTCAGTTTCCTTTTTAAAAGAAACGCTCTTCTTTACGTTCTGCAATATTGAAGGACTTCGTTACTCATCTGATGTATTTAATCACTTCATAATTATTATATGAAGAATAAAAGTAACTGAGAAAACAACAGAGATGGCTGAGAGAATACACACCTTGGCATCTTCATCCTCTGGGATAGTTTTCTCATCCATTGAGATCACAATTTTGTGTGAAGAACATTTATGCTCACCATTGTGAACCATCTGGCATCAAACGAAAGAAAGGACAATATGGGAAAGTTAAGTACCGATTCACCATTTTGGAGGCTAGGCCCAAGTATGATAGAGAATTTACTCTTATGAATGTAAAATTATAAAGTTGGAAGCTACCCTCATTATTTCTGGATCATTCCATGGACCTTTATCAGAAAGCATGCATCCTCCTTCGTCAGCACAAGTACATGTTCCACCTAAGAACTCCGGTAATTCACTGGTACAATCAAACCAAATTTAGGCTCTATGCAGATAATATAATCGGCATTAAGAGTATATTTAGTACATAGAGTTACCTGGCATCAATTACTTCAAGCAACTTGCTCTGGTATTTATTGCCTAGAACCTGGAAGAAAGAATGAAATTTCTGTTATTCTAACGAAAAAAACAGAAATAGTGCTTGGAATTGAAGATGACTATATATGGGCTTACATGGATCTTTTGAGTGGTCTTTGGGTCAAGAAATGACTTGACAGAGTTCCACAAGAGCCTGAATCCAGAACCGGCATTGATGATGTACATTCGGCACAAGCTCTAGAAATCAAATAAATGATTCAATTAAACAAGGGGACTTAAAAACTCTTATTAACATATGAATGCCTGTTATGCAGGGATTTAGCTGAGTGATAGAGAAAGAAGTACCTCGGGGTAATTGTTACCATCAATAGCCTGGAGGCGTTGAATGAGATCCCTTGCTGACTTGTTGAAGTTTTTAAATCCCTGGGGTATTCATGTAGATTAAATACGTAGATTAAATTAGTAACATGAAAAATAAGACAGGTTATCTGATACAACAGATTAAACATATTGATGTAAAAAATTTTAACACTATTAATGTATATACTCCTTCTGTCCCAATTTATGTGAAGGTGTACGACTGTTCATAGAGTTTAAGAAATTTAAAATAAGCTTTGGATACTTGTCTGGCCATAAATAATCTCATTAAGGGTAAAAAGGAAAGGTTAAATTGTTACTTAATATAGAAATTGACTAAAAAGGAAAGAGAGAGTTAAATACTTCTTATTTTTAGTAGTTTTGTGATCCAATCATACCACTCCTTGGACATCCAGGATAGTTGTGCTTGTGTCAATGTGTCTTTTGGCTGCAAGCGAGCAGGCAGGCATCTTCTCGTTAATGGTCCTTTCAAACTCCTGTACATGGTACTTGAGGTATCTGTCCATTGTTGTGGCTTGCAATAGCTTGACAGAATCTACTTGACCAATTCTTTCAATGTAAACTGGTCTCCCTTCTTTGTCAACTCCATGATGCCCTTGTGGATAGTACTTTAGAACCTCTTCCTTTTCCTTGAAGTCGAAGTCCTAATCAAGATGTGCAAAATGTTAGTCAATTCCTAAAAAATTGAGATTATAGGTCTTCCAACAAATTTATCACTAGCATTATCAAAAATACCTCTGTGATGGTGTCTGCACCAAATTCCCTTCTCCACTGGAGCATATCAGCCCACATCTGCTTTGTTTTCTCGATATCAAATTTTCTAGCCTTCAAGAACCTGTGTCATTGTTCACAATGAAATCTTGTTATGAATTGTTATAGAAAGGAAAAGATTAAATAATTTTTTTTTTTGTGAAATAGTAAATATTAAGGAAAATATCAAAATTTACCCTTCTACTTTATGAAGTATCTTTATTTTACATTTCGTTATAATTTGGGACATTCATATCATTGTCAATAGCAAATCGTCTCGTCTTTGCCCTTAAGTTTAACGGAGCACCACTATAAAGTAGGTGGATTCCACGTGTCATAACACGTCCGAAAAAAAGGTTCAAATTTACCTACCTCTCTACTTTTCATTGGTTTAAAAGTACCCTTGTTATACTCATGTTGGAGTTACGAAACAAGAATATGAATAGTCCTAATGTTTAAGGAAAGGTAAAATAAAGATATTTCGTATAACATAAAGAGTATTTTTGAGTTGGTCACCTTAGCATCAAATGATAATCATCATGTTTCGCAGGAAGTAATTCCTCAAGGATAAGAGCTTGACGTAAGGCATCAACTGCCTTTATTTCCTCAGCATCATGCTCATCTTCAAAAACAACGACAGACATGACTCTGCTGTTTCTACGACCCCTTTTTGTTAGAGAGTTTCTAAACTTGGTGGAGGCATTAATTGCCGCTTTCTTGATAGACCCAAGCCTTGTCTTCCTCTCATCTTCTGCGTCAATGTCAATCCTTTCTAGACCTGTGAAATAAGAAACATAAGCAGATGGCATATGATAGCTGAGAATCAAGTTGATAGAGCTTTTATAGCCTTAGGACATCCAAAAAGGACAATAAAATGCTAGGCATGGACTAACAACAAAACAAAATGTGGTTCAAACTTGTGAAATTTTTGCATATTCTGAAAAGAACGACCGAGTTACTTGGTATATGTGCTCAAGGTCGAGCTAGATGGGCACAAGGGGTTCAACCACTTACTTAGGAAAATTATACAGCGTTAATATGGCAAAAAAAATTATTTTGCATATATATATATATATAAATCGTTGAATCTCCTATACATAGTGAAAGATTATAGTATAGTGACAAAGATGGTTCAAGAATTGCTTTAAAATAACAGGCGTTCCTGACTCTGCCATTGTTTATGTTGGTGGTAGAACAATCGAAGTACGCCACCTTTATTTGAAAAAAATAAAAAGAACAGATGAAGGATGGACTACAAAGATTTTAGAGCCTTTACACATTCTAAAACCAGATAGTCATCTAGTCCAATGTAAGGCAACCGCACAAGATTCTTCAAGTTCATAACAAGATCATGAAGATGGATAAAACATCAAATTTGAATCAAGATTCAGGGTACAAATTAAATGCAGCAAAGGTTAGAAAAACTTACTTGGCCTGATAGGTCTTTCAAGAGGTCCTGACTTGTAGTCACTCATGATTGCAATAAGCTAGCTGTGAGCTTGTGGATATATTGGTGATATTTTGTGATAAATTAGAGTTTTAATCTCTTGCCTAATACCTACACCTCTCAAGCAAAAAAACAAAGTCAGAGAAGAAAAAACATTTGACAGCATCAGCATAAATTTGGCACGAACATAACTTCACCAATATAAATAGAGAAGGCATAGAAAAATATCAAGAGACCAAAAACAAAACAAAAATAACTTAATTCAATACAATTTGGTGGGGTGTGTGTGGGGTGTATATATCAAAGAACTTTAAGTCATTAATTCCTAGAATTTTCTAAGAACTAGGAAAAAATAAAGAACATCTCAGATCATACAAGGAGACAATAACTCAATCCTCAATTAATACTAGAAAATCTAACATAATGCACATTTAGGATTGTATGTGTCTGTCTCTAACATCACGTTAAGAAAATGGACATTGAGCGCTATAATTGTTCAAAACAATATAACCACACACCAGTTCAAACTTTCAACCAATGTAGAAGAATCTAACAATTAAATTGTGACATGCAAGAAAAATATGAAGGGAAGGAAAATTAAGGAGACGAAGAAGAAATAATGAGGAAGAGAATGGAGATGATTATTATTACCAGTGACATAAGTGGCAGGGACATTTGAGAAATTAGGGAGGGAGTTGTCTTATATAACCGAATTATTAGTTTCCTAAAGTATTGGTGTCCCAATAACTTAGCTAATGGACAAGCGATAATTTTTCTTTCTATTTTTCTAATCAGAAATTATTAAAACATAAATGCGCCGACACCTACCACTGATAATCTGGTTTGGAGATAGAATTAAACATGCTGATTTGGATAGAGAATTTGAAAATTACTGGTAATTATTTATTTATGATTTGACGAGGTCCTCACCTAAGTCAATATACAGCTAAGCTATTTTCTTCTTCGTGTTTTTTGCGTAGTGCGAGCCACTATGTTCAAATTATAGGTACTCTTCCCACGCTGTGTTAATGGATCGATTTCACTAGCAGAGCACTTTCTTCAATGTGCGCAAAGAGAGATGCCACTTTCAATGATGGACACCGGCCTTTGTGTTAAAGTAGCATTGAGTTTCGCTTGGAAACCGGCAAGTTTCGAGTTTCCAAATAAGTGAAAGCCTTACATTACTTTTGCTTTTTAATGTCATTGTCATCAATGACACGATTATTATTTAAAGAATTAAATTTTTTATTTTTATTGTGTTCTCTCAAATGTAAATATTTTTAGCTATAAAAATTCGCGACTTGTTGTATTTCCTACATATGTAATTTAGTGAGAAATCGGTATTTAATTAACCTGCCCGAAGTTAAGGAAAACCAATTATATACCTTATCCTATCACTTATAGGCGGTTGACCATTTTTTAATCGCTCGAAAAAGAAATTGTATTTTTCATGTTTTGAGAGTTAAATCACTCAAAAAAGTAAGTAAGAGACTGAAAAGAAAACTATATTACTTGAAACTTGATCAACCATACTAGTGTTAACAAACTGCGATGTAAAATTTATGTGTAGTGAGTATACATGTTTGATTTATTTCGAAAATGTTTCAATAATGCTGATGAATTATCATGTCTCTAATATGTTACATTTGGTTCACGAGATAGCATTAAATTTTCCATTATTCCAAAACTTACATGTGAGCCAAATTATTGAAATTCATTATGCATTCTTAGATTGAGAGTTATTAAGACATTGGTATCAATACATATGGGGTGAAGGAGGTTGGTGGTTGATCAATTTGTCTTGTTTAATATAATATTCAAATTAGTTAAGGGGCCATTATTTTGGTTATATTCTCTGAAATTTATTAAAATTGATGATTAATAAACCAACATTATCAAGCTTAGATCACCCCAAGTCAATTGCCAATGAATCTAGCGTAATGCTACTCCACTAAGTGGCATTGCAAGCTTGCAACTTGTTGGCAAATGGACAGTGTATCACTAATTACATTAAATGTAGTACTACATTAAATCAATTATGTATTTTATATTTCTGATCCCTCTTAATAACTGGCACCAAAGTCTATCATAAATTTTATTTTTCTTAATAAAAAAAACAGCTCTACAAGAATATTCTCATAGACAAGGGAATAATAGAGCAAGAAGTTTTAAAATGTGAAAGAGAAATGAGGTTGACTCCATTGGTCACTTAACCGTACAACATATCTTGACAACACGTTCTATTTATGTATTGTCAATGAGAAGGTTTACATCAATAAAGTTATTTCAACCATTTAGAACACGATTTTTCCAAAAAGTAAAATTCACTCTTTAGTAGACAAATGAATTGGCAATTGAAATCAGTCAACTTTTAACAAGTAAAGTTCGTTTTGTTTCTCATCTAGTCTTTCACAAGTACTTTAAGGTTGCTTTTATTATTGCCTTTTGAGTGACAGAGATGTGCCTAAAAGTTGCAAGTCCGTAGAATTTAATTACATAAAAAGAAATATTTATATAAACTAAGAATCGAAAATCGTCCTTTGATATTTGTTATTCTATGATGTTTCTTGTACTTCGATTATCTTATGATTTGTGACAGTTATATTATTGTTCCTTTTTTTTTGTTGTATGATTTATGTTATTATGTGTTGTTTCTTTACTTCTGTTATTTATTTTCCCGGATTGTTTTTCTTTGCTTTCTTTTAGCAAGGGTCTATCGGATACAACCTCTCTAGCTTCCAAGGTAGGGGTAATGTCTCCGTACACTTCATCATCCCTAGACCCACTTATGAGATTACACTGGATATGTTGTTGTTGTTGAATAAACTTTTGTGTGAGATAGGTTGGAGTTGCTACTACGCGCTCAGTGCTAGGAAAAAGGGCAAAATATAAACTTGGTAAAGCCTTCCTTAGTGTTATGCTTCTAGGTAGCTTTGTGTATTATCTAGTTATCTGGTGTTGAATTAGTACTAGGTGTATATATCTAATGCCCATACTAGTTTAGGAAAACCGGTCCTATGTACGGGTTTATTTCCCAAAATCTTGGTTGGAAATCAAACAAAGAATGTCTAGTGGTTACATTAGTGAGTATTGCCGTTGTTACCGAAAGAAAAGAACCCTAATTTTTTTACCAGGACAAGCATTTCTAACTTGCCCACCTATAAAGGTGATGCCTTTTACCATTAACTCCTCAAATTTGTAATTCTCCTTTATAATATGAAAGAAATAATTCCTTGATTATTTATTATTTTCATCAATGCAGTATATATATAATTTATAATGAATGAGTATATACACAATTTACAATTTCCATAATATGGAAAATCATATTCCTATTCTACTCTTAAAACCCTATTCTATTTGTACAAGAATTCTACAAATATGATAAGTGTACAATGCTAATTAAATACAATAAATACTCCTAAAACCCGTGATATACACGGTCTCCTATTTGTCTTGTGTTTTCGTGATATACACGGTATACACAGGGAAGTGTATATAATGTGTATACCGTGTATATCACATGTATATTTATCAACTCCCACAGTCATAGCGGACGGTCTTCCTACGCTGAGACTGTCCCTAAAATCCTCAAATAGAACCGAGGGAAGACCCTTAGTAAAGATGTCTGCAATTTGATACCTGGAAGAGACATGACAGACGCGTACTTGTCCATGAGCTACCTTTTCACGAACAAAGTGGATATCCATCTCGATGTGTTTAGTGCGCTGATGTTGAACCGGATTACCAGTAAGATAGACTACACTAATATTATCACAATAAATCAAGGTAGCTTTCTGAATGAGACAATGAAGTTCTAAGAGAAGATTACGTAACCAACATGATTCATATACCACATTGGCTACCCCTCGATACTCGGCCTCTGCACTGGAGCGTGATAATGTAGACCAAGAGACCAAGTTATTACCAAGAAACATACAATAACCAGACGTGAAGCGTCTGGTATCTAGACAGTCACCCCCAATCAGCATCTGTATACGAGACAAGCGTAGAGGTCGACGACGGATATAGATGCAAGTCATAGTCAAGTGTTCCCTAGATATATCGTATAATGCGTTTGAGCGCATTCATGTGCTCAACTCTAGGATCATGCATAAACAAACACACCTGATGTACGACATACGTAATATCCGGTCTCATGAAAGTAAGATATTGAAGAGCCCATGCAATACTGCGATAGTGGGTGGGCTCCTCATAAGGTGAGTCAGCCGCAACACCCAACTTGAGTTTAGTATCAGCTGGAGTGGAACTAGACTTACACGAGGATATATCAGCCCGCTCAATTATTTCAGCGGCATACTTCCGTTGTAATAAGAATAACCCACCTGCATGACGAGTGACAGCAATCCCCAAAAAATAACTCCACGGCCCCAAGTCTTTCATAGCAAACTCAGAACTGAGTAGTGTCATTATAGACTTACGTAAATCATCAGAAGAAGTGGTCAAGATAATATCATTAGAGATGGCAGGTGGGTACAATTTTGCGGATTTCGCACCGCAACTTTAGCGGGTATAGGCCCAGTAACATTCTCCCCCGCCCCGCATCCAACCGCCTGCCCCATAAGCCCAGTAATAGTTGTAGCAATCCATAAGCCCATAAGCCCAATGCCAATAATAAGTGAGTAGGCAAAACCCTACTCACTTACACTTACTCCTTACTCAAGTTCAGCAGCCTTCACTCTTCGTGTCTTCACGCCTCTCTCTATCATTCACTCTTTAGTCTCTACCGACTATCGTCTCTCCTCCCTCTCTCGTTCTCCGTCACGCCGCCATCAGCCTTCACGCCTTCCTGTCCTTGAGACCCTGACAACATGTATTGATTAAGAGGACCTACTACTCTGAGAATAAAATGTTTGATTTTATTTTCATTTGTGATAAAATTTAGAAAAGCATTTTTGGTTTACAAACTATATGTTCTAATTTGATAACTGTGAACCAAATCAACTACTCTAAGCTGGTTGATTTTCAAACTGAACATGCCTTTTGGTTCTTTTAAGAACACAAATAATCAATTATGTTTTGGTAGTTATTTTCAAAGGAAAAAGTTCATATTTTGTTAAAACCAGCGTGCTTACATGCAATGCCCACTACTAAAGATGTGTCAACATCCTTCTAAAAATCCATCCCTTTTATTTTTCTTGGTGCAAGTTTATCATGAATTTGTGTTTTGTATTATCTGAATATATTTAGGGCCTAAGTGATAGTTGTATTTATCTGAAAATGTTTAGTATAATGCTTTGTCCATGCATAACTTTTTAAAAATGTAATTGGATTTTGTGATGTTTTCTTCTAAACGACACCCATCACTAATTACTGACTGGAAAAGCACACCGTCGTAATGTAAATACAAAAGCACACCCATCACTAATTGTTGTTTTAAGTGCTCGAGATAATTTGTACAAATATCAACCACTTAGTGAAGGTTGGGATAAGGTTGTGAAAATATATGAACTATTGAAAGTGCTTAATGATATTACACCTCAATTTTCTGCCTCGACGTATCCTACTGCCAATATTTTTTTCCCTAGAATTTGTGAGATTAGAATCTTATTAACCAACTGGTTGTCTTCACCTACCATTTATATATAAAAAATGGTCGAGGTAATGCTAGAGAAATACAATAAGTATTGGTTAGATGTTAATGGTCTTATGGGGGTGTAGGTTCAAGATGGCTCTCATTCGGTTTTACTTTGCTAAAATTTATGATGTGCTTGATGTTGATATTGAGGTAAAAAGGATTTATGATTTTCTAAAGGAATTGGTGGATGAGTATGGGTACAAAATGGTAATAATCCAGCTAGTAGTAGCCACGTGTCTTCAATTGATGTTACAAGTAGTATGAGAATGGGGTACATGCAAGAGTTTGCACTGTTGACACCCAATTTTGTCTCGTCTTTTTTGATTTATTTATAATTTTAAATATTTTTGACACCTCAAAACAATTTTAATACACACACACACACACACACACACATATATATATATATATATATATATATATATCATAATAATAGTTTTTATCCTAAAATTCTATGTTATTTTATTTTCGCAAAACGACCACATTTTTTATTATAAATAAGCATTAAGCATCTCGCAAATATTGTTTTATTATTATCACATCGTTATATTTTATTTATATAATTTATATCTTTCACAAAACATCTTGTTAATAATAAACCCTTTTATTTATTTCACTCAATACTCATTTTTATCCTAACCCTCTAACATACCCAAATTTCACAAAAAATAGGCCCAGTCGGCCAAACCCGACCAGGCCCAACCGAAACTCCCCATTTCGGCCCACCCGAAAGGCCCAATCGGCCAAGCCATCCCCTTAATCCTCTTACCCCTTTAATCCCCTAACCTAAAAAGCAAAACAAAACAAAACAAAACACACCCTTTTCGCCCACCCACCCCAACCAAGTCGCCGAACCCATCACCTCCCCCAAAACCCGCCGACCCGACACCACCACCCTCCCCCCTCTGCTCTTGACACCGCCAGTCGCCAAACCCGTCACCTCACTAACCCATCCCCCCAAAATCCGCAACCCATACCCCAAAAATTAGATTTTGCCCCATTTTTATTTTGAAATTCGAACTCAAATTTTGTAATGGGTATGGGGGGTGAACGTTGGGGGGGGGGTACCATCTATAAAACTCCCCTCTTGTTCTTCATTTTGGGGGTCGAATTTTTAGGTCCGAAATCTTCTTAAGGTTGTTTGTTTCTTCTTTGCTTCATTTTAAAAGGGGGCTGGAAATCCGTTTTATTTGGGGGATTTCGGGTCTGAAAAATAAAAAGAAAAGGGTCGAAATCCGAAAAGAAAAAGCATAAAAAATTAAAGGTAAATTCGAATCCGAAATGGTTGGTTTGTTGTCAATCTTTGTTTAAAAAAAACTTTTGTTCCATAATTTTCAATCTGAAAATACCTTTTGAATACTGGTTTCAATCCCCAAAAATCTATTTTCTTTTTTTGTTGTTCTCTGTTTTCGGGTCGGGTCGGATTTTCAGGTCGAGTCGGGTCTGCTTTCTGTTTCGGGTTGAAACCAGTGCCGAAAATCCGAAAATAAGGTTAGTTCTTATATGATTTATTGTTAATGATTATCTTTTTTTTTTTTACCTTTGATTGGTTATCTGAAATTTGCAATGGAAACAAATGTGTTTCTGAGATTTGACACTGTTTTCCTGTTCTGTGGCTATGCTACTGACTTTATATTGTACTAATCGATTCGGGGTACTGTATTACTTTGCCTTGCTGCTATTTTCTTGATTCTAATGTGTTGGACTGATGCTGTGCGATTTTCAGTTTTCCGGTCACTGTTCCGGGTCGGGTTACTGTTCCGACGGGTAAAATTTTCAGAATTTTGTTTCAATATTTTGTTGTTGGTTATCTGAAAAATAAAAAAAATGTTTGATTCCGGGTCGGTTCTGTCCTATCTCATGTTGGAATTTCAGAAGCGGATTCGAATTCTGTTTCGATTCTAAAATTCAGAATTCGGGTCAGATGTTTTGATCGCGGACTGTTGGTTTATTTTGGTATTTGAATATCCATTACGTGGCTACTTTGTTATTTTACTGATTCGAACAAATACTACACTTAGACCAATGAAATTGAATTTGAGGTCGTGTCCCTTCGGAAAACGGTTCCCGGTTTCGGTTTGCTGTTTTGGGTATAATTTACTGATTTGAACATGATACTACACTTTGGCCGATGAAAAAATATTCGTCGATTTTTGAGGCCTCCACAGTTGGAAAGACGGAAATAAAACTTCTGGACAAGGATGAAACTTAATCTTTTTCCATCCGATAGACCAACATGTTCAGTAGGCAAGACAACTAAAATGACCAATGAGTGATATGTTCGCAGTCACGACGTGATTGGAATGATCTTTTCAAAATTAAAGTCTGAGCCTTTCGTAATAAAAACATTTATTATTTTGGATACGGACTCAAAGTTATTTATATTCAACTGTTTCGGGTCACTGGATCGGCCAATTAAGTGGTGCATAATGTACAGTGAGACTTCGTCATCTAAAAATTATACGAACTAGACACAAGACTATTCACTTAAGCAAACGGAAGTTGGGTTTCATCAAACATAACATGACAACTAATTATGATTTTATTAGACGATAAATCAAAACATTTGTAACCACGATGATTAGATGGATAAATCAAAAACATACAAGCGGCATAACAGACTTGAAGTTTGTTAATTGTAGTTGACGGAAATAGTGGATAACATAAACACCAAAATACCTTAAGATGTGAATACGAATGATTCTTACTATAGAGGATTTTAAGAGGAGATGCATATGCCAACCCTTTGGTAGAATCGTAAAAGTATGTTAAGGGGATAAGTAGTTATTTGTAGAGCATGACCCCAAACAACCCTTTGGTAGAATCGTAAAAGTATGTTAAGGGGATAAGTAGTTATTTGTAGAGCATGACCCCAAAAGGAAAGGGGTACGAAAGCACGGATCAATAAAGTTCAGACAATATTATTAATTGTTCGAATTTTTGCGTTCGGATTTTCCATTTTGTGAGGACGTACGAGGACAAGAGATATGAAAAATTATGCCAATAGCATCACAAAATTTTCGAAACACCCCATTATCATATTCTTTGTCATTATCACATTGAATATTTTTTATTTTCCGTTAGAATTGGGTACGGATGAATGCTCTAAATTTTAAGAATATGGAAAAAATTTGAGATTTTTTCGGTAACGGAAAGGTTTATAAAAAATTAGAATAATCATTCAAAAATAGAACATAATAACGATGGCCCACAGATCTGAGAACGGAAGAAGTCCATAAATCACTATGAATAATATCAAAAGACATCAAAGTACGAGAAGTAGAGGTTACAAATGGTAATCTAACATGTTTTTGTAAAGGACAAGAATGACAAATTGGAGTACTACGCGTACCCTTATAAGAAATAAAATTATTTTTATGCAAGGAAGAAACTATTGACGACCCAGGGTGACCCAAACGTGCATGCCACAATGAAGGAGCTAGAGCTGCAAATGTTGATGGCATGGTTTGACTCGAGAAACTGGTGGCGGGCGTGATTGAATAAAGATCTCCCCTACTATTGCATCTCATTAGAGGTATCTCCGTTTTGAAATCCTTCACAGAAAATCCAAATGATTCATAATTAACAGAAATCCAATTCTCAGTGGTAAATTTTTGGACTAGACACCAATTTTTTTTAATTAAGTTAGGGGCATGAAAGGTATTTTTTAAGACAAGAGGAGGATGTGGGGGAGACAAAGTTGTATGACCGGAACCACGAATTGGAATGTAATTATCATTATCAATAATAATGCCACGATTACTGCTCAAATTGAAATAAGACGAAAGAGTACCTTGGTAGGACGTCATGTGAGAAGTGGTGTCGGTGTCCATGTACCAATTCGCATCTGGAGGATTTAATCCCAGTGTATGCATAGCGGTCTCTATATCTGTGGGTGTTGGGATCCGATTCAAGGCCTGCTGGGCTGAGGCCCCAGCAGAACGACATGCTGACCCGACCCGGAACGCTACTGGTAAGAACCTAAGAAATTGGGCCTATAACGAGGCTGGATCGGGGCCCAAGGTTGCTGGAAATAATTGGGAGGGCAGTAGGCGAGACTGAGCCAATGGCAACTGGTCCAGGCCCACTGCCAAGGGGCCCAAGGTTGAGACCAAGCGGGCTGGGGCCCAGAACCCCGAGGCCCACCCCGGTGTTGTTACTGTTCCCGCCGGCGTTGCTACTGTTCCGTCGCTACTGTTGTTGCCGCCGCGATTTTTGTTATTATTTTTACGGTTTTGACCCTTCTTCACGCCACCGTTGTTACAGTTTTGGCCTGAATTGTCAACACACCCGTGAGAGTTATCGGATGAAGTCATCATCGCTACAGTACTGGCGCCGGTAGCTGCCTTTTTTGCCAAGCCGACTTCTTCTAACGTGAGCATCGAACGAGCTTGATAAAAAGGTTGAAGGGGAATACTTTGACGGAGGAGAGTCCTAATGCCATTATAAGCCTCAGATAGGCCTGCAACCATTTGTAGAACAAGACGATTATTGGTAACTGGAGCTCCAACGTTACAGAGTGGTCTACCAATTCCTTGAGCCGTTTACAATAAGTCGAAACATTCGAGAAATCTTCTATGTTGCTTGTGAAAATTCTTGCTCAAGTGTGATAACTCGGGAATGTTGGTTATCCTGGAATATGTCACGCAATCTATTCCAGGTAGTCATAGCCGTAGTGTCTGGTTCAATGATCGTCTGTAAAAAGTCGATAGAAATAGTGGAGTAAATCCACTAAAGGACGGTATCATCAAGAGTGATCCATAACTGAGGATCCCCGCGGGTGGAGGGACATCGGGAGGAATTATGTGATGAAAGACTTGATGTGAGATTGCGTGAATTTTGAACAATTCTGCCCACGTCGCATATTGGACGTTTTTCATCTCAAGAACAGTAGAGATGTGGTTCTTGATGTTGGAAACAGTAAGTGCAGGATGAAACATGTTCTTTGACGTAGACATAACAAAAGAACAATAGGTGAATGAGAGATTTGGAAGAAAATTTGGGAAGAGAGTAGGTAAGGTTGCACGTTTTTCGAGAATGGATAGAAAACTGACGCAGCAGAAGAGAGGAAAATCGGTAGATGCACCTAGACTTCTGATACCATGAAAGAAATAATCCTTTGATTATTTTCATTAATGAATGAGTATATATATAATTTACAATAAATGAATATATACACAATTTACAGTTTTCATAATATGAAAAATCTTATTCCTATTCTACTCTAAAAACCCTTTTCTATTAGTACAAGAATTCTACAAATATGGTAAGTGTACAATGCTAATTAAATACAACAAATACTCCTAAAACTCGTGATATACACGGTCTCCTATTTGGCTTGTGTTTCCGTGATATACACGGTATACACAGGGCAATATATATGCCGTGTATACTGTGTATATCACGGGTATATTTATGAGACTTTATATTAAACTTTGGACTCAAACACACTACACTTTTTTTTAACCAAGACTTTTGTAACCTGACTTTGATTACTTCTATTTAGCTAGGACACTGTAGTGCACTTGTAACACGCTGTAAGGATTTGGCGAGGAAGTTGAGCAAACATTGAAATCTATCCTCTTTGTTTTCTCTATACGTGCTTTTTTATACATTTTATTTTAATGGGATTGTTGTTCTTTTGGCCACCCGCCTTTACATTGTATTAAGCTGATTCATCAACTTTTCTAGCGTAGGTGTATTTTTAATGGAAATGGAAAGCTGTTGGAGGATCTTGTGCTAGCTGCCCAAGAAGGTGTGTTAGTAAACATCGACAGTGAATTTTGACTTGGATAACATTGTAGCAGCTGCAAGGCTTGCTGGGAAGAAAGTTAATGTGCTACTCAGGATTAATCCAGATGTGGATCCCCAGGTATTCACGTGCCATGATATGAAAGCTTAACTGATTTTAATGCTTGGTTTTCTGCTTATTCCACTACCATTTCCACTCCGTGCTCAGCTATCTGGCAAACATTTTATTAATCAACATGATCAGGTTACTGCTTTAGATAACGTTGTCTTTCACATCTAGAGAATGAAAATAATAATTACACTAATAACACTTGGTACCTATTGCTGGTGGGGTGGGAGGTGGCAGGTATCCCATAGTATTAGTCGAGGTGTGCGCAAGCTGGTCCAGACACCACGGATATCAAAAAAAAAATTACATTAATCAAAGTTGATCCAGAAATGGGGGATTTCAAGTTTTGCCAAATTAGGATTACAACATTGATACAAATTCGTAAAATTCTATTACTTTTATTTGAAAAAAACTATACAAGTTTTCTCCCACTAAATCTGGATTTTGGAGTTGCCAAACATTTGCTAATATTTTTCGTACTGACTGATGTATCACTTTGCGAGCAATAGTTTTGGTACAGACTTTTTTTAGTGTGTTAGGTTCATCCTTATGTTGCCACCGGCAATAAGAGCTCCAAATTTGGCATCAGAAATGAGAAGCTTCAATGGTTTCTAGGCTGTCAAGGCACATACCAAGGTAATATTAGGATTGTCTGCATTTAATTATTTATAACATGAATTGGACCACTCTATAGAATTCACATTTTTGCCATGTATGTGTTCCTTTATTTGGATAGTATATTGACTTGGCTGTTTAGTATCTGTAGTTAAGTGTAGTACCAATGGGAAGTATGAATCATGAAATATCTTATAATGCTTTATCGGGTGTCATCTATTTGGTGGCTGGCATTCCCTTGTTGCCATCTGCTCAACACTAAAAGATACAAATCAAATTTAAGTTCATTTATAACCTATTCATTAATCACCCAAGGGTGTGGCCTTGTGGTCAATGGAGTGGGTTGAGCACCATGAGGTTTCAGGGTCAATTTCCATCAGAGACAAATACACTATGTGATTTCTTCCCATCTGTTCTAGCCTTGGTAGACAGAGTTAATCAAGGTGCGCACAAGCTGCCCGGACACCACGGTTATAAAAAAAAGTAACTTATTCATTAATAACTATGTGCTCCCATTACCCCCTCTTGTGTTCTATTACTTTCTGAAGGAGTTGAAGTCATAAGAAAAATATATTTTTTTGATCGGTGAAGTCATAAGAAAAATATTTGAAGGGGGGAAATTGCAGGAATTATCATCCATTATGCATATCTGACTCCCCTCCATTTTAATATCTCTGCCAATCTACAGTTCGTGGAAGTACGATTTGCATGTTCAACAAGTAATAATGTAATATGTTGGTGGAACCCTATGTTACGTTTCTCTTTAGGCGAACTTGCACATTAGATACCATATGTAGCAGATCCTTTATTGGTTATATAAATATGCTGCTATATGCAATATATCTTTTAGTACTATTTTGTAATATCTCAATGGTGGATGACATTACTCCCAATGTTTTGTTGACCTAAAACTTGGTTGTCTTTTCCAGGTAGACATTTTTCGAGATGTTGCTGTCTTGATGGTGAACTACATTGACGAAATTCGATCCCAAGGATTTGAAATTGATTACCTGAATATTGGAGGTGGTTTAGGGATTGATTACTATCATTCTGGAGCCGTCCTTCCTTCGCCTAGAGATCTTATTAATACGGTAAAGTTTCTACCTCATTGGGTATGTTGTTACTTAATTCACTTGTTGAAAAGGCTTTGCAACATAGTGAAAGGCTACAATGGTATATCAGTATGCTAGAATTTTTGAATTTTTAATAAAATTAGAAGTTAGTGCTCAAACTGTGGGTCTAACGGTGTGGTTGAGCTGAAACTTCCTTTCATGTGTATTGCAGGTACGAGAATTGGTCCTTTCTCGAAACCTCAATCTCATTATTGAACCTGGAAGATCACTAATTGCAAACACATGCTGCTTGGTTAACAGAGTTACTGGAGTTAAAACCAATGGAACCAAAAACTTTATTGTGATTGATAGTAGTATGGCGGAGCTTATACGTCCAAGTCTTTATGATGCTTATCAGGTGAGGTTGCCAAATATTCTTCTTGCAGCTATCAGAATTAACTCCCCCCCCCCCCCCCTCTCAGTAAGCTAATGAATGGGGTATGCTCTTCTGTTAGCATATTTAACCAATTCCCCTTTCCCTTGATCTATATGCATGACTCTGCTATATTTCGTTTAATGGATTTCAAATGATATGCTTTCAGATCATTTTGTAACAGCTAAATGCATTTTCCCTAACTTTTTAAATTTATGTATCTATGTGATGCCAGTAATGAAATTTACTACTCCCTACGACGACAACAACAACAACATATCCAGTGAAATCCCACAAAGTGAATCTGGGGAGAGTAGAATATGCTAAGAAGGAATGATATCTTTTTATATTTAATAGAAACTTCAACTTTAAAATGCCTATTCTACCCACAAATATCTATGACTTATTTTAGAAAGTTTTTTATTTCTTAAACTCCGTGACCAGCCAAACACCGTCACATAAATTGGGACGGAGGGATTATTACTTCATCAAAAAAAAATCCCTTGATGACCGCTAACATCCTGGGGTCCCTGCTCCTTTCTCTTCTGAAGTTGTCCTATTCTTTGGTTTGGGGGGTGGGGGTAGATTTAACAATTATTTATTACTTTCCGGAGGTGTCTACTTAAAACGCTTGCACTGCAGAATTTTTGTGACGGGCTCACTCCAAAAAATGTTATGCTTCGTTCTTGTTACAATTGACGTTGTTCAAGTTTTTTGAAGTTGCTACTACCTGCTAGTACTTGTACTCATTATATGAGCATACAGTTTGGACCTCACACTTTATTTGACTGTGCATATATGATTTAGGCTTGCATGGATTTTATGATCTTCCCTGTGCTCTTACTCAGTTAATGATTTTTTGATTGCAGCACATAGAGCTTGTTTCCCCTGCACCATCGGAAGCTGCGATTTCTAAATTTGATGTTGTTGGTCCTGTATGTGAGTCGGCAGATTTCCTGGGAAAAGACCGTGAACTTCCCGCCCCTTCTAGGGTAATTTGTTTTGACCTCTTATAGCCTATTAGAAAAGGGCAAGATTTGCCCCAGAGGCACATTGCGAGTTGGTAAGTGACAAGGTGATTGAGGTACAACCACTCCGACGTCGCGGGTTCGAATCCGTGTGGTGACAGTCTTTGCTGAAATATTGCAAGGGATGTTGCTGGGTTCGTGTCCCGTTGGTCTTCTCCCTTGCAGGGCTGCCACTCGCGCATATCCTCGATTTACCTCCCACCTGGCCAAGGAGCCTCTGGTACAGGTGGGGGGTTTCGCCTTCGGGACTTTCCCCTTCACAAAGAAAAGGGCAAGATTTTGTGTCACTTCAGGATTTCCTGATACACGTTAAAGCCATACTAACTATGACATTTGAATTCAGGGCACTGGTTTGGTAGTTCACGATGCAGGTGCTTACTGCATGGCTATGGCATCAACTTACAATCTCAAGATGCGCCCACCTGAGTACTGGGTATATTGTCATAACCTTTTATTAAAAAAAATCTGCTCCTAATATTTAGGAAAACTTGTCCAATTTGCTTCGTAGTTTGTTTTGATTTAGGTTTAGCTTTTTATTTTTTGCTTTATTCTTTGTAATATATTTTCTTGAATTGATATTCAATAATAACTTTGATTTACAATTTTAGAACTCAGAAAATTTTCTCTAAATTTCTTGCTTATGCTCTCCTTTCTTTTATTGACAATCAAAATGGTTAGGCGGTTAGATATGCCTTTATGTTCATTCAAAATTCTGAGAATTTTGTACTTGTGATGTGGTTTCTCATTTATGATAATATGGAGCACAATTTGCTTTGTCTAGCCCTTCCATAGAGTAAGTTTATCTTTTTTCGTAGAACATTATTTTCCTTATAGGATTATTATTTCTTACACAGTAATTGTTAAATTCATTATCCAATACTTGGCGACTTTCACAGGTTGTTGAACATGATAAATTATCTAAATCCAATGCTTCTTACGTCATTTGTAATGTCTGTTTGTGCGTGAGTGATCCTCTATATATTTTTGAGATAGCAACTACATTGAAACTGCAAAAAATTATAGGTTGTGAAACATAAATATCTGAACTCTAAACAATTAATAATTTAACTAATATGTACTAATTTATAACTCATAATTGTTATATTTAATTTACAGAAAGGGTCTTGCAATTCATTTTTCCTTGTAGAAATCAAAGAAAAAAATTGTACTTTGTTTAACGTTAATTGCTATTTTTAATAATTTGTTCTTTAGATCGAAGGATGGATTCTATAAACGAAATAGGGAGACCATAAGAAGGCACGGTGTTTGAGTTTTGACAACATGGCTCTGAAATAAATACTACTTAAGACCCATGTGGAAAGATCATAAAATGGTATACCTTTTCTCAATCCAATTCTAATTGCAGTATATGACTACCAATATATAAGGGTACTAAATTAAATTACCACTTGAAAATAAGACCACGGTAAGATTTTGAATAAAACGCAGAAGTCCTCTAAAAGTGAAAGTATATATGTCCTAGAGACAATCATTATTAGTGACAAATGTACTTGAACACATTCGTATTATTAATAAGATTAATATTTATGACATTTACAATTATTGAATTGTTATTTGATTGTTTGTAATTATTCATTAATATGCATCCCTTGAGCTTACGTTGTCATTAATAGAGTGAGATATTGATGATAGAGCGTAACTCTAAAATAGCCTCGACTAATGATTATCGAGAATGTGATATCGATGATATATTATAAATCGACATGTGATCTGCGTCACATTCTTAGAGAATGTAGCATGTTTCACCTGCTACTAGTAATGATCGTCACATTCTTAGAGAATGTAGCATGTCTCACCTGCTACTAGTAATGATTACTAGTGATGGACACATGGATACTTTTGGAAAGTATTGACATACCCTGCTGATAAACTATTTGTTATACATGTCTAAAGTGTTATCAGCGTGTGGGAGATGAAGGTCCTCTGACTTGAGGTCAATACGCACCTTGTTTACAGAGTAATGTACTTTGACCTGTCCTAAGCTTAAACTCCTTATAGGATAAGAAACGACTTGTGTTGGGTGCATTATGATGCAAATTAAGGTGGTAGTTGAGCCAAGAATATGATTCATTCCTCGATTGGATATTCGAGAGAGCACTCAACTTCTCAGAGTGATATTAGGTCGACCAAGTCATTGGCCAATGCAAGAGACATATTTAGAATATGATCTAGTTGCCGACTAATATAGATGAGATAAAGTGATCAAGCCATTTGGATAGACACATGGCAGATTCTATGCTTGATCGAGTGTGTCGCGAATGAAAATAATTTATCATCTCACATAAAGGTTATGTTTGCTGAATTCATGTAAACGTACTTCACATATTGAGTTCATCATACGGCGCAGCCTATGAGTTTCGTATGAACCTTAATTGGATTAGTGTCGATATGTGAAGGCCTATAGGGTCACACTATGTCGATTGTTTTTTCGGTCTAAGGGTGTATTGAGAGAATATTAAATATTCGATTTGGAATCGAGATATTTGAATTAATAATAACTATAGGATAATTTCTATTAGATGAAAATTATTTAATTAAATTAAAATTGGATTTTGGATTTAATGTGCTGAATATATATATTAAATGAAAGCGGTAAACGGAATTTTACGTAAGGCACCGAGGCGCCAACCCGACAGTGGGCCCAGTCATACTGGCCCACCACACCTCAGTTTTCGGGCCAGACTTAGAGTCCAACCCTAATATGATTTGTGACCTAAAAATCACTATATATACAACACTAATCTCTAGTTATTAACATACTAAGAACACCAATTCTATAAACTAATTTTAGACTTAGAGTCTAGGACGAAACTCTCTCAAACCTCTGCCAAGATTTCTTGGCTTTCTTGACAGAGGAATACACCGTAGCATAGTGCTTGCAGTCGAAGGGTTAGCTGCGTGTAATCCCTAAGTAAAGACTCCAGATAATACAACATGTAAGTATTAATGTTTTATGTTACATGATTTGATTGTCATATAATCATACCAGAAAAAATTGTTGGGGTAAGTAGAACAAAATTTTAAACTTCCGCTGTGCCTATTTATATGTTTTTGAACCCCATACAAAAAGGAGGGCTAAGTATGAGGAAAATTATTACTTTACATTGAAAGTTCTCTAAAAAAGGTAACTAAATAAAAATTATTAGTTGATTTTGGAGTCCTTCATATTAGGGTAATAATTATATTTTTATTTCTATATAAATATTAGGAAAATTATTAATTTATTGTTTTGTCTAGCCCTTCTACAGAGTAAATTTATTATTTTTCTGATTTTTTTTTTTGTATATGATTATAATTTCTTACACAGTAATTTTTAAATTCACTATCCAATATTCGGCGACTTATACATGTTATTAAACATGCTAAAATTATCTAAACCCAATACTTCTTTTGCTATTTGTAATATATGTTCGTTTGTGCGTGTGTGTTCCTCTATGCATTTTTGAGATAGCAACTACATTAAAACTGTAAAAATATATAGGTTGTGAAATATAAATACCTGAACTTTAAATAGTTAACAATTTAACTAACATGTACTAATTTGCAACTCATAATTGTTATATTTAATTTACAGAAAGGGTCTTGAAATTTATTTTCTTTGTAGAAATCAAAAAGAAAATTTGTATTTTATCTAACATCAATTGTTATTTTTAACAATTTTTTTTTAATATTGATTGGCGCTATGCACACGTGCAATGCAGGTAGACTAAAACTAGTTTATTAAATAAATCTCACGTGGATAATAGGATTACTTTAATTAATCAATCAATTAGTTAAAGCCTCACCTGAAATTGATTGCTATATGAATCATCAGTATTCTTTTCGATCTACTAAAGTTTGTTTCATTCAAACAAGTCTTCACAAAAATATCTCTACGCTGTAATACTTAATTTTTATTCGGCCCTTCCCCGGACTCCGCACATAGCGGGAGCTTAGTGCACCGAACTGTCCTTTACTGCTAGGGCACGAGAGATCACTTATTTGTTTTTTTTTATTGTTATTGCAAAAGAAAGAAAAGACAAATTTAATAGTTTTTAAAAGATTTTTTTACATTTACGTAATTAATAAAAGAGAAACCTGACTATAAAAGTGAAGGTTATGAACTACCACTACGTTTTTCCAATATTATGCACTATGACTCAAGTTAAGTAAAAACTTATCGGTACCTGATGTTTATATCAATTAATATATGCATATCCATATATCATTTTTATTTTGTTAAATTATTTAATCTTTAAGTTGAGTTATAATGTAAAACACCCCTGATATAAGAATTTATCCTCAACTTTTTAGTATTGAGTATGGATCTTATTGCTGGGAAAGATAAGAGTAGAGATCTTATCGCATTTAAGAAAGATGAAATATTGCCATGACGTGCGTCAACAATATTTTTTGGATTTTTATTTTTACTTTATTAAATTATTTAATTTTGATAAGTTGAGTTTTAATATAAACATATGCGGTTTACCCTTAAATTATTGGTGGGTAAGGATCTTATTGATAGAAAAGATAAAAGTATTGATCTTATCGCATTTTAAAAAAATGAATTATTGCTATGGCGTTGCTCCGCTCAATCGTGTTTTTTGAATTTTCATGAAGTTTTCGCTTAATAGTCCACACCCATTATAATCCCCTTTCCCTATTCCTATGTGAAACTATAGTAGATTTCTCTGCATTGATGAGTCGTTTGGTTTGACATCAATTTATATATGGATTGTAATACGGTGATTAGTAATTCAGCGATTAGTTATACAAAAATTATTATGGTGAGATCATTTATGTTTAGTTAGTCATATTAAAAATTAGATATACACGGTACTCCTTTCGATTGAAAATAAGTGTCTCATTAATTTTTTAATCCAATTCAAAGTAAGGGTACAATTACCTTTTTATTTTGGTTCAAAACAAGGGTCTTAGTCATCAAATTAACACCATTGTCAACCCCGGAGGTTTGATAGGAATATCATGAGATTGGAATTAATATTATATTTAATTGGTGAGATAACTCCTTTATATCACATCCAATTCCATTTACATAAAATAAATTATCTCACTTAAAAAGTGGAATAAGATTTATATGGCATAAATTATCCCATATTATCTCATTCAATCACATTAAGTAGATAAAGACTAGTAGTACTACATTTACCGCAAAGGGTATTTTGGTCTTTTAGTACTTAATCCCAGTGGATAAATCAATACAAGTTTCTATACCATGATAATTTGACCCCACCCTATACATCAAACCAAACAATTTCCTTAAGGGATTGAAAACCGCCTTTTTTTTGTTTTTTTACCCATTGGATTTTCTTCCTACATTTGTCTCTCTTTCTTTCTTCTTCTCCACTCACTATTTGCACCAATGCTTAACGCACACACTTGAATCGAAACCCTAATCTCTTCGTTTCTGTCCGCAATTCTCCTACGACTGTTCAAAATTTCATCCATCTCGCGCTTTGCTCGCTGATCGGTAATCTTCTTTCCTTTGCTTCATACTTTACATTTTCGTACTCTTATGGTGTTAAAATTGAGGACTGATTATCTGATGCATTTTTTAGTTTGCACTAATTCTTGCGAGTTCGATGATTAGTACTAATTTCTTATTACATTTCTTTTGTGCATTCGCTAATTTGCTTAAATCTGCATGTTAAAATGAAGTGCAATTAAGTACAGTTAAGAACAAGTAAATGACATAGCTCTCGGATGTAATGCTTCGGTTATCGGTAACAAGCTTTGTTTATACTCTCCATTTTTTAATTGAGGATTGATTATGTGATGCACATTTTAGGTTGTGTTAGTTAGTTTCGTCTATAAAAAATAGTTCGTGTTGTGTGATTTCGATGATTAGTACTAATTTCTTATTACATCTTTATGCCTTTGCTAATTTGCTTAAATCTGCATGTTAAAATGAAGCGCAGTTAAGTACAGTTAAGAATAAGCAAATGACATTTCTCTCGTATGTAATGCTTCGGCTATCGGTAACAAGCTTCATTAATATTCTCCATTTTTTAATTGAGGATTGATTATCTGATGTACATTTTAGGTTGTGTTAGTTTCATCTATAAAAATAGTTCGTGTCGTGTGAGTTCTGTTGATTCCTAAATTCTTGCTGCATTTCCTTTACAGGCTTCTCGTAACGTGTTTGTCGAGAATTTGCTCAAAATGCATTTGAAATTTCTCCAGCTTAGATTTGTGAGCTTTGTTAATGTTCTCCATTTTACTTTTACTTGAACACAATACATTGAATTGATATGGTATAAATATCTGATGTAAATAAGTATTTATCTTCAAATGGTTAGCATTGATGTGGCTCTTATCGCATTAACAAAAGAATGAAATATTGCCATCCCGCTGCTCTGCGTCAACCGTGCTTTTTGTATATTCGTGACGTTTTCGCTCCATAGTCCACACCTGCCCTTCTCTTTTTCTCCCCCCCCCCCCCCCATTATAGTCCCTTTTCCCTATTCCTCTGTAGTATATTTATGTGTAGGGGAGAGAGATTGAAAACCACCTTTGTTATGCTATTGGTTTTTCTTCATACATTTCCTGAAAGCATTTATCTCTCTTTCTTCTTCTCCACTCACTATTTGCTGCAATGCTTAACACACAATTGAATCGGAATCCTAGTCTGTTCATTTTTGCCTGCAATTCTCTGACGATTTTAATCGAACTGTTCAAAATTTCCTTAATCTCGCGCTTTGCTTCTCGATCGGTAATCTTTTATTGCGTTTCTTTCCTTTGCTTCATACTTTACATTTTCGTACTCTTATGGTGTTAAAATTGAGGACTGCTATGCTAAGTTGTGCGGACTTCATTTTTGCTGCTGCACCGTCTCGACACAACATGGGTGCGGGTGCGATTCGATCAATCCACATTGGATACTTTGACAGGAGTCCATGTATAAATTTCGGGGAAATTGAGATTTTGATTTCTCAAAATAAAAGATAAAACATATTTAAGACATACCTTCAATCCTTTTTAGCTTTTCCTCTTGGTCGATATTTGCTATTTATAAATGTTTTCTTTCTCATAGAAATGAGGGATAATTTCTAAATTATTAGCGTGTTGATTTTTTGACAATTAATTTATGTTTTTTAATGCCCATCTTGGAGAAGTTAAATTCTACAACATAAATGTAAGTTTCCACAGAATATCTCTCTATAGCTCTATTTTTATAATTTTAATTTTTTAGCCGAATCTCAGCACCCTAGCACCCGTATCCATACTTGGATCCGTACCCCTGAATCTTAAAATTTAGACTATCGGCTATATTTTCCATGTTATATTGAGGATTGATTTTCTGATGCATTTTAGTTTGAATTAATCTCAACAATCCGTGTTTCTTGTGCTTCGTTACCACACTGTTTCGTTGTTATTGTTCTTTTTTTTTCTTTCTACGTGGTATTGCTTTTCATATCGCATTGTTTCCTTGTTGTTACTGCTTTCATTTTCGTATTTTCTTCTTTGCACTGCTTTGAGATGCTTTACTTGTGCCGAGAGTCTAACGAAAAAAACCTCTCTATCTCTACGATATAGGGGTAAGGCCTGCGTACACTCTACTCTACCCTCCCTCTCAGACCCCACCTGTGGGATTCTATGGGATTATACTAGAGCTGGCCAGTGGGCCGGGCTCGGGACTGGCGGGACCGGTGAAGGGGGCGGGATCGGATTTGGCGGGATTTGCTGAAGTCCCGTCCCGATCCCGATCCCGTCGGAATCGGGTCGGGCGGGATCGTGTCGGAGGCGGGATCGGGATCCCGGTGGTTTTTCCTTTTTTTTTTTAATAACATAGGTATAAAAAACTCAATAATTAAACAAGACAAGATAGTGTAATAAAAATATCCCAAGGCTGTTTTTATGCCTCTTATATTATTTAATAGACATATGATTTTTTTGTAATACAAATACAATTGTCGAAATTGCAACTTTGTGGTGTTGTCCAAAAGTTGCAAATTACATAATAAAATTGCAATTAAAAAAATTACATTCTTAAAAAAACCTGTTCTAGTTTCTTGATAACTTCTTGTGGTTCTTCGGTTGGAATTGGTTTTTGTTGGTCAAATTGATCCACGTCGCTTCCACCACCTTCGGATAAGATTTCATTGTAGTTTTCATCTTCTTCGTTGATCTCCGATTGACCGCACATTTTCCGCGCCGCTCGTATCCAATCTCTGAATAATACTACAATCTCCAAGCTGTTTCCGGCTAATGAGTGTCTGTCCTCTCCTATTTGATATCTGTCGGCAGAAAAAGCGCTTTCAGACACAGTTGATGACGCTTGAATGTTCAAAACATCTCGGACCATCATTGTAAGTGTCGAAAATGTCTTCTCATTCCCCTTCAATATTTCATCAAGTCTTCACGTCCTTCTTCATTGAAAACTGCTTGGTACGGTATAGAACCCTGCAAAACAAAAATATCAAACTCGCTAATTTGGTTAGTAGCGGTACGGCCGCACATTCTATTTCTGAGGCTTTCAATACTAGCCGCAGAAACAACATGTCTTTTGTGAGGTTGTGTTGAAGAAGAAGAAGATGGTATGGAAGCCGGTAGATTACTAGCACTTTCTTGTTGGTAAAACCTATATACTTTTTTGCATTGGTCTTCTACACTAGACAACACTTCTTCTTTAGTTTGTTCAATAGGTGGTGGCTGATTTGGATTTTTGGGACTTGGAGGTGGTAGTACTTCTATACAATTGTAAATAGTTTCAATAAGTGATTTAGTACCGTCTATTTTAATAGTCGAATTTAATACAGTACCAATAATATAAATAGTGGGAATAAGTAAAATATTTTTTTATTTTGATAAATATTTTTTTAATAGCTGCCATATAAGCTGGTTTTTTCATATATTCACTAAGTAATAAAAATATTAGAGCTATATAAAACAACATAGTTGAAATAGTAGGATAATATATACTGGAAAATTCTTTTGTTGCTTGAAAAAATTTCTCTAAAAATACAATAAATTCGGAAATTTTTACCCAATCACTATCTACAACCATATAAGTTGGATTTTGATTATGAGAGTTAAAAAATAAAGTTATAGGTTTTCTATAGTCATAAGCAACACGTAGTTGCTCGTATAAAGAATTTCACCTAGTGGGTACTTCTTCTGAATTTTTTTTATAAGGTAGTTGGCAATCGTGACAAGTTTTTTTATATTTTTTTCTTCTTTGTATTCTATTATTTTTAAAAATAAAATTTATAGCAAATTGTATTTTACTAAGAATGTCTTCAAAAAGTGATAGACCATCCTTTACGATTAAGTTATATATATGACACGCATTTTATATGAAAATGATCTGGAAAAGATGGAGTTAAACTATTTTTTAAAATTATAATAGCGTAATTGTTAGAAGAAGCGTTATCTAATGTAATAGTCATAATTTTATCGGTTATTCCGTAATAATCGCACACTTGATAAATATTTTCTGCAATAAAATTACCAGTGTGCCTATCATCTATATATCTATACGCTAAGATACGTTTTTGCATAGACTATTTATAATCTATCCAATGACAAGTTACCGTTAAATAATCATGGCCGTTAGTACTACGGCCTATATCAGAAGTGATAGCAATTTTGCCATTAAAATGATATAATGAATAACGTAAATACTGTTGATATTCATGTGCAAATTTAAATACATCTCTCTTAATAGTTGATCTAAGAAAACCGTTAAAAGCAGGATTATACAAATCTCTAATGTAATGAATAAAACCGGGAGATGAAGGAAATGAAAAAGGCAAACCCTCAACAACTAATTTTGTTATTGCTTCTCTATCTCTATGTTTATTGTATTTAGGGCCTACAATTCCCCGTCATAGGGTTAATTTGACCCTGTACTTGGTCTGGGACAGTATCATTATGTGAACCTTGTCCCGATGGAGCGGACGTTTGCGCACTCGGTTTTGAAGCCTCGTATTGGGCATACCTAGCCGGATGAGCCCTTACTATGTGTCTCATTAAACCCTCCGTCCCACCGTGACCTTTTCCAGTTTTAAATTTTAAAACATCTTTACACATTTTACATCTAGCTACTTGATTCTCTACGTCCCTATAAAAAAATATCCATGCATATGATTTTAATGATCGTTTTGGTGGACCTCGTCTCATACTAGGGGGAATAAGAGACATTTTAGTTGAAGGTACACTAGTGGGTGTGTTGTCATCAACATTAGTGGGTGTATCATCTAGATTATCGTCTAAATTAAAGTCTTCTTGAGTTCCAAAAAATAGTTCCTCGTCTAAATCTAATGCTATTGTAGGAAAATGTTAGTATCAACAAAATCATCCTGTGTAGGAATAAGATGACTAGAAGAAGTAGCCTTGCCCTTGTTGCCCCTACTAGAAGAAGCCTGACCCCATCCGTAATCATACGTTTAAATCCTTCCATTATAAATTTATAATTATACTAATAAATAATTAAAGTAAATGAAATTAAGTGCGCTAAATAAAATAAACAGACAATAATAATTTAATGAAGGAACGAATGTACCAAACGCTGACATAACGTCGACGTGTAATCGAGAGGTTAAAAATTGAAACTTTGCTCGATGGAAGATCCTCAAGTTAGTTGCCAACTTCACTCCCAATTCCCAAATGAATAAATAAAATTGAATATTTAGTAGACAATGTAGACTTGTAGAGAGATAGATTGAGAGATTAAAGAGATTGTAGGAAGATTTGTGAGAAAGATGAAGAGAAAATGAGGTATTTATAGTTGAAAAATTGGGTTAAAGTGTAAATATAATAATTTATGGGTTAAAAATAAATATTAAGGGGGTAGGGGGGTTGGGGGAGGGGGAGGCCAAAAATGGTCGTTGCACAACGGCCAAAATGTAAAATGGTCGTTGGTGCAACGGTTATTTTTGCAAAAAGGGGGGATTTCGGGCCGGATTGGGTCGGGGTCGGGACGAGACATTGTCCCGTCCCGGTTCGAGTCCCGATACCACAATTTTTGTTTTAACTATTCGGGTTCGGGGCGGTGTCGGGGCGGGACCGGCCCCACCCGGCCCACTGGTCAGCCTTAGATTATACTGGATATGTTGTTGTATTAATCTCATCTATAAAGATAGTTCATGTTGTGTGAGTTCTGTTGATTCATAAATTCTTGCTGCATTTCCTTTACAAGCGTCTCGTGACGTGTTTGTCGTGAATTTGCTCAAAATGCATTTGAAATTTCTCTAGCTTAACTGAGTTACTAAATTTCGGGGCAGTTAAAAATAATCAAATGACTTATCATATCAGCTTTCTTGCTGCTCCCTTTTTTAGGTAGCCTTTAGTGCTAGTTTTTCAACATTAATCTTCATGATATCGAGATTCCCTAAATGGTCATACTAACATTTAATTTGTCATGTTTTTAAATATAATATTTTATAGGATGCAATATTACCGTTTTTATTAAAAAATCTCACGTGCATAATAGGATTACTTAAGTAATCAATCAATTAATTACGCCTCATCCCAAATTGATAGCTATATGAATCATCAGTATTCATTTCGATCCCATGAAGTTTGTTTCATTCATTCAAAAAATGCTTCTCTCTTTCCCCCCATTATAGTCTCCTATCCCTATTCCTCTGAGAAACTGTAGTAGAATTCAATGCATAGAGAGAGAGAGATTGAAAACCGCCTTTTGTACCCTATTGGTTTTTATACATTTCCTTAAAGCATTTGTCTCTCTTTCTTTCTTCTTCTTCACTCACCTTTTGCGGCAATGTTTAACGCACACACTTGAATTGGAATCCTATCCTCTTCGTTTTTATCCGCAATTCTCCTACGGTTTTGATCGAACTGTTCAAAATTTCCTTCATCTCACGCTTTGCTCCCCGATCGGTAATCTTTTATTGCATTCCTTTCCTTTGCTTCGCACTTTACTTTTTCGAACTCATATGGTATTACAATTGAGGACTGATTATCTGCATTTTAGTTTGAATATATTTCATCTGTAAAAATAGTTTGTATCCTGTGAGTTATGATGATTACTAAATATTGATTGCTCAATTATTTTCTCGGTGGTAGTTCCCAAAAATTAAGTGAGATCAAGTAGCAATGATTTTTGCATTAATACTTGATAGTTTATCTTAAATAAGCCAGGCTAGTGGCTGGAGCCGTTTATTGCCTGCTTGGAATGAGTGGCGACTAGATAGTAGTACTCTATGTTGCACGGACTCTTCAAAATCCCTGCCGTACCTGTGTCGACACGACATGGGTGTGGGGTGGAATTCATATCAGATTAGGTAAACTTGCCTTGAGTACTTTGACCACATCCTATGACCAAGAAATATAGATCAGGATATTTGGTTCGATTTTTTTTTATTTTATATATATATATATATATATATATGTGTGTGTGTGTGTGTGTGAGAGAGAGAGTTATATAAAGTATGAAAATGGCCATATCCCAATAATATAGGTGCTTATAAAGAATGAAGTTTTGTTTAGTTCAATAACTTTAACGAATCGAAATATATACTTTATATGTTGTAATATACATTTATTGGCCATATCCCAGCACCCGTCTCCGCACTCGGATCATACCTCCGAATCCTAAAATTTATGTGAGGAAGGATCCAACCTCTAGATTCGCACCTGAGTCCGAGCAACATAGGTAGTACCTGACTCTTGCACGATAAATTTCTTACCTATTCCTATGTTTATTGGTAATATTACCTATTAGATATGTAGTTGCTCTATGTTGTTAAATAGGTAGCAATTGGTTATATATCCTTGTTCCAAATTATTTTTTTTCCTATACAGCTGTAGTAAACTTGATATTTGTCTGTCTAAACTTTTGAACTCATAGACTGAACGACGTCTCCATCTCCTTGTAGACTATTTCCTTGCACTTTCAGAACACATCATTGATAAATTTGGTGCCTTCTGTATATTTCAGGTTTTATTGCATTTTGGCAGAAACCGACCGGTCGATCTTAGGTGCAGATCATTATCATTCAGTTCATTTCAGGTCCCTTACTCAGTTATGGCCAGTGAAACCAATACAGGTCTTTCCAACGGTAACGGCAATGCTCATTCTACTCCACAAAGGACTTACCAGGTTGTGGTAGCTGCAACTCGAAATATGGGTATTGGTAAGGAGGGAAAGTTACCTTGGAGACTGCCTACAGATCTCAAGTTCTTCAAGGGTATCACAGGGACTACGTCGGATCCTACAAAAAAGAATGCTGTTGTTATGGGAAGAAAGACTTGGGAAAGTATTCCTATTGAACATCGGCCTCTTCCTGGCCGCCTCAATGTTGTTCTCACACGTTCAGGGAGTTTTGACATTGCTACAGCAGAAAATGTTGTTATGTGTGGAAGCTTAGGTTCTGCTTTGCAACTATTGGCAGCCTCACCTTATGGTCTATCTATCGAGAATGTGTTTGTTATTGGAGGTGGCGAGATTTTCAGGTCAGCTTTCTTGCTTTTCCCTTTTTTAGCTAGCTTTTAATGCTAGTTTTTCAACATTAATCTTCTTGATGCAGAGATTCCCTGAATGCTCATGGTTGTGACGCAATCCATATCACTGAAATTGAGACTGATATTGAATGTGATACTTTTACTCCTGCTATTGACACCTCGGTTTTTCAACCCTGGTACTCATCATTTCCAGTGGTCGAAAACAAGATTCGCTGTTCTTTTACCACCTATGTTCGTGTGAAGAATTCTGGAGTAGAAACTGTTAATCAGGCAAATAGTGAGACTCTTGAGAACTGTTCAGATTCTTTTAATGTTGAGGTTAAAGCATTTCCCTTCTTGCCTAAAATGATATTTGAGAAACATGAAGAATACTTGTACCTGAGATTGGTTGAAGAGATCATCTCGAATGGCATTTCAAAGGATGACAGGACTGGCACTGGTACTTTGTCAAAATTTGGTTGCCAGGTAATGAGAAGTACAGATAAAGTTCAGTTCTGTATGCTTTTTTCTCTCTTTGCCTTTATCTTAGGAGTCTGAAGAAGTGATTACATCAAATATGTTTAGTTGGGAGAAGAGAGTACTGGAAGTAAAATTTGTCAGAGGAGGGTTCACATATGATCACAATGTAAATAATAAAAGGGGGAGGAAAGGTGAAGCTTTGCATGCAACCTTATTAAGCTGTCGGAAGAATATCAAACAAATTCCTCTGTTTGCCTTCCCTGTTTATATGTACAAGTAATTTAATACTTGTTTGGTGTATCTGACATAATGCTGTGATATTTTACTATCGCTGCAGATGAGATTCAATTTGCGCAAGTCGTTTCCCCTTCTTACAACAAAGGTATTGTGTTATATTTTGGTTTGTAGTTAAATGTGCTTCTGATTTAATCCACGTCCAATTTTTTCTACTACTACAATGTGAACTGCAAGCGCAGATCATTTGACTTATTTTGTTTGTTCTTTTGGGTTTCAGAAAGTTTTCTGGAGAGGTGTTGTTGAAGAACTACTGTGGTTCATCAGTGGATCAACAAGTGCTAAGGTATATTTTCTGTTCCTCACTGATTGTGTAATTTGGATTCTGTTTCCTTGTCACTAAAGCTCTGTGCAATTGTTATGGCATCTCGGAGATTGTAACTATTTTGTTTTAGTGATCTTGGCCCATTTAGCTTGCATAACTAAGATTTTTAATTTAGGTCCTACAAGAGAAGGGCATTCATATTTGGGATGGCAATGCATCCAGCGATTATCTTGATAGGTAAGATTTTCTCTCATTCTTGCTGTCAAGTCTATTAGAAAAGTTGGACCGTCTTAAGTTTGGCATCCCATTTCAGTATTGGCTTAAAGGATAGGGAAGAGGGTGATTTGGGACCAGTATATGGGTTTCAGTGGAGACATTTTGGTGCCAGGTCAGTGTTAGAACTTAGTTGTCTGACAGTTGGCAAAACTCTAAGAGTGCTGTGGTAACTTTTTCCAGTGGACTGGCTATATACAGGTACATTGACATGCATACTGACTACAGTGGCCAAGGGTTTGACCAGTTAGCTGATGTTATCAACAAAGTTAAAAACAATCCAGATGACAGGCGTATTATTCTGTCAGCTTGGAATCCTTCTGATCTTAAACTGATGGCACTCCCACCTTGTCACATGTTTGCTCAAGTCAGTATTGTCTTGGTTTTGTTTTCGGCTTAACTTATTCTTTATCTAGTAACTTCTCTTTCATCTCGTGGTTGCAGTTTTATGTAGCCAATGGGGAGTTATCCTGTCAGATGTATCAGCGATCTGCTGATATGGGTTTGGGAGTGCCATTTAACATTGCATCTTATGCCTTGCTGACATGCATGATTGCTCATGTTTCTGGTATGCTGTCAGGATGCCTCTAGCAATTCCACATGTGCATTATGTAATAATAGCAAATTTCCTGCCTACTTAAAAGCCTAAAGGCATGATGGAAGATGAGAATTCTGATTAAGCGAAAAAGATACTGCAAAAACTCATGTACTAGGCGAGAAATTTGGAAATGGAATTTATGCCTTTCTCATGAGACTCAATCCTTGGATCTTTATGAGAAAATCTTATGACTTAATGTTTCTAGTTAAGGTTCTAAGTAGTACTGCTTGATGATATGGCCAATTACTTTGTATGTGTATTGTGTAAAACAGATCTAATTACAGAAGGGATTGTTAACTTTTGAACTTTTGATTCGTAAATGTTCATGTATATTGATATTGGAGACATCTTTCGATGATTACTCACTGCTCATTCTACATCGAGCCCACTTCAGTCCCTTTTGTTTTATGATGCACCTCATGATTTTTGCTTTACCTTGTCTTTTACAGATCTAGTTCCTGGTGATTTTGTCCATGTCATTGGAGATGCTCATGTTTATCGTAATCATGTCAGACCGCTGCAAGACCAGCTTCAGAAGTTGCCCAGACCTTTCCCAGTAAGTAATGGAATTCTCATATTTTGCTGTTATAATCTATCTCTACCTCTCTAACTTCTGTTGGTTCTGAATGGGCGTAGGTGCTGAAGATCAATCCGCAGAAAAAGGATATAGATTCCTTTGTTGCTGCTGACTTTAATCTTGTTGGTTATGATCCTCACCAGAAAATAGAAATGAAGATGGCAATATGAAGTTCCATGGAATTAGTCCTGGAATTCCTCCGCTCTTGCGATATGTTTCTTGTATTTTGAGGCAAGTGATGTGCCCATCTTCTCTTTTTGGTACTTACATGACCTATTTTCACCGTTCAGGTTCTAGATTAAAAGAATCTGATTTTGACATTTAGTTTTTTTTTAATGTGGGAGATTTCAGAAGGCGTTGTCTTAGATCCATTGCTTGACGTTCTGAGTGTTAGAGAGCCAGTGTGATGCCCAAACTTCCCCATTTTCCTTCACCTGGTAGCTGTTGCAACCATCGTCTTTATGATCCCAGGTCAAATGCCTGATAAATTACTCCTCATCAAAAAAAAAAACTGACTGGTTTGTCTAATATAATTTGAAACCAGAATGTCCCTTATAATAGATCTTTTTGAATTCTACATGCTTCCCTTTCTGAGAAGATTTTCTAAAAATGTACCTTGGACTCTTATGTAGTCTTTCACCTCTGGAGGGGTGGGGGTGGGGTGTTTCTGGAGTCTATCCATCTATAGCTATTCTTTCAATTTTTGTTCATTTCTTTTTTGTTCTTTGAAGTGGTTGATGCTTCCATTGCTTAGTGGAGAGCTGGTACTGATGTTGTTTGTACTTTGTACAATTTTGCAGGTAGGGAAACTGGGGGATGTCTGAGGAGTTATTCTATAATTGTATTTTCACTAGTATACTTGAGAAAAAAACGTTTATCGAGTATTAGGATCTGTGAATCCTTTAGCTTCAAATGATGGTTTTGTGGTTGCTAAGGTGATTTAGAATACAGTAACTTTTTTTTTTTTTTTGTCTCCGAGACTTTTCTATTGTTTTTGCTTATGTATTCGCTCATTTATTTGTGCATCATTTTCTTGGTGGCAACTTTTTTGGTTCACCTTCATTTGTGAGTGAGCTAGCAAATACCGAAGAGGGTCAGAGATTTCTATATTGCTTACTAGGATTAGTTTATTCTAGTCAAACAGTGGTTCTGGGTATCATTGATGGGGCGGAGGTTGCTAGATGAACATGATGGAATCATGGAATGCCAGTGCGTAAAGGCCTTTCAAATTTGTGTAATTTCTAGTACTAAAGGTGTTAAACGGTCAAACTTGAACGGGTCAAAACTTGTTAAATTAATTAATGGGTTGTCATTTAACTCGTTCAAATTTTGTTTGGATTAAAGACGAGTTGAGTCAAGAGGGGTCAAATAACATGTCATAATTCAATCCATCAAATATGATCTAATCTCCTTGTTATTTTGTTTTTTCAAAACAATGTGTAGGTTATGTATTTTTTCTTAAATATTTTTTTATATACTAGCACCAGGAAAAGAAAAAAAGTAACATGCTTCAAATTCAATTATGTGTAGATTTCGGAAACTTTCTATTCCTTTCGGGAATCAAAATCCAATCCATATAGGATTATGGTTGGGATTCAAAACCAATTCCTATACGATTATGGCTTATATAGTAAATTATAAAATCAACTCCTCCCCCTTTCACAACCTACTCCTCTAGCCAATTCAAGCCCTCTGCCTAGTTTAGCAAAAAATACTATGTCGATACTACCAACTCTAGAAAATATGCGTGCTGCGGTTGCAGCATTATCACTAACTCCAAGTTCGTCGTTCAAAGAAGGTACCGATATGCGTGTTAGATGTAGACAATTACACGGCGGTGGTATGCTTTTAAAAGGAAATTTATGTAAACTCGATAACAATCATATTGTAAATTTCACTACCGGTTTTCTGCTCAAGGTTGATATGGTTGTAGAGCGTCGTCCATCATCCTTGGCTTCTTCAGACTCCATCTTAGACCGTTTAACCAAGCAAACTTTTTGGATTCCTTACAATAGTATCTTTTCAGACGATGCTTCAGATATTGTATCAAAGATATTATGTTTGATGAATGTTCACTTCTCAGATCACAAGTTAAATATAAGCTATAAAGATACTAAGACCACTACTACCATGTTGGCAAACAAGGACACGCTGATTTCCAAGATATTAAATTTTGCTCGGAGCATGAAGGATTGTCCATCTTTGATTACTAAAGGAGACTATCGATACATGACTTTGGATATTGAAAAGGTTAATTATTTACCCAACGTTGAATTTATGGAGATATATAACAAAATGGGACATGACCAATTAGACCATAAGCGGAATACACGGCAAAGGACTCAAAGAGAGTTGGATTCACGGATTGCATCGTTTGAATTGCAGAAAAAAGTTGGAATCAAGAAGATGAGATTTCAAGCTAGTGAATTTAAGGATTCTAATTTATTAGACACGTGTTCGATTTGTCAAGATGAATTTTTAGAAGGTACTATGGTTTCTTGTATTAATCAATGTTCCCACGTCTACCATGATATTTGCATTTTAGAATGGTTTTTAAGGAATCCATCCTGTCCGTATTGTCGATCCAAGTTGGCATAGGACGTCTAGTCTTAGGTTAAAAATTACTCCGTTATGCAACTTTTTGTATGTCATTGCAGATTTCTACTACTGTAAGTATAATGCTGATTGAATACTATTTCTTGTTGTAAGATTGTATTAATCTTCCTTGAGGAGTCTTTGTCATTAATATAAATATATATAGTGTACAATGTGGAATCCTAATACAACAAGGATCACATATCTACCATAATTATACATCAGTAAATATTACACAATATATGAAGTATATTATAGTAGTGGTACATGTTAATACTTGTCAATACTTAACAAAGAAGTGTTGTCGCACTTGTGTGGGAGAGGCAAGAGCCAATTTTGTGCTGCTCTTATGCACCTTGGGTCTTTAATTTTTGCCCCTCATAAAAATACTTAACTTTTTAATGGTATTCCATAAGTTGACTTTTGTCCTCAAAGAACTTATGTCCGCTAGATATAAATCTGATCGTTAAAGGACAAAAATTAAAGACCAGTCAATTTGAAGGGAAATCGTGCAATTTCTTCGTTAATTACGCATTTACCAAGTGCAAGTCTTATTCAATATTTCCATTGGTTCCAACGCAGAGAAAATTTTCAATGATAGTATTAACTTTTTTCAAAGTAATGGCTGAGATAGCATGTGTAATTTAACCTCTTTTTTCAGAAATTTATGGCTATTATAATGAGTTCTTTCATTTCTTATATTTAATGGGGGATTCTGAATTTAGAGTTTATGTATTTGAGTCCAAAGTAGTGGATAAAATATATAAAATAATATTTTTATATTAGTACTTATAATATATTTTTATTTGTGGAATAACATCAGATATGTTGTTGTTGTACTTAAATATAAAATTATGTGGGCATTAGTTAAGAAGTGAAGTAATTTTGATACGAGAAAACTAAACGTTGATTCTAATTAATAAAACTCATGATTTAATCTAACAAAGATTAAATAAATTGAAAACTTTTTACCTAACAAACCTTAGTATTTTATAATCTCCATATAGACCTGACTCTTGGAGTCTTGGTTCAACTGCAACATGTTTTTCACATCCTTCTCAGGAGACACAAAAACTCATAAGTGAGAAATAGTGGGTTGGTGAAAAGGAAAAAAAAAGACATAGTACTTGTGGAATTCATTTAACAATTCAAAAGTTTCAAGATTCTAAGGCCACAACCAGAGATAGTGGAATTTTTTTAAAAAGGTTAAGCAATTTATTTAACCCAACAATAATAAATTGAGAGAGATAGAGCAACAGACAAGTGTAATAGAAAGCTATAATTTGCTTTTTAAAAAATTAGAAAAGATATTTCTTACTAGAAAAAAAAGTAATGAAAAGAAATAATATGGTTTTTTAAGCTAGGTGCAAAAGTAAGAAAATATTTTTTATGAAATAATCACGGTAGTCGGGTCACCTTAAATGCATACCAGCATAGATATGGGATAATATGTGGAATCGCGATTTGAAATTTATGTGTTATGAATTTGTTACAAAATTTATAGCTTGTTTTAGTTTTTAGGTTTATATATATATATATATATATATATAAAAGTTAGTAAAAGGAAAAGGAGTGATATGAAGAGATTGAAGTAATTCTTTGGAAGGATCAGTTCCATATAAGTGTGATCTTACCAAGTCAATATCTAGTTCTGCTTTTACATTTCTCTTTATGCTTTATTTCATGTCTAAAATTCCATTACTTAAATCACTACTTACAGTTGCTCAAAAGCATCTGATTTTTAGAACCAAAATTTAGATTACATTCCACCATTTTCCACAAAATATTCTTTTTGGTAATTTTATCCAAACAATAATAGAGTATCAGTTAGGGGTATATAGCATCATGCTTTTTCATAGTTCAAAAAGTTCATTGCGTGTTTTCGATTTCCACTCAGTGTCCAAGTGTTCGATATTTATATCGATGTCCCGACTAATTTGGATTCACGTTTCAAAACGTTCTTTACTAAGATTTTTTCTATACTGAGAACTCGAACTCGAACTCGAAATTTCATATTAAAATTGGAGCGATTATATTCAATCTCATTACTCGACATGACTCGACATATTTTCACATATTTATTTGTCTAATCTTTTTCAGATATATTCTTGGAAATAATTTTGTAACCCCATATGACACTTTATCAGATTCTGTTTAAGGAAAAAAGTATTTATTCGATTTCTTTTTATTGTTAGGGTAAAAATCTTATATTCCCGGACCAAAATACATGAGTACATTTTAGATTTAATTGGATCTTGAGATACAATCAACTTTAAGATCACTTTTGATTATCGGAGTTATGAATATAATTACGTTAGTACACTCAGTATTTTTAACGTTTGGTTATTACTTTTTAAAGTAGTACTTTTTACAAGTAATATCACTAGAGTCTTGATATAATTTTATACCACATCAACCCAAGCTTTGTTAATGCCTCGAAAAAACAACTAAAATGACAAAGTTGTCCTTCGTCGAAGCCCTTTTCAAAAGTTATACTCCACTACTTACTTAGAAGATCAAGGTTAAAATTGAAATAACAAAAGGTCATCCAAATTTATCCAGTTTTAAACCGAGCACATGTTTAAATTATACACCGTATTTCCCAAATTTAGTGCATGAATCAAACAAATTGTTAGTACCTAATGATCCATAGACTATTAATCCAATATTATAGTCCCGATATTATAATCCCAAACATAATTTTATTCAAGAACTAAACGACCCTTAATAAGCTTTTTAGATAGGTGAGAAACGAATCAGAAGAAGGGGAAATGGTAAGTTAATTTATGCACCAAAAGTAAGTTTATGATACAAAATATTACTAACAAAGATCTAAGGCAAAGTGACATTTGCAAAAACCTTCCATGACTTTCATCATAATATATTACTGTACAGATCCATTGTAGCAAGCCACCAATATGGACGAGGGCCTAAGAACTAGGAGTACTATGTATATATTTTTTTTTGTTTAACATAAAATCATCTTTCGAGCTATAAAATAAGCCACTGATGCTTGTTTAAGGGTCACATCCCTTGAGGTGCAACCCTTAATACTCTGTACAACGGACTGCGCTTTAACATAACCAAGGAGAAAAAAAGAAAAGAGTTCAGAGGAAGAGAGCAAAAACTAGTACATGAACTGAAAGCAAGCTATGTTTCATAAGAAACAACAGCTGAGAACTCTTCTTCCCTCAAAAATCTTTGTTGTCTTGCAATGAAATTCTCAACAGTCTTCCTGAATTCGTCATTGCTTATCTCGTCCTCCGGATATGAAGTTGTTGTCATCGTCATAGCTGGTTTTACACTGTCAGTTTTTATAACTTTACGGCATCCTACTGTAGCTGATCGAGTCAATTTTTTTCTAGGTTTTTTCTCATCATGGGACAAACATATAGCGTTGTCCGAATGGCTACGATGGATTTTCTTTTGTACTTGTCTTTCCACCAGAATGCTCTGTTTCCTCTGTTCACAATAAGCCTCTTTGTTCATCGAACATTTTTGCTTGTACTCATCGTACAAATCGATTTTAACGTTGTTCATGGAACCATCTTTAGCAGAAGATTGTCCTGATTTCAAGAAGAGGATGATGACAATTACGTTTCCAAGAACAAAGACGAATCGAGGACTAATGAGGGTTACACCTAGTCCCTTGAAATAATCCGTCGAGAGCTTGAAAGTGAGTGGCAATTGAGTGGATAATCTTGAGATTACGACGAAAAATATGCAGAATTCAATGAATCGGAACAACGTTGTCACTCGTTGACGCTTTTTGTACCTTAGCATAGCGTTTGCTTTCTCCACTTTGATGTTGTGGAAATTTAAGGATTCCATTTTGTTTCACTTTCCTAGTAACAAGTGAAAGGGAAGTTGATGGAAAAGAAATTGGATCAATACCACAGTTATGTTGAAGATGAAAGTGTGGAAAGAGGTTGAAGAAACAAATCAAGTTAAGGGTAGTCCTGCTTTGTTCTTCTTATTTTATGTTTGTTTTCAGATTGTGGGCATTTTAGAGGCAATGTTGGAGTCTATATAGGCTATAGAAGGTATATATTCTTTACTTTTTTCTTTTCTCCCTTTTCTTTCTTTTGCTTTAGCCATATTACAGCCACTAACTAATATACAAAAATATTACAGCCACTAACTAATATACATATACTTTATATTTGACGATTAATTTCTTGGGCAAACGACTATTTAAGTTAATTTGTCTATTCAAAACTCACTTGCTTAATTAACTTGAATATGTGTTGGATAGACCTACTAATGAGAGTAAAGCTCAGCTGTATTAAAAGTTGGTCAATTATTTAAAATTAGATCAATGACCAGAAGTCTGGAAGTAACATCAAGTCCGAATTTTAAAATTCAAAAATGATACTCAGATCAATATTAGAACTCAACTTCCAAATACATGGCCACAAAAGTGGCTAAACAATTTGAGTTTGCTCTAGAACAGTGCATTTCTTGTCAAGAGACTCTTGGATTGAAATTCGAAATCTCCTCTAAAAAACAATGGATATATTCCAACCATCCACCAAATCTTTGGTGATTTTTTTCGCTCATTTTGTGTTAATACTTGAAATAGATTCTTTGTTGCTAATCACTTTATTATATTTATTCGTTTCAAATTTCAAAAAAATAAGGAAACACACTAGACCTAAAAGTTCCACTTGTGACTTTTTTTTTTGTCCAATGGAGTGTCACCGTCAACACTCTTACTTTATCTCATGTCTAAGAATAATTATAATGCTTTTGGAAACAGTACCTTATTCCAGTGCCTCTCTGTTGTTTGGCATAGCAACTCAATTGCTGGGGTTTTAATAAGTCATACTGTTTGGTACAAATAGATATAATAGTTTCGAATACGTATAAGCATTTCCAACTCGATTATTTGGATAAGGAATGATTCTTTGTTCTATTAGGACACATGAGTGATGGACCCTAATGTCTCTCTCATTTAAATTATGAAACCTAGAATTAAAGAAAGACAAGAAGTTAGGAAGTCCTATAAGGATTGCTATATTAATGTTTTGCACTAAATGACCGCTTGAAACATATGCTATATTCAGTTACCCGATGATTTTTCCATTTAAGCTAAGTTAGGACGGATGAGAAAAAATCATTTAAGGATCATTTATGTGGTAATAAAAGAAATGCATCTATTTTCTTTGCTATTTTGGGACGAGATTTTTTTTTTTAGGGTGGTGGGGGGAGGGGGTGTTGATTTGCAAAAATATTATCAAGTAACTTTTACATAATATCTAAAGTTAAATTTTACATTATAATGAGATGATACTCGACTCAAAAATATTGCCAATTATATGCTATCGTTAAAAAAACTTATATTGTAAGGCTGTAAGCTTATCCATTAGTTGGGAACTGAATTAAACGCTCACTTAGTACTATATTTTCGTTCGATTATTTGGTTACTTTTGCTAGAGTTTTTCTTTTTGTCCAATGAACTGACTTGACACTTTGGACACTTCAATAAATATATGTTTTATAGTTAATGTATTTCCAGGTGGCAAACTTATATCCAAGTGTACATATATTATTGGAAGTCCCTCATCTTCCTTACAAACTAAGAAATTGTCATTTCCTACCTTTTTTTTTCTTATAAACTTTCACACGAAAAGATATATATTTTGACAATGGTGGGCTCTTATTGATCGGACTGATTTTACGTGGCAATTTAATGACAAAAGATAATGTTGTTCTTTTGTTTAGAAAAGGCCTTCCAAAGAAAGTTAGTCATTTCTAAATTAGCACCTCAAAAATAAAATATTGTCTTGCATGTCAAATCAAATCATTTAACTTTACGTATAAAAATATGTAATACTTTAACATAATTAAGTGATAAAAACTATATGCACACGACATATATCTTATATTTATCGATATAAGATAAAGATAAAGATAAAGGTCGAAAAAATATTCTATTAAACAGTTCCAACTTTTCGTTAAAAAGGTGAAAAAAGAAAGTAAAAGACCCCACTTCTTTATTATTTGTTTTAGAAAATAAAAACTCACTATTTCCTACTTTCAACATCTCTCTACTATATGGTCTAAATCATTGAGCTTGGAGCCCATATCTTCACCTTTTGATTTGTTTAATTACTTCATTTGCTTTAGGCATTGTCTCCTCAATATCAAAAGAAATTAAACTTGGACCTTACAACGTTTAGTTAATTAGTATAAGTCATTTAAAAGAAGAAGAAGAAGAAAAAGTTCAAATTGTATTTTTTGAATTAGTTAAAGAAGACTGGGCCGTGGGGTTTATTGAGTGGGCCAATTCAATGAATAATTGGGCTCTCTGGGCTTCTTTTGGGTTGGTCTTTAATTTCAACATATGTATCATAACATCCAAACAAACTATGCCGGATAAGGCATAATTTCCAACACTCAACATAATTTAAAAATTAAGATAAAACTATGTCGCATAACTTAATTCCAACATAATTTATGTTACGCGAGGCAAAATTTTAATTTTTGAAGAAAATAATATTATAGAGAATGTGTTGTGCGAAGAGACCTGAATATTTTCATAAAATAAATAGCAGGGGCAAAAATTAAAGACCACATATGTGAAGGGCAAAAAGTAAAGACCAGTGTGTTTGAGGGGAATCCGCACAAAAAAATTGGGTCAGTCGCTCAAATACCCTATTTTGGAGTGGTCTTTAATTGTTTCCCTTCAAATTTGTGTTCTTTAATTTTGCCTTTTATTATTTTTACCACGGCATAATTAGAATTTTACAAGACATAATTAGTGTTTATCTTTGGCATATGTATCATACACTACTCACAAATTATGCCGGATAAGGCATAACTGTCAGCACTCAACATAATATAAAAAAAACATAAATTCAAATTTCGACGGATATAATTAGTGTTTAATTTTAACACATGTATCATAACATCCACACAAACTATGCCGGATAAGGCATAATTTTCAACACTCAACATAATTTTAAAAATTACTATAAAACTATGTCGTATAACTTAATTCCTACATAATTTATGCCGCGCGATGCAAAATTTCAGTTTTCGAAGAGAAAAATATTATAAAGACTATGTCTTGCGAAGTATACCTGAATATTTTCATAAAATAAATAGCATGGACAAAAATTAAAGACTACATATATGAAGGGCAAAAATTAAAGACCAACGCGTTTGAAGGGAATCCGCACAAAACCATTAGGGAAATTCGCACTATTGTCCCTATTTTAGGGTGGTCTTTAATTTTTGTCATTTACCTAAAAAGAATTGAAAATACCCTTGAGGTTGTAGGTTCGAATCTCAACAGAGTCAGAAAGGAAAAAAATTCGCAAGGTAAGATTTCATTAGAAAATATGCTTATTCGGCCAAGGTTGTATAAAAATTATTATGCCTCGAAAATACTTCTGAGTTTGTGGGTTCGAAGTCAAAAAGAAAAAAAATCACAAGGCAAGATTTCATAGAAATTATGCCTATTCGGCCAAAGTTGTATAGAGATTATGCCTTAAGGGGCATAGTTTCTATGTAACTATGCCTTAAGGGACATAGTTTCTACGTAACTATGCTTGAAGGCAAAGTTTCGTTGAAAAATTAAGATTATGCCTTGTCCGGCTAGTTAAATAGGAACTATGTTCCAAGGGGCAATGTCTCTATATAACTTTGGCCGAATAAGTATAATTTCTATGAAAATATTGCTTTGCGATTTTTTTTATTTTTTTGCTTCTATGAGATTTAAATCCAGAGTCTCTGATTTAGTAGACTCACGAATAAATAGTACTTTGGCCCATAAATTTTTATTAAATGAGAAGTAGGAAACAAAAATTAAATACCAAATTGAGTGGCAAAACTTAAAGACCAGCTCGTATGGATGGAAATCCACCCAATTTTTTGTTTAAATTATTTCTTTTTCTCTAATGGACTCCATTTGCTTAATTATTGACATTATCAAACTGTTTGATGAATTAGCGGGAAACATAATCCCTGTTGCACCCGCATCAATCAATTCTAGGATTTATACTTTGTACCACAAAGTATCATAATCTAACAATTTTGACCAAACGTTATGTTTTAGTGTTTTTGATAACCACGAAAAATGTCTTTCAAAAACTCTAAATACAATAAATGATCTTTTTTCTTTGGCTACAGTTTATACTTACATGTTCTAAATGTTTTTTTATTTTAAAATATAATATAATTTAATTAAATTACAAATCGATATCTTAATTTCATAAAAAAGAGAGAGGATATTTTAGACTCGTACAATAAAATTCATTTTTGGTTGGGATAAAATAAGAAGAAGCAAAGCATACATTAAGCTTCTTTTTTTTTTCCTTTTGAAAACTGAGAACTCCAAATCAGATCAAAATTTTAAATGAATTAACAAGATACAAGACAAAGGGCAAGATTATTCTCTTATTCTATCCTAATAATAGTTTAATTGCCAAATCATGTGTAAATGCACGTATATTATTCGTTTAAGTGCTTTATGATTCTCAAAGGCCCTTTAGGACGAGATAGGGATATAATCAACTAACTAAGACTTAGTTCGGTTATTAAATCAACCTCGTAGACTTTAATTCATTTTGTAGTATTAACCTTAATTATCCAACTTAACAAGATTCAGGATGCTTTATTTCTTTCACCCTATCTATAACCTTTCGCTACCTAGTTTTGGGTAGTGTTGAATAATTTGTAGACACGAGGATACCGCTTTCCTGTATTTTTTCTAGAACTATGCAGATTATTTCAGAGATAAATTGCATTATAATTGATTAATTGTACATGACATAATTAATTAAATGCGACATAATTAAAAAATATTGTTGACTGGCTAGGAGATTATATGCATACAGGGTATCACACGGTGGATTAGAGTATTTTGAGCTGGACACCACATCCTTTTGATATATATATTTTTTGGGAAATGTAGGTATTTATTTAAGACTCTTTATTATAAAATATATAGACATGTTTCCTTATTTACAAGCCATAACGATATATTACGAAACATGACGGATCTTCATATATTTTTCATTTTTTTTATTATTTTAAAAATAAATTTAAAAAGGCTTAAAAAATTAACTCAAATTTGTGTATAAAAATGTATGAAATGTGTATATGTGAAACGAAATTTTTAATATAATTTTTATACACAAATTTTAACTGAAACTTTTAAGTCTTGAATATTGTATGGGAGTTGTATACACAAAAAATGTGAGCAAAAATTCTAAGTCTTGAGCGAGATATACCTTTTTCATACACAAAATTCGAGCGAACTTTTTAAGCCTTGAACAAGATATACACATCATACATTTTTCATACACAAATTTTTGAGCGATTATGTTAAGTCTTGAATGTTGTATGAAAGTTGTATACAATGTTGTTGTAATTGTATTAATTTTACAAAAACCTAACATGAACTTTATACACTAAAATATGAGCAAAATTCTAAGCCTTGGGCTAGATACAAATTCATACACAAATTTTTGAACGAATTTTTTAAGCCTTGAACGGGATATACACTTTTCATACAACTTTCGTACACTAAATTTTGAGCCAACTTTTAAGTCTTGAGCGAGATATACACATTCATACACAAAAATTTGAGCGGATTTTTAAGCCTTAAGCAGAAAAAAATTAAATTAAATTTTATAAAATAATTTTAAATAATATTTTTTTAAATAAAAAAGATTTTTAAAGATTTTTCTGAAAAAATAATATTTTCTTATAAAAAATTTGTATGAAAGATAAAAATCTGTTATGTTCTGTAAATTAAAAAGTTTCATCATATTCCGTAAATACTTTTCTTTTTATGTATTTATATCTCATTCACCTTTTTTTTCTTTTCTATTTTGCTTTTTTCTTTTCAAGGATATTATTTTGTTTATAGAAATTCCACGGCTGACCTTTAGGATCATCTGCAACCTTCAAAATATGAGATAAAAAAGGGCAGTCCGGTGCACTAAGCTCCCGCTATGTGCGGGGTCCGGGGAAGGGCCGGACCACAAGAGTCCGTTGTACGCAGCCTTACCTTGCATTTTTGCCAGAGGCTGTTTCCACGGCTTGAACCCATGACCTCCTGATCACATGATAACAACTTTAACAGTTACTCCAAGGCTCCTCTTCAAAATATGAGAATGAAACTTAAATATCATGCTTAATATAGTGTTCGAAAAGTCTGAACTGAACGTAAGTCACAAATCACTCAATATTTACCACTTATATTAAGTCTAGGTGCTTTCGAGGATATTATTGTTGGGTTCGAAATAACAGAGCGTCATGCGGAAGCTTACAATTGCAAACCTTGAACGACTATAAATCGGACACCAAAAAACTATACTAAAAAAATATAATATTCTATATGGTTTGATCAATTGATCTACGTATCAAAAACTAATCAAAAACATATAAACTATTGAGAGAAAAATATCCCCCAGACAAGATCTCTAAACGACTACATTATGATTGATAGTGTATTCTGTCTGAGAATAAAAGATCTTCTATTTATAGAAGTTCAAAACTTCTCCTACAAAAAAGAATAAATATGATAGAGTCCTTTTCTACGAAGAAAATCTTTTCCACCAAGAAATCATTTTTGAACAATTATAGTAGAATCCAAATAAGATAGGAAATTCAAAACAAATTCTAACAAATCTCTCATTGACCTGAATTTTCTGACAAAATAATTTTAATTCTCCATCTTCATATAATCTTCATCACTACTGCTTGATATGTTTAAAAATGGAACTCTTGCGGGCTAAAAGTATTGGAGCCCTTTCGGGTTGGTTAAAAATGAGACATTTGCAGGGTTAAAATTGAGCCCTTTACAAGGTTAAAAATGAGCCATTTGCAGGGTTAAAATTGAGTCATTTACAAGGTTAAAAATGATTTTTACTTTTTAAAGATATCGCAGCAGAATTGTTGAAAATATCATTAAAACATTTTTTTCACGTGTAGTAGCTTGAATTTTTTCTCTCTTATTTGATAAAAAATCTTCATTATCGTCGATAGGCTGCAACTTGATATAAATCTGTCTTGAACATGTCTTCAACCTCGTTGAACCATTAGCGCTGATACCACTTGTTGGGATCGAAAAAATCAGGGTGTCATGTGGAAGCTAATAATTGCAAACATTGAACGACGATAAATCGGACAACAAAAAATATACTAGAAAGCATAATATTCTATATGGTTTGATCAATTGATCTACTTATCAAAAACTAATTAAAAGCATAAAAACTATTGAGAGAAAAATATCCCCTAAATAAGACTCTAAACGACTACATTGTGATTGATATTATGCTCTGTTTGAAAATAAAAGATAGTCCAAAACTTCAACTACAAGAAAAAAAAAATGGTAGAGTTCTTTTCTACAAAGAAAACATTTTTCTTCAAGAAATTTTTTTTGAAGTAAAACGATAAAATCCAAATAAAGTAAGAAATTCATGACAAATCATAACCATTATAACTTGGAAAGCATCTTCTTTTAGCCCGGGAGTTGTGATAGTGTAGTGTGCATTTATACATTAAGAAACTGTTTTTCAAAAAATAATAATCTGGTAATGACTAATTAATTATGCAGTGAAGGGACGTACAGCTGCTAATTCTAAAGAAATGTTTTTTTGGTTAAAGAATCTATGGTAAAAATTTATCTTCACGAGGTATTTACACCAGTAAATATATATATATATTATTCACTTAATTATGGGAAGGTTATTCAACATTGTAAGTCACTTTTAATCCTATAGTGAATTGAAATATGTCAGCGCTAAAGCTAATGAAAGTCATGTAGCTCATCTAACTCAATAGGCTACTAATTTTTATTATGTTCTCAATCTATGAAAGAAGAGTTGAATTCTCGGAAGAAGATGAAGAACATTCGTCAAACAGAGATTAAATGATATGCATTTTCACTTTAATTTTTTAATTAGTCCTATTAAGATTAAATTACTTAGTTTGATGTAAATACTGCATGCGGATAAATATTTACAATCCTATAGTGTTTCTAGACGTAAGAGATATTAAGGAGTCAGTGCATGATTTTATTTGAGTTGGTATCAAAAGTTGCAAAGCATGGGGGTTACTTTCTCTCTAATCACTATTCGCTACAGAAAATGGCAAAAGATTCTGCTTTAGATTTATCTTTGCTCATGAACTTGTTACATATGTTTTCTCAACTTTGTTGCTTTTTCGATGACCAAATGTGCTAATTAAAACTCTGATATTTCTTCAAAGATATCTGTCTTTATGTCGATACAACAGCTGAAAATAACTCTTCTTCCCTTAAAAATCTCTGTTGTCGTGCAATGAAATCCTCAACAGTTCTCCTGAATTCTTCATTGCTCATTTCACCCTCGACCCATTTTACACTGTCAGTGTTTGTAACTTTTCGACATCCTATGGTAGCCGACCGGATCAATTCTTTTCTTGGCATCTCATCATGGGACAAACTTATAAAGTTGTCTGAATGGCGACGGTGAAGTTTATTTTCTACCACCAGAATACTCTGTTTCCTCTGTTTCTTGCTCTGTTCACTATAAGATTCTTTGTTCATCCAACATTTTTGCTTGTACTCATCGTGTTTCCAAGAACGAAGACGAATCAGGGACTAATGAGGGTGACACCAAGTCCCTTGAAATACTCTGTCGAGAGCTTGAAAGTTTGTGGAAAATCTTGAGATTATGATGAAAAATATGCAGAATTCAATGAACCGGAACAAAATTGTCACTGTCTGACGCTTTTTGTACCTTAGTATAGCGTTTGCTTTCTCCAACTTGATGTTGTTGAAATTTAAGGATTCCGTGTTTTCATGTTCCCAATGTAAATTTGTATCAAGTGATAGATGAAAGAGGTGGTAGATTTGTGGGCTTTTTTGCACTCGAAACACGGATCATTATGGACCACAACCACAGTTTTGATCAAGGAGAAGTTGTTTGTAACAAAATAACAATGTTCATGTGGAGTATAGAAGTACATAACATACCCAGTGTAATCCACAAGTGGGGTCTGGGGAGAGTAAGATGTACGCAGACCTTACATCTACATTTGCAAGATAGAGAGACTGTTTTCGATAGACCCTTGGCTCAAGAGTAACGTATTCAATGCAGGAAAATATAAGATAGCAAAAAATCAAGAGGCAAAATAAATGACGCAACATAATAATAGCCACATAAAGATAATGATCTACGCGATACCAAATTAGTACAACTAAGAAAAGGAAACGGGAAGGTTAGCCTCCCCTCCCCCCACCTCTCGTACACACAACGCAACAAACCCAAGTACCTACTAACCTTCTATCCTAATCCTCGACCTCTAGATCTTCCTATCTAAGGTCATGTCCTCGGTCAGCTGGAGCTGAGCCATATCCTGTCTAATTATCTCCCCAAACTTTTTTTCGGCCTACCTCAACCTCTCCTACCTCCTGTGACTGTCAATCTCTCCCACCTCCTAACTGACGCATCCTCACCTGCATGTTCACATGTCCGAACCCATCAGTCTCACTTCCCTCATCTTGTCCTCCACGGAGGCTACTCCAACTTTGTCCCGTATATCTTCATTCATAATCATATCTCTCTTAGTATGACCACACATCCATCTCAACATCCGCATCTCCGCTACCTTCATCTTCTGAATATGAACGCTCTTGACTGACCAATATTGTATCCCAGACAACAATGATGATCTAACTACCACTCTGTATAAATGTAGAATATAGAAGTGTGGAAAGAAATTGAGGAAGTCAGTCTTCCTTGTATCTTATGTCTACTTTGAAATTGTGGGGTATTTAGAGGAAAACCTTGAAGTATATATAGGATAAAGAAGTAGGAGGAGTATATATTCTTTATTTGATTCTATCTTTTTTTACTACTCCATTTCTTTTGCTTTTCATTCTATAAACTCGTTGGCCAAATTAATTTTTTGGATTTGAGCAGGATAGGCTCGCCAAGAAGTTAAAATGCTCTTTAATAAGAGATTCTTTATTTTCAGAACTCGAAATTTGAGATTTATGATTAAGGTTGAAAAAATCCAAATCAGTATAAAAAGTATAGGTATGTTGTGAAAATCACTTAAACTTTTTTTTTTACAAATATTAAATTTTTGAGCATATAAATGTAATAATAAAATGAATTCCTTGATCCGCCTCTACAATCTATCGCACCTTGGTGATTATTTTTTTCTTGTTTGAGTCTCATTTTGTGTTGTTGAAAGGGAAGAAATAGATTCTTGTAGTTTTCTCTTTTCTTTTTTGGAGCGCACTATACTCAAAAGTTTCAATTGTGATATCTTTGAGCATGGGGACTGTCCTCTCAATTCTATCTTTTCACCCGATCTCTGTATGTTACGTTACTCGGTAGGGATTTGAATAATTTGAATTCTTACGAAAAGTTTAACTTTGAGGTAAAACCATTTTCATCAAAAACAATTTCATTGTCAAAATAAGAACTCAATATATTGATTAAAAATGGAGGGTCCCGTCAACACTTTATTACTTTATTGCTTTACAGACTTAATTCGATTATGTCTAGAATATAAGTAGTGCTTTTGGTATATATGTAACAGTTATTCCAGTGCCTCTGGGTAGTTGGCAAGTGCAACCTAATATCAATTGAAACTTTGAAGTACTAATACTGTTTGTTACAAGAATACAAGTGGATAAATCAATTTCGAATATCGGATAGGCATCTCCAACTCGACTATTTGGATAAGGAATCATTCTTGGTTCTATTCGGACACAGAGAGAGATGGACCCTAATGTTTGTTTTCATCTAAATTAAGAAACCTAGAATTAAAAAAGACAATAAAGTGAGGAAATCCTATTTGGATTATTCTATAATAATGTTTTGCACTAAATCACCACTTGATGCATAGGCTATGTCCTCGAATCTTGCCAGCATTACACCGATGGAGAGCTGCATGGATTAGACAAAGAATCATTTATCGATCGCTTAAGATTACCAATAAGAAAGGAAAAACAGAAGAAACTGTGCATGACTGATGCACATAATTTTGGATGGCACTTTTACCAATGCTACGTCGCGTTAAAATTTGAAAAATTTGTGTTGCATGGCAAACTTACGTGTATTTCGACTATTTCATCTGATATATATATTCTTTTTGTAGTATAGATTAGACACCGAATAAATGTTCATCAAAACTTAAACAATTGAAAAGAAATCACATTGAAACTATTCATAAATTCTTTATGTTGTGAATAATAATATGGAAATTGATATGCAACGAATAGTAATGTAAGAATTTTGTTATGCGGTTACTTGATTTAAGGTCTTCTTTTGTCATAAGTTACTCTTATTAATATTTCTTCTTCAATCTGAATAAATAATACACAGCTTTTGTATAACTTTTACGACCATCAATAACTTATAAGGAATTTTATGTTGTAATCTTTTTGAGTAAGCACAGAACCCCTAATCAGACACTGTAAGGCTGTAAGCTTATCCAATTAGGAATAATTACATCCTGTTATAATTGATGCTGTTCAGTGTAAGTACTAGATTTTCGTTCCATTATTTGGCTACTTTGCTAGCGTATCTTTTTTGCCCAATGAGCTGACTCGACACTTTGGAACACTTTCAATAATATTTGTTTAATAGTTGATGTATTTCCAAGGGGCGGACTTATATTCAAGTGTACATATATTATTTGAAGTCCCACATCCTTCCTTACAAACTAAGAAATTGTCATATGCCACATAATGGTTTTCCTACTACTTATTTCTTTTAAACTCTCCCACGAAAAATATATATCTTTCAATTATGGTGGGCTCATAACGGTCGGATTGATTTTACTTGACAATTTAGTAATAGAAGATCGTTTTGTTCTTTGGTTTAGAAAAGGACCCTTCCAACTTTTGGTTGATAACGCAAAAAAAAGTAGTAAGAAACTCCACTTTTTTTTTCTTTTTTTGAAAAAAAAATCTCTCATGAACTCTACTTTTAACATCCCACTACTATATGGTCTAAATTATTGAGCTTGGACCCAATATCTTCACCTTTTGATTTATTTAGTTACTTTGTTTGTTTAGTAATTGTCTCCTCAAAGTTTGTACAAGTCGTTTAAAAGAAGAAGAAAAAATTGTTACAAGTTGTTTAAGAAACTATAGTGTATTTTCTGAATTCGTTAAAGTAGGGTGATCATATCGTGACAAGTACTCTTTCATCCTTAATTAGAGGTCTCGGGTTCGAGTTCCTCCGGATACAAAATCACCTTTGATAAGGAGAGCTTTGCCCGCGATGTGGGACTTCCTGGGGCAAAGCAGAGTTTAATCGGGCTTCAATAAAAATATGGGACAACGGGTGAGAAAGAAACAAATAAAGTAGGGTTGGCCATGGATCCATTGAGTGGGCCAATTCAGTGAATGATTGGCCTTGAGAGCGGCTTCGGAGCCCCAATCTCTGGGCTCCATTTACTTTTTAAAAAATATTTCTTTTTTCTCCAAAGGACTCAATTTACTTAATTATTTACATTATCAAACTGTCTGATGGATTAGTGGGAAACATTGAAAATTTTATATGGATTTACAAGATTCAACACAAAAGGTAAGACTATTCTCTTATTATTCTATCCTAATATTAGTTTAACTACAAAATCATGTCTAAATGCAATTATTTCATTCTGTCTACATTTCTAAGTGCAAACTTTATGCTTCTAAAGGGCCTTTTTAGGAAGAGATAAGGATACAATCAATTAACTAAGACCTAGTTCGCTTTATTAAATCAACCTCGTAGAGTTTAACTAATTTTGTATTATTAATTATTCAATCCAACAAGTTGCTTCATTTCGCTACTTTCTTAAAGCTTTTAGGCAGGGATAGTTGGTCTGTTGACACGAGGAAACTGGTCCTCTATGTTTCTTCAAGATGATACTGATTAAATTCAGAAATTAATTGAATTGCACATGACATAATTAATGTGACATAAAAGTAATTTTCTGGTGATTCTGGCTAGTGGATAATATGCACACTGTGCATTGAGGGTATTTTGAGTTGGATGCCACTTTCCTTATATTCCTTCCTCTTTTTTTTCTCTCTTTTATCTTTTCAAGTATATTACAATTACAATTATAAAGCATCTTCGTTTAATCCATATAAATGAACAACTAGGGGTGAGCACGGGTACGGGATACCCAGATACCCGATCGGAACCGACACTAACGGGTAGGTTTCAGGTAGATATATTATAATAACGGGTAGGGTCCGGGTAGTAAAATTAGGAACCGATCAATGTCGGGTCCGGTTCCGGTTCCGGCAAATAGAGACAGGGTACCCGGACCCGGAACCTATAAAATATTAAATATTTTTACTTTTTTTAGAAACATTTGGACCACTTTTAACTTTCTCCAAAATTGTTTGTTGCACGCCTGCACATTGATTTTTCCCACCCCAAGACGTAAATATTTTAGCTTTTTCACCCTTTTATTCTAGAATGTTCTTTGTGCCCTAAGAGAAAACACCCAAAACTCTCTCAATAACAATGGCGTTTTAAAAATTGTTGCTTAATTTGTGTTTTTTATTTACAGGGTACCCGGGAACCTACCCGGACCCTGCGGGTTCGGGTAGGTTCCGGGTAGGTTCCGGGTAATGATTGTTATGGGTAGGTTCCGGATAATAAATTTAGGAACCGATCTTTTACCGGGTAGGGTCCGGGTAGTTAAAAAATGTTAGGGTACCCGGACCCGCTCACCCCTATGAACAACCACTTGAATTACATTTTTTTTATTTATCAGGATTCATCAATTCTTGTATAAATTACCTGCAGTTGTTGATCTTTGTTCCTCTTCACTTGTGCAGTTGTGCTTGAGCCTTCAGCTCCATTTTGCATGAACTTAGTTTCTATTTCGAGCTGTGGAAATAGCCTCTTGGAAAAATTGCAGAGTAAAGTTACGTATAATAGATTCTTATGGTTTGACTTTTTCTCCAACCCTGCACGCACATAACGAAAGTTTAGTGCACCGGACTACCTTTTTTCATCCCGTCCCTAGCATAAAAGAAAAAAGAAGCTAGACATTTCAGCTAATCAAAACATCGAACACATGGTAACCGAGCACGGCATAATCCAAATACATGTTTATATTCTAAGCTACCAATTACTATGTAATCATTTTTTGTTATTTCGTTTTGGCGTAACAGAAACCCCCTTTTTTTTTTTACCAAAAGGAGCCATTTGTAATATCATTGCATATAAGTTCCTAATATCTTTAGTTGCTTATGAATTGAAAGATGAAGTAGTGTAGGACTTAAAGCATGTATGGCCAAACTATTAAAATCTGTTTATTTTAAAAAAAATTATTACTTTTTGAATTTCTGAAAAATATCTTTTACTACTTTTTAAAAATATATTTTTTCCTAAAAGCTTGTCAAATATCCCAACTTTCTAAAATAAACATTTGAAAAAAAACACTTTTCCATAAGCCTGGCCAAATAGGTTCTTAGTAGAATAACTCACGCCAATTGTTAACCATCTAACCTAGTTGATGAAATCAAAGTAGTAACTAATGATGACAAAATTAGCCCATGAGAGTATGATTCGTCCAAAATGACCTGTCCATTTATTTATCTCAACTCAGATTAAGTAGCTCAACTTTAGTCTAACCCACTCATTTGACATCTCTAACCGTGATGACACCTGGGATGTTATTATGGGATGATCTGAAAATTGGTGTGATTACAACTTACAAGTAACATTAATTGAATGAATGTACTCCATTCATACTTAATTGCATAGCCCAAACTGCAACAGCAAATAGCAAACAGACACTGGTAAAATCAATTCTTTCTAAAAACTAATGCCACACTATTGGTGTTGTAATGGCAGAAACAAGTTGATATAAATATCGTGAATATTTGCTGGATCTGTGTGTAGACTGTACACGCGACACTATTAGAGACACTGACAGGTAAATCCCAAAAATGCAGCTTCAAGCATACTAGGATGAGGTGCAGGGACAAAAATTATTCCCACTTGCAAGTAGAATTGCAACTCCTGCTGTAAGAAATTTATCGACTTACATTGGTTTTCTCAACTAATGTGCTAGTTAAAACTCTTATATTTCTTCCAAGATGTCTGTGTTTATGTTGATACAACTGCTGAAAATAACTCTTCTTCTCTCAAAAGTCTTTGTTGTCTTGCAATAAATGCCTCAACAGTGTTCCTGAATTCGTCACTGCTCATCATATCCTCAGGATATGAGGTGGTTGTTGTCGTCATTGTTGTTGTTTTTACATTGTTAGTGTCTATAACTTTCAGGCATCCTACTGTAGCCGACCGGATCATTTTTTTTCTATGTTTTTTCTCATCATGGAACAAACATATAGAGTTGTCCGAATGGATACGACGAATTTTCTTTTCTACCAGAATGCTCTGTTTCCTCTGTTTCTTGCTCTGTTCACAATAAACCTCTTTGTTCATCGAACAATTTTGCGTGTACTCATCGTACAAATCGATTTTAACGTTGCTTGTGGAACCATATTTAGCAGATGACTGACCTGATATCAAGAAGAGGATGATGACAATCGCATTTCCAAGAATGAAAATGAATCGAGGACTAATAAGGGTGACACAAAGTCCCCTGAAATACTCTGTTGAAAGCTTGGAAGTAAGCGGCAATTGAGTGGAAAATCTTGAGATTATGACGAAAAATATGCAGAATTCAATGAAACGGAACAACGTTGCCACTCTTTGACACTTTTTGTACCTTAGCATAACGTTTGCTTTCTCCAATTTGATGTTGTGGAAATTTAAGGATTCCATGTTTTTTTCACTCGAAAACCCAAATGATTTATGATCAAGTTTTGATTAAGGAGAAGTTTTTTGTGACAATATTCGTGTTGTGGAAAGAAGTTGAAGAAAACAAAGCAAAGTTTTGGGTAGGTGAAGAAGTGAATCCTCCTTTGTTTTTATTTCTTATGTTTGCTTTTGTAATTGTTGGGATTTTAGATGAAGCATTGGAGTATATATAGGCTATAGAAAAAGTATACTACTCCATATTCTTTCTTCATTCTCATTTTGAGTTAATTGTTGAAGTAGATGCTTGTTTATCTTTTTTTGTGTTTTGTTCTTTTGAGTATATTGAAAGAGATTGTAATAAATTTCCTAGTTTCTTTCACAACGCTTTTTTTAAAATTAATAACTTTTTCATGTTCGTGACCTTTATTTGTTGGGAAAATATGCACACTTGCACTTTTTCTAGATGTGTTTATCAGTAGTCACGTTATACACTTCTTGCAAAGAGCCAGTTTATTCTTCTAATTCTTTTTATTACCTTTTTTTGTTTGTTAATTTAAAACCGTGCTTGATGTTCCGTAGTTCTTTAAAGAGACTTGCACTTTATTGCGTGAATATCACAACCACCATTTTCTTTAATTATGAAGATCCCTCCAAAAGTAACATATCTAATATTGTATATCATCTTTGTTAAGAGTTTCACATCGTAAATGGAATGAGAATATGAATTCTTTATATGAACTTGGACAATCCTCACCCTACAAGCTAAATTTTGGGTTAAATTAGGCCTAAGATCCATTCGTTTCATGGTATCAGATTCTAGGGCAACTTTCCTCTCCACACCTTCCGTCGTGCCCTAGGTGTTGCTCCGCCGTCCGCCGTCCTCTACTCTCCCTTCCTCTCCTCTGTCCCATCAACTATGTCTGACTCGAAATCAAATTTTCATTCAGCCCTAGCTGTTTCAAACATCAAGTCTCATATCTCCATCACTCATGAGATGGAAAACATCCATTATGCGATATGGGTGGAGCTCTTCAAAATTCATTGTAGGTCACACTGAGTTATCCATCACATAATTCACCGGAAAAAAACAAGGAGAAGGTGCCGAAAATCGACGATGAAATGGAATTATGATTCACCCTCCATGCAACGGTTCTCTAGTGGAATTATGCCACAATTTCGAGTGACTTGTTGCATACGATTCTTGAACCCGACTCCACGGCAATGGAGGCTTGGGAATGATTACGTGACATATTCCAGAATAATAAATATTCTCGGGCCATCACAGTTGAGCAAGAATTCTCTACCACTGACATGGCGGATTTTCCCAACGCATCCGCATATTATCAACGGCTCAAAGTTTTATCGGACCAACTCAAGAACGTCGGGGCGCGCGGTGACTAACAACCAGCTCATTTTACAAATGGTTGTCAGTCTCACTGACACGTATAGTGGTGTTGGTACACTCATCCGCTAAAGCAACCCTCTTCCACCCTTTTACCAAGCTCATTCTATGCTCATACTAGAAGAGATGGATTTTACCAAAAAGACAGCCACCATGTCGAATTCTACCATGGTCGCCACTCCGTATAAGGAGTCCGATGGCAACTCTTCACCGTTTAAAAATATACCGCCAAACCGTGGTCAAAGGGGACGAAATGGCAACAATGGCGGTAAAAATCGCGGTGGAGGCAAGGGTGGTGGCCACCGGAGTGGCGGAGGTGGCGGCGGCCAGCAGCAGCGCTCCGGCCATGCGTGGCAGCCGCGAGCCCAGTGGGGCAGTGGACCGCCACAATGGCCTTGGCGATGGCAGCGCCTTGGGCATCCTCGCGCCGCTTTTTACTTGATGCAGTAGGTCGACACGGCGTCCGGCCCAGTGTACTTTGGCCCACCCTCAACATAACCAGTGGCAGCATACCCATTCTGCAATGACCACACCAACCGACATCGAGGCCGCAATGCACACTCTTGGGCTCAATCCGCCTGACGCAAACTGGTACTTGGACACCGGAGCAACGTCTTATATGACGTCCTCACAAGGTAATCTCTCGTCCTATTTTAATTTGAGCAATAATCATGATATAATTGTCAGAAATGGTCATTCAATTACAATTCGTGGTTATGTTAATACATACTTGTGCCCTCTGAACCCACCTTTAGCTTTAAAGAATGTCCTTCATGCTCCTCAGTTGATTAAAAACTTGGTTTCAGTTAGAAAATTTACTACTGACAATTCGATTTCTGTTGAATTTGATCCTTTTAGGTTTTTCGTGAAGAGTTTTCAGAGGGGGATGTGCCTAATGAGATGTGATAGTCGGGGCGAGCTATATCCAATCACCACTACCACACATCGAGCCACGTTACCATCCACTTTTGCAGCGTTAGCACCTTCTTTATGGCATGAACGTTTGGGTCATCCGGGAGCACCTATTTTTGTCTCCCTTGAACAAAATAAATTTATTGAGTGTACTAGAACTCGTAATTCTCATGTTTGTCGCTCATGTCCTCTTGGAAACACATGTTAAATTAATTTTGGTGCTTCTAATTCATGCACTATTATGCCTTTTGATATTATCTATAGTGATATTTGGACAAGCTTGGATAGATCTTTTACCAATATTGCTATAAATATTACTCCATATGGTTCCAAACAATGCTGTAACTTGTAAGCTTGACAATTAGCTGGGTGCTGAATCTAAACACTAACTCAATAATGTTCTTATTATATTGATGCTGTTCAGTGTTCACTTAGGTAGATTTGTTCCATTATTTGGTTACTTTGCTATATATTTTTTTCTTTTTAATGAGCTTATTTGACACCTGGACACTGCAATGATCTATGCATTAGTTAATGTATTTCCAAGTGCCAAACTTATATCCAAGTGTACATATATTATTGGAAGTCTCACCTCTTCCTTAGAAACGAAGAAATTGTCCTTTGCCACATAACGTTTTATCTAATTTTTTTCTTCTATAAACTCTCACGCGAATAAATAGTACTATATATCTTTTAATTATGGTGGGCTCGTATTTTACGTGACAATTCAAAAAGAGAAGATCGTTTTGTTATTTGGTATAGAAAAGACCCTCCCAACAAAGTTAGCTATTTCTAAATTAGCACTACTCGAAAATATTGTCTTGTATCTTATGTTTAGGATATATTAAATTAAAATTAAAATATGTCACTTAATTATTATTATTACAACAATAAATATATAAAATATATGTTTTGCATTTTTTGACATGGTATAAATATTTAGTGGAGATATATTTTTTCCTTATTATGATATTTGAGACCCCGTGTGATAGAGACATTAAAATAGTTCGAACTTTTGGTTGATAAAGCAAAAGGAAGTAAAAAAAAAACACCACTCTATCCTTCTTCTTTTTCACAAAAAAGAAACCACACATAATTCCCACTTCTAACATCTCACTACTACATGGCCAAAATCATTGAGCTTGGACATCCCCATATCTTCACCTTTTGATTTGTTTAGTTACTTCGTTTGCTTTTGTAACTGCCTCCTCAATATTAAAAGAATAAATATCAGTGCAATTATATATACAACTTTAATGGTTAATGGAAGTAACTAGCTAGCTCAATAATGTTATGTACTCATAAAATTGCCAAACTTAGATTTGGGTAGATATAAATGGCAAGGAAAATGTCATAAAAGTATTTAACTTAATTATGTCAAAAACTGCAAATTGTGGTGATTAATAAATTAATTAATGAAATAATATTGCCTAAGAAATTAAACTTGGACCTTATAAGGTTTAGTTTGTAGAAGTTGTTCACAAAACTATACATAGTTCGTTAAAGTAAGGTGGCCCATGGATCTATTTATTGGGCCAGTTCAATAAATGATTGGGCTTGAGGGCGGCTTAGAAGCACGGATCTCTGGGCTCCATTCGTGTTTTTTTTTTTGGAATAATTACATTCCATAGCTAACCCTAGGATATATTTACCTTTAGTAATTATTGTTTAAAAAAATTATAAAATATAACTATAATGTGTATTTGAATTACTTATCATAGCTATATTATATATTTAAAGTAGAATACCTTATGAGAATCCTAGGGCTCCACCGGTATTGGGAGAATCATCAATAATAACTTTGTTTCTGTCACCTTTTCGTGAAGTTGACTCATGCTTCATCTCTGACAATGCATTTGTCGTAGCGCTGCTAGTAGCAGCCATGTTTACTAAGATCAATCTACTTCTGCAGCTTGGAGAAAGGATCTCAATCTTTTCTCCTGCATTTTGTGTGCCAATCTTGTTGTATTCATAGCCCGCCGTCATTGCTACTCAGATTTGCTACTCCGGCCGAGACTAGATCTGCTAATCCCGCCATCATCGGTCTCCTCATCTACTACTCTGGCGTTGCCGCCGTCATCTCCTTCTCCGTCTCAGATCTGGATGTATTTTTTTCTTGTATTTTCTCAGATCTGATTGGATTTTGAGTGTATTCATCTTTTTCGTCTATATTTTATTTCTTGTATTCATATTTGAGTGTATTCGTTGAGTTTTTGATGTAAAATCCAGTGTTTTGTGGGTATATTTTATTTCTTGTATTCAGTTTTTTAGTGTATACAAATGAATACAATGAATTTGAAGTGTTTATTCATTTTTTTCTAGTGTAAAATCCAATTTTTCGGTATGTATTTTATTTTTTATATTCATATTATGAATGTATTCGTAATTTTTTGTGTGTAAAATTCAGTGCATTGGGGTATATTTTATTTCTTGTATTCATTTTTTAATTGTATTTTTTATTTTGAAGGAGATTTTTCTGTTTTGAATACAATTCTCTTGAGTAGATTTTACTCGGTGTATTCATGAATACAACGAGTTGTAGCAACTAAAAAGTAGCTACACCCTGTAAATATTGAAACTATAGCTATGAAAAAATTAAAACCCCTAAACTATAACTTTAATCATTTATAAAAGTTTCACTTTTTAAAAAAAATTATTTATTTTTTTCCAAAGGACTCCATTTGCCTAATTATATACATTATCAAACTGTTTAATGGATTAGTGGGAAACATCCTCCCTTTAGCTTTATTTGCATGCACCCCTGAAAAGTCATAATCTAACAATTTTGGTGAACTTTAAAATTGTATAAATCCATATATAAACTCATAGAAAAACAAAACAAAAAAATATTTTACTTAGTACCACGAATATCATTCTATTTGAAACATAATAATAAATAGGTGCCTGGCATAATAAAATCCACATGGTGAATCAAAGTTCCTTCTTTCCAAAACGAATCAAAGTTTTAAATGAATCAACAAAGATACAAGACAAAAGGTAAATTTTTTATCTTATTCGGCCTAATAATTGTTTAACTATACTTAATCATGTCTAAATGCAACTATAACATTCTGTCTACATCTTTAAGTGCAAACTTTATGCTTCTAAAAAGGCCTTTTTTAGGAAGAGATAACGGTAGTATGAATTAACTAAGACCTAAGTTCGTTTATTAAATACTCACTGTACACTATAAAGAAATAGTACTTCTAATTAATTATCCAACTCATGCAGCAACATGCTTTATTTAATTATTATTTCTTCGATATGGATGATTTGTTGACACGAGGATACTCATTCTATGTGTTTGTTCTAGAATGATGCTGATTAATTTTCAGAAATTAACTGCAGTAGTAACTGAGTAATCGTATAATCAAAATTAATTAACGTGACAGGTATTATAAGCAATATTATGTTGATTCTAGCTAGAAGCACACGTTATATCACACGGTGGATTTAGAGTATTTTGAGTTTGATGCCGCTTTCCTTTGATCATATATTCCTTCATTTTTTCCCTGTCTAGTTTTTTTTTTAATGATATTATAATTAAAAGCATCTTCATCTAATCCATAATTAAATGGAAAACCTTTTGAAGTACAAGTTCTCAAAGGGACTAATTCCCCGCCAAATGTGCGTGAGGCTTTTAGCTCCACTATTACATCATTGTGGACCACTAAAACAATGTTAGATAAATTGAAACGAAGATAGTATTAAAAGTGTTATATTGGATGAATCCAAATTAGTAGTCTGTTGAATTATATAGTAATTAGTTTTATAACAAAAAGGCAAAAAAAAGAGAGGCTAAAATGCCTTAAGAAAATACAACTTTATGGTTGCATATCTTCTTTTAGAAACAAGTCTATATTAGAAATAAAAACAATCAATGATGAATAAACTATTGATCATGAGAATGTTTTGAGTAAATTGATCATAGTAGAAACAATCCACTTTAATTGAGCCTTGTTGAGGGTGTATTGATCCATGTTCATGCCAGATGGAGCCCAACTCGGTATTCTCTTCGGCAATTCTCAGGAATGTCTCTATTTCGGGGTGGTCTTTTACTTTTTGCTCATTAAATTTAAAATTTTTAATTTTGTTCGCCTAAAAATTTTGAGTTTTGTATTGAACCCCAATTAAATCTAAAAAAAATCGTAAGACAGAATTTGTCTGCAAAGTGCAAACTATACCTTATAAGTTATTAGGCAAGGTTTGCTTATGATAGAAAATTCTTTCTTAAGGCGCTTTCAGGCATAAGACAAACTATGTCTTATTAGATAGAGTTTGCATGCAAACTCTGACTTGCAAATTCAAACTTTACTTTACTATTTTTTAAAATTGTTAATTAAATGGGGATTTGAACGTGGAACCTAGAAATATTTTTAAGCCAATGGAAAATTAAAAACTAACAATTTGAAGAGTAAAAATTAAAGACCAATGCTTTTGAAGGGTAATCCGCAAACAAATGATTCTCTTGTTTAGCCGGACCAAATTATTTGCTGAGCCCGCTAGATTTGTGCCCAGCCCATTTCATTTAGAAAATTTATAATTTAGTAGTGATTTGGTGTTTCGAGTAATTGCACGGTGTGCAACTGGTCTTTAAGTTTTTTCCCTTCAAATGTGTTGGTTTTTATTTTTTTTTCCCGTCAATATTGAACTTTTTTATATAGGGGCATAAGTTCTTTACCTAGCTTGTAGATATTATGATGCGTAATTTATGCCCTTATAGACATAAGTTCAACTTTGAAGGACAAAAAATAAAGATCATCCAATTTAAATGACAAAATAAAGACCAGCACAAAAAGGAACAAAAGTGCAAATGACCCATTTGGTTTTCTAGTATGTTTTAGTCATAGCTGTGATTGAAAGAAAAATACGCACGTATACATTTATAAAGATCCAGTCTTTTATGTGCATATGTAAGTTCAAATGAACATCCTAGGCTTTGGCTTTGTGTAATTGTAAGTCAATGTGTTTATTAGATGTGTTACGTTTTTTTTCTTTTCCTTATCTGCATATATTATTATTCTCGTTTCTCCATTATCCTAATTAATATACATGTACTTTTTCCACAATGAATCATATATATTTTTAGAAATAAAAACTCCGACAAATATTTTAAAACAACCATTTTAATAAACGTGACAAGTGAAAACTGAACAGAGGGAGTATTAATTTTTTTCCTTTTTCGAATTATAGTAATTAATCAATTCAAACTTAACTAACTGTTTCAGTAAATATATTCCAAAATCATAATAGCAATTTTTCTTTCTTGTTTATATCTAACTTAATGTGATAGAATACACTGTCTCATGGGTGGCTCGACTATAAGAGTAAAGCAATCGCTGGGCGCCTCAATTTTTTGGAAGTCTCTTTTTTTCCTTAAAGATGTATTGTATATGTATTATTAAAAAAATATGTGTACAACTAAATTTGAAAAGAATTTTTGGAGCGGAAATACAATAACTTTAATGTGAGGATCCTTGTAATATTAGAGAATGGAATAATTTTTAATGAATTATTTTCTTACATGTGTAGGGTAGCTATTTTTTTGCCTCATTTATATCCTAACAACTAATACGTCCCACATTATTATTTATATATTTACCTTTTTCATTCTCTCTTTTATTATTCTTATTCTTAATATTGAAAAGTCTCTCAATCAGCAACTTAGTGCGGCTTATAAGTTGTATTCTTCAAAATATCAAGCATCACAACAATCAATCATTATATTGAAGCAATGCAATACTTTTAGATATCATTATATCAACTTATCTTGCTATGTAGTCCTTTTATTTCTCTACTATCTATTGTTTCTTATACTTCGATTATCTTATCTATATGTGATAGCTACTGCTCCTTTTTAGACTGCTTTATCATGTCTTATTCGTTTTCGTTACTTTCATTTTCATACTGCATTGAATTGATTGTCCTTATCTAACTTTTTTTTTTGCAATGCTTTCTCTTGTGCAGATGGTCTTTTGGAAACAACATATGTACCTCCCAAGGTAAATGTAAGGTCTGCGTACACTCTACCCTCATTAGACCCCACTTTGTGGGTTTTCACTGGATATGTTGTTGGTATATGTCAACTTATCAAATTTTTGAGCCGATTTTATTATTTTACCTTTATTTTATACTTGTTCATTGAAAATTTATCATTGTTGATATTCTTACTTAGGCCTTTCCTTGAAATTAGCTTTAGGCCCCAATCTTATTGAGACGGTCATGCACCGTCTTAACACAATTATAATAAAATTGTCTTCATCTTCTTCTCTACACCCTTCATATCAAGTTATCAACAACCTTTGACAGAAAATCAAGGTGGCTTTTAAGCCAGTATGTGCCCTCTGCTTTGGTTGATTTGAATTTCAAGTCATTATTTACCAAACAAAATACAGCTGCTGTTGTTCAACGACTTTATAGTCTTAAGATAATATTATATGTCTAAATTACCATTTATCTCTGTTTAACTATCTCACCTATTTAACACTATCCACTAATAGAAACATTAAAGTGTAAATTTAGAAAACTAATGTATTCTAAAACAAATTCAGTTTTCTAAAACGATTAGTATTTGAAAACCATGGGAAATATTATTTGTGTTGTTTAGTATGTACTAAGATATCGTGGAAATGATATACAACAACAAAATATTCAGTATAATACTGTAATTTCATAAGTGAGATCGGGGAAGGTAGAGTGCACGAGATCTTACCCTATCTTGGAAAATGATATAAATATTATAAATATTTCTAAGGGAACAAAAAATATCATTATGGGTTCAATTGGATACAACAATTGAATGATTGATACGTTGTCGAATTCTTGGACCTCTTTGCCTGTTTTAGTTGAACAAAATCAGAGTATTGTAACACATTTATACCACTTGCTAGTTGCTACTATACCATTTTCTCTATCCCTTCCATTATTGAATTTCGTACTACAAATAAACTATGGGACCTCTGGGATATCAGATATGACACACTCATTAATAATCATAATGTTTTTTCGTCCCTAATAATGGTGTAGGTGATCATCTCCTTTTTGGTGAAAATTATTTGGCACCACTAAATTTGTTTCCAATGTCTAAAACAATCATTTTCATAACATTTTCGGTGAAAGGTTAAATTGAAGTGCGAATGGGACCAAAAAAATGAAGTGAAAGTATTGACATTTTCATAATACATTGAAGAGATCTAGAGTTCTATTTTGTATCGACAATGAAGTTGATTAGTATTTCAAATAAGATAGCTAGCACAAGAATAAGCCGTTTTGCTAAGATCTAACGATTCAAAAAGATACAACATGCTAAACCTTTTTCTCATTTTGAAACATTTAGACAATTTTATTCAAGTATCTTTCAATAGTAATGTAATGAACGTGTAAAAATATTAAAAGCATGAGTTCTTTTTTTTAGATAAATGATATTAAATCAGAGAGTTCACTTTAATATTGCTCTCCTTTTCTTTTTTTTTTTGTCTGTAAAAGGTGAATTGTATATGACAATTCAAGAGATTTTCATTAATTTTTTTTAAGACAGGGCAAGCCTTAACCTGTCAAAGTTGTAACCCTTTCAATCTCAGTTACGATCCTAAGCTTTACACAAAATGATCAAGATGGCGACAGTTAAACCACAGTGAATGTTCAATTCAGTGGTACATTGGCTAATGCTAACTCAATTTATCCAACTCCTTCATTAACTTCAAAAAAAAACATAGGAGATGAATTATAGAACATGGATGAACGATAAAATGGGCTGACACCTGGGAGGGGGACTTTGGGGCCCACCAACAAATTGTCCAATGGTTCCTATAAAGAATGGATCTCGGGCATAACTCAACCCCAAAAACTAGCTTGTAGTGTGAAGATTGTCCAAGTCCATATAAGGAGTCCATGTTCCCATTCCATATCCGATGTGAGACTCTTAACACTCCCCCGCACGCCCAGACCTTGTTAACTGGAGCGTGGATAATATAATTTAGGGTCCCAACATCGGTGAACAAATAATTAGAATGAGTTTGACTCTAATACCATTTAAAGAATGGATCTTGAGCCTAACTCAATCCAAAAACTAGCTTGTAGGGTGAGGATTGTCCAAGTCCATATAAAGAGTCCATGTTCCCATTCTATATCCGATGTAGGATTCTTAACGGTTATAAATGATAGGGAATCAACATGGGCTTCTTTTATATGAACCGTTCATATGGTCAGTTTATCAATTTATCACATGTGATATCATCCATTCTCAGCCGTTGACGCTTCTGCTTCATAGATGATGACATGTGATAATTGATTAACTCCATGTTCAACGTCCGTTGTTTAATTCTTTTGCAATTTGCCTTTATTTTCTACTAGTCAAGATATGATAATAAATCAAATATATGTCATATCGTGGTAGATGCTGAGATATTTTGCATTAAAAATGATTTAAACAACAATGTTGGAATTGTTATACAGTGCTTAATAATACATGAATTATTATGACATATATTTGATTTATTATCATATCTTGTCTAGTAAAAAATAAAGGCAAATTGCAAAAGAATTCTAATTGCTTTACGGCCGTTTTGCCGTTAAGAGTCTATCACCTAAAGTAATACATAAACTCTCTTGCAAGTTAAAGGACTCTTATAAGTTACTTATATATGCTAGTATTACTAGTGCAATTATCTATTGTTATTATTAATTGCTAAAAAAGAACTACGCGTAAGTACTTATGCAGAGTTCTATAACTAGAAATCGGATATTAACGTGTATAGGTATTCATATAGTCTTAATCAAGAGTTTATGCTATATTAGTCATACAAATTTTATGCTAAGCTAGTAAGATTATTGGACGACGAAAAAAATATATCACGTATGAACAAGAAATTATGAAAAACATTGAATTGAGTTTTGTTTCTTTTAGGTGCATTCAAATAGTTACTAATGTATTGAACATATGTTTCTCGTGATTCATACGGATCCTACCAATATTACGTGGTGACGGCATCATTAGTAGTATAAATGATCGGCAAAAAGTTGAATACTTCACTTCTTTACATAGAGGACTCATCAGTAAACTAATCTCAGAAAACAACTATTACTACTAGAAGCAGGGCGTCTTTGGGGGTGTGCGAGCCGTGATATCGCACAGGGCCCTTGAAAAATAAAAATATTTAGACTTTTTTTTTCATTTTTTATTAAATAGTATTAGCCTGAATTTACTGTAAAGGCTCATAATTCGCAAGTCTTAGCCCAATCAAAGTAAAGTAAGGGTCCACTTTTACGAATTAGAACATGGCCTCCAAAATATTTGAGACGGCCCTGACTAGAAGTATATATTGTATTGAGTTTCGAAATCAGGGGCAGTAGTAAAAAAAATACTCCCATGTCCCAATTTATATGACAAATTTTTCTTTTTAGTCAGTTTAAAAAATAATGACACATTTCTTTATTTGGCAATAATTTAACTTTAAATACCTTTTACGTTTCACGAGATGATCTATAACCACACAAATATATATTGACTTGTTTTAGATCATAAAATTCAAAAGTCTTCATTTATTTCTTAAATTTCATGTCAAATCAAACTATATCATAAAATTGGAACAGAGGGAGTAGTCTATTTAGTTGATGAGCATTTATGAATAGCATAAGTGAGCAAGTGACAAACATATAAGGATGGAAAACCATGCAGACAATAGGTAGAATCTTCCAAATTATGAAAGAAGACAAGCATGTTTTCACATTAAACTTCAATTATGTAACTAACCAGTAACATGGACTGTCTCACTACCTCCTTGACAAACCTCTCCTAATTCATCTTTATAGCATACATTAGCTTAGTATCTTTTATTAATTGTTTCACACGCGCTCACACACATATATATAAATACACTCAGTATATAATAACAATAAAAACATATCTAGTGTAATTCTACAAGTGGGGTCAAAAGAGGGTGGGTGTACGCAACCTTACCCCTACCTTATGAAGATCATTGTTTCCAATAGACTAATTGCTCAAGTAAAACATATCGAAATTGGTATGAAAAGGGAATACAATGCACCTGCATCTTTTTTTTAAAAAAAAAATTCTAATAACGGTGATGTTTGAGGCCAACTTGTCCCTACGTCAACTATTTTGCCGGATACCTTAGATTTTTTGCGATTTTTTTTTATAGGAGTTGCTGAGTATTAATAACTTATCATCCGAAATCCTATTTCTTTTTAGAATGAATTGAAGGCATATAGGGGAGAGGAAGAATTAAATTGAGGTTTATCAAAATTAATAATAATGAGAAGCAAAATATTATGGGTGCTCCATATTCGTGGATAGTGGTAAGATTTCAATTAGGAAACGACATATTAATATCACATTGAAGTCAATCTACTTTACAGACAAGTAGCATAAAGTATAACATTATCATCATAACAATTTGAAGATTTTGGTCTAGTATTGTCAGCTAATCTTCAACTGAATACTAATGTTTAATTTGGACCCACCAAACTTTTGACGGACAAAGATCTCCCTACTACTAATATAATTTTTATAAAAAAACTGACAGCCCTTGGTGTGAAATCAATTTGATATTTGTAACTGATAGTAAATATATTTACATATTCACCGTATATTCTGTATTATTCTGTAATTAATATTTTAGTGTAATTATGTAAAGTAGAGATCCTTATTCCATTAAAATTGTAATTGTATACACTATATATATTGTATTAATAGAATGAGATTTACACTATTTATATGGGATAAAGAGCCTAAAAACCCTAACCCTATTCGCCCCGCCCCCCTTCTTCTTCTCTTCCGACGCCAAATCCTACCGGAAACAATTGATATACACATTGAATACGGCCGATATACACTGCATGCCACCATATACTACTCGTATACAATGATATACAACATATATCTAGTGATATACAACAACCTGAAAGTCGTATACAACTGATATACCATCCCCGCCATCATATACTACCCGTATACATCGATATACAGCATCCCTAGGCCGATATACACCTTGTATACGGCTGATATTGCCCCATATACACCTCGTATATGTCCAGAACCCCCTTCTTTTCTTAACCTATTTTCCGATAGCCTGCATGGCATCACCCGCGTCCCACATAGCTTCTCCCGCTTCCTCCTCATCAACCCCGAATGTCATACATCCTCATTCCTCTCCTAACCCCAACATCTTTCATTCGGCTTTCGCCGTAACCTATATCAAGAACTTCATCCAGTTGACTATTGATAAAGAGGATGGACAATATGCGTTGTGGGTTGAACTTTTCCAAATTCACGCATGTGCTTACAACGTGCTTGACCACATTGATACCATTTTCCCCACCCACCCGACGTCGAGGACACGACATGGAAACGATTTTGACGTTATCGTCAAGCAGTGGATCTATGGCACTATCTCCAAGGATTTGCTTTATACTTTAATGAAGAGCGGAGCTTCGACTCATGAGTTATGGACACGATTGGAGGAAAATTTTCAACACAACAAACATACACGTGCCGTGTATCTCGAGGAGCAATTCAACACCACATGTCTTGAGAATTCTGCAAATATGGCCGACTATTGCACACAATTAAAATTGTTTGCCGGCCAATTATCCAACGCGGGAACTCTAATTTCTGACACGAATATGGTTCTGCAATTGATTAATGGTTTGTCGAAGGGCGAATACGACACACTTGCAACAATGATTCAACAGGCCGATCCCCTACCGAGTTTCAACAAAGCACAGTCCTAATTGCTATTAGAGGAGACGAGACGAGTAACACAAGACAGACATCACCAACAGGCGTTGGCAGCCACCGTCCCGCTGAGAGCCACCACACCCACCGGACCACCGACACCCACCGAAAATTAACCCCACCACGGTGGCTGAGGCAACGGCAGAGGGCGTGGCTGAGGTAGTCGGCGCGGTGGAAAAGTGAAGGGCCACGAATGCAAACCCAATTCCAATGGTCCACCGTCGCAGGCCCTTTATCCAGCAAATTGGGTCAACCCCATGCCTTGGGGAAATTGTGCCACTGCTTATGGCCCTATCAATTCCAGCAGGCCCAACAAATGGGCTAGTGGCAACAACCCAGTGTGTTGGGCCATTGTCCAGTCTCACGTCCAGCGCCTCCACCGACCAGGCCCACCTTGCAGCAGCCCAGCAACAACAACCCATCATGGGCCCTCTCACCCCAATCGAATTGACACAGGCCTATAGCTCAATGAATATTGCGCAGCCCGATGACCCTTGGTATATGTATACGGGCGCCACGTCTCACCTTACTCACAATTCGGATAATCTTTCTCAACTATCAATTTAAATACTCCTCAATTTATTATGGTTGGAAATGGTCATCGCATTCCAATTCAAGGGTTCGGTCACACACTCACTCTACCATCGCACCACAACTACTCCCTTAAACACGTCCTATATGCCCCTAGCATTATCAAGAACCTAATCTCTGTTAGAAAATTTGTCACTAATAATTTTGTATCTATTAATTTTGACCCATTTGATTTTTCTATGAAGGACCTACGTACGAGGACTCGGGAGGCTTCTTACGAGATGCAATAGTGTGGGGGACATCTATCCTTTCCTATCCACGCCCACTGTTAGTGTCAATCCTCCAACATTTCTAGCTGCAATCTCGTCCTCAATGTGACATAGTAGACTTGGACATCCTAGAGCTCATATTTTTTATTTTCTTATAAATCACAATTTAATTAAGTGTAATAAAGGGAACCTTGTCCAAAATTGCTATTTTTGTCATCTTGGAAAGCATGTTAGACTTCCGTCTACGTCATCCTTGAGTATTACTTTTTCTCCCTTTGATATTATTCATGCAGATCTATGGACTTCTCCTATTACTAACAAATTGGGTCATAAATACTATTTAATATTTTTGGATGATTTTTCTCACTTTCTATGGGGGGAATTGGCCTATTCACCAGCTTGATGTAAAAAGTACTTTCTTATATGGGGATTTGAAAGAAATCGTTTATATGCATCAACTACCTGGCTTTGTGCATCCGGAGATTCCTCATTATGTATGTCGTCTTCGTGAGTCACTATATAGTTTGAAACAAGCCCATATGGCTTGGTATGAGAGGTTTGCTATATACATCATACATATCAGGTTCGTGTGGAACAAGAGTAATCATTCCATTTTCATATTTCATTGAGGTACTGACACGACTTATCTTCTTTTATATGTGGATGATATTGTTCTGACAACTTCTTATGATACACTGAAATACGAGATCATTGCCCTGCTCAAGTTCAAATTTGCTATGACAGATTTGGGTAAGTTGAGTTATTTTTTTGGGGATATCAGTCACCAGATCCGCACATGTCATGTTCTTATGTCAGTGTAAGTATGTAGAGGAGATTATCTATAGGGCTAAAATGGCAAACTGGAAGATCATGTCCACTCAAAGTCAAAACTCAGTGCAGGTGATGGGGATCCGGTCAGCGATCCCTCTCTTTATAGGAGTCTCGCATGTGTTCTTCAGTATCTCACATTCACTCGGCCCGATATTGAATATGATGTTCATCAGGTGTGCTTGTTCGTGCACGCTCCTAGTGAGCCTCACTTTACAACTTTTAAACGTATAATTCGTTACGTTAAGGGCACTCTTGACTATGGACTACATCAATATCCCTCTGCACCGACTAGGTTGCTTTCTTATACAGACACATATTGGGCAGGTTGTCCGCACCCGTCGCTCTATGTCCGGCTATTGTGTATTTTTGGGGAATAATATTATTTCAAGGTCTGCCAAGCGATAAGCCACCTTTCGCGTTCGAGTGCAGAAGTAGAATATCGAGGCGTTGCGAACGTTGTTGCAGAACTATGTTGGCTCCAGAATCTTCTTCTTGAGCTTCATTGTCCCTTACGTAAGACATCTTTGGTTTACTGTGATAACATATATGTCGTCTATTTGTCTCATAACCCGATTCAGTTTCAGCGAACCAAGCATATTAAGATGGATATTCACTTTGTTCGTGAGAAGGTTGCAATAAGTCACGTTAGGGTGTTGCATGTTCCTTCTTCATATCAGTACACAGATATCTTCACTAAGGACTTCCTCGGCAACTGTTCCGTGACTTCAGATTTAGTCTCAGCGTCCAGCCTCCTTCCGCTCCGACTACGGGGGTATGATAGTGAATATTCTATATTCACCGCATATTTTGTATTATTCTATAATTAATATTTAATATAATTATATAAAATAGAGATTCTTATTCCATTAGAATTATAATTATATAAACTATATATATTGTATTAATAGAATGAGATTTACACTATTATACCGTAACCAAAAGATAAACATATGTATATAGTTTTCATGTGCATTATTTACTATATTTTGCAAACCATATGGTGATTTAGCAGTAGCATTGAAAAGACAAGTGTTTGGCGTGTAATGTGTCTCCATTGTCCAGATCTTGGTGGAGCCTACACACATGTACTATGTTCTCTGCCAAATAATCTTGGAAAATCACAGTTGCAGTACTTTTCGAGTCTAATTTTCAGTGATGTATTAAGAAATGAGTTTAGGTTTTACGGCGTTTACAATGTACTAAAAAAAGCACAATTACACACAAGTTGTATTTATAAGGAGTAAACTTAGATGCAAGTATCTACAAAAAGTAAAATTAACAATATAAATAAAGGTGGAATGCATAGACAATCCTTAAATCTGTAATAAATTTTATTTAGACACTCTACAAAATGTCTCAATTGAGCGCCTAAGCATATGATAATGTTTTCATTAGACACTTTCGACTCAAATTTTGAAAAAGTTTATGTAAGTGTTCTAAAACATCAATTACATAGATAAGTTACTCAATTAAAATATGTTACCTAATTTAGTTATACGCATTACTTCAATAAGTCGTACAACCACATGCCTGATCCAACTGAGGTTGATGTATATAAATAAAGAAGATGACATAGTTTATGTGGTTAATTTATTTATGTAGTGAGCACTTGAAACATTGCACAAAAAGATTTTCCAAAATTTGAGCCGGAAGTACTCCCTCCGTCTCAATTTGTTTGACACTTTTCGCTTTTCGAGACAAACAAGTTATTCTTTAACCGTAATTTTTTCATATATCTTTTAAATATTTTAAACTATTAATTATGGCGACTTATAATATTTTTATGTAATTTTATTTCAAAAAATTCAAATATTATTTATTCAAACATACGGTCAAAATAAAGAAGTTTGCACATTGTGCTCAAAGTGACAAGGACGTAATTTGAGTATCTAAATAAAATTTACTATAAATCTAAAGAGTTATCGATATCAACCAAAAATAAAATACTCCCTCCGTATGATACATGATATAATAAGGTAAAATACACCAATAATATAAAAATTATGGATCTATAAGTTAAATTACATTATTTTCCAAAATATGGATATGGAAAGCAGTATAAATATAAAGATTGCAAGGTTTCTCGTGAGAGAGCTCACAGGCCAATAAAGCTGATCACACTTGCCACTACGCCACCGGTCCACTTGATCACTCCGGTACTTGTGATTCACTACTTATATTTCTTCTGCACAGGCCGACAACTCTTTCAATTCTAGATCTTCTTAGAACTTTCATTTGCAATCTTTCTTCTTACTTATTTTCAAGATTCTTGATTCTACATCAGTGGGTGCTAGGAATTACATTATTTTCAAGATTCTTGATTCTACATCAGTGGGTGCTAGGAATTTTCATTTCCTTTTGGTGATTTGGTTACTTCTCTGACATTCTTGTGGTGACCCTTTAATTCTTGCAAGATCCAAGATCATCATTTTCCAGGTTCAGATTCTTGTTTTTTTTTTCTTCATTGTCCTATGATTTGATGTTAGTTACTTTATTGTTACTCCTTTTTTTCAGACGGCTGTCATGCTTTATTGAATATTTTACTTTTGACTTCTTTAGTTCTATTACTTCCTTCCGCGGATTGCTTTGGTTTGATTTCTTTGAGCAGCTCTATTGAAAATAGCCTATTTACCTCTCGTGATAGGGTAATGTCTGCGTATATTCTACACTCATAAACTTCACTTGTGTTATTACACTAGGTACATTGTTGTTGTGGTAGATTCTTGTTTTTTTTCCTTTTCTTTAGATATATTATGGAACTTAATGGGTCATAATAGAGGATATTGTGAGCCTATAAAGATTCATGTTATTGAAATGTTATGGTAATGGTATGACCTAATAGTACTAAGCATATAGCTAGCTTGGGTTTTGGGTCACTGAGCATTTTTTTAATTAGTGATATTTTTTTTACTATGTATTTTATACTTACTTGGTTGCTTAGAGATTAATTATAATTTCCCACTTTATTGGGATTAGAGTACATCTACTTGATTTGGATCCATTAATAATCTTATGGGCTTGCTGATTTCTTGATTTTCTGCAGAAGTGTATTAGCTGATATGGATACTTGCTGTGTGGCTTTGAAATCTACTGCCCATTTGGGTGGCTTTAACAATGGAGAGAAGGTGTTTTTGGGGGAGCAGATGAGAGAGAGTTTGAAAAACAATTTCAGAGTTAATCAGTTGTCGAAAAGTTTGAAACTTGAGAAGAAGGAGAGCAAGATCAAACCTGGGGTTGCTTTCTCTGTTATTACTACAGAAAATGACAATGAGATTCTGGTAAAAATCAATTCTTTCTCTTCTTTAGGACATGTCTTGCTTCAACTAATGCCACAGTGGTGTTGTAAATATGGTGGAAACAAGTTGATACGTGTGATATGAACTATATTGTGAATGGAGTCGGAGCCAGGATTTGAACCTTATGGGTTTCTGGATTCTAGGATACGGTCTCAAGTGTTAGTAGCTAGGCTCTGAATTTAATTTTTGTATATATTTAGTATTTTTTTTTTACATATATAAGGTTCGGACCAAAGTTATTGGGCTCAGCCGAACCACATGATATATGCTACCTCCGCCCCCTGATTATGAATGGTGGCTGATCCTACATTTAAACTAGTACATTTAAATGTACTAGTTTTTGCTATATATTTGTTTGATGTTGAAGATACTTTGTTCAGTTGATCCTACAATATTTATCTCCATGAGCTTCTGATTGTGATTGTTTGGTGGACCTATATAGACAGTAGAGGTGCCACGTTTTGAGAGACGACGGGCAAATCCCAATGATGTGGCTTCAGTCATACTAGGAGGAGGTGCAGGGACCAAGTTATTCCCACTTACAAGTAGAACTGCAACCCCTGCTGTAAGAGATTTATTTTTCCTCATCAACTTACATTTGTTTTCTCAATTTCTTGTTTTAGATAGCCTAATGTCCTAGTTAAAACTCTGATCTTTCTAAAGATTCTGATATTCTGGGAAACATGATTTCAGGTTCCGGTTGGAGGATGCTACAGGCTAATTGACATACCAATGAGCAACTGTATCAACAGTGGTATTAACAAGATTTTTGTGCTGACACAGTACAATTCTGCTCCCCTAAATCGTCACATTGCTCGAACATATTTTGGAAATGGTGTGAGCTTTGGAGATGGATTTGTTGAGGTTAAAGACTACTTATGAAATTCTTGAAAGAATATAGATTAGAGTCACATGTTTGTTTTTTAGGTTTGCTAGATATCATAGCTGAGCTAACTAATATGAGTAAATTTGCTAGTCCTCCAAGTGATTTGTTCACACAAAATCTGTAACAATTTCGGATGAGTTCTTCATTGTTTTTTTTTCGGTTTTCTTGCTTTGTTTTACTGACTGAAGAATTCCTTCAAATAAAACAGGTACTAGCTGCAACTCAGACACCAGGGGAAACAGGAAAAAGATGGTTTCAAGGAACTGCAGATGCTGTTAGACAATTTATATGGGTTTTTGAGGTTAGTCTCTACAATTTATATTGACCTGATATAATTTCTGGAAACAAATCGTTCTTTTTTCCTGAATTAGTTATTATGTAAAGATATATGGTACTTTTGTGATTACAATTGCAACAAATTCTCGCAGGACGCTAAGAACAAAAATGTTGAGAATATCCTTATATTATCTGGAGATCATCTTTATAGGATGGATTATATGGAATTGGTGCAGGTATGTCCACTTTAACTATCTATGCACTCGTCGTTCTTTGTTTTTTCTTGAAGAAAGTTTCTGACTGTTTCTGATATTCAAACAGAACCATATTGACCGGAATTCTGATATTACTCTTTCATGTGCACCAGCTGGGGACAGGTTTGTTTAACTTCCTATAACTTGATATTTCATCATTAGTAAGAGGGAGAAAGAATGCTTCTCCTTTAATATTCATATCACACTATATTTCTCAGAAGTAAAAACATAACGTTTCTTTATACCTCATTGTGATTGTGTTAAGCTGAGATTAAGCTTTATTTTTTCAGCCGAGCATCAGATTTTGGACTGGTCAAAATTGACAGCAGAGGCAGAGTTGTCCAGTTTGCTGAAAAACCAAAAGCTTTTGATCTAAAAGCAATGGTAGGTTTAGTTGAACTCTTTCTTTTGTTATATGTGCTGATTTCTTTCTACTTGTCTGAGTTAAAGCAGATTTGCCTTGCTTATTCAGCTGATGTGATCTCCGATCTGCCCACTTTCCTTTAGCAAATTCGGCCACAACTTTTACTATATACAACCACTTTTTTTAGCCACTCATATACTATTCGTTCTGCAGCAAGTAGATACTACTCTCATTGGATTATCTCCACATGAAGCGAAGAAATCCCCCTATATTGCTTCAATGGGAGTTTATGTATTCAAGACGGATGTATTGTTGAAGCTCTTGAAATGGAGATATCCTACAGCTAATGATTTCGGCTCTGAAATTATACCAGCAGCTATAGATGAGCACAATGTTCAAGTAAATGATCTTGGATCTTTCTATTGAATTGAGTACATTAGTTACTCAACTAAAAGATTAGCTGTAGCTTTAACTGATTTGTGCTGTCTTTCTAGGCATACATATTCAGAGACTACTGGGAGGACATTGGGACAATTAAATCTTTTTATGATGCTAACTTGGAGCTCACAGCAGAGGCATGTTGCAAGTTGCAACTTCCCCTTTATGCTTCTCATCATATGCGATGAATTTATTTTGACTGGCCGATTGATTTTCCATTGCAGTCTCCAAAGTTTGAATTTTACGATCCAAAAACACCTTTTTACACATCTCCTAGGTTCCTTCCACCAACCAAGATAGACAACTGCAAGGTAAGTGGGTAAATTGTGCTAGTGTTTTGCCTTAACTATCCTTTTCTGGTTTCTTAATAGGTTTCTTTTTCTGTTATTTCAGATTAAGGATGCCATAATCTCTCATGGATGTTTCTTGCGCGAATGTTTTGTGGAACACTCCATAGTGGGTGAAAGATCGCGCTTAGATTGTGGCGTTGAACTGAAGGTTTTCCAGTACCCTAACTTTATCTTCCTTTAAAGATTTAACCTTAACATGTGCATTTACTTTCTTTAGTTCATGCGAAATGTACTCCTAATTTTATCTTCCTCAAACACATCTTTTACTATATCAGGATACTTTAATGATGGGAGCAGACTATTACCAAACAGAATCTGAGATTGCTTCCCTGCTAGCAGAGGGAAAGGTACCAATTGGAATCGGGGAAAATACAAAAATAAGGTAAATGGACATTGAATTTAACAGTGAATATTTCAGGAGACTGACATGAAACGCGATTCTTTTGACGAATGTATTTCGTTGACACTTGAGAATTCTTATAATTTGATTATGGTTTCCCTCATACAGGAATTGTATCATTGATAAGAATGCAAAGATAGGAAAGGATGTTGTGATCACGAATAAAGATGTAAGCTTTCTTTTGCATCCTCCCTGGACCTTCTTTAATATATCTTAATTTTCAACTAGTAGAATATTGTTGTAGTGATATAGCGGAAGTTATCTTCCATCAACTGTCCACCATAGTCAAGTGCAAAACACAGAGCACGCAACACATTGGTAGTGTGCTTCAAAGAAGGGTGACAGGGTCCAGTTCAGATTTGACTGTTTATAGTAGGGGTGGCCAGTGGGCCAGGATCGGGTCCGTCGGGGGCGGGATCGGGATAGGCGGGAACCGATCCCGTTGGAATCTGGTCGGGGCAGGATCGGGATCCGGGGCGGTTTTTTTTTTTTTTTTGCACTTAATTTAAAAAATAACATATATATAAAAAAACTCAATAATTAAACAAGATAGTGAAATAAAAACATCCCAATGCTGTTTTTGTGCCTCTTATATTATTTAATAGACATGATTTTTTTTTGTAATACAAATACAATTGTCAAAATTGCAACTTTGTGGTGTTGTTCAAAAGTTGCAAATTAGATAGTAAAATTGCAATTAAAAAAATTACATTTTGAAAAAAATATGTTCTAGTTTCTTGATAATTTCCTGTGGTTCTTCGGTTGGAATTGGTATTTGTTGGTCAAATTGCTCCATGTCGCTTCCACCACCTTCGGATAAGATTTCATTGTAGTTTTAGTCTTCTTCTTCGTTGATCTCCGGTTGACCGCGCCTTCTCCGCTCCGCTCGTATCCAATCTTTGAATAATACTACAATCTCCAAGCTGTCTCCGACTAATGAGTGTATGTGCTCTTATTTGATATCTGCTGGCAGAAAAAGCGCTTTCAGACGCCGTTGATGACGCTTGAATGTTCAAAACATCTCGGGCCATCATTGAAAGTGTCGGAAAGGTCTTCTCATTCCCCCTCCAGTATTTCAGCAAGTCTTCACGTCATTCTTCATTGAGAACTGCTTGGTACGGTACAGAACCCTGTAAAATAAAAATATCAAACTCGCTAATTTGGGTAGTAGCGGTACGGCCGCCGCACATTATATTTCTGAGGCTTTCAATACTAGCCGCATAAACAACATGGCTTTTGTGAGGTTGTGTTGAAGAAGAAGAAGATGGTATGGAAGCCGGTAGGTTGCTAGCACTTTCTTGTTGGTAAAACCTATATATTTTTTTGCATTCGTCTTCTACGCTAGACAACAATTCTTCTTTAGTTTGTTCAATAGGTGATGGTGATTTGGATTTTGGGACTTGGAGGTGGTAGTACTGCTATACAATCGTAAATAGTTTCAATAAGTGATTTAATACTGTCTATTTTAATAGTCGGATTTAATACAACACCAATAATACAAATAGAGGGAATAGGAATAAAATATTTTTTTATTTTGATAAATAATTTTTTAATTGCTTCCTTATAAGCTGGTTTATCCATATATTCATTAAGCAGTAAAAATATTAGAGCTATATAAAACAACATAGTTGAAATAGTAGGATAATATATACCGAAAAATTCTTTTGTTGATTGAAAAAATTTCTCTAAAAATACAATAAGTTCGAAAATTTTCCCCAATCGCTCTCTACAACCATATCAGCTGGATTTTGATTATGAGAGTTAAAAAAATAAAGTTATAGGTTTTCTATAGTCATAAGCAACAAGTAGTTGCTCGTATAAAGAATTTCACCTAATGGGTACTTCTTCTGAAAATTTTCTATAAGGTAGTTGACAATCGTGACAAGTTTTTTTATATTCTTTTCTTCGTTGTATTCTATTATTTTTAAAAATAAAGTTTATAGCAAATTGTATTTTACTAAGAATGTCTTCAAAAAGTGATAGATCATCCTTTACAATTAAATTATATATATGGCACGCGCATTTTATATGAAAATGTTTTGCAAAGATGGAGTTAAACTATTTTTTAAAATTGCAATAGCGTAATTGTTAGAAGAAGCGTTATCTAATGTAATAGTCATAATTTTATCAATTATTCCGTAATAATCGCACACTTGATAAATATTTTCTGCAATAAAAGTACCAGTGTGCCTATCATCTATATATCTATACGCTAAGATACGTTTTTGCATAGACCATTTATAATCTATCCAATAACAGGTTACCGTTAAATAATCATGGCCGTTAGTACTACAGCCGATATCAGAAGTGATAGCCATTTTTTCATTAAAATGATATAATGAATAACGTAAATACTGTTGATATTCATGTGCGAGTTTAAATACATCTCTCTTAACAGTTGATCTAGAAAAATCGTTAAAAACATGATTATACATATCTCTAATGTAATGAATAAAATCGGGAGATGAAGGAAATGAAAAAGGCAAACCTTCCACATCAACTAATTTTGTTATTGCTTCCCTATCTCTATGTTTATCGTATTTAGTGCCTACAAATATCCTCGTCATAGGGTTAATTTGACCCTATACTTGGTCCGGGACAGTATGTGAACCTTGTCCCGATGGAGCTGACGTTTGCGTACCCAATTTTGAAGCCTCATATTTGGCATATCTAGCTGGATGAGCCCTTGCTACGTGTCTTATTAAACCTCTCGTCCCACGGTGACCTTTTCTAGTTTTAAATTTTAAAACATCTTTACAAATTTTACATCTAGCTACTTGATTCTCTACGTCCCTATCAAAAAATGTCCATGCATATGATTTTAATGTTCGTTTTGCTGGACCTCGTCTCATACTAGGGGAAATAGGAGACATTTCAGTTGAAGGTGCACTAGTGGGTGTGTTGTCATCTACATTAGTGGGTGTATGATCTAGATCATCGTCTAAATTAAATTCTTGAGTTTTAGAAAATAGCTCTTCGTCTAAATCTAATGGTATTGTAGGAAAATGTTCAGTATCAACAAAATCATCCTGTGTAGGAATAGGATTTTGTCTAGAAATAGGATGACTAGAAGAAGTACCCTTGCCCCTACTAGAAGAAGCATGACCCCTATCCGTAAGCATATGTTTAAATCCTTCCATTATAAATTTATAATTATACTAATAAATAATTAAGTGCGCTAAATAAAATAAACAGACAATAATAATTTAATGAAGGAACGAATGTACCAAACGCCGACATAACGTCGATGTGTAATCGAGAGGTTGAAAATTGAAACTTTGCTCGATGGAAGATCCTCAAGCTAGTTGCCAACTTCACTCCCAAATGAATAAATAAAATTGAATATTTAGTAGACAATGTAGACTTGTAGAGAGATAGATGGAGAGATTGTAGGAAGATTTGTGAGAAAGATGAAGAGAAAATGAAGTATTTATAGTTGAGAAATTGGGTTAAAGTGTAAATATAATAACTTATGGGTTAAAAATAAATATTAAGGGGGAGGGAGAGGTCAAAAATGGTCGTTGCACAATGGCCAAAATGTAAAATGGTCGTTGGTGCAACGATTATTTGTGCAAAAGGAGGGGTTTCGGGCGGGACCGGGCCGACCCGGCCCACTGGCCAGCCATAGTTTATAGCATGGGAGCATAATCTCCGAGAAAAAAATATCTGGAAACAATGGAAGAGGAATATTTCCATAACACAAACTATAGGGGCTCTATTGGCGAGATCCTACGTGTGAAGCCCCCCCCAGAGCATCGTTTGTCTCAATATTTTTTGGTTGCTATAGCGAAATGTTGTTATTGAGAACATATAGTCTACAGAAAATGTGATTGTTATAGTGAAATGTTATAGAGAATGATTGTTATAGAGAGATCTGACTGAATATAGAGACCTGGTGCCAAATAGTTGGTGTTTTGAGGCATAATTGATTGATTGATTGAGAGAGATTATTAGAATTAACTCTCACTAATGTTCTCTTCTTTGAAACTTAGGGTGTTCAAGAAGCAGACCGACCAGAGGAAGGATTCTACATACGGTCAGGGGTAACCATTATAGCAGAGAAAGCTACAATTAGAGATGGAATAGTCATATGAACTTGGGAAGCATTTCTTGTTGATCTACTGGAGATCCATGGAAATCAAAATCTCAACGCAAAGAAGATCAAGGGTGATCTATTTCCCAACACAACCAAGCACATTCAGCAGCTCACTCCCTGAAGGGAGCTTTCTGTGGTCATGTAAAAAGAGCAAGTATAATCGAGATACACGTCTAAAATAAACCTAGTTTATGTCGTAAGAGTCAAATGTATACTGTAATAGGTGTAGCATTCTGAAGAATAATGGTAACTTGTTACTCAACCTAGACTTTTCGTACTGTAAAAAAACTCTACGTTAAAAAAAACTCTTATTGTGTACCTATTCCCTAAGCATTTGGAACTCAAGGATATCTATTTAGGACTCTCTGCTTATTCTCTCTTTAAATTTTACGTACTTCTACATTGAGTAGCAGAAAATAGATTTGTCTGAATTGTTTTGGGAAGTCCACTGGATGCTGTACCGCATAGTTGTTATTCAAAGAACAAAATGGAAATCATGTAATCTTTAGATATTAATGGAAAATTTAGTAGTAAGTGGCATAATATACCTTGGTGTGCAGAGTTATGCGGTAGCAATTTGGGAGATAGTAGGCACTCAATGGAATAGTCGAGGTGCGAGCAAAGTGGCTGCACACCACCGTCATCAAAAAAGCAAAAAAAAAAAATCTTTTATTGCGCATGTTGACCATTGTAATGTAGTCAGAATTTACTCTGATTTTTCAAGATGCAAGGGGTCATTTACCAATAATGTTTTCCTTGACCATGTTTTAGTAATTAAATCTAGACCATCAATGTTTAAATGGACATGTGTCACCCATTCAAGTATGAACTTTGGGAAATGAAGGGAACAGTAAATGAAAAGGAGCCGGATCCTACTTTCAACAAGTTAGAAATGCAAGCAGTGAAGTAGCATTGATCCGTTGGACGCAAGCAGATACTGACCATATGTGCACATCCCGCAATTTATCTGGTAGTAGGGTGCTGAAGGACCGGTCGCATCATCTCCAGGACGTCTGGTAATACCAGTGAAGTAGTCAGGCGCAAGCGTAGAAACCTGGATTATCAAAAAAAAAAAAAAATGCAAAAAGAGATTTCTGGGTATACCTTTGCCAAAAAAAGGTGGAACTCCCACCCCAGGAGCCCCCACATCCCGGTCTGACAGATTTGTGAAGGAGGTAAATCATGGTGACTCAATTGATTTCAAAGGTTAAACCAGTACCACGCTGCGCACAAGGGGCCCTCCTTTATTTCAAGAAGTAACCCCACACTGCCGCTGACGGGATTCGATCCTTGGTCATTTTTCAAATATCCCCCTTGATAACCAATTGAGCTGCCCAAGCGGACAATTTCTGGGCATACCTGGATGGCAAAGGAGGGAAACTTAAAATTCAGCTGGAGGCTTGCAGCGTGTGTTCGAATCCTGACGGGAGCAATTAGCTCTCTTCTGGGGTAGTATCTTGTAGGTAATATCAGTTGCTCTGTTCTCAAACCTTGGTCATTCAGGCACATCCGCGATTTACGAGTAGTAGTGTTGAGGGACCGGAACTACTATCTCCAGAAATAGTCTGGCGTAAGCCGGAAAGCTGGATATAAAAAAAATGCAAAAAGAGAAATGGGCATTGATTATTTTCATGAAAAAGGCAAGTACAATCTTGAACAACCAATTTTCAGCAATATTCGAGTTGGATGTACATCATTGCAAAACCAGGTGAAAAAGGAAACAAAGGAAAAGTCAGATCTTTAACAAAAGTCATACGTAGAAGAAAGAAATTCTCAACGGGTTATGCTTTCTATAGGTTAATACTAATCTCAAAAAAACCTGTCCGAGCTGCTTGATTTTTTTCAGAAATTCCTAGTGTTCCAAACAACTAAAGGGCCTTTCTATGGAATTCACATGGCTGAAAACCATTCATTGCCTTCCCCACGGGCCATGGCACCAAGGCTCGGAAGCTGCTTCTTCTGGAAATCATCGAGCTCCAACTTTGAGCTTTGGGGCTCACAAACCGCCACCGGTTGGGGCCTCTTTTGTGCGGTGGTAACCCTATCATGAAGTAACCTTTGAACACAAGAGTGTGAAGTCAATAACTCCAGATCTTTCTTGATAACGCTCACAATTCTTTACCATGTCGTTTACTAGATGCTAACTCCAAGTTAGTTATGGTTTTTGCTCGAGTAATTTTGCTAAGGAACTTGTGTGATTTCTCATGAAATGTCTCCCTATCCCCAACTAAACTGGAGCTTTTAGTACCAAAAGTCAAAGAACTGGAAGCACTCACTTTGAGGCGCTTAACCCATCTACTACTAAGGTCCTGTCCAAGAAGCCCTTCAAGTCAAAGATCAGTTCTTGATGAACTGGGCCGTTCATCACGGGCGAATATTGATCCCAAGTCCAAACTTTCAGTTCTGGAAGAACTTGCCTCCATATTATCAGTTGGAGCAGGCAGCTCTAAGTTTATATCCAACTTGAACTGTTTGCGTCCAGCTTCTTTCCTGGAAAGGTCAAGTGCAAGTCGAGGGGGAGAATTTTGGTCCATATTGTTCACCTGCAAGATATTTAATGGCCAAAATTGAGATATACTGCTCCTTCCTCGAGAGACTCAACTCTCAAATTCGCAACTAGAATATAGGCCAAACAATAACATTTCCTATCTGCTGAAAAACCTATTTGATTTTAGACGTATCATACAATGAGCGGGTGAAAGCGACCAACTCATTAGAACTTGATTTCCCAGATTTCTCACATTATACTTGGCAACTAGCTGGTAGTAGGAAGAGAAATATGAGAGCAGTTAACAATAAAAAATTCAAGATAAACCAAATACCCTCTTGAAAACCTGGTTAGAAGATAGGAAGTTATCAAAAATTAAATAAATCTCAAGATTATTGTTGGGTCCGGGGCTACGGATAAGCAAGAATATGTAAGAATAAAACAGTAATAGCTAAAGCAATTAAAACAGTTTCTGGATGTTGCCTTCAATGTTGTGTCAACATCTGAGACAACATTGTGATAAAACAGTTATAAACCTTTATAGAGTAAATGCAGCGGAAAAGTAAAGAGACACAATATTTATATTTTCAAGGGTATATATTAATATATCCCTTGATGGTCAATGACCAAAGAATTGTATAAATTATATACAATTACAAATGAATTTCTTTTTACAAGATTGAACAATAAATGCGAAAAAGAAATTACAAACAAAAATGAAGTCGCAGATGACTTCAAATTTAAAGTTAAAAGATCTAAAAGATAAATACAACATCTTCATTATCATTGCTTGACCTATACGCTTGATCTAGCATTTGAGCAGAAGTAGTAATGTGGGACTAGATGTTGTTATACAACTTTAGGCTAAGTGTGTTGATCCAGTTTCTAAGGTGAATATCCGAGAGCTCTCTTGGTAATTCTTCTCGTTTTATTCTGGATATCGATACTTTGAAGTTCCCTTCTATTTATAGTGTGAAACTTTCCTTGAAATCCTCACTGGTTGGTTGCGGAGGCTGAGTAAAAGAAGGCTTCAGCTTGGACCGGTTCTTGCTCCTTCAAAAGCTCAACGTTCTGGACTTGGTCTTCACGCTGCTTCCTCTCCAAGCTTTGACTGTTTCTTTTACCACGTTTTAAACACAACATCATTGTTAGTTTGCCTAGGTCATTTTTTACTCACAGTAACACAACCTGTTTTGGCCGGAAGAATAAGCAAAATTGTTACAGGGATGTTGTCAGGAATGTTGTCACAACATCGCAGGCAACATTCTTATTTTCATAAGATGTTGTCATGAGCATTTACAGATGTTGTCACAACATCCATCCAACATCAACAATCTCCCCCTTTTTGCCTTTCTTCACAAAACTCCATACGAAGCGAAAATGACTAGGATACTGATTCCCGATGTAGTCTTTACATTCCAAGAATCGAGATCGATGTTATGCTCCCTCTTAACTGCAGTAGCAAATTTCAAGCGATGTTGTATCGATGATTTGATCGGATAAGAGTTATGTTCTGTTTGTCGTGACTTACTTACGGCAAGCTGCGTAATCGATCTCTGATAACCATTCATAACAATCCACATCGAGACAAACATATATAAACAGCTTTTGAAAGCGATCCACAATGTCTGCAAAACGGACCAAATGTCTCAAAGTAAAAATACAAACACAAATAATATTCCAAATGTCAGTAATGTCAGTATAGTCCACTATTCAAATAAACATTCATCATTGAATCAACACTCCATCAGCATAATCATCCTTGACTAGAGTAATCAAGTCACAATAGCTTCCAGCCGCTTTTTGTGAACAATCACTCTGTGCAACACCATTTTCATCTCCATGGCTTCAGAAGTAGTTAGCAATCAATCATCTCACCTCCTCTCCCCTGCATCATTACCTGCACTTTATCGCAGCAGCCTCGCCTGCTCGCTTCGGCAGCGATCAACATCAACATCATCTCCCCCTTTTTGTGAAGAAAGTAAGCCCATGTAATAGTTCCTGGCTCGCACTAGTTCTTGAATTTGTCTGTCAAGTTTAGCAATGTGCTGTCGTAGCCAGTCTTTGGACATTGGGACATGTCCTTGAGCAATGTTGCCAGGAATGTCGGCAACATCCTTTGATGTGTTAGTGTCCCATTCATATTTCTTCCAGGCGAGTCCATAACCACATTCTGCTTTGTTAACAAGCGCTTTCGTTGTCTTGAAGTAAACCTCTAAGGCTGGACTCGGCTTTTCTCCTTTTGGAGTCTTAAAACCTTGGTTGAGCAGGATTTGAAAAATCAAAGAGGGGTATGGAAGGGCAGAGTTGCTTTGTTTTTCTGCCAAGTTGACATCATGGTTGAATATAAGTGTTCCTAAGTCAACTTTCTGATTCCTTCCAATCTTAAAAAGCAGTGATGTTTGATCAAGGGTCACTACTGTCTCATTGAGAGAGGGTAGCCAATTGTATATAGCAAGTTTGTGCAAAGTGGCAAACAAGGCAGTGAGTTTCGACACAGGACTGCGAGGAGCCCAAATAGTGATCAAATTTCCTGTAAGGTACTTGATCATTGAATTGAGTTCCTCCACAGTGGGGTTTGGTTGAGGTTCGCTTTTACTAATAATTATCCCAATGGTGGAGTTGATGATATTAGGTGTAAAATTGTATACCTTGTTGTATAGGTACACTTTCCCAAATTTCTTTGAGGTTGTGTCCTTAACAACAAGCATCAGATTAGCATAGAACACCCTAATTACCTTCTCACAATAAGGATTCTTACCAGATACAGAGCTTAAGATGTTTCGACTACTTAAGAAATCAACTAAACCATTTTTGGAGAATGAAGTTAGGTCAATCACCTTCTCGCCTCTAACTCCTCTATTCTTAAATCAATTCCAATTGCTGGAGCATGATTTAGTTTGAAACATGGAAGAGTAGGGAATTACCTCAGAATTTGTTTCAGATTCTATGTATACTTGTTCGGATGAGGTGGCTGCAGGTGTTGCCTCGGATGTTGGGGCAACATAGTCTGGGTCCATTTTCTTGTCTGTTGGCTTTGATGTTGAGGCAACATATTTATCAAAATTCCAGTATGTTCTTTGGATCCCTTTAGGAATGAAGTTTCGTAGAGGTGTGTCATCAGACATCTCTTCTTATACTTTTTCCTTCTCAGATTCTGCTTGTGGAGTGGAAGTCGATGGAGCTTTGGAGGAACTAGGCTCACTGAAATTGGTGTCAGTGCTGCTGCTTGTGGTAGTATCAACAGGGAAAGTCGACTCTTCCCTGGATCTTTTGGCAGACTGGTATTCACCGAATTGATTTTCGAAAACTCTCTTTGACCTTTGCGTCGGAAATGTCAATTTTGATGCAAGGTTCGAGAAATCAGATGTTGCATCAACATCGATTGGGTTTTCATTATCGCCTGGGTAGCTCACATGTAATGGCTTATCTGAACCAAGCAGGATCATAGCCTGTGTGCAGTCCTCCTCGACAGGTCTCAGGTCATTAATGGAAGTATAATGCTTGTAAACCTTGTCGTTACTTGCTGGACTAGTCGACATTGGAGAATAATCTGTGGTGTTTGTTGATTTTGGGGACACGGACATGGGAGAGGCTTTTGAAGGATTAGGCGTGTTGGAGAAGCTTTGGGTTTTGAGAAATGACGATGTTGTTGGGCTGCCATGGTTTAATGAGTTGGTGGTCGGCTGATGTGACAATTCCAAGACAAAAATGAGAGGTTTTATTATGGCAAAGTATACTTACACTTAAACTTCTTTTCCTTAAATTTAGATTGTATAGAAGAATAAAAACTCTTTACACACCTAAAATAGGATATCATAGCACATATCATCATTTTTTTTAAACGGTCATCCAGAATTTTTGGACTTCCAGTTAAAAACAGAGACTTTGTAAATACCAAAAACATGAATAAAATAAGATAAACCAGTTTGATCAATGTACTGGAACATGATGTTGTTGATGATGTTGGCAACATTTCAAAGTTAAACAAGCATTATGAGACTCCAAGGATTTTATGATTTGGGAGATAATATTTCCGTACATGTTCCCTATGAGACTGATCGCTGGACTAATGTAACATTTTACCATTGTCCTTAATCAACTTAGTTGAACACATACAGATTAAAAAAAATATTGAGGAATTTTCAACCTTTTTGAACACGTGGTACTCCTATAGAATAGGAACGATATCAATTTTAGAGTTTTGCTCTTTTTGTATACATCCAAATCTTTTAGTAGAGGCTTCGCCTTCATATCTTGTCATTTTAGAGTCATGCTTGAATCTTTTAAAAAAAATGCAACATCACTATAACACTTATCATGTATATTGACTCAACAGTAAATGTTACCCAGAATGTTAGGATAACATTTCGGACAACATCTACCTAGTCTGTCTTATTTTCAAAGAAAATAGAGATCATGAGATTTTTTCAAGCTAGAAAATCTCTCATGATCCAAAGATTTGATAAAAATGTCAGCCAGTTGAAAAAGAATATCAACATGTTCGATTTGAAATAACATCAAGTTATAGCTTTGTTTTTATCCTCCGGCAACTTTAAAAGCCAACCTAAATCTTCATGTGGTTTTTGTTATGCCACGCCAGCCTTCTAATTCTCCCTCATCAAAAAATATATATATCCAAATTAATCTGGTACTCCTATTCGTCTATATATATGTCCAAATTAATGTGGTACTCCTATTTGTCTGTTTTTTTCTTGACGGAATACTAATTTGGGATTTACAAATTGTTTATCTACAAAACAAAAAGAAACACGACAACTATAGGTGTGATCCAATTAATCACGGTTTTTTCATTGATTGAATAAATATATATACAAGTTACAAAATAGAATAATCCTATTCTTATTCTATTTCTAAAATCTTATTCTACTATAATTCTAACTATACAATTATGGTATATGTATATCCTAAATATGGTAAGAGTATATCCTAATCTAGGTAACAAATATACTACAATATACACACAATATACTTTCCTTAATATACAACTATGTCCACTGTTTTGCTGCCCTAGTACCGTGACTGGCCTGGACGAGTTGGGCCATTTGGGCCGCCTCTGCTGGGCTGCCACTGCTCTACTGCTGGGCTGCCACTGTTCACTGCTTTGTATACCTGTGATATATACTGCTGTATATTCAGTGTATATCACAGGTATATTACCTTTGTTTAACAATCACCCAACTTTGCAACATTTGTACCATCTTTGTCGCGTGAAATTCGATGCAATTGTACATAAATTATTGCAGTTCCCTGTATTCTGCACAGTAGTACGAAATGTGACCATTGATTTTAATTTGTTTAAAATTATTAAAAATAGGAGTGACAAAATTAGCCAATCATTCAACTTTGTCAAGTTATTAACCCACTCATTTATTAGTTCAATTCTTTTTTATTCATCCAATTTTGCTCGTCTAAAATCTGGACTAACATATAATCTAAATTGACCTATACATTTTTTTGTCAATTTTTTTTTTATTTGTTTGATACATGTCATATAGTCATAATAAAGGAATTTTTTTTATTAGGTACTTAAATAAATTATAAAAAAACAAAAAAAAAATTAAATTTAGTAAAAATTGGACGGGTCGAGTTAAACTCAATTCTAGCTCATTTCAGCCCAAATAACTTTGGGTAGGTCAATGAACCACCCATTTATTAACAATGTCTATTTAAACCCGCTAAAATTCTGCATTTGAAACCTCTAGTTGCAAACTACCACATGGCAGACAGCAATTGAGAGGAGAAGAATGTATAAAGTGGATGTACCAAATGAATAAATATGTTAGTGTGTACACATGATTATGGGCAGTTAATACCTGAAGAATAAAAATTTAAGAGTCGGTGCAAAATCAAGTAAACCTATTATAATATCTGGCGAAAAAATTATGCTCAGTGTAGGAGCAAAATAATCAAGTACATTAACAATCAATGGAAAATCAAGTACGTGTGTATTGTGTCTATAGTTTTGACATATTTGAGCAATAGCTCTCTCAAAGTCATTTTTCAAAATACAAAATGTCATGTTAAAATATCGTTTATTGCAACTAAATTGAAAATTTTATTTTTATCACTAGTGAATAATGTTGACTCAATTTGCTTTACACGTTGGTCCAGTTCAAATTCAACTAGGGCCCAATTTGTTTCAAATGTGGGCTTAACTAAGAAGGTACTATTGGACTCTCGTTGAGCCCCTTCATGTACTTTTTTTTTCCTACTTCTCATTTAATAAAAATTTGCGGGCCAAAGTACCTTTTATTCGCGGGTCTACTAAATCAGAGATTCTAGATTTGAATCTAGGAAAGACAAAAAAAGAAAAAAAAAAGCAAGGCAAGATTATCATAGAAATTGTGCCTATTCAGCCAAAATTATATAGAGACTATGCCTATGTAACTAGTCAGACAAGGCCTAATCTTAATTTTCAATGAAACTTTGCCTTCAAACATAATTACATAGAAACAATGCCCTTTAAGCTGTAGTCTCTATACAACTTTGGTTGAATAGGCATCATGATGCACAAAGTGCAATGAAATTGAAAAACAGATCTAGGAATTGAATAAACTCGAAGAACTGAAATGCTAAATCAGGGTTACAACCGAGATACTTAGATAGAGAGAGAAATATTTAGAAAGAGAAGGAAGAGATTTGTATTTCATATCACAGTCTCCAAATACTATTACAAGTTGTACTTATACATAATTGAAAGAGAATGAATTAAATATAACAATTCAATGAATCTACAGAAGTTAACTAACTGTCTTGAACAGTGGTAACTACCTTTTAACTAACTTCTGAAAAATGCAACTAACATATTTTATAACTACTTTTATGAAATGCTCAACTGAATCTTGCATCAATGCCCCCTAATTGAAAAACATCCTTGTCCTCAAAGATGGAAATCAGGAAACCTGTGCTGCAATTCAGTGAGGAACTCCCAAGTGGACTGAGAAACATCAATGCCCAACCATTTAACTAGAACTTGACAAACAACACTATTACCTGGTTTCACCATTCTCATTTCTAAAACTACTTCAGATAAGGGGCAATAGGGACTAGAAATATGAAAGACATGTGGGTGAGACAACTGAAATCTCATGGCGCTTCTTCAATCAGGAAACATGGAATATAGGATAAATGAGGACATCTGCAAGCAATAGCAATCTATAGGCAACCTCACCAACATTAGCAACAGTCAAGTAAAGGCTAAAATTCTTAGTTGCTAGCTTGGTAAAAGGTCTAGCAACAACAGAAACTTGTCTACGACTGTAGTTTTAAGTAAACTCAATCTCCTTCAGAAAAAGTTCTGATATATGCTTACTAGCCATATCTTTCATTTGTTGCTGAACTCTAGACAAATGAAATCTCAACAGCTTAGTAATAGCCTCCCTGACTTCTAGAGATCTATCAACCATCTCAGTTTGAGCTTTACCGGCTAAGTAAGGAAGATGGATTGGAGGTTTCTGTCCATAGAGAACTTCATAAGGAGAACATTTAATGACAGAGTGATGAGTAGTATTATATCACCATTCAGCAAGTGGTAAATAGGTAGCCCAACCTTGAGGATTATTTGAACAAAAACATCTGAGATAAGATTTCAATGTCTTATTCAAAGCTTCTATCTGTCCATCTGTTTGAGGGTAGTAGGCTGTGGATTATACAACTGAACTCCTTGAAGAGTGAACAATTCTTGTCAAAAGGAGCTCAGAAAAATGAGGTCTCTGTCACTGACCATAATAGAAGGCATACCATGAAGTTTGATAACATTATCCAAGAAATACTGACCCATTGTTTGAGCTGTACAGGGGTGCTGCAACCCTATGAAATTTCCATACTTACTCAGTTTATCAGCTACCACCAAAATAACATCATTGCCTTTATTAGACTTAGGAAGTCCTATAAAATCTAAACTGATATCAGTCCACACACCATCAGGAATAGAAAGAGGTTGAATAAGCCCAGGGTAGGCAGATGCATCATATTTGTACCTCTGACATATATCACATTTGCTACTGAAGATTCTAATATATTGAGACATTGATTTCCAATGAAAAAGTGATTGTAACCTCTTAATAATAGAGTTCATACCTGAATGACCACTCTGAGGTGTGGAATGCCATAATTGAATAATGGACTGCCTTAACTACATATCAGATCCCACAACCATTCTACCCTTCCATCTAAGCTGGGAATTGATCCAAGTGTAAGATTTGTATGGTTGAATCTGCAACTTAGTGATCAAGGTCTATAGTATAGGGTGTGACACCCAAGATTGGTTTATCTGCTCAATCAAGGTGTCATAAGGGTTGAGCAAGGAAATAGCCAACAACTCAGCTCCTTGGTTCTAGGATACGATATCAACAACCTTGTTATCATTACCCTTCTTATATTCAATAGAGAAACCAAATACCATTAATTTGGAAATACCAGCTATCTGAAACTCAGTATATATGTTCCATTCAAGAAGGTGCTTAAGATCCTTCTGATTTGTTCTCGGAACAAAGTCTCCCTAGCAGATAATGAGACCATTTGGTTACAACAAAGATTAGAGCCAATAACTCTCTATCATATACACATATAGCCTGATGTTTGGGAGTCAATGACTTACTGATGTAAGCTAATGGATGCCCTTGCTGCATCAAGACAACACCAATGCCTAACCCACTTATATCAGTCTCAATAATGAAAAGTTTATCATAATCAGGCATAGCCAAAACTCGGGCTGTAACCAATACTTCATTGAGTCTTTCAAATGTTGTTGTGGTCTCATCATTCCAAGTGAACTTATCCTTCTTTAGTAACTCAGTTAATGGCTTATCAATAACACCAAATCCTTTGATGAATCTTCTATAATACCCTGCTAAGCCAAGGAACCTTCTTAACTGCTTGATATATGTAGGAATCATCCAAGACTATACATCAGAGATTTTCTTTGGATCAGTGGCTACTCCCTTAGCACTGCTAAAGTGACCTAAGTACTCTACTTCAGGTACCCAAAAGCACATTTAGAACCCTTAACATATAATTGGTATTATTGCATAATGTCAAACACATCATGTAAATGTACTAGATGAGTAGACATATCTTTGCTATAAATCAGTATATCATCAAAGAAAACTAATACTGATTTCTTAAGGAGAGGTTTAAAAACAAAATTCATAAGGCTCTGAAATGAAGAATGTGCATTGATTAACCGAAAAAGCACAACCAAGAATTCATAATGCCCTTCATGAGTTTTAAATGTTGTTTTATGTGTATCTGCATCTGCCATTCTCAGTTGATGATATCCATCTCTAAGATCAATCTTAGAGAAAACTTTTGCACCTCCTAACTCGTCCAATAGATCTTCTATTATTGGAATATGTAATTTGTCCTTCACAGTTAAGTGGTTCAATTCTTTATAATCAACACAAAGCCTCCAACTACCATCTTTCTTTCCCATTAACACCACTGGGAAAGTATATAGACTGGTACTATGCTAAATTACCCCTTGGTCCAACATTTCTTGCACTAATTTCTCAATAATATCTTTCTTAACCCCGGATACCTATACAGTCTTTTACTTACATGTACAACTGAGTCTATGAGGAGTATCCTATGATAAAAAGGCCTCTATGTGGAGGTAATGTGGTTGGAACTTCAAAAATGCAATTGTACTATTTCAACAATGGAGCTAATACAGAAGGAATTTCAGTACCTTGTGCATCTTGAATACTGTTACATTGCATTTCTGTATATATAGTTGGAATCAGGGTTAGCATGAAAACTTGAGCTTGCTCATCAGTCTCCTTGTTCAATGTTTTGGCCTTAGCTGTCTTCAATTGAGTAGTTGCCCCTCCCAAAATATGTTTCTTGCCCTAGTGCATAAACTCAATAGTTCTATTCTTAAAATCAAAGAGAATTCTACCTAGTATATTCAACCATTATACACCTAGGACTATATCAACATTGCCCATGGGTAAAAGGAGAAAGTCATAAGAGAAGGTAGTTTCCTGTAACAACCACTGAAGGTTTCTACAAACTGCAGCAGTTTGTACCTTACTACCATCAGCCACACTAACAGACTGTTCCATGATAGAATTGAATTTGCATCCCAGTTTTCTTACCATTTCTTCGTCAATGAAGTTATGGGTACTTCTTGTGTCAATCAGTACCTGCAATGGTTTCTTCTCATGATAACCAGTCATTCTAATGGTCTGATAACCCGTGACACCAATAAATGCTTGCAGATAAGTGGTCATACACTCATCATTGTTATAAGTTCCTTCTTGAATCTGAATAACATCATTTTCCTCCATCATATCACATTGTACTTCACATTCTTCCATTACTTACACCAAGAATAGTTGCTTCTTGGTCTTACAAATATGCCCATGTACATACTTTTCATTACAAAAGAAACATAATCCTTTAGCTCTCTTTTCATCCATTTCAGCAGCAGTTAACAATCTCCTTCCAGGATTACTATTTGGGAATCTGTTAGGTCTATTATTAGAGGGTTCAAAAGGTTTCTTGAAAGAAGAGTTGGATGGGATTAGTTCCTAATAATTTTGGTGTCTAGACAAATGAGGTGTTGGTAAAATGGGATTCTAATTTTTACCAGAAGGTCTAATTTCCCAAGATTATGCTTGTGCTTCAAAACTTCTTCCCGCAGCCTAGCAATTTTATATGCTTGCATGAGTGTTCTAGGGCCTTGTATTTTGACAGCCTTATTCAACTCAGGTTTATGTCCACCGAAGAAACAACTTATAATGTTTTCAAGAGACAAATTTACAGCAGTTAATAGTCTATCAAACTCAGTCTGGTACTCCTTAACACTGCTAGTTTGAGTTAGATTCTTCAGTGACTCCATAGGATCTTCAAATTCTTCACCAAACCTCTCATTCAAAGTCAACACATATTCAGTCCAAGTTGAATCTAAAACTGAGTTTCTAGATATCATATAGGGCCTATGCCAAGCAATGGCTTCACCCTCTAGATGAATAGAAGTTACCTTGACCCTTTCGTCAAATGGAACCTCATCCATAACAAAGATCTGATCTACTTTGTATAGTCAAGTTCTCAAATCATGGCAAAATTTTTTAGGAAACTCCAAACTAAAGTATTTAGTAAAAAATTATCAGTATGGTTCCGGGTTTCCCTGGGTCGATTCTCGTGTTGGCATTATGTCGGACACCTTCTGCCATTTGACGATTCAACTCTGTCTAGATCCTTGTCTTTATCTTTCGCACTCATATATCCAATCACATCTTTAATTTCAAGCAGTTCCTTATCCGTATGAACATTACGATCATTAATGCTTGACATACCCTCCATCAATTTCTGTAATTGTTCTTGAATCTGGAGAAATTTGTCTTCTATTTCATCAACTGGCCTGTCTTGATTCTTACTTCTGGTCATCATCATGCCAAGAATTGTTGGCTCTGATACCAATTGATGCACAAAGTGCAATCAAAGTAAAAAACAGATCTAAGAATTAAATAAACTCGAAGAACTGAAATGCTAAAACCGAGATACTTAGCTAGAGAGAGAAATATTTAGAAAGGGAATAAAACGATTTGTATTTCATATCATAGTCTCCAAATGCTATTACAAGTTGTACTTATACACAATTGAAAGGGAATGAATCAAATCTAACAATTCAATGAATCTACAGAAGCTAACTAACTGTCTTGAACAATGATAACTAACTTTTGGAAATGCAACTAACTAACAGATTCTATAATTACTTTTATGAACTGCTCGTACAATTGAATCTTGATCACATTATTTCTATGAAATCTTGCCTTGCGGATTTTTTTCGACTCTGTTGGGATTCAAACCCACAACCTCAGAAAAATTTTCAGTCATTTTTTTTTACGAAGGGCAAAAATTAAAGACTACATAAAATAGGGGCAATCGTGCGAATTGCCCCTTCATGTATGGATGGTGTCCTTGAAATAAACTGGGCGGTCTCTTTTGAGAAGATCTAGCTTTTTTATGTGCTGGATTCTTTTATAGGTTACCATTTAAATTTTATCAATATTACTACTAAGATTTATGGAAATATAATTTAGGGCTGATAAAATAATAGACTATCGTCCAACCATTGTGATTTAACATTTTCTCATAAGCTTTATTTTATGTTTTTTCAAAGAGATCTTTAAATTATGATTTAGAAAGTTCATAAATTCCAAGAGAAATAAAGAAGATCATTTACTAAATTATTATTTCAGAAAAAGACCATCTAAATTATTTCCCACCCTTTTTTTATTGTGCTCAGCCATATATGTGATTCTTTTTATCGAATTGTATTTTTTGTTTTATATTAGACTATCAATAATTCTTAAACCGTACACAAAAAAAAAAAAGAAAAAAAAAGAAGAAGAAGATAACAAATAGAGGGCTAAGGTTCTTTGAATTTTTCAAGAGATAATTAGTAACGTTCATGTACATTATGTATATTTGATGAAACTAATTAAAGATGTAATTCTTGATGATTTAAATATTATGACCAATCAAACTTTGACAAGAAAAAGCTAAAAATTTTATGTCTACGCTAAGTCAGTGAATATTACATTCTCAAATACCTTGTAGGCAAATTGAATAAAAATAAGTTACATTAGGCATTAATTAGGAACTATTAAATATCAAATCCAAGTAGAGAAGCAAACTACAAATTAACTAATCTTGTTATATAATAACCGGATATATAGAAAATATTTGCTTAGATAGTCCAACAATAAAGAGTTGACAATCATAATCCTAATTAATTAATTAATTATGTAAGGAAAAAAGGGGAGAAATCAGGGGCATAGCCAATTAGCCATAGACACATAATAAAATGACAAATAATGGAAAAGAGGGATAATAAAATCACAATTCCCAAAATTTCTTCGCTCGTGGGCAAGGCCAAGGTCCATTTTCGAACCACAGATCCGATCGAATACACAAAATCTCTTCACTGCACTTTAGTCACCCAAGGTAATTTTCATATTTTAATTTCAATGTTCGATCCATATTTATCTAACCCTAACATTTGTGTGACCCGAATCCCTAAACGTTGAATTACACACGTTTATGTGATTTCCATATTGTTAGTATTTACAAGCTTCAGATCTGATTATTATTGTTGTTTGAAACAGATAGATTTTTGTTTTGGGGATAATATTTTTAAGGTGATCAATAGCTCTGGGCATCTTTAAGATTAGGGGAATTAAAATGTGTTAAGAGTTATCTTGCTGTATTGTTTGGATATTTTAATTTACATATGGTTCTATTGGATTAAATGAGCTTGATTTTATGGTACTGATGGAGGATTATAGGGTGTCGAATGGATGGATTTTTGAAGTCTGAACTCGTCAAAGTTTGCGTTGGTCAAAATAGGAGAAATAAGTTGTGTTAAGAGTTGTTTCCTTTGTGTCATTTGAATGTTGGGTTCCATTGGACCAAATGAATTTGACTTTAGGGAATTATAATGGAGGATTATTGGGTGTCTAATGCACAAATTATTATGTGGTTAATCAGTTCAGCCGAACTCGTCAAAGTTTGCTTTGGTCAAAATGGGTGTTATAGTCTGGGCACGTTAAGATCAGGAGAAATAAATTGTGTTAAGAGTTGTACTTTTTGCGTCTTCCAAATGTTTTATCTGTGTGTTACATTGGACCAAATGAGTTTGACTTTAGGGAACTAATGAAGGATTATAGGGTGTCAAATGCACGGATTTTTATGGGATTAATCAGTTCAGTCCGAACTCCTCAACTTTTGCTTCAAAATGAGTTGAGTCAGATGGATTAAGGAACGGGTCATAGTTCAACACATCCAAATCGGAAACCCTTTTCCAATTTATTTTGATTTGGAAGATCCAAAACCAAAAATAGTGGTCTTTTCCTTTAGTTCTAGCTACATAGTTGAATTGCTAAAAGAAAGTAGTTTATTGTATAATACAGTTGAATCATATCCTATATTTGGAATGACTTATATATTTTATTCCCCCCCCCCCCTCAAAACTCTCTTATGGGTTGCGACTTGTGACTACTAGCTGAAGTTGAACCAACTTTTTCGATGAGTTTGTTTCAAATCTTAAATATGTACATCACTAACTCAACCCTGCCTAATTTGAAAGAATTCCGATGATGTTGTATCTGAGATTGCAAACCTCTTTTCCAGCAAGTTTAGGTTGCTGTAGTCGATTTTTTCTCAAGTCCGATAGTTGTGTGCTTAATGGATTCTTGGAGGGTGTTGTTACATTCTAGTAATAATAAGGTGGTATAGTCATTCATTTGTTAATGATTGTTGTTATGGTGAGTGGTCTGAGCGATCACTTTTTTAACTAACGTTAATTTCCAACTGTTCTAAGCATTAATAGAATTCAAAGTCCTAATTCTTCTATTTCTTAACTTGAGCAAGTAGTGCAGTCAGTTGTCAATGTATATTTAGCTGTTTCTAGCACAATGTCTTCCTTCTGTTAATCTCAATTCATTGATATATGGCACTTTTAGGATTGTGAAGTTAAGTTTCTATGGAGGGAGTTGGAGGTGATGGTCCCTCAGCTGCTGCAGCATTGAACCAGCGGAGGCTTGAACTTTCAAAACTTTTTCAATACTATTTAGATAAAACTACTCCTCATGCTACATATAGGTGGATTGGGACTTTTGTCTTAGCGCTGCTTTATGCTCTGCGGGTTTATTATGTTCAAGGATTCTATGTTGTTACCTATGGTTTGGGCATCTATATACTCAATTTGCTGATCGGTTTCCTGTCACCCCTTGTTGACCCTGAGCTGGAACCTTCAGATGGACCTATGTTGCCAACTAAAGGTTCAGATGAATTCAAGCCTTTCATACGTCGCCTCCCGGAGTTCAAGTTCTGGTAATTCCTGCGTTATAATGGTCTTTGCGTTGCGAATTTCTCGGAGAAAGGGTTTGTCATCAGTACATTATATAGTATCTTGTATCAGAATTGCTTCAGTTTGCCTTGTCTCATAGTTAAAGTTTGGCTAGTTTGCCTTTTACCAATTATAACAGCCACCCCTATACTCATATCGTCCATTGAAACTTCTAATATTTGGCTTGGCAGCGCTGACATCAACATATACCTTGAACCAGTAGCATGACCATAGATTCAGCTGTTTCTAAATGCTGCCCGGAATATTCAGCATTAAGTTGTACCTAGTTAACATAGTGATTTTTAGAAAAAAGAAGTTGCACCACACTAACATATGTTATGGTTCTGTATATATGAACCTTTTCCTTTTCTTGACTTGTTACACAATATCTGTACTTCAAAGATCTCGTAAATCATAGCAACTAAGATGCATGTCCTTCACAGAAGGACTTGGATTTGATGTCCAATTTTCATGTATTAAATTGGATTGTCCTATCTGATCCTTGATGAATCTGTCCCATTAAGAGTTGGTCCCTTCAGGAATCAGGAGGTTGCCAGATTGGTTACTAATACCCTTTCAAATAAATATTTACCCAAGGCTCTGTTCCGGACGTTATAGAGAATATTGAGCTTAGTGCCTGACAGCTGGTGTTCCTTTTGGCGTTTGCTTGTTTTGTAATCTTTTCCGATTACTTTGATTTCTTTGGTTTTGTGGTCCTTTACAAGGTTTCCACCACCTCAAGATTAACATGGTGTGGCATTTATGTCCTTGTGTGCATAAATTTGTTGTTGTGAAACACTGATGTATTTTTGCATAATTTGCATATAGTCCTTGTTCCGGCTAATGTATGCCTGTGAGAAACAGGAATTGAAGAAAGGCGAAAAATTCTTTTTCTTTAAGCACTACATTGCCGTATAGGCCTGAATAGAGTGGAATGGATATGAAATATTCATATAGCCCAACCCCTGTTAGCCTTAATTAAAATAATAACAAACACAACCAGTTTGGGATTGAGGTAGTTGATTGATAGTGTTAATGTCAGAAAGCTAATTCAACACAGTGCTATGCTTTTGTGATTACCTTTCAACATAGCATAAGAAAGGTTTTATGCATGTTTTAGGCCATTAAGTACTTTCTTGAACCTTGATTATAAAAGAATGTACTTTCTTGAGCCTTTTGGTTATAGCAGCAATATTTTTTACTTTTCTTTTTTTTTTTCCCCCTTTCAGGTACGCCATAACAAAGGCTTTCTGTGTGGCATTTGTCATGACTTTCTTCTCCCTTTTTGATGTTCCTGTGTTCTGGCCTATATTGTTGTGCTACTGGGTTGTTCTTCTTGTCCTTACCATGAGACGACAAATTACACACATGATTAAATACAAATACATCCCATTCAACCTTGGAAAGCAGGTAAACCTCAGTAGCTATTGAGTAGTTTTATATCTCAACTAGTAGAAACTTCAGGTTACTAGTCTCATTTTGAGATGTTTAACACTTTGTTATTGTAACAGAAATATTCTGGGAAAAGGCCATCAACAAGTGGCAGCAGCCCAAGGGCTGACTGAACTTTTGCCAATTCTGGACCAAATGGAGGGGAAGCAGGAGAAAGTGAAGAAGGAAGAAAAAGAAAACAAGATGGATTGCTGCTGCATATTTTAGTTAATGTGATTTGTACTTACATTAAACTCACCCAAATACGAAGAAACAAATGTAGTAGTTTGTTAGCGTTCTTTTATTGTTTTCTTTTCCAGTTCCCTGGTCATCTCTGGTAATCTTAATCTAATTTTGGGACATAGAGAACCAGAGTTATTTCCTTGTTTGCAATAGAAGCGTCGCATACGGAGAATGATCTTTTGTAGTCACTGGCAGTGGAATTTCATTGGCATATGAAGTTTACATCCCTTATTAGTAACCTGTATTTTGTGTATGTTCTCTGTGGGTTGTCCAAGATCCATGTCAGTGTACAACTTAAGAGTTGCTTCTGTAGTGTTACTAGTATATTGTGAAGTGACTTCATTGCTTATGTTTTGTCTTGAGGTAATTGCATCTGATTGAGTCATGTTCATTGCAACAACACCACGCCTCAATTGCAAGTAAAGTTGAGGTTGACTATATTAATCCTCATTGTCCATGTTATTTCATTCAAGCTCATACGGATCTGGTGTGCACTCTTTCGCTTCCTCGTCATCTCTTACTCAGCCTGAAGGGCATTCCTTTTGCAAGAGATAAGGCCTTACAAGGGCAAAAAGAAAGTCGAAATGTTAACTGCTGTTTTAAGCCAAACTTCTGTATCAGACTAGATTCCTTCTCTGGTGACTTGTAATTCTTTTTCCAGGTGATCTGATATAAAACTTTATAGAAGCTATGAATATCGCAACTCTTGTTATAAACTTGCATTAAGTCTAGGAAAAAAAATATTGAGGCTGCACATTAAAATTTATAAAACGAGAAAGACTTCAGAGATTGTTAAAAATAAAAAAAGTTATATGAAACATATGAGATGCTGCGAAAGAGAACAAAAGAAGTTATAATCTGGTTGTGCAAAAGGTCTCTTTTCAATAGAATCCACCCAGAAATAATCCAATACATGAACCTTATAAGTTATATGCACCAAATTTCAACAGAAAATATAATCCAAGAATCCTAGGTATTTGTCAACATGTCATTCTATTTTTCCTGATATGTGTATGATGTAACAGTATGACATGGCTTCATATTTCAATATCCCCTACGATCGATCAGTACGACTCGAACTAAAAGGGCAGTCCGGTACACTAACAGACCCATTAGCTATAAATCATAGCATGTTACAAAATGTATGGCAGAATGAAACTATTTGGCCAAGCTTACTCTGATCCTACATTTGCTAAGCTTGCTCTCTGAACTTCTTGAAAATATCGCCTTTTTAGAACTTCCTTGTTCTAAGCACCAAAATGTATGATACAATGCACCCTACAAAACTTGCTGCAGCAATTATCAGAAAAGAAGACCTGTAACACTCGATACCAATGCATGTCAAATGATCCCCTTGCTTCCTATATAGTCCCAAGGTTTCCATTTGCTTCAAAGCTTCCTTATCGTACTTTATATGAGAGAGGTAGAGGGCGGTCTCCTCTTCCCATCTTTCCCTTATTTAGTAGTATTAGTTAGTATTTTGTGTAGTAACTTATTCTTCTAATTTTCACTACCTGTTGTTTTATTTTGCTATTTTGCTGTTGTTATTTTCCTTTCTATCATGCTTTAGTTGTCTTTATTTTGAGCCAGATGTCTAACGGAAATAACCTCTTTACCCTATAAAGATAGGTAGTATAAAATTTGTGTACATCTCACTCTTTTTAAATTTCACTAGTGAGATTAATAGGGTATGTTGTTGTAAATTATTGAAATCTCAATTACAGGTAAGTCTCCAAAGTAAATGTGGATTAATAACGTATTAGAAAATAAGTTCTCATATATAATTGCTTAAACTGCACTGATAGAATGATTCTTTATATTGTTGGTGGGCATAATTTGGATCTATTTTTTACAGGAGTTTAATTTTGTGTACTCAATGCTTAATTATCATGTTTAACTATTTTAGGTAATTTAAGAGGCAATATTATGTAACTATATGTAGGAAATCTGAGTTGCTAACGTGAAAGTAGAAGTAATTGGAATTAATAACATAATCCAAGAAAAATATTCACACGTGTTGAGTTGTGGAGCCTAATTCATCACCGACACTATGACGATCTTATGCAGAGCGTGAAACGCTGATCGACATGAGCAGCCAGGTCGACGTGGGGGTTGGTAAATCCCCTCCCGGGGGAGTAGGGGGCGGTGCCCCCTGAATTTTTTTATAATGTAAGGTTATTTAGTGGAGGGTATTTTGGAAATTTTGGACTTGTATTATGTTCGCCCTACTTTTCGCTATTTATAGACTAGGGGCGCCGTTTTCTTTCTTTGATGTCAAGCAAGATAGAAAGAGAGAATTGTAAACTCAAACTCCCTATTTGATTATAGTAAAATCTGCAGCGGCAAAGTGGACGTAACCCTCTCATTGAGGGTGAACCACTATAAATCTGTGTGTGTTATTTGTTCTTCGCTTATTTACTATTTTCTGATTAGGTAGGATTTGAGACTCAAATTCTAACAACTGGTATCAAGAGCGACAAGTTGTGTTGCGATTCAGAAAACGATGGGAGGCGAAAATGGTTCAGCGCACGACATTGGAAAATTCGATGGTACAGATTTTGCATTTTGGAGAATGCAGATTGAAGATTATTTGTACGACAGAAAGCTTCATCAACCGCTGAGTCCGAAGCCAGAGGAAATGGATGATGCAGAGTGGAATCTTCTTGACAGACAGGTTCTATGAGTCATTCGATTGACGCTTTCGAAGAACGTTGCTCACAACGTGGCGAATGAGAAGACCATCGCTTGCATGATGAAGGTTATGTCCGACATGTATGAGAAACCTTCGGCAAACAATAAGGTATTTCTCATGAAGAAACTCTTTCATCTAAAGATGGATAAAGGTGCTCTTGTTGCAACACACGTAAATGAATTCAACACGATTGTCAGTCAATTGTCATCTGTTGCAATCGAGTTTGACGATGAAGTGCAAATCCTAATTTTGCTGGCGTCTCTACCGAATAGCTGGGAGCCGATGAGAGCCGATGAGAGCAGTGGTTAGTAATTCTCTTGGCATTGATAAACTAAAATTCAACGATGTTAGAGATCGTATCCTTGATGAGGAGGTTCGCATGATAGATTCTGGTGAGGCATCGACGAGTTCTGCTTTGAATGTTGAGAAGAGAGGCAGAAATTATGACAGAAACTACAACTGAAATAAGGGCAAGTCGTAGTCAAGGAATGATAGGGGTCAATCCAGATCCGGGCGAACACTTGCGTGTTAGAATTGTGAGAAACCGGGTCACATCAAGAAGAATTGCAGGGCACTGAAGAAGGAGGGCAACAATGGGGGTGGAATCAATTCTGCCACTGAAGACATTGGTGATGCGATGTTGTTGTCTGTTGACAGCTCGATCGGCTCTTGGGTGCTTGACTCGGGAACGTCTTTTCACACCACCCCACATCGTGATATAATGATGAATTACGTTGCTGGGAATCGCGGGAAAGTCTATTTGGCAGATGGTAAGCCTTTAGACGTTGTTGGTATTGGAGACATTAATTTAAAGATGTCAAATGGAAATGTGTAGAAGATCACAAAGGTCAGACATGTGTCGAAGCTGATGCGTAATCTGATCTCTGTGAGTCAGCTTGATGATGAGGGACATGATCTTAACTTTGGTAATGGGTCTTGGAAGGTAACGAAGGGTGCTATGGTGGTTGGTCGAGGTAGGAAAATTGGTACTCTTTATATGACGACGAGTTGTCGTGATATAGTTGTTGTTGTTGACAACACCAATGAGACAGAGTTGTGGCATTGCAGGCTAGGGAATATGAGAGAGAAAGGGATGAAGCTTCTGGTGACTAATGACATAATTTCGGAGCTAAAGTCGGTGGATCATCATATGTGTGAAAGTTGCATCTCGAAAAATAAAAGCGAGTAAGTTTTTCAAATGCAGGTAGAGAATTGAAAACTAAGAAGCTTGAATTGGTGCACACTGGCGTGTGGGGACCTGTTATTGTCCTCTCACTCGGAGGATCACATTACTACGTGACCTTCATTGATGATTCAACCAGGAAGCTATGGGTCTATTTTATGAAAAATAAATCCGACGTGTTCATTGTCTTCAAAATGTGGAAAGCCATGGTCGAGAATGAGACAAACCTCAAGTTGAGGAGCGTGAGTCCGACAACGGTGAAGAATACATTGACGGTAACTTCAAACAGTATTGTGCTGATAATGGGATCAAGATGATGAAGACTATTCCTGGAACGCCTCAACAAAATGGAATAGCGGAAAGGATGAATCGAACATTGAATGAGCGTGCACGGAGCATGAGAATACACGATGGACTGCCCAAGACATACTAGGCTGATGCAATCAATACCGCATCCTTCTTGATTAACAGAAGACCGTCTGTTCCTTTGGATTTCAGAATTCCAAAAGAGGCTTTGAGTGGAAAAAATGAATCTTTCTTTTATGAAAGTGTTTAGTTTCTTATCCTATGTTCATATTGATGCTACTGCTAGAAGTAAACTTGATCCAAAATCTAAGAAGTGTTATTTTATTGGCTATGGTGACACCGAGTTTGGTTATCGATTCTGGGATGACCAAATCGGAAGATCATCCGAAGCAGGGACGTCGTCTTCAATGAACAGGTGTTGTACAAGGACAAGTTGCTGGAGAGTTCAGAATTTAAGAACAAGGAATCAGAAACAGTTGATTTGAGAGACTTCTCAGCACTCGAGCTACAACAAGGTACTACTGCGGCAGAGGAACAAGCAGCACTAGAAGAAGGCAGACAAGCCAGTGATGACGAGGTTGATGAAAATGTTGATTCTGAAACAAATCACTTGACGCCGATCACAGAATTACGTAGATCATCCAGGATCAGTAAGTTGGTTCACAGGTTCTCTCCGTCCTTCAACTACATTCTGCTCACTAACAGAGGGGAGCCGGAATGTTACGAAGAAGCGACGCAAGTTGATGAATTGATCAAGTGGGATCTGGCAATGAAATATGAGATGGACTCACTGTTGTCAAATCATACATATGAGTTAGCTAAGTTACTAGAGGAGAAGAAGACATTGCAGAACAAATGGATCTACTGGATAAAGGAAGAACATGATGGAAGTAAGAGCTATAAAGCAAGGCTGGTTGTGAAGGGATTTCAACAGAAAGAAGGCATTGACTACACGAAGATCTTCTCTCCCGTAGTCAAGTTGGTGACAATCACAACTGTTCTTGGGCTAGTAATAAATGAATATCTGCATCTTCAACATATGGATGTGAAAACTGCTTTTCTTCACAATGACTTAGAAGAGGAAATAGACATGAAGCAACCTGAGGGATTTGAGGTCAAAGGGAAAGAAAAATGGGTCTGCAAGCTTCAAAAGAGCATGTATGGACTGAAAACAGGCTCCGAGACAATGGTATAAGAAGTTTGACAGCTTTATGAAGAAAGCTGAATTCCTAAGGTGCGAAGCAGATCACTGTTGTTACTTCAAAAGATTTGAAGACTCTTATATGATACTGCTCCTTTATGTTGACGACATGCTGATCGTAGGAGAAAACCTACATGAGATAGATAAGCTGAAGAAGAAGATGTTAGAAGAATTTGCAATGAAAGATCTGGGAGCCGCAAACCAAATCCTCGGGATGAGAATCATCAGAAGTAAGGAGGGCCTCAAGCTCTCACAAGAAGAATATGTGAAGAAGGTTCTCAAGAGGTTCAACATGGATGATCCCAAGCCAATCAGTACTCCATTGGTTGGACACTTTCGTTTGTCAAAGGATTAGTTGCATGTGACAGAGGATGAGAATGAGCTTATGGACAAAGTACCTTATGCCTCTGCTATTGGCAGTCTTATGTACGCGATGGTATGTACGAGACCAGACATTGCACATGCAGTAAGAGTTGTTAGCAGGTTTATGAGCAATCTGGGAAAGCAACACTGGGAGGCTGTGAAGTGGATTTTCAGGTATTTGAAGGGCAACTCAAGTTCAGCTTTGTGTTTCTGAAATTCAGAGACATGATTGCAGGGATATGTTGATGCTGACAATGGTGGTGATATTGATAGCAGAAAGAGCACATCCAGGTATATGTACACCTTCGGAGGTAGTGTGATTTGCTGGGTTTCAAAGTTGCAGAAGATAGTAGCTCTCTCTAGCTGTGAGGCTGAGTACGTTGCCGTGACGGAGGCCACGAAAGAGATGATGTGGCTACAATTTTTTTTGCGGGAATTGGATTAGGACCACGAGGGGAGTGTGTTATTTGTGATAGCCAGAGTGCCATTCATTTGGCAAAGAACCTGATCTACCATGCTCGCACGAAACACATACAACTCTAGTACTATTTCATCATATCAACTTTGGAAGATGGAGTATTAGTGCTTGAGAAGATCCCATGGAGTCAGAATTCAGCAGACATGCTGACGAAGGCCGTGCCAAATGATAAACCGAAGTTGTGTGCTACTTCAGTTGGACTTCTTGGATGAGGATCGAAGTTGCCGCTGCAGATGGAGACAGATTATTGAAATTAGTCTCCAAGTGGGAGATTGTTGAGTTGTGGAGCCTAATTCATCACCGACACTATGATGACCTTACGCAGAGTGTGGAACGCTGATCGGGCTTGCATTATATTCGCCCTAGTTTTCGCTATATATAGACTAGGGGCGCCGTTTTCTTTCTTTGATGTCGAGCAAGAGAGAATTGTAAACTCAAACTCCCTATTTGATTATAGTAAAATCTGCAGCGACAAAGTGGACGTAGCTCTCGCATTGAGGATGAACCACTATAAATTTGTGTGTGTTATTTATTCTTCGCTTATTTACTATTTTCTGATTAGGTAGGATTTGGAACTCAAATCATAACAATACAATAATTATCAAGTTTGGCCACATATAGTTAATAGTCTCTACTCCCATCGATGGTACAATTTCAAGATTAGGGTGGGCAACCTTACAAGCATTTCCCCTTAACTATTATTTATCTATGACATAGCAAGAACTAGAAAACCTAATAAGTAGTAGTAAGAGAGTAATGCACAGAAAGAATTAGAAAACCAAATAAGTTGGAACGGAAATGGCCAAGTTATTACACATAAAAATAATTGTTAAAAAAAAAATTTAAGTTGATGAAAGGTACTTACTAGTTTCCTAATTCCTCCCACATCGAGTGTTGTAAAGAAGTCAAGCAGAGAGCAAATGTATAATTCAAGCCAATCAAGTTGAAGAAAATCATGTCTTTCTCTGCCTTTTGGCTAAGATTAAGTGTAGTATATGTTCTTTTCACTTTAATATTTGATATGTGAGTATCGACTTGCCATAGTATAGCTCAAGAAAACACCTTTGGGACATTAATAATGTATCATAAGGAAATTTTCTGATTTTTACTATTATTACAATCTACAAGCTAAGGTTGAATGGAATGAACCTGATAAAATGCAAATTAATTAAAGTATGGTTTTTCCTTACTGCAACTTTTAAGTACATAAAAGCTAAAAAAGAAACAACTTAAACTTCAAGAACGAGTATAATAAGTGAATAAACTGTAGTGCCATAGTATTAATCGAAACTCAAAAGTAATCTTATTATAAACTTTAATGTCAAAGTTTTGATAAAAAAGTAATCTTGTTATACCAGGTAAGAATGTAACCGGTTTATTTTCAAGTTTATAAGTTTACTTTTTTATGAATAATTACATGTAATGAAGAGATCCATTTCTCATGGATAAACTTTTTTTTAGCAATAAAATGTGAATTATTACCATACCAATAAAATCAAACTTACATCTAAGAGAGCACTCACTAATCTCAGCAACTAACCCAAGCATTAGGAGCCTCCAGAATCTATAAGGTGACAAAATTTTCTACTTTGTTTAGAATTTCTATAAAAATTAAATAAAAGAACTTATCAATAACTTTACAAATGTAGGTTGAGGTGAAAAAGAAAAAATACGAGCCTAATAGCCTAATTACGTTACGAAATACAACGGCTATATTTGTTCGAATTGGAAAACTTTAAAGGAAGCCATAGCCATAGACGTCCCTTTAAAGTCCATCTCATTTCACCTCAAATTCTTCACTCCGCAGAGTAGAGAAACGTTTCAATAATTCTTCAAGGTACCCTTCTTTTCTTTACTTTTAAATCTTTTAATCTTTCTATTTTGCTTTTGTGGCTTTTAAGTTTTCTGAATTTCAAACAAATGTTCTTGCTCTGTTGATTAGTATTACTTTGATTCTTTTGTGGGTTCAAGTAGTTTTTAGTGCTGAGGTTTGTTAATGAATTGGGTATCGATATGGATTAATTACAAGTTGCAATTTGTTTTTTTACTTGTCAATCGTATTTTTTGCTGCTTTGATGTTGTTTTAAATGTATGTGAAGAATCATATAGCCCATCCCATCTGTTGCTTAGAGAAGTACTTGTTATAGTCTTTATATACCCAGGAAAATTTGTAACTTTATATAACTGAAAACTAGAAATAAAGAAATCACAAGATTTGGGACAGAATTTGATCTCTTTCTGTTTTCGATCTTAGTGTTTGCAGAATTGTTATCAAGATGAACGATCTCATGACGAAATCGTTCTTAAGTTATGTGGAATTGGAAGCAGGACCCGATATTGAAATGGGTCAACTCGACCCGGCTGACGAGAAAAACCTCTCAAAATTCTTTGAAGAAGTTGCTGCTGTTAAGTCCGACATGGAAGAGATTAACAATCTTCTTGTCAATCTTCAAGACCTTAATCAAAAAACCAAGTCAGCGCCTTAGAGATCAGATTAACTCCGACATTATCACCCTTCTTAGGAAGGCGAAAATCATCAAAACGAGGCTCGAGTTGCTTGATCTATTCTGTAATTATATTTAGTTTAATTAAGATAAAATAGAGATTCTAATTCTATTAGGACTACAATTGTAATTAAGATAAAATAGAGATCCTAATTTTATTAAGACTACAATTGTATACTATATATATATATATACTCCATCAAGAAGAATTACACTACTCTACATGGTATCAAGAGCAAAAAATTCCTCACTACCCTAACCCTAGTTTCAGACGCCGGTTTCTCCTCCGTCCATAGTTTCTCTTCTTTGTCTGCCCAAGATCCCTACTCTCGCATATCACATATTAACCTTTCTTTTACCGCTTTCTTTTTCTTTTTTGATTGGTAAAACCCAATGTTGATTGGTTCAATGATTCATTCTTTTGGCTTTTCATTTATGATTTTTTCTTAATTATTTCCTGGTTACACCCTATTTCTCTCCTAAATTTTTGATACCCTCATGGCGTTACCCACAACCTACATACCCACGACCCACATAGCTTCCACACTTCCTCTTCCTCAACACCCGACGTCACAAATTATCAGCCGCAAGCCCAGTACCCGACTTAGTGGGCCAACCCACGTCCTTGGCAACAGTTTGGGCACTAGTCAACCGGGCCTCGCCTGTGCCAGGCCCAATGAAGAATAAAGTACATCGCCGATGCCCACACAAATTTCAAATGCCCAAAGACACTACCGAGGCCCACTGCCAATTGGCCTAGCACCACCGGGCCACTGTCCAACCACCAGGCCCACTACACAACGGCCCAGCAACAACACGATAATACGTGATATATGGATACGGGAGTCACGTCTCACCTCACGAACAATTTTGGTAATCTTCCTCAAATGCGTAATTCAAATGCTCCTCAATCTATTATGATTGAAAATGATCATCGCATTCCAATACAAGGGTTTGGCCACACACTAACCCCACCACCGCATCTCACTTCTCCTTTAAACACGTCCTATATGCCCCTAACATTATCAAGAACCTAATCTCTGTCAGAAAATATGTCACTGATAATTTCGTATCCATTAATTTTGACCCATTTGGTTTTTCTATAATGGACCTACGTACGGGAAAACTTCTTACAAGATGCAATAGTGAGGGAGATCTATATCCTTTTCTATCCACATCCACTGCCAGTGTCAATCCTCCAACATCTTTAGCTGCCATCTCCTCCTCAACATGGCATAGTAGACTTGGACATCCCAGAGCCCATATTTTTTATTTTCTTAGAAATCACAAGTTAATCCAATGTAATAAAGGGAACCTTGCCCATAGTTGCTCCTCTTGTCATCTAGGGAAACATGTTAGACTTCCATTTACGTCTTCTTCGAGTATTACTTTCTCTCCCTTTGATATTATTCATGCAGATTTATGGACACCTCCTATAGCCAGCAACCTAGGTCATAAATATTATTTGATATTTTTTGATGAGTTCTCTCACTTCCTTTGGGTCTATCTGCTTAAACTTAAGTCTCAAGTCTACTATAAATTTCTTGAATTTCGTACATTGATTAAAACACAATTTGAAAAAGACATCAAAACGTTTCAATGTGATAATGGTCGTGAGTTTAATAACTCCAACTTTCATAATTTTTGTGCGGCTAATGGCATGGTTTTCCGTTTCTCCTGCCCCCATACTTCTCCTCAAAATGGTATAACCGAAAGAATTCTCTGCACCATTAACAACATGATTCGCACCATTCTTTTTCATGCGTCTCCCCCTACCTTTTGGGTTTATGCATTAAAAATGATAGAACACGTTCTTAACATCTTACCTACTCGTACGATTCAAAATCGGACACCAACCGAAATTATCTTCCGTCGGATCCCTTCCTATGATCACATTTGAATTTTTTGTTGTCTTTGTTACCCAAGTCTGGCTTCCACGGTCCCTCACAAATTAGCACCTCGCTCCACTCCATGCGTCTTCCTCGGTTTTCCGTCAAACCATAGGGGGTACTTGTGCTATGACGAAGCCCCTTCCCACAAACGTTTCATTCTTGGTGATTACAAATTTATTGGACTCAAACACTAGCCTAAAATCAGCATTAACCAATAAATGACCTGAAATTAAATTTTTCATAATCTCAGGAACATGCATCACCTCCTTCAGAGTGAGCTCCTTTCCAGAAGTCATCTTCAGGACTACCTTTTCTACCCCCAGCACGTCAGAGAAGGCGTTGTTACCCATGAACAACTTCTTGTTAGTAACTGGTGTATAAGTGGAGAAGACTTCTCTATTGGAACAGATGTGTCTTGTAGCACCTGTGTCCATCCACCACTGCATGTGATTCTCAATAAGGTTTGCTTCAAGCACCACCGCTGAGAACTCCTCAATCATGTCATCCAGTAGTCTGTCTTTGACGACGTTAGCCTGAGCCTTGCCTTTGGCCTTGGCCTTCTCTTGTTGCTTAGTCTTGAGCTTGCTGCAGTCCTTGATCATGTGACCAGGTTTCCCACAGTGGTGACATTTTCCTTTGAACTTCTCCACCGCTTGGGTCTTGCCGTTTTTCTGGAACTTGCGCTTCTTGTTTGGGTTCCCTTTGGTCTCAGCTAGATTTGCCTTTGCCTCAGCGGGTTGTTTCCCCCTAGGCAAGGCCTTCTTATTATCTTCCTGAATCTGGAGTTTGATAATAAGTTCTTCAAATGTCATCTCCTTTGTCTTGAGTTTTAAGTAACTCATAAAATCATTCCACGAGGGAGGTAACTTTTCAATCAGTGATGCAACAAAAAATTACTCATTTGGTTTCATACCTTCCAAATTCAGGTGATGTAGAATCATTTGAAATTCATGGACTTGGGACATCACTGTTTTCTATCCACCATTTGAAATTTTAGAAATTTTCCAACGATGAATTTCTTAGTACATGCATCTTGTGCGTCCTTTGTCTTGAGTTTTAAGTAACTCATAAACTCATTTCACGAGGGAGGTAACTTTTCAATCAGTGATGCAACAAAAAACTGCTCATTTGGTTTCATACCTTCCAAATCCAGGTGATGTAGAATCATTTGGAATTCATGGACTTGGGATATCACTGTTTTACTATCCACCATTTGAAATTTTAGAAATTTTCCAACCATGAATTTCTTAGTACCTGCATCTTGTGCGTTGTACTTCTTTTGCAGCTTCTCCCATAACTCTTTGGGAGTGCCTACAGTGCAATACACCGTGTAGAGTGGGTCTGACAAGCAGTTCAAAATATAGTTCTTACACATGAAATCACTATGACTCCATGCATTAAGAACCATCTTCATGCCGTTAATGACATGGATACCTTAGCCACCTTCAGCCGTTTCAGTAGGCGAAGGGTCCATTTCATCTCCAACTTGTGGAGGATCTTCTGTTAGGAAATGAGTCATTCCCATAACAGTCAGATAAAAGAGCATCTTCTGTTGCCATCTCTTGAAATTTGAGCCCATGAACTTTTCTGGGTGTTCATGATGAAATCCAGCGGGTGGAGGAACTGGAGCGTTCCCTTGAGCAGCAGAAAAGGCGTTGGTTGAGCCTTGAACAACCGGAAAGGCATTTGGTGTGCCTTGAGCAGTGGGGAAGGCAGAGGGGTTGCCTTGAGTAATAGTAGCAGCAGAATCAGAAGCGAGTTGTTCTCTTCCAATCATCTTTCTAAGTACTTACAACAAATCTTGTCTTAAAATTGTGGGTTACAATAATTGCAGGGAACGGGAAGTAAGTAAATATTACAATTGCTAGAAAGGATAAACTAAAGATTACAATAAAACTGGAAATCAAGAATGAAACAAACTCCTTGTGTGATTTGTTGAGTCTAGTGATGACACTCTGTCTTTAAGACAAAATTGCCCCGTATATCTCCTTTTACGTTGTAGGGCAATAGTCTCCCAAGATACAACAACAACTTAACAATTGAGCAAAGGAAACTCAAGTGTTACTCTTGAAGAACTTTGAGTGTAGTAGACTTGCTAGAGAGGAAGAAGAAGATGTTAGAAATTTCTGTAAATATTTCTAAGTGTGTAGTGTTCAACAATTGAGCCAAATACCTCAATTTATAGTGTAAGGAGATGACCCCTCAACTAGCCAACTAATGGCCTTCAATAGCCAATGTAATGACACTTATTGAGGGGCTACATTCAGCCAAATAATGGCTGAATTCATGTGCCAAGTAATGGAGATTCAATGCTCCAAAACCAGCCCAAAGGTCAGAACTTTCCAACTTTCCGTCGCAACATTCTGCCTCCAAAGCGCCGCGACTCTGTGAATTAGCGTCGCGACGCCGCGTCTCCAGTGACTGGCCACCCAATTAGCGCCGCGGCCCTTCACGACTCCGCGACGATTTTCGTCTCGTTTCATCTTACACTTTGTACACTTCTTCCTTCGTTTACCAACGTGGAATACTTTGTCATTTGGTCAATAACCGTCCATCATTCTATGTCTCAAACGTATTACATACGTATTAATATCTCTTTCACTAATGAAATTTGCGATACTTGGCACTACGTGTGCATGTGTGTGGAAACGACATTTCTGACGTGCGGGGCCCCAATTGTTTGAGTCATAAATAATGGGATATACTTAATTCCACATTAGTAAATTTTCAACAGTACTTTGAACAAATTGTCCTAACTAATACTTTTAAATTACAAGAAATTTTAATTTATAAATTGTGATTTGTTGAGGTGGCAAGTGCATATCGAATAACCTCAATCTACTTGTAAACAAAACATAAATAACTCCAATTGGTACCAAATTGATTAAGCTATTGGCCGATTGAGAGGTTTCAGCTGAATTTTGTTGCAACCTAGTGATAACTTCATTTCCAAACAAATTATTTCTATAGGAATAAATTTTGCACTCGCCACCGGCGCTCGGGGATTTCTCGATTATAAAAAAAAAAGGAGGAATGAATTTTGCACTTCTGTTGAGATGCGTTTTCTTTCATTTCCCCGCCTCCAGTAGTTGCTTTTGTTTGCCTTTATATATATAGATGAAGATTAGATTTATGTATATAGAATTAGCCAGATTTCAACTTCCTTTCTAGCTTTTTATACTGGATATATTTGGCATGGTTGGCTCCAATTGTGTTTTCGTTAATTGTTATAGAGAAGATAAGGTTTCCAATGAACACTGTCATAGTATTACTTTGATACTTCTGAACTGCAACATTTACATACATAATATACTATGTTATGTACTTGGAAAAAAAGAATCAGGATCCATGACATCTGAGGTGAAGTCATTCAAGGATCTTGAATGTTTAGAACTGTAAGGTCACATTTCCATCTTCAGGTCATTTCCAGCTTCAACAAAACCTGCACAATGATCCATAGTGTTTAGCTTCAACACTTGAATGGAAGCCTAACTGCTATTATTCTGGTGTTGAATTAAAGATTAGTGACGCAATATGTGGTCCCATGTTTAGATATGTATTGTAGCTGAGATAGATAGGGGCCATAAGTATGAGAGACGAGAGCTCAAATTTCAGTACAAGCAGAAAGAACACTAAGTGATTTTTTGCAATGTGTACGGCTTGGTAGGTAGTAGTTGTCCGATGTTGTGGTGGTAGGAGTTAGCCGATACTCGTGGAATAGTTGAAGAGCACATTAATTGGTCCAGATACTACCGTTATTAAAAAAAAAAAAAAGGAAAGGTAGGGCTCTCCCAAGACTTGTAAGTCTTAATAATGTAGTTGAATTATAACTGTTCATTTTGTGTTGGATGGTTACTACCTGCCTAATAGGCAGGGTCTATCAATCAACTAGTTTGGGGAATTTTTTGCCGTGCAAAAGTAACATCGTTTTGATCATTTAAGGTGGAAGACAGGAATAAAGGGAAGATACCTAATCAGCAACCTTTTTCAACAGGAGTATAAATCAAAGAGGACCCAACTATTCTCAAAGCAATATGTTAGGTTCTGGGTCTCTAACATGGAAAAGTAACACCCACCTTAATTGATTTTTAATCTTCTTTTTGTTGAAGGATTATAGACAGGATAGAGATATTGACTAGACATGTCACTTTGGCATACCTGTACACGGATGGGGAAGAAACTGTACTGATCTTCCTTGTTGAAGCTCCATTGCATACATGTTATCTAAGTCGGTGTCACAAGTTGGAAAGCTCTGAACTTGCTATATTTTGAATGAAACTTTTGTTAAAGAAATTGAAAGAAAAATGGAAATTAACAGTTTATTAACTAAAATTGGTTCAAGTAATTACATTGATATTGGATGAGTCAAGAAATATTTCAGGAATTGATACAGGAGCGCTAGTGGTTCTACGTAGCGCCATTTCGCTAAGATTTAGAATTCCCATTTCCAATCCAGAACTTGACACTAATTGCTGCAATGAATTGAACTGGCGTTGGGCCATACTAAGCATTTCAGATGATGTTCCAGCTCCCATTGTGGGAAAATTAGACGTGCTAGTTGCAAATAACTGGAGAAATAAAATTTGAAATAAGAACACATATTTACTCGGAAGAACGAAATAATGTCTTGATATGATGTTCCCTTACGTCTTTGTTGAAGAAATTGTCTGCGTCTATATCAAGACTTGGATTAACAGCAGCCACTTTCATGGATAGGAACTGCATGATAATGAATTGTCAGATATAGAATATCAATCATAATATTTCTAGCAACAACATAAGGAACTATTGTTTCTTGACTTTTTTTTACCTCTACTTGTCTTTGGAGAGATTGGACATAGTTGATTATTTCATCAAGCATTCCTGCTTTCCCTGTGATCTTGTTACAACCTGGTACCAAGTCTTGCAGAAATCTCATTCTCTCACTGATCTTTTCCCTTCTTACCTGCCAAAAATATGAATTAACATGCTGGTTAAGTTGTTCACCGGAGTAAAATATTATTGATACGTAGTAAAAAACACTTTGACCAAATCTATAACTCACTCTTTCAGCTAAACTGTGGCTATCAGTGGCTTGACCCCGACGTGCTCTGACATGAATATAGTCGGGCTTTTTATCATCAGTAATTTTGGACTTCTCCTTTGAAGTATCAGAAATTTCCTTACTGTTGTTACTGTTATTGGTGCTCCTTTTGTTGCTGTGTTTCTCTGTTGTTACCTTGGAATCTCCCTCCTCTATGCATGCTTTCAATTTCTTGTCTTTGGTTTCTTCTTCTGCAACCTCCTGAAAAATGCCCACAGATTGTTCATTAAAAGACAGTTGCAACTATTAGAATTGTGTGATTATCCGTACTAAAATTTAAACTCTTAGAGAGCATGATTACTTAATTATATTATATCTTAATATGTTGAGTTGTGTGACCATATCTTCAAACAATTTAACTCTTAGAGAGAGCACGTTTTTAATTATTTAACTATATTATATCTCAACCACATCGAAATGCAGGGCGTAAACATAGACAGGGTAGAGGAACAGTTTCAATTGGTGCTTGAAATATACCTTGAGCTGTTGATTCTTATCTGCTTTCCTCTTCTTGAAGCTCTCTCTGCCTCTGTTAGAACTCAGCATAGTCTCTTTGGGTTTAACAGCAGAAACAGCATTGTCCGCCATGGTAGGCGGGCAGCTTGTAATTCTTGAAATCGCATAATTCATTTCAGTTTGGTGTGAGATTCCTCCTTGTCCAACCCCAACTGGAACATAACCAAAACCATTAGTACCAGTTGTCCCAAAATCACCCCAATTGTTCTCGAAACAGGGGTCTGGCTTAATTGCCCTAGTCACAAGCTCATTAAGACTCTGATCGTTTACATCGAGCAGACCATGAAACTGCTGAGCTTCAGACATTGGATGAAAAGAATTCATCAGTTGATCATTTTCTCCATTAAAACAACTCATCTCTTGTTGCTGCCATTTCATTCTCGCTCGTTGTCGTTCAAGCACACTCAATTCTGAGCTTCCATTGTTGGTGATGTTGTGTAACATTTCTGATAATGCAATATTCATCAATAATAGAGATCCTTTTTTCAGAAAGAGTAAGAGAGAAAAGGCTCCCAAAAGCTGCTAAAATGCTACTACTGTCCTTTGTTTTGCTTTGCGGAAAGTAACCAAGGCGATTCAAAATATTAGGTAGCTTCCTAACGCGCTCCTTCCTCTTGAACCAACTCCCTGTTTCTTTCTCTTCAAGTACACTAAGAATGTACAGCTTTTTGAATAGAAGAAATTGGCTTCTTTCTTTTCTTTTTCTTCTTTCTTCCTTTTCTTGTATGGTGCGTGAGAGAGAGAATGGGGTAGAATGCGTGAAGCTCAAAGGTATTAGGAAAGTGGGGTATAAATAAGTATGAGAAAAGGAGAGGGAGAGATGTGGAATTGTGTATAAATTGGACAAGAAATTTAAAAATGAAGAAAAACCATTTTTACTTTAGAAGTTGGTGTCTTAAACATGTTATAACAGTTTATGGTTATATTATGTCAATAACTATGAAATATAGAGAGTTATTATTCGTTTTGGAACAAAAAAAACTGTGCTATATAAGACCTAACAAGGGCATTATCATTTCTCTTGCAAGGTTTATTGTAATGCTAGAGTAGAGAGAATATTAGAATGAGTTCGTGTAGGGTTTTGTTGGTTCAAAACATATAAGTAAGACATAGCGGAAGTTTAAAATTTTGTTCTTACTTACCCCAACAATTTCTTCTGGTATGGTTATATGACAATAAAAAAAAACATGTAGCATAAAACATGAACACTTACAGGTTGTATTATCTGGAGTCTTTACTTAGGGATTACATGCGACTGTCCCTTCGACTGCAAGCACTATGCTATGGTGTATTCCTATGTCAAGAAAGTCAGAAAATCTTGACAGAGGTTTGAGAGAGTTTTATCCTAGACTCTAAGTCTAGAATTTGTTTATGAGAATTAGTGTGTTTAAACTTATGCGGTGTGCTGTATTTATAGTTGAAAATAGGGCAAGAAATCATATTAGGGTTGGGCTCCAAGCCTGGCCCAAAAACTGAGGTGCAGTGGGCGATCATTTGGGCCATCGTCAGTCGTGCCATGTGGCTATAAATAAATTTCCGTTTTCCGTTTTCATTTAATATATATATTCAGCACATTAAATCCTAAATCTAATTTTGATTTAATTAAATAATTTACATCTAATAGAAATTATTCCATAGTTATTATTAATTCAAATATCTCGATTCCAAATCGAATATTTAATATTCTCTCAATACATCCTTAGACCGAAAAAACAATCGACATAGTGTGACCCTATAGGCCTTCACATATCGACACTAATTCAATTAAGGTCCATACGAATCTCCTAGATTGCGTCGTACGACGAACTCAATATATGAAGTAATGTTTACATGAATCCAACAAACATAACATTTATGTGAGATGATAAATTTCTTTCATTCGCGACACATTCGATCAAGCTTAGGATTTGCCATGTGTCTATCCAAATGGCTTGATCACTTTATCTCATCTATATTAGTCGACAACTAGATCATATTATAAATATGTCTCTTGCATTGGCCAATGACTTGGTCGACCTAATATCACTGAGCAATTGAGTGCTCTCTCGAATATCCAATCGAGGAATGAATCCTATTCTTGGCTCAACTACCATCTTAATTTACATCATAATAATGCACCCAACACAAGCCGTATCTTATCCTATAAGGAGTTTAAGCTTAAGACATGGTCAAAGTACATTACTCTGTAAACAAGGTGCGTATTGACGACCTTAAGTCATATGACTTTTATATCCCACACGCTGATAATACTTTAGACATGTCTAACAAATAGTTTATCAGCAGGGTATACCAATACTTTTCAAAAGTATCCATGTGTCCATCACTAGTAACCATTACTAGTAGCAGGTGAGACATGCTACATTCTCTAAGAATGTGATATAGACCACATGTCGACTTATAATATATCATCGATATTTCATTCTCAATGATCATTAGTCGAGTCAATTTTAGAGTTACGCTCTATCATCAATATTTCACTCTATTAATGACAACATAAGCTCAATGGATGCATATTAATGTATAATTACAAACAATCAAATAATAATTCAATAATTGCAAATGTCATAAATATTAATCTTATTCATAATACGAATGTGTTCAAATACATTTATTTCTAATAATAATTGTCTTTAGGACATACATACTTTCAGTTCGAACACACGTCGGGGCAGTAGTTATTTTGTAAGAATATTTCAAACAAAAAAGAATTCAATCTACATGAGAGAAACCGTCTTGCTGATAAAAAATAATAAATAAATAATAAAGATATTCACTACTAAAATAGTCGAGGCTCGACTTTTAACTGGTGCCAGACGCCATGGAACGTAACCATACCAAAATAGGCCATGGTGAGTGGGCCCGGGGAGACATGACTAACCATGTGAGACTGTCCCGCGAGAACGTAAAGTGTGAGAGAGCTTTTTTGGGCCTGATGGGCCCTAACTGAGAACAGTATACAATTGGGCCTTCCCTATTACGTGTCAATCAAAAGACCCGTCAAAGGTGACATGTCAGATTGGTGACGTGGCCACCAGCCCAAAAAAACGGAAAACGGGGTTCTCAAAATACCGTGCGATTGGTGCTTGGTACCTGAAAGTTAGAGAAACGCTCTCTCTGCCGTGCGTGTGATGATCAAGCGCCGAACAAATGCTTGCTATTGGAGCATGTGGATGACGCACCTATTAAAGCAGTGAGCGTATGAGGTACTGAATTAAATACCGTAACAGCAGAATCTCGGATATTACGGGGTTACTAAAAATAATACTCCCCCAATATTTATCGTCCTTACTAAATATCTGTCTTAAATATTTGTTATTTTAGAAGTTCAAGATAAATTTAATTATTTTTTTACTATTTTACCCTTTATAATAATTGCTCTTTAAGACTATAAACAACTCAAGCATGACTAAATATTAATGAAGATAGATTATATCTTAAGACATAAATTAGGGTAAAATAGTCAAATACCCATCTCATTAATATTTTCTTAAGGAGCGTGTAAATGAAAAACACGACAAATATTTTGAAACGGAAGGAGTACTATTCCTTTCGCTTTAACTTATTTCCATATTTTAATTATTTTCCGAAAAAAAAAGTATACATATACATCTAGAACTGAAGTAGGCAATAGTAGAAGGTAAAATTTAAAATCTTGGTTGTATAATTGCAACCTATTAGTCATTAGATAATTAATTCCTTCTTATTATCCGTATGTTTCAATGTTATTTCTACCTCCCCGATCCTTTAATATAATGCAGAAGAAAAACAAATATTAAAAGAAACTAATTTTGTACTAAAGCTTGTTAGAGTTTAACTTAATCCACTAAATTTAGTGATATGTGTAAGTACCAAAATTTATGTTAAAACCCCAATTAGGCACTCCAATTTGATTGGTAGGAGTAGAATTAAGGATATTTATAGAGAGTCACGGGTGATTCATTATAATAATTGAGTAGTTATTCGGACATTAATCAAGCCGAAAAGTTTCCTGAAAAGGTGGCAAAATGACTTAATAATGGATAGCATAATATAAGTATTTAACTACTACTTATTTGGATAGTGTGATGGAGGACCACGGGGAGAAAAGGGGATAGGGATGTGTGGGGGGGGGAGGGTTGGTCTGGGCAGATTTTTTTATGTATGCTATCACTATCAAGAGACAACATAATCGAGGAAAGATTTGGTTTCATTTTCATTCAGCTTTCTATGAATTTTTGTGACCACAAACTCCTCCCCTTTAATTTCTCATAGATGTTGCTTGATTAATATCCTAATTTTGCTTTCACAATTAATAATTGTATCTTGTTCTTTAAGTAATAGTTCCATGCGAGGTTTATTTGACCAATATTTCTGTTAGTGTTTAATACTCCATTAACTAACAAACAGTTGGGTCAACTATGTCTGCAAATGTTAAAGTCCTAGCTAACTGCAAGTATGGTGCTTTCAAAATCATGTTAGCTAGCAATGCGTTTAAATCAGCTAAGGAGACTATTCAATAACCTCTACTTGCTGTTAGTGTCACAACATTACTATATGGATGGATATCAAGTGGTATATTTGCCTTCAAAACAAGGTATTGGTTAAGATATGGCAATTAATCATTTGGTGAATTAATGTTACTGATGCATGCATGAATATTTAATTTGCTAACTAGCTTCATATAATTTAGAAAACACTATCTAGTTTTCTCGAAGCTTCGTATTCATATCTCTCATCACAATGTGTTATTCGATAATGTCTGTGTAGCAAATTCCGTGCTAACCCTAAGCACTTGGCAAATCTATATTTTGTCTAAGAAGGATGGATCAGGCACACTGGTTTTGAACTATAAAAAGAAGTAACAGCTAAAGGAAAGTTGTAAAAGGATGAGGAATCGATTGATTGACAAGAAACTGATAGAAGGGGAAATGAGAAGTGAGTATTTTCTAATAATTTAGGAAAACTTAGCTCGCAAATCATAATAAGATTGGTCTATTCTCAAAATTATTGTTTGACTACAACGCTACGTTACATGTGCTTTTGTTTTTGACCATATTTGTATCAAGTTAATATAAATAGCATATGATTAAAACTTGATAAAATCACTAAGTTTTGCAGACTTAAAATTAAAGTTATTGATCCTTATCTTTAATAGTAAAAAGCAAATCATTTAGAAAGGTGCGTAGAGAGTGGTACCCCCATATATTGGTTGAATTAATAGTAGTCCAGAGAGGATGAAGGCTACTACCATTATCCTCAAATGGCCACTACTGGGCCACACTCGTCCCCTTCTATTCTACAAGCCACAAACTTACTCCTAACGAATGTGTTCGGATAGTTAGAATTCATTCGATCTCAATTAAAGATGTTGAATTTGAATTCGAAAATGAATGAAAAGATTTTTGGTATCTCTAGGGAAGTTTTACATAGCACTAATTCAAATTAGTCGGGTCAGTGATTTTAGACGTGGAATGTGTATAGGCTATAAGCTTTCTTTCACATATATATGCCTATATTTGCAGTAACACATGACCTTACACCAAAACCAATAAGGGTGTCTTCCTCAATCTCTATTCTTCTATCGCTTTCTATTGTGGGCTAAATTAACGGAAAACTACCGCCTTCTACCACTAGCACATATCTACATATGCCCTATATTTACCAACTATTTAATCTATTACTTGTTATTTATATTATTATATTATTATATTATTAATTCTTCCACCCCCACCCCCACCCCACCCCCACGTCCAAACCCACACTCTGCCCCCTTTTGTAATATTGAAATATGTTTATATTGATAAATGAGACCACATACAATGATGTACTACCCACAGTAGTGCTTTTGTTATCAAAATGTTATTGGAAACACATTTAAAAAAGGAACAGAAAGAAGAAGCATTAAACGAAGTTAATTAAAAATAGTCTCCCATTAGCAACAAAAAAAGAAGAAGATAAAGAGATAGTATTGGTTGTCATCAAATCAAAAAAAGAAATAAAGATAATTCGTATTAAGAAATATACTAAAAATATATAAATAATTCATACGAAGACAAGTAAGCTGTCTTATTTATACGAAACCAAGCTGTCTTTTATTAAAATCCAGAAAAAAACTTAAAATTATGAATTATTATCTGAATGTTGGTGTATTAAAGTATAAAATAATAAAAAGAAAATGGGCTCTTGATGTTTGGAAGAGGCCAGATAAGTCAATTATAAGGGCTAGATGACAGCTCCAGACTTGTATGCGCGTGACATATAATTTTATTTTCATACTATATAAAAGCAGCAAACAGAAGAGAAAACAAAAAGGTAGACGTGAAATTAAATAATAAATTCTTTGAAGTATTTATGAAAACTCTTATCTTATCATGGGATGAAATCATGAAGGAAATGGGTAAACGTATGGTAACATATTACAAAAATTAATGGGCTGACGAGATATGGGTGCTCTGAAATATTGCAGCAGATCCGAGGTTCCTAGGAAACCTTATAACTTACAGCCTAGAGACTAGAGAGTTCCATTATTTATTTATTTTTCAATTTCAGTTAATTTAGCATATGATGCATACTCATTAAATAACAATTGTATATTGTATGTTTGAGAATTTAATAGTTGAATGTCAGCTACTGGAACGGACCTTGGACTTTTGGCTTTTATCGTATAAATTTGTGATCACATATGATATGTACAAGTAGAAAAGGTCTAAAATGATGAATAAAGGGCTTTAATTTCCCAATGTAACAGAAGTGAGAAAGAATAACATATACGGTGAATCCCTCGTACTATAAATCAATGGATTTGAGCCCCTAGAATCACCACCTACAATTTAGCAATCTTATTTTATCACTAACTTTTCGAGTTCCCAGACCAACTCATCACTTACCTTATACTCACTAACAAAATAGATGAAAAAACACAAGAAGAAAAGTTATAAAGATATATAGAATTATAGAAAAATTGAATACTAATAATACTACAGTTCATGGGCATGTTATTTATATGGAGACTAGTAAAAAATGTAGTCTGATGTATTAAGCTTTCGTTATATGCGGGGTCTGGTTATATGGGAGATTAGTGTTAGCTATAATACAAAAAAATTGGATTAGCTACAAAACAATGTGCTTAAGAGTTAAGTGATTGACGTGCTAAACATAGTCATTTTAGTGCGACGAGAAAATAGTGTAATTCTCTTTGATTTGAAACTTTTCATTTATGCAATATATATATATATATATATATGTGTGTGTGTGTGTGTGTGTGTGTGTGTTTATAATTACAAAACTAATTCTATAAGGATCTCTACTTTATCTAATTACACTAGAATAATAATTATAGAATATATGGAGAATATTTATTTGTTCTCTATCATACCCCCTTAGTTGGAGCGGGAGGAGGCCAGACGCTCAGACTGGATTTGAAGTCAAGGAACAGTTGTCGAGGAAGTCCCTTATTAAATATATTTGCATACTAATAGGAAGAAGGAACATGTAACACCCGAACATGGCCCATGACAACCTTCTCACGAACAAAATGAATATCCATCTCAATATATTTGGTTCGCTGATGTTGAACCGGGTTATGAGACAAGTAAACAGCAGATATGTTATCACAATAGACAAGAGATACCTTACGTAAGGGACAATGAAGCTCTAGAAGAAGGTTATTGAGCCAGCAGATCTAGGCAACAACGTTCGCAATGCCTCTATATTCTGCTTCTACACTCGAACGAAAAAGTGTGGCTTGCCGTTTGGAAGACCACGAGATGAGATTATCACCCTAAAAAATACAATAGCCGGAAGTAGATCGACATGTGTTCGGATAGCCATCCCAATCGGCATCCGTATACGATATCAGACTGGGCAGTGCATATGGATAAAGATGTAATCCGTAGTCAAGAGTATCCTTAACGTACCGAATGATATGTTTAAGAGCGGTAAAGTGAGGCTCCCTGAGAGCATGCATGAACAAACACACCTGCTGAACGGCATAGGCAATATCGGACTTAGTGAAGGTAAGATACTGAAGTGCACCAGCAAGACTTCTATAAAGAGAAGGATCGAGCACCGGATCCCCGTCATCAGCACTGAGTTTCGACTTTGAGTCAACCGGAGTGAGCATGATCTTGCAGTTTGCCATTTTAGCCCTGTAAATAATTTTTTCGGCATACTTACGCTGACAGAGGAATATTGCATTTTCTGATCTGGTCATTAAAATCTCAAAAAAATAACTCAACTTATCCAAGTCTGTCATAGCGAATTCGAATTTGAGTAGGGTAATGATCTCGTATTTCGACACATTAGATGAGACAGTCAGAATAATATCATCCATATAGAGCAAAATGTATACAATGTTATTAACTCGATGAAAAATAAAAAGTGAATTATCACTTTTGCTACACGCGAACCCGATCTGCATGATGAAAGTGGCAAAGCGCTCATACCAAGCCATTGTGGGCTTGTTTCAAGAAATAAAGTGACTTTTGAAGACGGCAGACATACTGAGGAGCCTCTGGATGCACAAGGCCAGACGGTTGATGCATATATACAGTTTCTTTCAAATCCCCATGTAATAATGCATTTTTCACATCAAATTGATGAATCGGCCAGTTCTTTCCCATAGCTATGCTCAAAATAATGCAAATGATGGCTGGTTTAACCATTGGACTAAAGGTCTCACCACAATCAACTCCCTTTGTTGCCCCGTGCCATTTGTCATAAGTCTCGCCTTATGGCATTCAAGCTCACCACTATCTCTGAATTTGTGACGATATAACCACATGCAATGAATCATATTCACCCTCTCTGGTCTCAGGACAAGATCCCAAGTGCGTTGTGTAGTGAGCGTATTAAATTCCTCACGCATGGTTGCATTCCAATTTGGGTCAAACTTGACTAATTTTGGATTTTTCAGTATAGGTGAGATAGTCTGAGTGGAGAATTAAAGTGGACTTTTAGTTTACAAAATCCCATGCTAGTCACGATTTTCCATACGGTGGGTCAGAAGCGGGATTGTTTGGGTCACGAACAATGGGGTGGTTTAGGACATGGTATTTTTCGTGACTGATTGAGGGTGGGGCAGTGACTGATTACGGTGGGTGGTCGATGGGATGGGGGCAGTCGACGGTGTTGGGGGTAGTCGACTGTGGGGCAGTGGGCTGGGACAGTGATGGGATGAGGGGTAGTCATCAGGGGTTGGAGGGTAGTCGACGGTGGGGAAGTGGGCTGGAGTAGTGATGGGACGGGATGGGTGGCACGATGTATGGCGTTTCTAATGAGAGGGACGTATCTGGATCATCAAGGAAGCCACAATCAGGGACTTGAAATTTTTGGATGTTTGCAAATGGGAAAATGTTCGCCTCGAATGTGACATGGTGAGAGATTAGAATTTTATTTGTGGACAAATTGTAACATAAGTAGCCCCAATGGTTTGACGGGTAACCTAATAAAATGGAATGGGTAGTTCTAGATGCTAATTTGTGAAGGGTCGTGGAGGCGAGATTCGGGTAGCATAGACAACCAAAAATCCAAATGTGATCATAAGAGAGGATTCAACGGAAGAGAATTTCAGTTGGAGTTTTATTTTGAAATATTTATGTTGGTAATATATTAAGGAGGTATGCCGCCATGTGTAAGGCGTACACCCAAAAAGAAGGGGGGATGAAAGCATGAAAGAGCATAGTGCGGATCTTATTGTTGATGGTGCGTAGGATTCTTCGGCTTTATTGAGGAGAGGTATGGGGGCAAGAAAATTGAAACACCATGTCATGGACAACACAAAATTTATAAAAGGGAAGGTTGCCAAACTCACGGCTGTTATCACATTGAAAAGTTTTGATGGTCTTTTCAACTTGGGTTTTAACATATGCTTAAAATTCAAGAAAGATTGTGTAAACTTGGGACTTATATTTTAGAGGATACACCCAAAGAAAGTGTGAGAAATCATTCAAAAATGCCAAATAATATTTGTGACCCAGTTTGCTAGTAATGGTAGATGTCCATAAATCCGCATGAATAATATCAAAATGAGAAAACGTTACACTTAATTAAGATTGAAAAGGAAGTCTAACATGCTTTCCTAAATGACAAGAGTAGCACGCGGGGGGTAAATTTGTTGTTATTACATTGAATGAAATATTAACTTCTAAGAAAATTAAAAATCGGTGCTTTCGAGTGTCCGAGTCTATTGTGCTAAGTGGATGGAGAGATGACAGCTAGAGAGGTTGGTGGATAGAAACTTGCAGCGAAATTGGATGAGAAAGGATATAGGTCCACCATACTATTGCATCTCATAAGAATTGTCCCCGTACGTAGGTCCTTTACAGAAAAAACTAAAAGGATCAAACTCAATAGATACGGAGTTGTTACTAGCAAACTTCCTAACAGAGATTAAGTTTTTAATAATGTTAGGAGCATATAGGAATTTTTAGGGTAAATGATGGGTGAGGTGATTGTGTTTGAGTGGTGTGAATGGGAATGTGATTGTCATTGCCGACCAAATTAAATTGAGGATTGTTCAAATTGAATAGGTGAGGGGGATTACCAAAGTCGCGAGTGAGGTGAGATGTGGCACATGTATCCATGTACCATGAGTCGTCGGGCTACTGGTGATTCATAGTGCTCTAAGCCTAACTCAGATCGGTAGGGGTTATGGGGTTGTAGGCCTGCTGCTCGGACGTGGAGAAGTGGGTCTTGCCGCCGCCTCATCGGCCACTACGTTGAGGTTGGTGGTCCATAGATTGCGGAGGACCGGCGGGTGTGTTGGCGGTTGGCGTTACGACAACCGTCAATGCCTGTGGAGTGTACCCGTCCTGTTTGGCTCGTCTAGTCTCCTCTAACAACAATTGTGACCGGGCCTTGTTGAAGTTAGAGAGCGGATCAACTTGTTGGATCATCGTCACAAGTGTATCGTACTCACCTTTCGGCAAACCATTGATAAGTTGTAAAATCATATATCTATTGTTAGACGATATCATCGAGTCGCTTCCACGTTGGATTGTCGACGTCGGGTGGATGGGGGTGGTGGCATCAATGTGAGCAGGGAAGTTGTAAGCACAAGCATGTATTTGAAATAATTCGACTTACGATGAGTATTGTCCATCCTCTTGATCAAGAACTAGAGGGATAAAGTTTTTGATATTCGTTACGGCAAAGATCGGATGAAAGGTGTTAGTAGAGGGAGAAGGAGGAGGATGTGTGACGTCATGGGTGGAGGAGGAAGCGGGAGAAGCCATGTGGCCGTCGGAAGCAATGAAGGAGAGGTGGGTGGCGGCGGAATATTTTTAGGGTTTGGGGGGGTTGCCGCCGAAAAATAAGAAAAGAGATGGGGTGGTGGTCGATTATAATTTTAGGGCAGGGAGGGTTTAACTTCTAATACAATGTAGAATAGTGTAATTCTCCTTGATTTGAAGCTTCTCATTTATGCAATATATATAGATGTTTATAATTACAAACCTAATTATATAAAAATCTCTACTTTACCTAATTACACTAGGATAATAATTATAAAATATATGGAGAATATTTATTTATTCTCTATCAAATAGTAATAGAGATTTTATATACACAATGTCGGTTGTAGGCAGTATAATGGTCGATTCATTAACCCTGTACTAGTTGCGTAATTTTGCTCCAAATAAATTTAACTTGCAAGATCGTTTAAAGAGGGCATACGTGTCACGAAACTGAGGCCTTGATAAATAATTTGCGTGTTCACTAGCGTCGTCACGCACTGAAACATAAATTAGTGTCATCACAAGGTGGAACCAACCACGACCGAATACTAATCACATTTATTGATGGGTGATTACTACCTTCATTTAGTAATAAATGATATTTTTAACTTATGCATACTTTTTAAGAAATTGTTAACTTTTAAAAAATTATAATTATTTTTACTAATTTATTCTTAATTAATGGATAGAAAAAAAAAATATTTAATGATTCTTGATTAGATAAATAAGACTATTTTTTGGAGAATAAAGTCAATTTCTTCTTAAAATTTTAAAACACCACATATTTTAGAACAAAATGAAAAATCTAAAATAACAGTTATTAAGAAATGGAAGGAGTATCATGTATTCGTGTGAAATATACTCAAAGAGTGCATGAAGTGTGTATGCATGCGTGATTAACATTCGAAAACGGCTTATTTTGAAAAGTATTTTTCTAAGAAGTGCTTTTCAAAAAAGTACATTTGATGATAATCAGTTTGTGTTTGATTAATTTATTTGAAAAGTGCTTTTGATAAGATTATGTTTGGTAATCTTCTTAAAAAGTGCTTTTGAGTGTCAAATTACAAAAAAAGTAAGTATCAATAAATATTGACAATTAAAATTATATTATAGATAGAATTTATAGATAAGACTTTAATTAAGTTTTTACTTTTATTTAATTAAAATTTTATAGTACATATTAAAATTTTTAATTAATATAATACATATATAAATAAAAGAAAATAATAAATATTGATATAATATTGACATGGTGATTTAGATATACTAAAAATAATCAACCAAAATAAAACTTAAAATCATTCCACAAATTAAAATTTGGCACAAAAATACAAGATAAAATGAAATAAAGGATTATTAGTTAGAAATTAACGATTTAATGAGGGATATACTTAGCAAATATGTATTTATAGTAGGTATATTTATGTCTTGAAGAAAATAAATTTATACTTCTGCTTCTGCTTTTCTCAAGAAGCAAAAAAAAATTGCTTCTCCCCAACCGCAGAAAAAACTGCTTTTACTACTACTTAAAAACAGTTTTACTAATTGGCAAAACACTTCAAATAACAAATAAAAATATTTTCTCTAAAAAAAACGCTTTTAGCCTCAAAATTAGGGGTTGCCAGTGGGCCGGGCTCGGGTCTGGCGGGCCGGGTCTGGCGGGGTAGGGGTTGGGGCGGGACGGGAGAAGGGGCGGGGTCGGGTCTGGCGGTCTCTGGCGGGGTCAAGCGGGATCGAGCAAGTCCCGTCCGATCCCGATCCGTCGGGCTCAGTGAAGCGGGCTCGGGTCGGGTTCGGGCTCGGGTCGGGATCTGGCGGGTTTTTTTAAATAACATATGTATAAAAACTCAATAAACAAAACAAGATAGTATAATAAAAACATCCCAAGGTCGCTTTTGTGCCTCTTATATTATTTAATAGACATATGATTTTTTGTAATACAAATACAATTGTCTAAAATCTAAATTGCAACTTTGTGGTGTTGTCCAAAAGTTACAAATTACATAATAAAATTACAATTAAAAATTACATTCTCAAAAAAACCTCGTTCTAATTGCTTGATGATTTCATGTGGTTCTTCGGTTGGAATTGGTATTTGTTGGTCAAATTGATCCACGCCGCTTCCATCGCTTTACATTAAGATTTCGTTGTAGTTTTCATCATCTTCTTCGTTGATCTCCGGTTGATCAGACCTTTCTCCGCCTCCGCTCGTATCCAATCTCTCAATAATACCGCAATTTCCAAGCTCCGACTTATGAGTGTCTGTGGTCTCCTATTTGATATCTGCCTGCAGAAAAAGCGCTTTCAGACGCAGTTGACGACGCTTGAATGTTCAAAACATCTCGAGCCATCATTGAAAGTGTCGGAAAGGTCTTCTCATTCCCCCTCCAGTATTTCAGCAAGTCTTCATGTCCATCTTCATTGATAACTTCTTGATACGGTGCTGTAACCCGCAAAACAAAAATATCCAACTCTCTAATTTGGTTAGTAGTAGAGGTACGACCGCACATTCTATTTCCTGAGGCTTTCAATACTAGCCGCAGAAACAAAGATGTCTTTGTGAGCTTGTATCGAAGATGAAGAAGATGCTATGGAACGTGGTAAGTTACTAGCATTTTCTTGTTGATAAAATCTATATATATTTTTGCATTGGTGTTCTACGCTAGACAATACTTCTTCTTTAGTTTGTTCAATATGTGGTGGGTGATTTAGATTTTTGGGACTTGGAGGTGGTAGTACTTCTATACAATCGTAAATAGTTTCAATTAGTGATTTAGTACCGTCTATTTTAATAGTAGGATTTAATACAGAACCAATAATATAAATAGAGGGAATAGGAATAAAATATTTTTTTATTTTGAGAAACATTTTTTTAATAGCTGCCTTATAAGCTGGTTTTTCCATATATTCACTAAGTAATAAAAATATTAGAGTTATATAAAATAACATAGTTGAAATAGTAGGATAATATATACCGGAAAATTCTTTTGTTGCTTGAAAAATTTTCTCTAAAAATACAATAAGTTCGGAAATTTTTTCCCAATCACTATCTAAAATCATATCAGCTGGCTTTTTATTATGAGAGTTAAAAAATAAAGTTATAGGTAATTTATAGTCATAAGCAACAAGTAGTTGCTCGTATAAAGAATTCCACCTAGTGGATACTTCTTGTGGAATTTTTCTAAAAGGTAGTCCACAATCATGACAAATTTTTTTATATTCTTTTCTACGTTGTACTTTATTACTTTTAAAAATAAAGTTTATAGCAAATTGTATTTTACTAAGAATGTCTTCAAAAAGTGATAGACCATCCTTTACAATTAAGTTATATATATGGCACGCGCATTTTATATGAAAATGGTCTGGAAAAGACGGAGTTAAGCTATTTTTTAAAATTATAATTGCGTAATTGTTATTAGAAGCGTTATCTAATGTAATAGTCATAATTTTATCGGTAATTCCGTAATAATCGCACACTTGATAAATATTTTCTGCAATAAAAGTACCAGTGTGCCTATCATCTATATATCTATACGCTAAAATACGTTTTTGCATAGACCATTTATAATCTATCCAATGACAAGTTACAGTTAAATAATCATGGCCGTTAGTACTACGACCTATATCAGACGTGATGGATACTTTGCCATTAAAATGATATAATGAAAAACGTAAATATTGTTGATATTCATGCGCGAATTTAAATACATCTCTCTTAACAGTTGATCTAGGAAAACCGTTAAAAGCAGGATTATATATATCTCTAATGTAATGAATAAAACCTGGAGATGAAGGAAATGAAAAAGGCAAACCCTCCACAGCAACTAATTTTGATATTGCTTCCCTATCTCTATGTTTATTGTATTTAGGGCCTACAATTCCCCCCGTCATAGGGTTAATTTGACCTTGTACTTGGTCCGGGACAATATTAGTATGTGAACCTTGTCCTGATGGAGCGGGCGTTTGCGCACCCGGTTTTGAAGCCTGGTATTGGGCATACCTAGCTGGATGAGCACTTACTACGTGTCTAATTAAACCCCCCGTCCCACCGTGACCTTTTCCAGTTTTAAATTTTAAAACATTTTTACAAATTTTACATATGGCTACTTGATTCTCTACGTCCCTATCAAAAAATGTCCATGCATCTGATTTTAATGGTCGTTTTGTTGGACCTCGTCTCATACTAGGGGGAATAGGAGGTATTTCAGTTGAAGGTGCACTAGTGGGTGTGTTGTCATCAACATTAGTGGGTATATCATCTAGATCATCGTCTAAATTAAAGTCTTCTTGAGTTCCAGAAAATAGCTCCTGGTCTAAATCTAATGGTATTGTAGGAAAATGTTGAGTATCAATAAAATCATCCTGTGTAGGAATAAGATGACTAGAAGAAGTACCCTTGCCCTGGTTGCCCCTACTAGAAGAAGCACCCTTACCCTTACCCTTAAACATACCTTTTAATCCTTCCATTTTAATTATGATAATAAATAAATAAATAAATAATTAAAGACAATAAAATTAAGTGATCTAAAGTTCTAAACTAAATAAACAGACAATAATAATTTAATGAAGGAACGAATGTACCAAACGCCGACGTAACGTCGACGTGTAATCGAGAGGTTGAAAATTGAAACTTTGCTCGATGGAAGATCCTCAAGCTAGTTGCCAACTTCACTACCAATTTCCAAATGAATAAATAAAATTGAATATTTAGCAAACAATGTAGAATTGTAGAGAGATATATTGAGAAATTAGAGAGATTGTAGGAAGATTTGTGAGAAAGATGAAGAGAAAATGAGTTATTTATAGTTGAAAAATTGGGTTAAAGTGTAAATATAATAACTTATGGGTTAAAAATAAATATTAAGGGGTAGGGGGTTGGGGAGTGGGCTAAAATGGCCGTTGGCAGCATCCATAATCTAAAATGGCCGTTGGTGCAACGGCCATTTTTGCAAAGGGCGAGGCGGGTCGGGCGGGCTCTGGCGGGCTCGGTCTCATGGCTGAGGGCTCGGGTCTCGCGGACGAGACATCGTCCCTGCCCCGAGTTCGAGTCCCGCCCAGTAAATTTTTTTTAATGGCGGGGTCGGGGCGGGACCGGGGCGGGCTCGGGACGGGCTCAGGTCGGGGTCGGGCTGTCCCGGCCCACTGGCCAGCCCTACTCAAAACCACTTGGCCAAACAGGCTCTTAGACATCAAGCTAACTGCTAGCTACCATGTCAATCTTATTAGAAGAACTTGTTATATTGAGGCACAATGAAAATGTTAAAACTAAAAGAGTGCTAAAATATGAAAATATGTCAATAATCGTTTTTTGCTCCACTTGAGTCATGAGTCTTTCGAAAATTATTTTACCTCCACGAGGTAGGGATAAGGTATGTGTACACTTTATTCTCTCAGACACATTTAGGTATTACACTGATATGTTATTGTTGTTGTCAATAATCTTTTTGAATAGATCAAAGAAAAAAAAATCTAAAATGAAATTAAAGTAAAGTATTGTGTAGTTGTGTACGCATTATATGGCCATGGAGAACTTATGCATGTGGGATAATTCATTAAGTCAATGAATGACTTAAAAATAGAACAGCTTGAAATCGGCAATAGATTGCAGCAAATCATACAAGATGATTTCAGGACAATGATGATGATGATCATTGATAGCTTGCACGAGTGGCTTGTTGTTTTTACATATAAAAAAATGAATCAATGGCGGCATAGGAACGTCGGCTGTGCATGGCGTCCCTCTCGAAATATTATGAAATGGTGCAAGTTCCAAGAAGGTACAAGCAAACTCCAAGGCAACTAACTCCTACCTAGGAATGGCAATATCCATGTCTCACTCACTTCCCATGCTTCCCCCTACTTCTTAATATCTCCTCTCCTCTTTTTGTGTGGGTATAATGCGTGTGTACTTGTATGTATTTTTTATTATTACAGTGTAAAGATAAGATCTGCGTATTAATTTAAGAGTATATTAATTGTTGTTGTGGGAGTGGTACCAAAATGTTATTTCGTGAGTGGATTTCAAAAGAAAAAATTCCGTTAAAAGGAAATAAGGAGATTCCATATTAAATCAATATATACTAAGTGAGTCAAGGCAGATTTAGAGCAAATTTTGTTGGATCAGTTGGACAAGATATGTACGTAATTTCATCTAAATATATTATTTTTAACTCAAATTATGTCTATATATATAACAAAAAAACTATATAAGTTTAATTAAATTACATTCATTTTGAATACCAAATTTAGACCATGAATTGGACTCTTAAGTGATGGAAGGTACTCGGCGACCTTCTCCATGCTTTTCATTAGCCTTATCCGTGGATTGATTCTCTCAAATTATATCGCTCCAATAACTAGTTAAACTATTAACCGTTAGGAGAATAAAAAACCGATATATGATCGAAAATCAATTAAATGTTTGGTTACATTCAATTTCTCAAGCTAAATGTAGGTATCCCTGGAGGACAAAATCCCAAATTTAATCTTAATTACCCATTTCATGTGTTATTGACAAAACAAAATTGTGATGTAATTGATTAACAAAGCTGTAAAGCTCTTACTTAATCTTATTCATATGCTATACTCTTTAGTTGATAAGGTCATGATAAGTGATTAATTTTGCTGTCTCCCAAAGGTGAAAACAAGAAAATTGTTCGTTAGAGGAATCAAAATAATAAGATTAATAAGAAAAACAAAATTCAAACCGCGGCAAAATTGTTCGTTGTTCTCCTTTCTACTGTTTGTAAGTCCAAGCAAAAACAACTAGGTTTTCTTAATTTATTGACAAAATACGTAGATAAAAACTTAAATTTGGTCTCTATTATCCGTTGAACATTTCAACTTTTATAAAATGATCATCTAGCTAGACATCTTAACTCGTCTTCATTATGTCTATTGAACACTCCAACTTACAAGATGATCCTCTAGACAATAATTTATGTGTCACGTCATCATCGTCCGTGAGACACAATGAAGACGAGTTGAGATATCAAGATATACATTCTCAAAATTGGAGTGTTTAGTTGTCAGTTGAGACCAAGTAAAAATGTCTATGCATGTATTATGCCTAATATATTCCTCCTCCAAATAACGATAAACAAAATCTTGAAGCTATGGGGATGGTTTAATAAATTAAATTGGAGTATCTTCAACCCAGGCGTAGGACAAAGATTTCGAAACAATATGGATACATACATGAATGTGTAATAAAAGAGGATAAGGTCTAGATTCGTCAACGGGCCCTGGTCAAAGATTTAAATATTTATAGGAGACATGCTTTTTTTATATGATGTTACAAGACAAATTTGCCTTCAAAAACCTTCTTTTGATTACTACTTGGATTCTTTTCACAACCCATTCCTCCAATTATTTGTACTCAACCATGAGTAACTTGCTTCTTCTACTTCATTTACTTTGAGAGTTTAAGAATGTCACATTTAATTTTTGCAAATATTGAAATATTATTTATGACTCAATGAAGCCTTGTGTGTCCAAAAATGGATGGGGTCAACTGTCAAGATGACTCAAGTGCCCTCGAACCACGCAAAATGATCATCTATTACATGGCTCACTAATCCTGTCTGAGGTGTGGGTACTATAGGAATATGTTCTTTGTCTTTCATTGATTATTGTGTATAATATATATAATGTCACAAAATTACAAATTAGGAATATATTGTGTACAATTCTATCAGTGGTAATATACAAGATATGGTAATATTCTATCACACCCCCGCAGTTGAAGCGGCAGGTTCTTGTACGTTGAGACTGGCTCGAAAGTCATCAAAGAGTATGCGCGGAAGTCCTTTAGTGAATATGTCAGCAATCTGATATCGGGAAGGAATATGAAGAACACGAACGTGTCCACGAGCAACTTTCTCACGTACAAAGTGAATATCCATTTCAATGTGTTTAGTGCGCTGATGTTGAACATGATTGCCGGAAAGATATATCGCACTTACATTATCACAGTAAACCATTATAGCCTTATGGAGTGGGCAGTGAAGCTCAAGTAGAAGGTTGCATATCCAACAAGACTTAGAAATAACATTCGCTACACCTCTGTACTTAACTTCGGCACTGGATCGAGACAGAGTAGGTTGTCTTTTAGAAGACCAAGAAAACAAGTTATCTCCGAGAAACACACAGTAACCCGACGTATATCGACGAGTATCAGGACATACACCCCAGTCAGCATCAGAATAAGATGCGAGACCAAAGAGTGAGGACTTGTACATGTGTATGCCGAAATGAAAAATACCTTGTAAATATCGCAAAATACGTTTGAGGGCATTCATATGTTCACCCGTCGGGCTGTGTATATGTAAGCATATTTTTTGCACGGCATAGGATATATCTGGTCTCGTGAAAGTGAGATACTATAACACTCCCGCTAAACTACGATAGTGAGTCGGGTCGGTATACAGAGAACCCAAAGAGGCACTGAGTTTAGAATTAGTGTCCACTGGTGTGTGGGTCAGTTTGCAAGATGGCATGCCTGCTCGGTCAAGGATCTCTTCGACGTACTTCCTTTGACAAAGAAATAAGCCACTTGCATATCTCATAATACAATGCCCAAAAAATAGCTTAGGAGGCCCAAATCCTTCATAGCAAACTCAGAGGCAATGAGTGATATAATGGATAGGCGAAGTGCATTAGAAGATGTGGTGAGGATGATATCATCAACATATGGTAGGATATATGTCGTGTCATTACCCTTGCTATAGATGAATAGTGAATGATCAGATTTGCTATGTGAAAACTCGATAGATGATACAAAATTAGCAAATCATTAGTATCATGCACGAAGAGCTTGTTTCAGTCCATAGAGTGATTTCTTCAAAAGACACACATAATCTGGAAGAATCGGATTCCTGAATCCCACATACTGATGAATATATACGATCTCATGAACGACTTCATGCAAGAAAGTATTGTTGACGTCAAGTTGATGAATAGGCCAAGACTTGGACAAAGTAATATTGAGAACGATCCGAATAATCGCTGGTTTCACCACCGAGCTGAAAGTTTCATCACAATCCACTCCCACCTAGGGTTGTCTAGTGGGTCGGGTCGGCCCGATCCCGGCCCGACCTGGCCTGGCCCGCTACCCGCCCCGCCCTGCCCCGATCCCTCATAAAAAAATTTGTCGGTGTCGGGGTTCGAACTCGGGATGGGGCATGGAATCATCCCGCCCGTCCCGATACCGACCCAACCCTCCCCATCCCGCCCCGTCCCGCCCCCAGTCCCCTCCCCTTTGCAAAAATAGTCGTTGCAACAACGACTAAATTTTGATTTTGGTCGTTGTGCAACTGCTATAACGGCCATTTTTGGCCCCCCATCCCATAAATCCCTCTACCCTCTTAATATTTATTTTTAACCCCTAAATTAATATATTTACACTTTAACCCTATTTCTCAACTATAAATACCTCATTTTCCTCTTCATATTTCTCACAAATCTTTCTACCATCTCTCTAATCTCTCAATTTATCTCTCTACAATTCTACATTTCCTATTAAATATTATATTTTTTTTGCTCATTTATATCAAAGTTAAAAATTAGGAGTGAAGTTGGCAACTAGCTTGAGGATCATCCATCGAGTAAAGTTTTAATTTTCAACCTCGATTACACGTCGACGTTAAGTCGGTGTTTAGTACCTTCGTTCCTTCTTTAAATTATTATTGTTACTTTATTTTAATTATCACACTTAATTTCATTATCTGTATTTACTTATTTGCATAATTAAAATAGAATGATTAAGAAGTATGTTTAAGGGTAAGGGTGCTTCTTCTAGTAGGAGTAACAAGGGCAGTGGTACTTTTTCTAGTAATCATATTCCTAATCCCGATGATTTCATTGATTTCACTCATATAGATGAAACTGCTTTTTTTAATGATAAACCATTATATGATGAGGTAGATGAACCAAACTTTAATATAAACGATAATCTAGATGACACACCCACTAGTGCACCTCAACCTCAGGCTCAGACTGAGACTCAGTCTCAAACTGAAACTGGAATGCCTCTTATTCCCCCTAGTATGAGTCGAGGCCACACACAACGAAAATTAAAACTAGCTAGATGTAAAATTTGTAAAAATATTTATATATTTAAAACAGAAAAAGGTCAAGGTGGAACGGGAGGTTTATTGTAGGGGTGAGCACGGGTACAGGGTACCCAGATACCCGACCGGAACCGATACTATCGGGTAGGTTCCGGGTATTAAAATTAGGAACCGATCAATATCGGGTCCGATTCAGGTTTCGGTAAATATAAACCGGGTACCCAGACCCAGAACCGATACTCGGACCCTATGAACCTACCCCCATATAAATTATTTAGTTTTGGGCTTTGGGGCGTTTAAATTTTTGGCCCAGTCCGGTTAAAAGGAATTATACATGAATTAATTGGCATTTCAGTTTCACTGCTTCACAAGTTCGCCTTAATTTCCAAAATCTTCACTTCGCACGCAGCTCACACTCACGGTTCACTTCGCACTTCGCACTAGCCATCGCCATCAGCCCATCACCATCACCATCGCTAATCTCCTCTCTCACTCCAGAAGCTTGACAAAGGTTGTTGTATTGTGCTCGAATTCCTCTCGGTTTTGTTAAAGGTAATGAATAACCCTTAAAGTTGTTGCATAGTGAAGAACATTAGATTTTTGCATTTCTTGGGTTGATTTCTTGGGTTGATTTCTGTATTGGGTTGATTTCTTGGGTTGATTTCTGTATTGGGTTGATTTCTTGGGTTGATTTCTGTATTGGGTTGATTTCTTGGGTTGATTTCTGTATTGAGTTGATTTCTTGGGTTGATTTCTGTATTATAATGTTACTGTTTTTTATTTCTGTATTATAATGTTACTGTTTTTTATTTTTTATTGTTTGTTGTTAGTATTTGGGTTGATTTACATAGAAAAGCTAGTATTTGGGTTGATATTTCCCTTTTATTGTTTGTTGTTAACTTGTTATGCTCAATTTATTGGAGTTGCTGTTTTGTTTTGTTTTATTTTGATACTTTTTTTTGGTAGATGACTGAGGCTAGCACGGCATCCACAACTTGTGCACCATCGAAAAAGAAGGCAACAAAATCTGAGGTTTGGGAGCATTTTGGTAAAGCAATAGATGAGAAAACTGGTAATGTTGTTTCTATATGTAACTATTGCAATGAAGGCTTAGCTTATAGTGTTAGCAATGGTACCTCATCTATGTGGAAATATTTGAGAAGTTGCAAAAAGTATCCTCACAATATTGACATGAAGCAAAAATTGCTTGGTGGTCATTTTAAAGGTAGTATAAATGGGGATAATGAGCATATGCTTAGCACTTGGAAATATGATAAAGAGATTTGTAGGCACATGTTGGCTATGATGATTATTATTGATGAGCAACCATTTAGAACGGTTGAATGTGAAGGTTTTAGGGTTTTTGTGTCGGCATTACAACCTTTATTTAAGCATATTTCAAGATTCACAATTGTTAGGGATTTCATGAAACTTTATGTTTGTGAAAACTCATGCTTAAAAGATAAGTTGTCATCTCTTAAATCTAGGATTGCTTTCACCACTGACATTTGGACTTCCATTCAAAATTTGAGTTACTTATGTCTTACCGCTCACTTTATTGATGAAAATTGGAATTTGCATAAGTGATTGCTAAACTTTGTTGTTATGCCTAGCCATAAAGGTAGGGATATTGGTAAGATGGTAGAAAAATGTATAATTGAGTGGGGAATTAGAGATCGTATATCAACAATTACAGTTGATAATGCGAGCTCTAATGATGTGGCAATTGCTTACTTGTGTCACGGAAGACATAATGGTGGATTAGTATGCAAGTGGACGTGCTGCTATATCTGCTTCATTGCAGATGTTAATGCAGCAGCAGGATGTTAGCAGCAACAACATCAATGCAGATGTCAATGCAGCAGCAACAATGCAGATGTCAATTCAGCAGCAGCAATGCAGATGTGTTGAAGCCTCACAATGCTGATGTTAAAGCCTCACAATGCACTGGATTATGCAGTGTAATTTTGCACTGGATTATGCAGATGTTAAAGCCTCACAGCACCTAGACTAACAATTTCTCTGAATTTCAATTAATAAATCAGTGACTGATATTTCTGTTAAATGTCACTGGATTATGCAGTGTAATTTTGCAATGTTTTCTTCATTTAGTCATTGTGAATTGTGATTGTGTTGTAGTCATTTAAAAGGTCGGGTTGCGATATATCTCTGTATATCTAGTCTCCTGCTATTTTGGGTATAAGCTGTCTATCCATTTCCTACATACACTTTCTGTTGTATCTGCTCACAAATCAGTCTATATGTGATATATCAGTGCTGTTGTATCTGCTTCATTGCAGATGTTAATGCAGCAGCAGGATGTCAATGCAGCAGCAGCAATGCAGATGTCAATGCAGCAGCAGCAGCAATGCAGATGTCAATGCAGAAGAAAGAATAAAGAATGCAGATGTCAATGCAAAGAAGAAGAATGCAGATGTGTTGAAGCCTCACAATGCAGATGTTAAAGCCTCACAATGCACTGGATTATGCAGTGTAATTTTGCACTGGATTATGCAGATGTTAAAGCCTCACAGCACCTAGACTAACAATTTCTCTGAATTTCAATTAATAAATCAGTGACTGATATTTCTGTTAAATGTCACTGGATTATGCAGTGTAATTTTGCAATGTTTTCTTCATTTAGTCATTGTGAATTATGATTGTGTTGTAGTCATTTAAAAGGTCGGGTTGCGATATATCTCTGTATATCTAGTCTCCTGTTATTTTGGGTATAAGCTGTCTATCCATTTCCTACATATATTTTCTGTTGTATCTGCTCATAAATCAGTCTATATGTGATATATCAGTGCTGCTGTATCTGCTTCATTGCAGATGTTAATGCAGCAGCAGGATGTCAATGCAACAGCAGCAATGCAGATGTCAATGCAGCAGCAGCAGCAGCAGCAATGCAGATGTCAATGCAACAACTTCATTTCTGTTGTATCTGCTTCATTTCTGCTATAACTGCTTCTTTTCTGTTGTATCTGCTTCAGTAGTATACTATTTATGACAAATGTTTTACAGGGTACCCGGGAACCTATCCGAAACCGCAGGGTCCGGGTAGGTTCCGGGTAATGATTGCTATGGGTAGGTTTCGGGTAACAGATTTAGGAACCGATCGTTTACTGGGTAGGGTCCGGGTAGTTTAAAAAAGTTAGGGTACCCGGACCCGCTCACCCCTAGTTTATTGATACATGTACAAGGCGAGCACACAACTAGGTGAAATCAATACCAGGCTAAAAAACCGGGTGTGTCAATGCCATCTGAGTCGGGATATTACTTGTTGCCTAGGATTATAGACAACCTATAACTTTATTATTTAACGTCCATAATAAAAATCTAAGGGATATGCTTGTAGATAATGATTGGGGGGAAAAATTAGAACTTAATGGATTTCTAGATAAATTTTTTCAAGCTACTAAAGAATTTTCCGGTATTTATTATTTCAAATATGTTATTTTATATAGCTCTAATATTTTTGTTACTTAATGAATATATGGAAAACCCATCTTACGCTCCATCTATTAAAAATGTTTTTAAAATTAAAAAAATATTTTTTTCTATTCTCACTATTTATATTATTGGTGTTGTATTAAATTCGACTATTAAAGTAGACGGTTTAAAAAATTGGTAGAAATGATTTATGATTGTATAGAAGTACTTCCAACAGACACAACTGAAGAACCAACTCACAAACCAAATAAAAAAGAAGTTACATCTAGCATACACACTAAATGCAAACAAGTATATATGTATTACCAACAACAAAGTGTAAATAATCAACCGACTTCTGTACCATCTTCTACTACTTCACTACAACCTTATAAAAAATATGTGATTTCTGCTGCTAGTATTCAAGGCCTTAGAAATAAAATGTTTAGTGGTTCAACTTCTTCACAAGTTAGCGAATTTGATGTTTATATTTTGCAGGGTGTTGTACCGTACGAATTAATTGTCAATGATGAAGGACATGAAAACTGGCTAAAATACTGGAGGCATAATGAGAAGACATTTCCGACAATCGCAAAGATGGCCCGAGATGTGATGAACATTCAAGCGTCATCAACAGCGTTTAAAAGCGCTTTTTCTGCTGGAAGATTTCAAATAGGAGAGCACAAACATTCATTGGCGGGAGACACATTGGAGATTGCAGTTCTTTTCATAGATTGGATTCGAGCGGAACGTAGAAGGTGCGGTCAACCAGAGATCAACAAAGAAGAAGTGTACAACTACAACGAAATCTTGTCCGAGAGAATAGGAAGCGACGTCGAACAATTTGATCAATAAATTCAACTTCCAACTGAAGATCCTCAAGACATTGTGAGAAAATTTTAAAAAGTATGGTTAAATATGTAATTTTTTTAATTGTAATTTTACTATGTGATTTGCAATTTTCAAACAACACCACAAAGTTGCAATTTTAAAATTGTATTACAAAAATATTATATTTCTATTAAATAATATAAGAGACACAAAAAATAGCATTGGGATATATTTATTACACTATCTTGTTCAATTATTGAAGTATTTATATATATTATTTTTAAAAAATTAAGTGGCAATAAAAACCAAATCCCGACCCGTCCCCCCAAATCTCGGTCCCCCTTCCGGCGGGATGTGGGACGGGACGGGACATCTTCCCGTCCTGCCAATCCCGGCATGCTGGACCCCGTGTCCCGACCCTCCCCCCGTCCCGCCGGGACCCATCCTGTCGGGATTGGTCCCGCCCCGCCCCGGCCAACTGGCCACCCCTTATCCCACCTGTTGAGACCTGTCGTCACCTACAATACGGGCCTTGTGCCTCTCAAAAGAACCATCAGATTTTTTTTTATGTCAAAAAATCCACATAAAATAAATAATATTAGCATCAGGAGGACGAGGTAGTAGATCTCATGTCTTATTTTCAATAAGAGCATTATATTTGTCAATCGTTGTATTTTTTCAATTAGGATTGGACAAGGCATCATTCAGATTACGAGGAACAGGTGAAGGGGCAACCGAAGTGGACAAGTTAAATAGTCGTTTGGGTTTGGAAATGTTGTACATAGCACGGGTTTCCATTATATGTGGGTGTGCCATGGGAGGTTTGACATTATTGGGATAGGGTGGCCGAGAAGTGGAGGCGGTACTGGGTAGAATGTCGGGAGTAGGGGATGGAGCCGAGAAGGGGTATTGGCATCGGGGAGAGAGGGCATGGCCGAGGGATAGGCGAGATAGAAGGTCGTGATGGGTTGTTCTGAGGCTCCCATTGCAGGGTTGGGTGGACTTCTCACCTCGGGACGGTAGTGGTGGGGACAACTGTCGGTGTCGATAACGATTGATTTTGCAAGTGATAAATTAGAAGGGGATTTAGTCCATCATTTAGGAATTTATAGGAATTTGGAAATGGAGAATTGAGTTTTACAAAGAGGAATTGGGACTCATCAAATATGACATGACGAGAAATGATTAGTTTTCGGCTTGACAAGTCGTAACAATTGTAACCTCGATGATTGGGGTAGCCAAGAAAGACGCATGGGGATGACCGAGGTTGCAGCTTGTTGATTTGTGTGGAGGGATATAGGGGGTTGCATAGACATCCAAAAGTTCGTAAATGCTTATAGGAAGGATCCCGAAGAGAGAGAATTTGAGTGGGAGACTTGTGTTTGAGAGACTTGTTTGGGATAATGTTTAAGAGATATGTTGCCATTGATAGAGCGTAATGCCAAAAATGGGGGGGGGGGGTAGAGGCGTGATAAAGGAGGCACAGACTAAGTTGTTTATGATTCTAATTTTTTGTTCGACTTTGCCATTTTGTGGAGAGGTGTGATGACAGAAAAAACAAAAAATAAGGTTGTTTTGGCGCATAAAAGTTTGAATTGATTATTATCGAATTCCCTCCCATTGTCACATTGAAAACATTTAATATTTTTTTCAAATTGTGTTTAAATGAAAGTGTTGAATGACGAAAAAATAGGATAGACTTGGGACTTATTACCAATGGGAAACGTCCATAGTAAGTTTGAATAATCATCTAAAAACAACATACATTATCGATGTCCGGCCGTGCTTAAGATAGGAGAAGTCCATAAAGTACTGTGTATTATATCAAAAGGCATTAAAATACAAGTGGATGAAGAATAAAATGGCAACTTGACATGTTTCTCAAAAACACAAGATTCACAAACAAGAGGAGAAGGGACATGTTTGTAAGCAATAAATTTATTTTTTGCTAAGGGAGCGTAAAATAGATTCTTCTCGATGTCCTAATCTATTATGTCATAAAGGCGAAGAAATTGCTGCAAAGGTTGATGGAGAGGAGGATGGATGGCTGACGGATGTGGTGATATGATAAAGGTCCTCGGTGCTATCACATCTTAGTATTCGCATCCCTGTCATAAGGTCCTTCACAGAAAAACCAAAATGATCAAATTCAAGGAAAACATTATTGTCGGTTGTGAAACAACGCACATAGATTAGATTTTTGATAAGTTTTGGGGGTATGGGGGATATTTTTTAAGGCTAACGGGGGTGTGGTGGGGAAATAGATGATTGTCCATAACCTTAAATGGAAATACCTTGTCCACTACCAACAATAATATTATGATTTAAATTGCTTATATTAAAATAAGATGAGAGAGTACTTTGGGATGCCATCATATGAGATGTGGCTCCTCTGTTCATGTACTAACTGTTTAGGATGCCATCATATGAGATGTGGCGTCAGTGTCCATGTATCAACTATTTCAAGAACGTTGAGAGACATCGTGTTCATAGCTGCCTCAATATAGGTGTGTATGTTGAATGAGGAGAAACCTATGCACTGTATGCATGTTGTGGACGTGCGCTGAGGACGCCAGACTGGGCCTGTCTGGACGAAGGTTGGGCCTAGGAGGACGTCTGGTAGGAGCAAGGTGGAGCAACCCATATCGGTGGGGGCCATGCAGCCCCTGATGAGTAGGCAGCCCATAGCGGAGGCTGCTGCCATCTTTGTTGTTATTGGTGGTCGCCACCGGCGGGATCGCTCGCCACCGCCGCCATCAGCTTCCGACATCGCCATCGTTGCCGCGCGATTGTTCCCGAAATTTCTTCATCTGTTGTTATTACGGGAACGTGAGCCACATATCGGATCGTTCGTTTGCCTGTAGGATGAGGCGGGAGCCGAGCCTCTCTGGTCAGCATGGTTGCCGCCGGTGGCTACGAGGGAGGCGTTGGCTGTGCTGGTATTAGTTGCTGCCCGCTTTATTTTTTGGGTTTCTTCAAGAATGAGTCTCGAATGAGCCTCATAGAATGGAGGCAATGGCATGCTTTGTTGGAGGATGGTAACGACGCCGTCATAATTTTCATTCAAACCCGCAATAAGTTGCATCACCAATCGTTGATTAGTGACTGGTGCACCTACGTTGGAGAGTTGATCGGCAATCATCTTAAGTTCTTGACAATAGGCCGGCGCATTAGGAAAATCGTCCTGTTGAATGGCCTGAAATTGATTTTCCAGATATAAGGCACGTTGTGTCTTGTTGTCATGAAAAATACTTTCCAAGAGCTCCCATGTTTGTCGTGCAGTGACATCGGTTTCAATGATTGTATGCAATAGATCATTTGAGATCGTGTTGTAGATCCATTGTAGGACAACCGCATCTAAGCGGGACCAAAGTTTATCGTCAGAATCATTCGGTCTTTCTAGGTGCTTTGATTTTGGAGGTATGATATGGTCGATGACTTTGTATACACGACAATGAATCTTAAATAATTCCGTCCAAGATGAATATTGAACATTTTCCATCTCAAGAATTATGGAAATGAATTTCTTGATGTTGTTTACTGCAAGAGCATGATGAAATTTAGGTTGTTCAGTCATTGAAAATTGAAAAGGAAGAGAGGAAAGTCGAAGAAAGAAGGGAGAGGGCGGCCGAGGAAGAGGGTTGTCAAGAGGGGAGGGGCGGTGGCTTAGGGAGAAAAAGAAGTTAGAGTTTGACTTTTGATACCATGTAGGAATATATTCCTTGTCTTTCATTGATTATTGTGTACAATATATATAGTGTTACATAATTACAAACTAGGTAACTAAATCTTCCTAATTACAATTGGAATATAAATTTACCTAATATAAAAGATATACAAAATATGATAATATTCTATCAATGGTAATATACAAGATACGGTAATATTTTATCAGGTACCTATAATCCATCGATGGCCCGGTGCACGGTCTCTCTCTTGATTAAATTATATGCGCTCACTCAAATAGAATGGATGATTCATATATGCCATTTTTAATTAAATTAGAACTAAAGAATAGCAGTTTTTGAGCCCGTTTGATTAGTTGTTTATGATTAGCTAATAAGCATCAAGTATTGAAAAATATGAAAAATCACAACAGGTATCAGGTAATTAACTACGTTCATCAAATTTAGAACATATGCGAAGAAATCACATAGCGTTTTGTCTCTGCTAACCACTGAACATGAAACCTCATGATGATCAACCACATCATTGACCACTAGGCCCACTCCCTTGAATGCATGAAAGAGCCCATATCTAGGCAATTATTAAGTGTGAAACATTATCTCTAATCTCTGTCTTCAGAGCTAACTCAAAGCACAAATATAAAAATTGATATGTGTTTGTACATATATTTCTAACTTGAGCTTTCATAAAACATTTGAACTTCGCAGAAACTAATTGGAACTAAGCAAATTATAGAAAGAGTTTCCATGCTTTACTCTATGTAAGTTCGTTCAGAAATTAAATCATGATAGTCTTTTTTTCACAAAGATTATTAGGAAAGGAAATGTATCGAGTTGTGGATCATCGTTGTAGTTTTGTTATAGTTGGAACCACACCATATTAAAAATTTAGTTGTTTATTTCAATATTCAATAATTTCTCATAAGAAAATACGATAGAAGTGGAAATAAAAACAGCTAATAATAATTCTTTGTAAATACTGGGTATAACTATTTTAAGTTAATTAATGAACTTATAATTATAGTACTGTCATCAACTCAATCATGTAACAATCAGTAGAGTCAAATATTCGTTATTCAATGACTAAAATTTGACATTAACAAAAATATTCGCCATTAATGTTGGGGATGAAAGGACTACCAAATTAAACGTTACGTTACATATTGGCCGCATTTACCTCACCAATTATGCCCCTTGTCTCAACTGCCAATTATATGACATGATATATCAGAATAACATATGATTTTATTCAGCCTTATGACATTATGAGAAATGATACTAACTTTACTATGACTTGAAAGAAAGAAATAGATTCGTTTAAGACAATGATGAATGTTTGGGTATTTGGCTAAACAAAAGTCTACCACTGAATGATTGCTGTGATTGACATTAACAATTAATTCTGTGATTCGAAACTATAGAAAAGGATTATACTTGATCATCTGAGCTTTATTAATATAGATTTAAATTAATTCTTTTTTTTTGTTCTCAACTTGCTCTGAATTGTGGAGCATGTTGAACTAAGAGGGTGTTTGAATTGACTTTTAGAAAGTAGCTTATAAGTTAAAAGCACTACTAGAAATAAAGGATTTTTTCACTGATATTTAGTGAAAATTTTGTGTTATAAAATATGATTTTCCACCACATTCCAATCGAACCAACTCACTGAAAAATGCATTGTGTGAAACAAGTTCCCATCGAAACACTAAAAAACTTTCTAATTTTTTATGTGTTCACACTACTATTTAAGTTTTCCCACCGACATTAAGTGAAAATAGTCACTGAACATTTTTTAGTGGAAAAATAGTTATTTTCTAGTAGTGAAGCCAAAAGTCATAAGTTGGTAATACCTAACTTTTGACTTTTTTATTGTACTTTTTATTCCTAAAAGTAAGTGCTTTGAAGCACTTTTTTTATTGTCTAACGCCACAAAAACTAAAAAAGTGCTTAAAAGTCAATAAACATTTAAAATAAGTCAATTCAAATTTCCTCTAAAATAATTCAAGATTTATTTTTGTTGTGATATTATTCAATTTAGGTCAATAATCGTCACAATGATTTTTAAATAACATCATTAAGAGTATTACTACACCTTATATATGTAACTTCTTTTTTTTTCAGCAACTAATGTGGGACTTTGCTCAGACCCTAAAAGATATCCCCTTGAAACTAGTTCCACTTGACTCATCACCTCATGAATTTATCTGAAGATTAATCATGTGTCACCAATCAATCGAGTATTTATGGTCACCAAGCTCACTCGCTTCTTTTTTGTGTATGGGTCTCCAAAGCTAGGGGTAAAGTTGATAGTGAACCAGTCGCTAAACATGCAAAGACACTAACACCGGGCCTATACCATCATCTTCATCATCTCCATACTCGTCTCATCGAATAATTGACTATAATATTACTGTTGTTAGGCTTAAACAACTCAAAAATACTCTTTACATGTTGTTGTGTGTCCACAAGTTCTAATAACATAGAGTATTACTAGACCTTGTATATAACTTTTCTTTTCAACTATTACTTTGAGTCTTTGTTCGCATACCGAACAACATATAATAATTATTGTTGTTTCTCCGGAAAAAAGAAATTCCATTTAATTGTAGTTTATCATTTCAATTTGCGTTTAATCTTTGTGTTAAAACTTAAAAGGTCTAGTGTTAATAAATATCATTAACCATTGTTCACGTAACTAAATATAAATTTCATTTGCTAAGATTTAAACTTTTTCTAAAATTCGAACTATAAAATTGGATTAAACGAATAAATTACAAATTTGAATTTGGTAAGCTGCCAAACATGAAATGACTTAAGAAAAGTTAGGAGAATATTAGGGCCGTGTTATAATGTCACCTTTTTTAGCCACTCGTGGATATGCAAGAATAAAGATGTTGAATTTTTTAAATTTTCTGGAATCTTATGATTATTTTCAGAGACAAGGCTGCATAAGAAAAGAAGTATAAAACGCTTATTCCAGGGGGAATCCTGAAATATGATTGGACACTGCTAGGAGTAGGTAATCATTGTTTCAGTCAGAAAATCGTACATTTTTTTAAAACAAATCCGACAAGGATTTTTTTAATATAAATTTTCTGGGCATTTTTTTACTATTTTCTGTAAAATAAATCATAAAATAAAAAATAATGTTTGTAATGGACTATACAAATTAAATCTTCCGTTTGAGTTCTCAGTAGTGTTGCATTTTCACATCAATCTTTTATTCTTTTATCCGTACTCGCACCAATAGGGTATGAAAAATATCAAAAAAACTTGATCGTATTTGATATATATGTCAAATGTAACTATATTAGTTTATCGTAAATAATGATTACGATGAGAATGCATATAAATATTAGTGTATTTTTGTTCGTTCATCAGTATCTTATTATTCAAATTCTTAACTTATTCTCTAACTTTGTAAATTTATCCCCCGTCTTTAAATGTGTATCCCTTGTTTGTCCAAGTCCTCACCTTTTTCCCTTTTTCTTTATAATGATTTAAGTGTGGAGGTCGAATATTAGGCTAGAAGTTAGTAGATAGTCGAAGTGCTCCCTATTAGTAGTATCTAGCTAGTTTTTGCTTCGTTTCTTTTCCTCTATTGGTATTAGTATTTGTTGTCTCATTTGCATGTATCTTTCTATTGTAGTATCTTATTTTTACTCGTTATCTTGCTTCAAACGCTTTTTTCATTTTTTGAGCCGGGGATCTATCGGAAACAGCCTAATAGGGGTAAGGTTGTGTACATCTTACCCTCCTCAAATCCCACTTAGTGAAATTATGTTGGGTACGTTGTTGTTGTTGTTTCTTTATAATGGTTTTAGTTGATTGAAACTAATTTTGTTGAACAAATCGTTTGGTTTGGGCAAGTATTTGTTGTGCATTTTATCTCATAATAGACTATCTACAAATTAAGAAGGAATAAATTGCACGGTTTTACCTTCATAGGGTTGGTCTTTAATTTTTTTCCTATAGCCATCAAACTTATGTCTAGCGGGAGATAAGTTCTTTAAAGGCAATAGTCATGCGGGGCATAACTTTGAGATATTATGATGTGAAACTATAAGGGTCATTTGCACTTTTTCCCTATTTTGTGTTGGTCTTTAATTTTTTTCCCTTCAAATGGGCTGGTCTTTAATGTTTGCCCTTCAAAATTGAATTTATGCCTATAGGGGCATAAGTTATGCATCATAATATCCACAAGTTATGTAAAGAACTTATGCCCCTATAAACACAAGTTCAATTTTGAAGGGCAAACATTAAAGACCAGCCCATTTGACAGGCACACCGTGCAATTACTTGAAACTATAATCTTATTCCCGGTGAAAAAATTATTTGTTATGACAAAAAATAAAGCCCAGCACAAAATACAGCCATAAATGCCAACGACCCCTAAGTTGGGATACTTTATGCAGCCCATTACGATGGTGAAGAAAAAGAAGAAGAGCCCATAACATTGGTTTAATAGCCCACTGTATTGGTTTTGCGACCTCCATAATGGACCTACAATATTTTGGATATAAAATGTTGGGCCTTAAAAATGAAATAGAAATGGCTTCAGGCCCGTTAAAATAGAAACTTTATGCAGCCCATTATGATGGTGAAGAAAAAGAAGAAGAGCCCATAACATTGGTTTAATAGCCCACTGTATTGGTTTTGCGACCTCCATAATGGACCCTACAATATTTTGGATATAAAACATTGGGCCTTAAAAATGAAATGGAAATGGCTTCAGGCCCGTTAAAATAGAAAATGAAATACGGGGTTAAACACACAGAATTTTGAACTGTTTGAAAAAAATAATGCTTATATAATTCTAATTTTTTAATAATTATATTTTAAAATACTTAGTTTCGGATATACCTCATAGGGGTTGTAAGTATATGATTTCATAGTATACGGGTATAAATATTTGATTTTAATAAACACGGTATATCCAAAATTTAATCATATGACTGATTAGTGTAGTTAACCTTTGAAAAAAAATATAAGTTTGACCCCTTCCATTAATTTTTAATTTTTCTCTTTCTTCTAATACTATTGACATGCAAGGAAAAACTGTTAATAGGATTTTCTTTTTATATTGCGAGAAAATCTAAATGTGATTTACCATGAATATTCACGATAGGTTGAAATTTAAAAGATTTATGTTTTTATTCATGCATAACTTCTAGATTTTGATATTTTTTTAAAGTATTTTAGTAGACATATATATATATATATATATATTAAAATATTTTACTAGATGCATGTTGAGAGTAAAATTAGTATTAAAATTGACCGGTGAATTTAAAGGAACAAAATCAATTCTCAAGGGAAAAGACATAAATATTTCAATGTATTTAGGCCGAAATACTAGCTACGCACCTAATTTTTGCAGGAATCCAATTAGCCCCGGCTCTTTTAAAAGGAGGTGTGTAAATGACATCATGACCTAACTAGGGATATTTATGCCTTTTCTCAACTTATGAACCTATATATTATTTGCCGGAAAATGAATGCATCTAGTAATTAGCGTCCCTAGTTATATAGCATGACTATTAAGAATAAGTGTCATTATCTTCCTTAATTGTTTCATTCCGAAGGGTAGTAAATATACCTATAATACAAGTATCATCCTAGCTAGAATTAAGGTAGTTAATGATTAAATATACACGTATCATATATATAATATACAGAAAGATTATGTACAAATCACAATTATTCTATCAAATATTCTATCACACCCCGCAGTCGAAGCGGGAGGTCGGCGTATGCTGAGACTGTCCCAAAAATCTTCAAATAGAACCAACGGAAGACCTTGTGTAAAAATATCGATGATCTGATAGCGTGGCGGGACAGTCTCAGCATACAACGGAAGACCTTTTCTTGAACAAAGTGAATATCCAGGTCAATATATTTAGTGCGTTGATGTTGAACCGGATTCCCTGAGAGATAAATTGCACTAACATTATCACAATAAACCAATGTCGCATTCGGAACAGGACATTGGAGCTCCAGAAGAAGGTTTCGTAGCCAACAAGATTCATAAATCACATTGGCAACTACCTGGTATTCTGCTTCGGCACTAGACCTAGACAAGGTAGCTTGCTATTTGGAGGACAAAGATATCAAATTGTCACAAAGAAAGACACAATAACCAGACGTGGAGCGTCTGGTTTCCGGACATCCATCCCAATCTGCATCTGTGTAAGAAATGAGAGTGGTTGTCGAAGACGGATATAGATGACAGCCATGATCGAGAGTGCCCTGAATATAGCGCACAATGCGTTTGATACCATGCATGTGATCATCCATCGAGTTATGCATGAATAGATAAATTTGTTGCACAACATAAGATATGTCGGGCCTCGTGAAAGTAAGATAATGCAGGGCTCCTGCAAGGCTGCGGTAATGTGATGGATCAGCATATGGCGTGCTTAAAGTAGCACTCAACTTTGGTTTAGTATCAACCGGAGTGGAGAACGGCTTACACGAGGACATGATAGCCCGTTTAACTATCTCTTATGCATACTTCTTTTGAGACAAAAATAAACCATCTGCATGACATGTTACAGCTATCCCCAAGAAATAACTCAATAGCCCTAGATCTTTCATAGCAAATTCTGAGCTAAGAAGAGACATGATAGACTTGCGAAGAACATCAGATGAAGCAATTAATGTAATATCATCCACATACAGAAGGATGTAAACCATATCATTACCCTGACGGTATATGAAGAGAAAATGATCAGACATGCTGTTAGAAAACATAATAGTAGAAACATAATCTGCAAACCTCTTGTACCAAACCCGAGGAGCTTGTTTGAGCCCATACAAGGATTTCTTCAGTGAGCATACATGATTAGGATAAGTGGGGTCTTTGTACCCCATGTGCTAATACATGTACACTGTTTCGTTGAGTTCTCCATGCCGGAATGCATTTTTCACATCAAACTGATGTAATGGTCATGCCTTACAAAAGAGCCAGATTTAGTACCATGTGGATAGTTGTTGGTTTGACCACCGGACTGAAAGTCTCACCGCAGTCCATACCAACATGTTGAGTCTTTCCATCACCTACAAGATGGGCCTTATGTCTCTCAAATGTACCATCAGATTTTTCTTTATGACTAAAAATTCACAAAGACCGAATCACATTAACATCAGCAAGACGAGGCACCAAATCTCAAGTCCTATTATTAATAAGAGCATTATATTCATCATTCATGGTCATTTTCCAATTCGAGTCATTCATGACAAACACATGATTACGAGGTAACGGTGATTTGGTAACATGAGTGTGAAGACCGTACTTTTTGTTTGGTGTGAAAATCTCATGTTGACTACGAGTGATTAACCATTGGGCCAGAATTAGAGTTGGTTGGATAAGGGAAGTGATGTTGGGCTGACGTGTAATGGGTCCGGAGGCCGAGTGTGTGGGGAATGGACCGCCCGGGAGTGGGCTTGCAGTTGCTGGGATGCCACTGCCTGAGACAGAGCCGCTACCCAATAGGCTGCCAAGCATTGGGCCTCTCGACAGTGGGCTGCCAGGGAGAGGTGTCGCTAGACTGGCAGTCACTGGGCTCGGGTAAGCAGACCCAGTTGGTTGGGTTTGGAAAGAATTTATTTAGGCCGAGCTGCCATAATTATTTGGGCTTGCCGAAATTGTTGGGCATGTTTGCGAGGCCAACTGGTGGACCAAATACGGGGGCATGTTATGGTCAAGAAATTCGTAGGTAGGAGGCACAGAACAATGCATTTTGGCAAAGGGAAAATTTGATTCATCAAAAATTACGTGGCGACTCATGATAATTTTATTAGAGGATAAGTCGTAACATTTGTAACCACGATGGTTTGACGGATATCCCAAAAAAATACACTGAGTAGAACAGGGTTGAAATTTATTGATGGTAGTAGAATGAAAAAGGGATAACATAAGCATCTGAATACCCGTAGATGAGAGTAAGGTCCCTTAGGTATAAAATTTTGAGAGGGGATTGATAGGCTAATTGTTTGCTTGGAAGGATGTTGAGGAGATATGTTGCCATTCGTAATGCACGATGCCAAAATGATGGTGCCTAGAATTTGATACCATGTAAGAATTATCTTCCTTGATTATTTCATTCCAAATGGGTAGTAAGTATACTCATAATACAAGCATCATCGTATGCTAGAATTAAGGTAGTAAATGACAAATATACACCTACCATATACAGAATATACTGAAAGATTATGTACAAATCACAATTATTCTATCAAATATTCTATCATCATCATCATGCCAAAAGTTACAGATGACAGCAAGGCTATGACTATATTTTAACCAAATCTATACAGCTAGCCTTCATATTCGATCATGACTCCGTTTCCAACCATCCTAACCCACTATCTGGACCTCGCTATAGGCGAGATGTTGGCATTAGGGGCGAATTTATGTAAAAAATATAGATCACGTGAATCTATGGTCACTCAACTAAACTCGATATATTATGTGTATAATTCTTAAAATATATGTAATATTAATCGAAGGAACTCATTGCCAAATGAAATTGAGTGGTGCGCTTGTTAAGCACTAAGTTTAATTCTTTAAGGAGTTTGAGATCGAACTCAACTTGCTACACTTGTGTGTCTTTTCTTATTTATTTAGAGTTTGTTTGGCAAATCGACTAAAAACTGTTTATTTCGAGAAGTGTATTTTTAAAGTGATTTTTCAAAAAGTACTTTTGGTGAGAATTAGTTTGTGTTTGACTAGTTAATTTTAAAAGTATTTTTAATAAGCAGATTGTGTTTGGTTAATCTTCTTAAAAAAGTGCTTTTGAGTGTCAAATTACCAAAAGGACAAGTATCAATGAACGTTTATTATTAAGATTATTTTATACAGAGAAATTATTTTAAATATCTATATGAAAGACTTTAATTAAGTTTTTACATTTATTAAAATTTTAAAGTTTATATTAAAAAATTTAATTAATACAATACATAGATAAATAAAAAAATATTAAATATTAATATAATATCAAAATGGTGATTTAAATATACTAAAAGACATCAATCAAAATAAAATTAAAATTATTCCATAAATTAAAATTCAACACAAATATACAACGTAAAATAAAATAAAGGATCATTAATTATAAGTCAATGGATTAATGAGGGATATACTTAATAAATTTATATTTCTGATAGAAATATTTCTGTCTAGAAGAAAATAAATTTCTGCTTCTGTTTTTGCTTCTGCTTTTCTCAAGAAGCAAAAGCTTCTTCCCAACCGTAGGAAAACTGTTTCTGTTTCTACTTAAAAGTAATTTTACTATTTGGCCAAATAACCAAAAGAGTATTTTTTTTCTTAGAAAAAACGTTTTTGACCTCAAAACCGCTTGATCAAACATGCTCTTAAATTCTAAAGCATCCTTTAAAAGCCATAGTGTGCCCATCTTATAAAAAGGAGGAGCATAGTACAGATGAAAACGACATAAGAAAAAGAAGAGAATTTTGAAAAGAAAATATTTAGCACTACAAAAAGAAAGGCACTTGCCAACAATATTTTTGTTGTCATACGTTGGATGTTATTACCAAAAGTACTTTTCGAAATAATAAAATTTGTTGCATGCCGTTGCAATAACCTTCGATGCGAAAAGTTTTTGCAACAAGTTATTTTTTTGTTGTCATTTATATTTTTTAATAATAATATATTAAATTTTTGTTATACTTTCTTGTAGGGTAGATAGGATCATATAGTGATATTCATATTCCCTTTGGTTGGCATACGAAAGAGATACGTCTATCTACTTATCTGCAAATGTATGATGTGCAAAAAAAACATTTTTCTTTAACCAAGTTTTTATTTTTCCTGTCCTTTTTTCCCTCTCTTTTCCTTCCAAATTGATAGAATATAGGATGATGACATTCATCCAATACATAAATATTGAGGACAGATTCACCTTTTCAACCACTGGTGCAAATGCACCTTTCACTCTTGAATCTAATTTTTTAAAATTTTCAAACATGCAAAGATATGAAACTTTTTTTAGAATGTATGTTAGTGTATACCATGGGTGTGTTAGGTTTGTGGTATAAGAAAATAATTGTTTTTTTCAATTTTTTCGATATTTGATTGATCAAATAATTTTGAAAAATATTTTCTTTAGAAAAATAAATTATTTAAAAATCAGAAAAATGACTTTCCGAGTGGGAGTATGGAACACAAGTCCATAAATAGCTTTCTACGTTCATTGTCTCCTCTCCACCGCAACACACCAACCCCGACCCCCACCCCCACCTCCCAACTCCCCATCCCACCTTTTCACTATGATAGTATTTGTCTAAATTATATATAAATATTATTAGATGATATTTTTTGTTTACTTACCAAACACCGAAAAAATAAGCAAAAACAACTACTTAATTCATTTTCATGAAAATATTTTTTGAGGAAAACAATTTTATTCATTCCAAACACACTTCTGTATTAGTTATTGTAAAGAAAGAATAGTCAATGTAATGATATATATTCTACACTTATTATTGGCTTAAAATTCTAAATGCATAAAGATATTCTTTCTATGACTTTTATATATTGCAAATGGCATGGACCATAGAGGTTCATTTTTAGCAGCTGGTGACCCTTTTAATATCTTGAAAAGTCAGAAGAAAGGAAACATGGGATAAAAGATCAACTAATTAGTTTTCCCTTGCGATTTTTTACAAAAATTTCTCAACAGCTTGCTGATAGTACTATTCATAATTAGATGGAATTGTTCCAAAGTTTTACTTTATGGCACCAAAGGGACCACCAATTATGTTCAACCTTTTAGCTCTAGGATAGGGAAATTGCATTATTGGAAAAAAGGCTATTTCAAGCAAGGAACCGCATTCTTGGCAAAAGGTTATTTCAAGCAAAAAATTCCGAGTGCTGATATAATTAGCTTATTGTTTAAGTTTATCCACTAATAATATAGTAATAAATATTTATATAATCGGATCTTTTAAGGTCTTTTTTCTCAGATTTTCAAGAACATCTTATATATTCATAAGGCTATTAAGGCTAATTTCAAGTATGATACCGAGAATAGTCGAGTCATTAGTATTTACGCCCCTATTTTGTGTTGGTCTTTAATTTTTACTCCTCATAATAAATACTATAACTTTTTTACGAGACATAAATTTATATTTTCGCATCATAATATTTCAAAAATTATGCGCCCCGCTGTTAAAAAACTTATGCCCACTAGACAAAAGTTCATTTGTTAAGGGCCAAAAACTAAAGATCGACCCACTTGAAAGGGAAATTTAAAGAGCATCCAATTTGAAGGGTAAACATGCAATTTCTTCAGAAAAGTCACCTCCTTGAATTATAAAGAGATTGGAATAATAATGAATACGACCAAATTGAATACGAATATGTACTAATGTGATAAACACAAATAAAAGGACCACCAGTTTATCCGACACTAGTAATTATCAGTAAATTATAATAAATAATCAAGAACAGAATCGAATACCTTGCAGTAGGCAAAGACATGCAACTTGTTGGATTAGTACTATGACTCTTTAGTTCTCTAACAATTTCTAAATAGTAGGAGTATACATTATAATATAAACTCGTGTAGATATCCATATATAGGACTCTTTGATAATAATAAAAAAGGAATTGGTGTGTGTGTTCCATAAATTAAGACCTGTCATTAGTTTGATGAACGTTATATCACAAAATCAGTCTTAAAACCTATTGAGAGTGACAAGCCTTTTAAATTTTAATGATTGCCCTGCTCCCTAAGGCACCCTTCAAAGGAACCACTTTAAGATTACCATTTTGGGAGCCCACCCGAAACATATATATAATAAAAATATAAAATAACTGCTTTTGTATTTATTTACATATATTTTTTAAATTTTTATCATGAGTAGAGATGGCATGTGTGTATAATTTTGCGGATTTCGCACCGCACCCGCTTCAGTTGGGGCGGACATGAGTATAACTTTGGCGGGTAGTAGGATATGAGTAGGTGGTGGATTTGCAATTATATCCGCCTGCCCCGCCCGCCCCAAATCCACCCGCCCGCCTTATACCCGTCAACTATAATTTTATTTGTATAACTTTATATTTATCTAAAGCCCAAATAATTTGACACACATAATTTTAGCAGCCCATAAGTCTAATAATAATGAATTTTGAGGATATCCACTAGGGTGGTGATGCGGGTGTGGATTTAGGAATATACCCGTCTAGGCGGATGTGAATTTAGAAATATACCCGCCTAGGCGGGTATGAATGTTGAAAATGTACCCGCCACGGGTGGCGGGGTAGGGGTATCCGCACCAACCCCGCCCAATTGACATCCCTACACATGAGGGTAGGAAAAGGGGAAATGGGAGAGGGGACTACAAGATGGGGAATCGAACCCTCACCAATAATGTGAAAGTCTATGTAGTTAACCAACTCAGCTACTAAGATTTTCATATTTATGTATATACTCCCTCCGTCCCAAAATAGTTGTCATATTTTTCATTTTAAAAATTAATTTGACTAAATTTTAAAGTTAAATTAGATTATATTAATTCAATATTTTAAAATTAAAATTTAGATATTCGAAACTATACAAAAAATAATATAAATTACAATTTTTTTCATATTAATATTATAAAAAAATATAATTTAAAATATTAATCAAATTTCACGTACATGCAGCCACCAGAATCATGTCATCGAAACTATCTAGTAATTGCAAGTGGTAACACAAAGCAGCAAAAAGAAAAATGAATATATAGAATAAAACATGCATGCAATATATCTCAGGTGGCCAGCTAGAAGCCATTTTGGACGTTTCTTAGCGTAGAAAGGAACCGAAACAGCAATTCCAACAATATCAGAGACGAATGAAATTAAAACTCTGCCAGTACATTGTACGCACTTGGATCGTTAGTTTTTTTATTTTTCTTGTCTTGTTGTTCAACGTCCCTCCAAAACAGATTTAATTCCTGGTAAAAATTAAGGACCCGTTTGGCTATAAATATTTTTTTTGACTTTTTTTGAAAATTGGTGTTTGATCATAAAATTTTAAAATACAACTTGAAGTTAGATTTGAAATTTGAAAAATACCTCAAACCTTATTTTCATAATTTTTACATTTTATTTTTGGTCATTGTTTTATCTTTTACTTTTTAAAATTTACCCTATATTTTTATTTTTATAAATTTGACCCCGTCATAAATTCGACTGATGAGTTTCATGATCGGAGGGATATAAAAGAGGTCGTATGCATCAGTGAACAAGCTCAATTTGCAAATTATGATCTTGTATGGTCTGAAAAATAGCATTGCATAGGAGCTTAATTTTCTCTCTTAAAGTGATTTGCTGAATGATTTCAAATCATTTTTATAAAGATACCAAAAGCTATTATGTCTATTAATTATTTTGAATGATTTTGTTAGTTTTTAAAAAATTAGGAGTATCACATTTTATATTTTTAAAAAAAGTACATTCCAATAACCAAATATCATGTATAAAAGCTATTGCCAAAACAACTCTAGTTCCAATTCCAACTTCAATTTTTTTTTAAAAAATAAATTTTATTTTTATTTTTATGACCAAACGCTTGCTAAAATTACTTCTCACCCCCCCCCCCCCGTTACCCCAATGGCATTTGCTACATCTTGACACTGCAGAAGATTAATGGCTTATGTCTGGTCTGACACGTAAAAAGATATGAAGATTACTTCTAAAACCAAAGGCAATCCCTTGTCTTTTAGTGAAGGCACATTCTCCATCTTATATCGATTGTTCATATGTTTTTAGTAATGGTCACTCGTTAACAATTTATATGACTTATTTTTTTTAATTTTTTTTTTTTAAAATAATATTTTTTTATTTGATAGTAATTTAATTTTAAATTTTATTTTTTACGCTCCACGTAAATATTTTTAACTTGTTTTAGATCATAAAATTCAAAAGTCTTCCTTTATTTTTAAAATTTCATGTACAATCGAACTATATCATATAAATTAAAATAGAGGTAGTACAATATATTTATATTGTTATATGTTAGGTCATTTAAAAGATATGTACGATATGAGATTTGAAATATTGACCATAAAAGTATGTTACCTACTGTAATTGGTCCAGATGACTTAAGTGCAGCTGCACAGCTAGTAAAAGCTGAGGAATCCTTTTCGGTAAAAAATTATACTATATATGCAAGATTAAAATTATATTTTATGTATATTTAGTAAACGTAAACTCATTTAGCTTCTTTGTATGTTTACTTATTTATATTTTTAAATCTCTAAATAAATATTTTGATTCTGCCACTGCTTAATTGGTGTAAAACTTATTTACATCGACGATAAATATTATACTTGAACAGTATAGTATATAATATATCTTATCTTAAATTTGGAATCTCACACTTAAAAGAAAGTTTACGTATATAATACTTTTGAATAACTAGATAGTGCAATAAATTATTTATTAATAATAATATATATGATTTAAACTATTTTTTATCGACGAAAGAAAATTGATATAACATAAAGATTCCAAGAAAGTGCAGGGGCTCCACACGTGCAGAAGAATGTATGGATGTATCGGAGAATCAGAGCGATTCCCCAGCTTCACTTGGATCCTTCATCCTTCGTAATAGTTGATTTTTGGTATTTATTAGAGTTGTCAAAATCAGCTCATAAAATTATGATTCTTTTAATTCATTTAAATTTGGACGGGTTAATCATTTATTTATTTTATTAATTCAGTTTATTTTGGTCCACTTAGTTCAGATTGTTTAAGAATTGAGTTGATCTATGCAACCCAGATTAATTCATGAGAAATTTTATATAAATATTTTAAAAAAGACATTTTTTATTGATATGTTATATAGTTATAATATAAAGAATTTTTTTATTAGGTATTCAAATAAATCTAAAACTTTGTGCGTCAATGACGCTCTTATTTATTAACTCATTTCATTTTATGTCAAATTTCAGCTCAATCCGTCAATTTGATATTTACTGCAACAATAAACTTACAATATTCAGACTGTAAAAAGAAGAGCTAGAAAGGGAGATTCCGATGCTCATCCAGTGCAGTAGGTCTTGTGGTTCCAAAGCATACGAGTCACTCGCTCTCTCCTTCCTCCAACTTTAAGCCAAATTTAGATTCTTCGCCAACTGGCCCTAGCTATATGCTATGCCCCTTAATTCCTCTCACCTAGCTCTTTATAAGCACCAAAAATGTGCATCCTTTTTTCATCATCAACCTCTCTTCAATCATTATATTTTCCCTCTGTCGCTTTCCTAGACTTTTTGGAATTCAACATAGTAGTAGTCTATCGATATGGCATCAAGCTCAATTCGATCTTCATGGACACCACAGCAAAACAAGTTGTTCGAAAGGGCTTTAGCCCAATTTGATAAAGACACTCCTGACCGCTGGCAAAATGTAGCGAGGGCGGTAGGAGGTGGCAAGTCTCCCGATGAAGTCAAGCGACACTATGAAATCCTCCTTGAGGATCTCAGGCGCATCGAATCCGGTCATGTTCCTCTTCCTACTTACCGGACCGGTGGCACCAATGGAGTTTCCTCCGATGAAGAGCACAGGTACTTTACTAGCTAGTACTATTCCTTAAAAGTTAGTTATATAATGACGAACTGACAGTATTTTTACATAATAGGAGTAGTATTTGTTACAAGATTGTTACTTAATTTTTGAGGTTACTAATATCACTCATCAATACTCCGTTCGTTTTGATTTATGTGATTTTATTTGGATTTCGAGAGTCGAACTCTTCAATTTTAACTGTGAATTGAATATAGAATCTTTAAGATTTTTAAAAAACAAAATTTAAATATTTTAAAACTAGGTAAGAAGTACTCTAAGTACTATGTCAATTATTAACAATTCAAACTATTTAAAAGACATAAGAAAAAATTACTGTATGGAGGGAGTACTTTCTAAGTGATATATAGTGTAAAATTTGTATTAGTTAACTCTATATGAAAACCTAATTAAGTACTACTAATGATTTCCCTTTTCTATCTTTCACAAATTCAATTCTAACTTTTGTTTATTTTGAAAAGACCTAATTAAGGAAATCTTGCGTTTAGTGTATTTTTAATGATTTTTCTTTTCGAATTTTTCATTTATACAAACATTTCAGAAGACAAATAATGTAAATACAAATTCTGAAATTTCAGAAACAAATAGATGTACGTGGTAGAAGAATTCACTAATGGCTAAAAGAGATGGAATGATGCCACAAGTTTGAAAGTTACTGCATGTAACACTACTTACCCTATTCTAATTAAGAGACCTTCAATCTTGAAAATCTTTAAAAAGAAATCAATGGAAAAAAATGCTGCAATTCTAATAGTACTGTTAGTCCTGCCATGTGAAAAGATTTTTCAAACGAGACTTTTCTTGGTTATGGTTAATTGGAGGATTAGTCCTTTTTAAATACACGTAAAAAGAGTAAACCCTATATCAAGTGATTACCTATAGGGTGGTGGAGGACACGGATTAGGGTAGAAGAGTAGTAGGTACTCGAGCGTAGCCCTATTTATGCTTACAAATTGATAGTTGTATTGCTATTATTGTAGGTCCGATTAGCCTATCACACTTATAGGCACATTATTTCTTTATAATCCAATGTAGTTTAATTTCTGATGCTATGTGTTCTTTAGTTTATTTTGTTTAGCTTATTTAGTTGTGTTAACTACTGCTCCATTTTGTTCGAATGCACTTTATACTGCTTTAATTCCTTATCTGAGTCTGACCGTTTCTCTTGCTTTACTCTTAACTATTGTTTTACTTGTGCTTTGTTTTGATTGTTTTGCTTGTGATTATGCTTTGTCTTGAGCTGAGGGTCTCCCAGAAACAGCCGATCTACCTACCAAGGTGGAGGTAATGTCTGTGTACACTCTACCCTCCCCAGACCTCACGGTGTGGGATTACAAATATATATATATATATAGATATCAAACTTCTAATTAATAGAATTCATTGGCTTATCTCAATACAAAGTATGTTAAGTATCTTGACTAGAACTTGTAGAAACATATTTGTTCTTTATGATCTAGGCCGTTTGCATATAAAATTTTCATACTAATTATTACGCTTTTAATCACTAATCATTTGAATTTTTCTTTTCTTTCGCTTATATTTTTATTCTTTTTAATTAATTCATATTATTTTGTAAGTAGGCTTCTGAGGTATCTGAACCTGCACTAGTGAAGATGTTGATGAGAACATATTAAGCCGGACGATATATATCGCTACCTAGAAAGTCAAGTGTATGACAAAAAAATGCCCTTAAAAGTACTATCTCTGAAAATTGTATTACCTTCTCCTTATGTAAAATAATGTTTTCTGCTACTTCCGACATGTTCTATTCTATTGTACTACCACATTATCTTATCGAATCATATGAATATCTCGTGTCTTTTTATCCTGTACAATAACTATGAAAGTGTCTCAATCTTCAAAAGAAATGAGCAAATATTCGAATAATTGCATGTGTTGTCCTGGGGTTCTATGATTTTACATAATTGCAAATTGACCTTAGTCCTTGGATTAAAGTATTCCTTCTATTCCATTTTACATATCCACTACTTTCATTTTAGTTTCTTTCGAAAGAATTGAGTGAAATCTTTTTATTCTTGACATGCTTTATAATCATAAAAAGATATGTTGTAAGATGTCTAAGATCACTAATTACAAGTTGGAAAGATACTTTATTTCTTAATTAGTTATATACCCAATCAAACTATATTAGTAATAAACATAAAATAAAATAGGAGTAGTTGTTACTGATGAGTGAGTATGTTGGGAAAGTTGAAGAAAATACCTATTCAAAACTAAGGATAATGGAAAATAATTATTATATATTGGGAAGTTGAAGATATATATATATATATATATGTATGGATGTGCTGGCATACAAGGAGGGATAAGATTAGAAATGATGATATCTGGGACAGAGTGGAGTGGCCTCGGCGGAGGATAAGATGCGAGGTTGAGATGGTTTGGGCATGTGCAGAGGAGAGAGACACAAATACGAGGAATTTATCCAAATCAGATAAGATTGGAAATGGCAAAGTCAGAGAGACCAGGAAGGAATTTATCCACATGAAATTGGGCTTAGGTTAAATTTGATAGAGATATCGACATCTATATACAAACTCTAACCCATATTGACATATTTTTAGCTAAAAAATATATTTAGCAATAGAAATACAAAACAATGGCATTGTATAACCATATTTAAATATAACCGACGAAATAGTAGAAAAATCAATATTCTCTTGCTGATTTCATACTTCAAAATAACTTACTAAATTGAAATTAATTTGGTTAAGGGCACAAGTTCAACCCTATTTGCAAATTAAAAAATTCCATCGCCGTCACACTAGGGGCTAGGGCTCCAAGAAAGTGCCAGTGATTAACGCTTCCACTAGCACAAATCTTTGTCGTTCTTATGTAAGTGAAGCAGAGAGCAAATTATTCACAATAAATTCTCTCTTCACTTTTGCTAACAATAAATGTTGCCTTTCAGTCTACTTAGTTGCATCGTTGTAGCATCTATACGAGAGTCGGACCATGGAATTGAAATCGGAAGAAACCCACGAGCTAAATTTGTGAGCAAAATCAAAATTTATGCGATTATTTATATAGAGAAATTTATCCTTCTCCTTATTCTTTTCTTAATTGAACGGGGATGAGTGGGTTGTTTGGAAATCATGGACGAGGCCATATTAAAAGATTAAGTATATCATGTAGTATATCATGTAGTATATCATGTATATCAGTTTATATTACACATTGCTTGTCATGGATATACATATAAACATGATATGCATAAGGTAAACTGATATATATATAGGAATATATACATGATATAGTCGTGGATATACAGATGTGATCGTCTTCAACCACGAGTTTTCAATGTGAAGTTCAGCTGAAATCTGCCTCAAATAGTCTCCAAGCACCTCCGAAATTGATATTCAAGTTCATTAAAATGTTTCAAACAAAACTTAATATCATCCAATCGAGACAAATCAAAAATACATAAATAAAAAAAATAAAAACAATGATTGGGGGTTCTTTTAAAATGTGTCATCTATTGCATAGATTCATCACATGTTCCCATAGCCACTTGAATATGAAAGAAATTTCTCGAGACAACGATTATAAGTGCGGGACCGCTCCAATTGAACTAGATGTCCTCCTCCTTTTATGTACTCAACTATGGTATTTTCTCCCAAATTGCTGCACTCATTATTGTTCCCAAAAATGAATCTAATAAGATATATGATAAAATTTCATCATCGAATTCCCTATTTGTCCTTCAAATATAACTAAAATTAGGGATGTGACCAACTTTTCAGAGTGAGAGGAGTACTTACGCTTTCATGGCATCAGAAACTGCCCGATTAAAAATTTTGTCGTCATCTCCATATAAAAGGTAAATCCTCTGCGTGAAAAGAGTAAACAAACCTATCAAAATGTATTATCTGAATTTTGGGAAGTTGTGTAAACCAATGAATATCATTAATCTTGAACAATTAGCTATGTATGAGCCTAACGCCAACTCGCTATGAAATTGACTTATATATTTATCACGTCTGATTTTTGGCAATTTACCCACATACTTCAAATTTGACTAGTAATGTGTTTTAAAAATTCTAAAATTGGAGAGGAGGTTGGAGTAGTGTCTTTGTCACTGACTACAAAAGCACCTGTTATTTAACATGATATGTATCTTAATATATCACTCTATCACTAAGCTATATTTTATGAATACACATTATCTCCTTAATTAATTTATGACTTAACTATGGTAATTTCCGTCAGTCGTTATCTCTTTGTTCCTTATTCTTATATACTGCCATAGATGTAGATGAGACGCAAAAATTGAAGTATTATGTAAATATTGTGTTCACCTTAAAAGCTTCATGTTTGATCTCATAGTGCGTGAGTAGATACACTCACTTGATACATCAAATAAAGTTCTTTGTCCACTTGAAATTGACTAATCTATTCTTACAGGGCTGCTTTACTACTTCCTGTCTAAATCTATTTGTCAGCTTTTGGCTTGGAACAATTACTACTTATAAAATTAAGGATTTATGTTTTATATTCATTGACACAGTGTTAAACTTTTTACAATTAATGCAATTTATTACTATGTAATAGTAAGTCTTAAAATACTTTTTATATGTTTCAGATCATTATAATTAATTATGTGTTTATCGTAAGCAATATATAGAATGTGAAATAAGTATTAGTTAAGGAGGTACCTCAAGAAAATCCCTATAGAGAAAATCAGGAAACCATGAAAATTTATGACTGCCAATAGATTTCAGCACTTCAAGATCAGAGATGGTTTTAGGCAAAAGAAAATCAGGCCAATTGATGAAGCCAATGTTGTTCAACGAAGCATTGCTAATCGACTCGATCAACTCTGTAACCGTGCTTGACATAACCATAGACTCAACCATGTGAGGATACAATTCGGCCAACTTGAACCCAACTATTCCTCCATAACTGAATCACTAGAGAAAACTTTTCAACTCCCAGCTTGATCATACCTGAAAAAAAGAATCAAACTCGCACATAAAAAAGTGTACCATAGTTAAATAAAAATGTACTCTCCATAACTGCTTAAACTTTTATTACTCGATTACACACTGATAGCAACAGAGGCCTTGAGGTCAAGTCTCGTCGCCAACTATTGATAAAAAAATGAATTTTCATGTATTTAATAAACCCATGAAAAAGAATCGTGTCAGTAAGGAGGACTTACCGAAAACAATTAAGTAAAGAAATATGTGTTCTATAACTTATAGTTTTAGATGAGAAGTGACTTAAGCAATACCTCGTAAAACTATACATACCAGGTCTGATATTGTATTAAGTAGGTGTGCTCATAAATGTCTTGATTTTGGCCCCTACCTTATCGTTATAAAATTGCACAATACCTCAAGATCCCCTATATCGGAACTATTTTGGACCTGAGTAATGTGTTTTAAAAGACAGTTTTGGGACTCGTTTCAGGGCTCGCCCCGGGGCAAGGCATTGGCAAATTAAACGCCTCGAGACTCACGTGTGGGGCTTAGTTATGTGAGGCTTACGCCCTAAACGCCCGGATGTACGCCTTAAACATGTCTAACATCAACTCTCAGGGCTCGCCTAACAGTTCTTACACAAATTAGTGTCAAATTTCTTATTTAACAGTATTTATCGTTATAATTTCTTAATAAATGAATGATGCTTCATAGTTTTTTCAACTATAGAAATAAGAAGATTGAGAGTAATTCAAATAACACGTCAAAGTATTGCATATTTATTATTTGAGAACACATCACTTAATATATTTTTTAAAATTACATCGCCGAATTTTACAGCTTCACTTGTCAGTGATCTTCATGATTTTGTCCTGTGTCTCAAAATTATCATATTTTTTATTTCGCAATTTGAAACTAATTTGTTTTTATTCATGAAGGAGTGATATTTTAATTATAATACTGATAAAGTTTATTAATTATTTTCATTTAGAGAGGTATATTGCATAGTATGTTTGTAAAAAAAATTAAGAAATTGTGATTCTTTTATTGTTTGGAAGTTAAGATGTTAGAGTTGATTTGCATCTCATAAGAGCTTTTATACCATCATATTATTTATACTTGAGTTCTTATGCCGAGGGTCTACCGAAAACAACCTCTCTACCTCCCAAGATAGAGGTAAGGTCTGCGTACTACCCTCTTCATACTTCACTTTGTGGGATTTCACATGTATGTTGTTGTTGTATATTATTTACGATACACCCCATGCTTCGTGGCTTTTGCCTAGCCTGTCCTAAGTAAGATGCCGCGCCTCACGCCCTCGCTTTTTAAAACGCTGCTGAGTACTCTCTGAATTTGGCAGTTTTAAATAATTTGGATCAATTTTGAAGTAAAAACGTGTTGACATTTTTAGATAATATGTTAATGCAAGATTTGTTAGAATTTGATAGCCGATTTCCAGCAATCATTAGAATTTGTGACAAGCAACCCGATGAATTTAATAGCAATCCGCCAGAATCATCAAAATTTATCACAAAGAATACCTGACGAGTAGTATGGTGATTCGCCAAAATTTGCCGCATGTTCATGGCCAATTTCTGATGATTTTTGGCCGCCTTGTATAACTTTTTAAATGATAGACATAGAAAGATTATATTTGCAAATCGTCCCTTGATAGAGGAAGTTTTGTAAAGTCCGCTCCCTTGACCCGGCCCATGTTGTCGCCCATTCTTGATCCAATAAATGAAACAAAGTCATACAATTCTATAGAATCGCAAAACCACGTCGTCTCTATTTCGGAAGGTAAGCAACAAATCTGGTCTCCGTCGATTTTATTTTCTCTTTTTTAATACTTCCAATTTTGATTCAAAAGTAGCAAACAAAAGATGAAATCTCCCAGAAATCTATTTTATTACAATGTAATTGTTCAAGTGAACCCCCACCTAATTAAAGTGGCATATGGCATATCTTTTGAGTGTACCAGTAGTATGAAATTGGGTATCGGACTGAAACTTTGCCAAATCATAAAAGGAGTATAAGTATTGAGGCGATTTGCTACTAATTCTGAATTAAACACAATAGTTTGTTATTGAAAATAGTGGAAGAGAAGGGTCCAAATTGAGCAAAATGTACCCGAGGATTAGCATGGTCGAAAACCAACTACTTTGGGATTGGGAGATAATTGTTATAGTTGTTATTGGTTACTCCTTTGTTAAAAAAAAATGACTCATTTTTCTTTTTAGCTCATCCAAAAAAGAATGACATATTTTTTTATTTAACAACAGTTTAACTTTAAATTTTACATTTTACGCAAAATGAGATGATGTATAGCCACATAAATATCTTTGGCTTATTTTAGATCATAAGATTCAAAGTGTGCCAAATGAAAGTACATCACATAAATTGGGACGGGGGAGTACTTGATTTCTCTTCTTGGTGTATATATGTCTTCTTTGGTGCACACAGAGAAATATAATTATTATTTGTGATTAGGGATGGCAATTGGGAGGGGCGGGTGCGGGGGAGCAAAAAATATTATACCCGCCACCTACCCGCCATCCGTGGCGGGTACAATTTTCAACATCCATACCCGCCTAGGCGGGTATATTTCTAAATCCACACCCGCCTAGGCGGGTATATTCCTAAATCCACACCCGCCTAGGCGGGTATATTCCTAAATTCACACCCGCCTAGGCGGGTATATTCCTAAATTCACACCCGCTCCACCACCCAAGTGGATATCCGTAACCCGCCAATACCCGCATGTACCCGCCTACTATATTTTGTAATCAATTCATTTTTGATCAATTAGTGATCACACATGATCCCAAAAATTCAAATTCCAAAAATTATCCCAAAATTTTGAGTCAAGAATCAATACTGTCACGATCTCATTTTCTTTGGGAGAGGGGGAGGAGAATTTCAGATTTTTTCACCATCAGAATTCCCCATTTTTTTCACCTCTTCCCCATTGCACAACAAAGAATCAAGAAAATAAAATTTCCAAGAAACCCAAAAAATTATCCACTCAAATAACTATATATTACAAATGTAGACAAAACTCAGATATTATTTTAGCTATATAAGCTAGGCGGGCGGGCGGGCGGGCGGATATGACTGCAAATCCGCCACCTACCCGCCTACCCGTGACGGGTACATTTTCAATACCCATACCCGTCTACTACCCGCCAAAGTTATACACATACCCGCCCCAATTGGGGCGGGTGCGGTGCGTAATCCGCAAAATTATACCCACCTGCCATCCCTATTTGTGATGTTGATAAACCTTACAGCCTAGATAAGAAATTTGTATCAAAGATATGGCAGCAGAAAGTGTCCAAAAAGAGAAGACACCATCCCCTGTTACTCCAAATCTAACCGTCACTTCGTGTAGGAAGAAGAAGAGCGAAGAAGCGAGTTTTCTAGAAGATATCAAGGATCACATGGATGAATTCATTCATGCTTCAATGGATGAACACAAAACCTGCTTCAAGAAGACCATCTCAAAGGTATTGCCAATAGTTTTACCATAAATAAGCAGTTCAAACTGACCCTAGAAACCGTTGCATTTATTACTTTAAACAGACTGCTAAGCTTTTTCCTACGTAATTCAGATGTTTGGCATGTCAAAAGTTGTTGCAGAAAGGAACGCCGAGGCTAAAGAGGTTGAAAGTTGTCTGCCCGTGCAAACAACATTGGCCAAGTAGGATGTTTGGCACCTCTTGACATGATGGACTAGTATCAATAGAGTAGAAAAGAATGATGCTGTCAATGTTGTTAGAGTGATCTATGAGATGTTCTTAACTTGTAACTTTCACTTGGACTGATTAATTTCATTGGAAATGGGTAGATTCACATGAGTTTGTGCTGTTTGCACCGGTGAACTTGGTGGTGGGATGAGATCAGACTATGAAAGAATGACAAAAGTAGTTAAAACTGGTTTAAGTGTGCATTCTAAACTTTAAGCTACATTCCTCAATTGCACCGGAGAAAAGTATCATAATCTGCCCGTAAAGTTACTATATGTATGTCATTCTCTTTCTAAGCAGATCATTTGGATATGCAAAATTCCCAGTCTAAGTAAATATTACTTTTAAGGATCCAGATGTTTAAGGGCGGCAAGTGGGCTGGAGATCTACAAAAATAAGTTGTTCAACAAACTCTACCTAAGCATCCATTCCCTTTGCTTCTCACCCTAAAGTTGGTATATTCATAGTCATATTCTTGGATCCTAATATTCCTGCTGATATCTTCTATTTCAGAGGTATCCGATGCCTTTGATAGAAAGCTGTCAATCACCACCAATAGTTACAGTACTTTTTATTTTTTAAAATAAGAACCTAGATCGACAAAATCTTTCTTAAACTCTTTGAACAAAATACACAAAGAACATAGGTCTCTGTAATAATAATTTAAAAACTTTTATGAGCCGAAACCTCAGAGAGAGAGAGATATATAGTAAGTACTACGTTTTAACACCAATGTCAATGAAATATTGCTGGGCAATTTCACCTGAACTGTATTGATCTATTGGGATAAGACAACTTTTAGAAAGAAAATATATACTCCATTGACGATGGTTATATATATGTGTAAACGTTAAGCTTCAATTTTTACTCTACCTTAATTTAGTCGACTCATAAATGTGAGATAAGTCATTATTTCTAGAAAATGATCAAAATGGTCACTTTTTACATACATTAAGAACTATTTCTATTAAGACCAAACTAATTTAACCCCTATACATTAAGGACCATTTTTATCATTATTTCTCCTCCTTTTTTAACTTACCAAAACATTAGTACTAAAAAGGAAAGGCAATTATTTCCCATTTTTCAACGTACAACTTGAACGGGTCTTCTATCTGATGGTTTTCAGAGGTGTTTGTCATTGTGATATATATTATCGGTTTTCCTTTTTTAAGTAGTACTACTAGTACTAAATTGTGTGCTTAATTATTGTCCTTCTGTACTCCGTTTTCTAGGCCATTTAAAATTGTGTTTCGTTCAGAAAAGTAACATAAAGAGGATGAAATTATTTACTGATAATGTAAAAGCATTTACAAAGTAAGTCGCTCAAAAGCCAACTCAAGGTAAATTTATACATTTAGCATAAGTTAGTAGTCTAGAAAATAGAGTAGATAATGAGAATAATATTGAGTGTAAAAATACAACTCTTTATGTTTTCTCTTATTGCCTTTCTGCGTGAAGCAGTAACTTCATTATATTATCATGTCTTCTCTATTTGATAGAACTCAACAAACCTAATTCTAAAAATATAATAATGATAAACTATGTCAATGTTTAAATCCTAAACTAATATGGATAGGACTCTACGTTCTCTCTATCAGGTACGTAATTCGTCAGGGCCACTCAAATATTTCTGAGTTAGAAAATTATCTTACATCGTTGATGAAACTTATATTGCAATGTTAATATTATGTTGATTTATATAATGATCACATCGGGTATATAAGAGCATTCAAATAAGTTCATAGCTGATTCGGGATCCATCATCAATCCAAAGGACCTCACTGGCGAAACTATATGTTGGGCAGTGCACCCTCGAAAACATATTATATGAACATATATATCTTTTTTTTCCTTCAAAAAGAGATACTGGATGCGTGTATATATGCAGATGAGCACAAATTTTATCCGATGCACACGTACATTTTAATTTTATTTGTGTTCATCCGATCCGAGCTAAAAGCTTAAGATTCGGCTGAATGTTCAAATTTATTCATTGAACGAACAACATATAAAAGAAATACTTCAAGTATGAAATTGTACATACATTAGTGAATATTCATTGAACGAACAACATGAATATTATTACACTGTAGAAGGAATTCAAATGCTTCCTTCAGATAGTACATGAGTGAATCATAACAACAACACGAATACTAATAACTTGGACGTACAAAGAAATTAATATACACTTCACGTTAAATTTTCAAAAAGAAAATTAAATGCGAAATTCTGATTATTTTATCGGTAGCTAGTAGTAGGATTACTTTCTTGCAAGCAATTGCTGTGTAATAGCCGTAGCTTAATTAAGGTTGCATCTTTCTTTGCCTCATTGCTTCGCTGGAGCCAAAGATTTACATCCTGCATCATATATCCAACAAGAAACATAAAAATGGTTATTTCAAGACTTGGACTATCGAATATATATCATATATGCAAGGATAAATTAAGCACAAATTAATAGTTCAAGGAATAATTTTCGACTGCATGCTTTGAAGTAATTAACTTTGTCTATCTTATTTTAGCAAGATTAGTCATTTCTAAGCTCAAATAAAGAAAAGAAAGTTGTGATAGAATAAGAAACAGTCAAACAACATCTTTTTTAACTGTGGTACTCAGGTCACTTCAACTATTTCATCGATACTGATATCAGTTACATTCCACCAACACAGATAACTCTGAATAATAAAATGGAATGAAATGAATCTTGACGTTATCATGGTATAGATAATATCATACCTTAATTAGTGGTCTTTGTAGTTGGGGAAGGGCACACCACCACTCTCAATGAACAAGATATCATGGACAAGTATGTCATAATGTCGCTTAACCTCCTCAGCAGTTTTATTCCCTCCGACAGCCTTGGCAATGTTGGACCAACGGTCAGGAGTGTCCATGTCATACACTGCCAATGCCTTCTCAAATGCCTTGTTTTGCTTTGCAGTCCATGTTCCTGTTGATCCTTGGGATTGTGAAGAAGACATTATATTGAACGATGAGAAGAAGAGATGATGAGTGAATAGAGATGGCAAACGGGTGCTACTTATATAGGCTCCAGGATTAGAGGAGTGAGGTACAGGGATGTGGGGTCCAGAAAGATATTGCAAGAATTTAATGATTTGTCTTCCTAGCAACCACAAGAGGAGCACGACTAAGAACGATAGTGATCAATTATATGCACAAGTATGATGATTTAGAGTATGCGAAATTGCAAATAAAAAAGACGGTCACGTGCACAAAACATCCTATTTTAGCAGGGTAAAAAAAAAAGCCGACCTCAATAGGTGTGACGTAGACGGCTTACTCTAATGCAAATTTAAAATTCTAATTTGATAGTACTCCACCGCTTTTAATTTATTTGTCTTAGTTACTATAATTTGAACAGTCAAAGAATATATTTTTTAACAATAAGTTTTTCAAATATTTACTAAATATTTTGAATTGTCGACTATTGTGACTTACAAAAAAATTTATGTGATTTATATAAGTTTATTTCAATAAAAGTAAAAATTCTCTGTTCAATTTTCACATAATATTAGTTAGTTTGATCCTCGTATCCGAATCCAGCCAAATAAATTGTAGAGGGAGACTAAACAAAAAATAAAACAGAGTAAGTTTTAGCATTTAAATTTTTACTATTGAACCCAAATACTTTAAAATTACGAGTTTAAGAATATATTTTTTCGTGAAAATTTACGGTTTCTTATATGTATTCATATATAAAATAGTTGGTTCTGTTGAACATGTTATTTACATGCTCCATCTGCCACGATTAGTACGTATCAACAGCTAGAGAATGTTTCTCCGAAGACTCCCTTCTTGCTGACAAAAAAAGGCTCTCCAGTAGTAGTGTCATAGAGTAAGATATTTTGTTAAAGCCGATTAATGCGTTTCTATTCCAAATTTTAACTTTTAAATTAATTATTTTATAAAAATGGATATATTTAAAATCATAAATCTAATTGCGCATATTCCAGCCAAATTTCTTTTTCTTTTTAAAACTTCTTGTCTCGGTGAAACATGCTACAGTCAAACCTATTTATAACATATCATAGACATAGGCGAATTTATATACGTATAAAAATTAGATCACGTGAATCCATGGTCATCCGATTAAATTTAATATATTATGTGTATAATTCTTAAAATATGTCAAATATTATTTGAAGGAACTCATGGTCAAAAGCTACTAAGTGCACCAGTTAAGGCACTAGGATTAATTCTTGAAGTTGAGGATCGAACCCAACTTGCTACACTACAGTTTTTTTAGTGGAAAATAGTCCAATATACCCCTGTACTATTGAAAAAAGGCCAAATATACCCCTCATTATACTTTGGGTCCAAATATACCCGTGTCGTTATACTATTGATTCAAATATGCCCCTCATCCGTTAAAGTTGTCCAAGATGAAAATTCAATCCTACGTGACAATGACATTTGATGAGGTGGATGCCAAATAGGATTGGATGTGCACCTTGAACAACTTTAACGGAGGAGGGTCATATTTGAACTAATAGTTTAATGACAAGGGTATATTTTGACTCAAAGTATAACGAGGGGTATATTTGGTCCTTTTCTAATAGTAAAGGGGTATATTTGGCCTTTTCCGTTTTTTTTATCTTAGCTTAGAAGAAATAGTGCATTCATCCTCTTGAAATCCTGAATTCGCCTTTGATCGTTGGGTCCAAAATTTTTTGGGTGTTACAGAGAATGATTGTTATACACCTTTAACAGCATTGACATTTAAATAATATTTCGTTGTTATAGGGGGGGAAATATATGCTTAAAATGTAATTTTTCATTTTAATTGTCAAATTCTAAGCTTAATAACACTTAGTATAACGAAGAAAAATCTTTTAATTATGAAAATATATATACTCATATAATATCCTTTATCATAAATAGTGTATCAAAGGATCAAATATTTTATCAAAATATTTACACTTATTATTGGTAATCATATATATTATATTCTTATAAAGATGATTAATCATTATATTACCAAAAAAGAAGATACTTGTTATATGGGTCTCTTGTTATAAAGTTGGTTGTTGTTATAGCTGAAATGATGTTATAGAGAAGTAAAAATTAACATAAAAATCGGTTTTCAAAAAAATTGATTGTTATGGAGAGGTATTATTACATATATACGGATGTTGTTATAGAGAGATCTGACGATATATAAAATGAAATTCTAATACTAAAGGAAATAGTAAAAGCCAGATAATCCAAAGCATAGGCCAAAACTAATTAAGCTTTAACTAGTATTTTCTTAGTCCTAAAATACTTGTAATCATGTTATCTCTTCGATAAATATTTACTCTATTAATGATGTGAACCTCTTAAATATTGATAATTTATACAAGATTAAAATGATAAAAAGCTATTTAATTTTATTTTAGTTAAATATGATAACAAATATTTTGAGATAAGTATTTTTGGTAAGGAACACAATTATTTTGTGACGGAGGGAGTACTAGTAAAGTAGCCTTTACTTTTCCTTTTCTTCCACATATGGCATATGACTAAACCTCATCTTGTTATTAGGTTGGATTAAGCCACGTGGTTGGTTTATTGAGATTGCCTAATCATTTTATTATACTAGTCTTAGTAAGTAAATGCACCTAGTATGTTACTTTTAGTTCCTTCGTGAATATGTGTGCCATGGGATAAAAAAAATATTATTAACAATAATAAGAAGTTTAGTGTAATCTCATAAGTGGAGTTGGGAAGAATAAGTTGTACGAATTGAATTCCTTGATTAATTCTATTCCAATAGTATAATATATATACAATCATAATATGTTTGTCAAAAGAAAGACTAATCTATATTACATAAAATATAAGATGCTAATTCTAATCATCCTAATTATAATATATTACAATAATTAACTGGAGGTAATTATGGGATTTGTCTCATAATTACTCTAACAGACCCCCAAAGTCTTAGGCTCTTAGCGCAAGATTCTCGTATGCTGAGATTGTCACTGAAATCATCAAAAAGTACGCGCGGAAGACCTTTTGTGAAGATGTCATCAATCTGATAACGGGACGGTACATGGAGAACACAGACCTGTCCACGAGCAACCTTCTCGCAGACAAATAAGATATCAATTTCAATGTGTTTGGTGATTGCCGGATAAGTATACCGCACTCACATTGTCACAATAGACCATTGTTGTCTTCTCAATCGGACAATGTAGCTCCAACAGTAGATTACGAAACCAACATGATTCGGCAACCACATTGGCGACCCATCGGTATTCTGCCTCAGCACTGGACCGCGACATTGTGGATTGTCGTTTGGACGACTATGAAATAAGGTTGTCTCCCAAGAACACACAATAACCGGAAGTGGAACGACATATTTTCGGTCAGCCACCCCAGTCTGCATCTGTGTAGGATGAAAGACTCGAGATGGACGACTTATACAGATGTAGGCCAAAATGGAGAGTACTCTTAACATACCGCATAATCCTTTTGATAGCCCTATATGTTCTTCATTCGGATCATGCATGTGTAAGCAAATTTATTGAACCGCATAGAAAATATCTGGTCTTGTAAAAGTCAGATACTGCAAGGCGCCGGCGAGGCTGCGGTAATGTGTAGGATCATTGTATGGAATTCCGGCATCATTACTTAGTTTCGCCTTAGTGTCAACCGGAGTATGTGATGGTTTGCATGAAGACATCCCGGCTTTTTCGAGTATTTCTTCGGTTTATTTCTTTTGACTACGAAACAGTCCACCAACATATTGGGTGACAGCAATACCAAGAAAATAATTTAACGGACCCAAGTCCTTCATTGATAATTCTGCTGCAAGAAGGGACATCATTGACTAGCGAAGCGAAGTGGATGATGCTGTGAGAATGAAAAACATCACTGCCCTTCCGATAAATGAAAAACGATTGATCAGACTTGCTGTAAGAGAATCCTAATTTTGAAACAAATCCTGCAAAACGGTTATACCATGCCCTAGGAGCTTGTTTCAAACCATATAAATATTTCTTCAATAGGCAAACATGATCTGGACGTGTATAATCTCGAAAACCCAACGGCTGATGTATGTACAATGTCTCTTGTAAGTGGTCATGTAAGAATGCATTTTTAACATCCAACTGATGAATAGACCAAGATTTGGAAAGAGTCAGGCTAAGAACAGTCCTGATAGTTGCTGGCTTAACTACCAGACTGAATGTTTCACCACAATGACTCCAACCTGCTGAGACCTACCATAACCAACAAGACGAGCTTTGTATCTCGCAAATGACCCATCAGAATTCTTTTTATGACAAAAAAAACTCACATAGACCGAATGACATTCACATTAGACGGACGTGGTACTAACTCCCACATCTTATTTTTAATAAGAGCAGTAAATTCGTCTAACATTGCAGTTTTCCAATTCGGGTCGGACAAGGCGGCCTTGGGATTTTTTTGGGGAGGTGATTGTTGAACTGATGATAGTAGGTTAAACTGACGTTTGGGCCAAAAAATCCTATGCATGGCACGGGTTTCAATGGTCCGAGGTTGTTCCGTCATTTGTTGGGTAGTAGAGGTCTCTAGTATGGTAGTTGATCGAGGAGGTGTATTGACGCCCGAACCTGTGTTGGGTTGGAATACGGGTTCATGTGAGGGAGCAGTGGGCTCCCCCACTTGGGCCTGCCCGCCACGGAAAGAGGATTGGGCCGAGACCATCGGTAATGTGGTCGTCGGTCCAGTTCCATTTTGTGGTTGGGCCGGAAAAGGTTGGGTATTTTGTTGGGTTGTTTCTACTTGTGTTTGGTTATGAAGGTGGTGGTGTAAAATGGGATGTATTTCATTGTCCAAAAAAATATATGAAGGTGGGGATGACACATGAGACTTAGCAAATGGGAATGTAGACTCATCAAACACCACATGGCGAGAGACAATTATTTTTCCATTCGTCAAATCATAACATTTATATCCCCTATGATTTTGCGGGTATCCCAAAAACACACAAGGAGTTGAACGAGCCTGCAATTTGTTAATGGTAGTGGATGGAAACAAAGGATAACACAAACACCAACAAATGTGTAAAAGACTGGAGAAGATGATACAACATTTGTCTAGGAGACACATTGGAGAGCAATTTACTAGGAAGAATATTTAAAAGGTATGTGGCAATTTGATGTGCATGGTGCCAAAACTTTGGTAGTGTGGAAGAATGTATAAGAATAGAGCGAATCATATTGTGGTGAAGTATGTGGACACGAAAGACATCCCATTTTGGTGACAAAAATCATTAAATTAGATATTGATGAATCCCCCCCACCCATTGTCACATTGAAAACTTCTAATGCTTTTGCCAAATTGAGTTTTGATTAAAACACTAAATTGTTCAAACATGGTGTAGGTTTGTGATTTATGTCCTAAGGAAAACGTCCACAAAAAAATTGAATAATCATCAAGAATGAGCAGATAATATTTATGACATGCATAACTCAAAACTGGTGATGTCCACAAATCACAATCCACAAGATCAAATTGTATAAAAGTATGAGTAGTAGAAGATGCAAAGGGAAGCTTAACATGTTTACCAAACACGTAAGATTGGCAAACAGAAGTCTCCAAACATTTGTTACAAGGAAACAAATCATTCTTCCTAATATTATTAAAAACTTGTGCTCCTGGGTACTGCCCCCACTGATTTTCGCCACTGCCCCACTGGTTACCGACACTGCCAGCCTACCACTGCCCGGGCTGGCCACTGCCGCCGGCAGTTTGTTCACCTCCCCGGCCGCATCCCTTTCCACCATTATTTTTTCCCCTATTGTTACGGTTTGAACCCTGTTTTTTGCCATTATTTTGACGAATATTATTGCCCACGAACCAGAATTTTAGGGCTCAAAATCAGTAGAAAATGAGTTGGTGGATACGAGAGCAGTTCCGGCAGTGGCTGCTCCAGAAGATGTTTGTTTCTCCTTCCTCGTTTCCTCGAGAATTAAGCTCGAACGGGCCTCATAGAAGGGAAGCAATGGATTACTTTGCTGAATGAACGTAGCAACCCCATCATACTGTTCATTCAATCCTGCAATCAACTGAAGGACTAATCGTTGATTTGTCACGGGCGAACCAATGTTTGCTAATTGGTCCGCAAGCATCTTCAATTCCTGACAATAAGAGGAGATATTGGAAAAATCATCCAGTTTAACATTCGTAAACTGGTGTTCAAGATAAACTGGCTCTAGAAATTTTGTTATCCATAAATATATTTTGTAGACGCTCCCACGTCTGTTGAGCCGTAGAATTCGGCTCCAAAATGGTATGTAAGAGGTCATTGGATATGGTGCCATAAATTCATTGAAGGACAATAGCATCCAACCGGGACCATAGCTTTTTGTTCACCAAACCGGCGTCTGAAGATGACTCGGAAGGTATAATATGGTCGACTACCTCATAGGCACGGCAATGAATTTTGAACAATTCTGCCCAAGATGTATATTGCACTTTCTCTATTTCAAGGTTATAGAGATGAAGTTCTTGACGTTATTAACGGCAAGAGCGGGATGAAAAGTTTATTTTTTGGCCATAGGTTCCACAACAAATCAAAAACTAGAGAAGAAAAGAAGTAGAGGTTGATGTTTAGGGAGTGAAAACCCCTTAGGGTTTCGGGTATGTGTTAGCCGAGAGGAGGGGGGTTGTTGTCGGCTAGGGTTTAGGAAGTAGTTTAGGTTTGAGGGATTATTAAGGTTTAGGGTTTATGACTACTAAACCTAGGGGGATGCCGAAAACCAATGGTAAGAAAAGAAAGAAGAAAATCGACTGAGGGAAGAAAAGAAAAGAGTTTAGGGCAAAGGATCTTTGGCTCTTGATATCATGTAAGAATTGAATCCATTAAACGCAGAGAAAAATGACATTGCCAAAAATTGACAAGGTAAAATTTTCATTTATTCATTAAAAGAAACGTTCCTTTTGAAGCCAGAATTGATTTTAATTATATTCCAATAATACAATATATATATATATATATATATATATATATATATATATATATATATATATATATATATAATCATAATATGCTTGTCAAAAGAAAGACTAATCTATATTACCTAAAATATAAGATGATAATTCTAATTATCATAATTACAATATATTATAAGAACTAATTGAAAGTAATTATGGGACATAAGTTTGTACACATCTGTATTGCTGTCTTTATGGAGTTGAAAGGTTATTTCCAGTTGACCCTTACCAATCCGCCTCTTTATTCCAGACAGGCAGTGTAAACGAACTCACATAGCCAGAGTTACAATCTCATAATCTTCAGTTTCATTTAATATGATATGTTTTTAATTCTATAATAAAAGAACTACGTACACTTTTCTAAACAATTGTTTTATTGAATTTACTCTTAATAACATATTCTTTTAGTCATACAAATATCATGACTATTTATGCTTACAAGTTCCCAATGATTCTTTTAGTAAACATTTGATCTTTTTGTTTCTTAAATTTCATGTTTGTCATTTGCAAAATGGAGATATACTGTCAGGTTATCCAAAGAATATTTATATATTAACTTTCTTATACTATGAGATTTACAATATTAAAGATAAGATAAGTTATCTACTATAATAAGTAAAGTAATCTAGTGTATATAATTTAAACTCTAAAATATTGAATAGGAGGAAATTATAAGCTACTGGAAAGATAATTCTAACCAAGCTATTTCTTTTGCCCGATCGAAAACACAATAGCATTGCAAATTATTAGCGAATATTCTCAGAATATTCGTCGTATATTTTGTAATTATAATAAATGTATATTTAAGGTAACTTAGGATTCTAATTATATTAGGAATCAACCTTTGTAAGGTAAGTTAGGATTCGTACCTTATTAGGAATCAACCTTGTACAGCTATATATATTGTGAATAATGAAAGAAATTCCTAAGGGAAATTATTCTATCTTTCATGGTATCAAGAGCCTAAAACCTAAATCCTCATTCCCGGCCGAAATCAGATTTTTTTTCTGCTTTCACAGAAAAAAAAATCTGGTTTCTTCCTCCATATTTCGGCCAAACCAGAAAATTCCCTTCCCTCGACAAAGTGACAACCATGTCTTACCCCACAAATTCTGTTTCATCCACTGGCACACTTGAAAACCCCTCTCAACGTTCAGTAACTTCTTTTCATCCGGCATTCGCCGTTAACAACATCAAGAATTTTATCCCTATAATTCTTGACCAAGAAGACTGTCGATATTCCATGTGGATGGAACTATTCTACATTCATGCATGTGCATACAACGTGCTCGATCACATTGACGAATCTGTTCCTCGTCCCACCGATGTTACAGACTCAATCTGGCGTCGTCTTGACGTCATCGTCAAACAATGGATCTACGGCACCATCTCCAAAGATCTGTTATGCACTATCATGAAAACAGGTGCTACGACACGTGAACTTTGGGTCCGGCTAGAAGAAATCTTTCAGGACAATAAAAATACTCGGGCTGTGTATTTGGAAGAGCAATTCAACAATACCCGCCTCGAGAATTTTAACAACATGTCCGAATATTGTAAGCAACTGAAACTCATAACCGATCAACTATCCAACGTCGGGACTTCTGTTTCAGAAACCAAGATGGTGCTTCAACTTGTTGCGGGTTAACGAAAGATGAATATGACACACTCGCAACAATGATTCAACAAGCCGACCCTCTTCCAAGTTTCAACAAGGCACGTTCACAACTATTGTTGGAAGAAACTAGACGTGCTAAACAAGAGGAACATAATCAAAAGGCATTAGCCGTTGACGGGATGGCAACACCTGCGGCCAGCAATTCCAGCAGCAACAGAGCGGCGGAGATCGTGGTGGCAGGAGTCGCAACAACAAAGGCAAGGGCCGCGGAAAGGGCCAACGCAACCAAAGGATCGACAACAAACACCATCGGACATCGCCAGATGGTCCAACCAAAGAATACCGTGGCTCAACCAATGTAATCGGGCCTCACTCGCATGCTCTGCATTCGATCGCAGGGCCCAGCCCAGCAGCCTTTGGTCGACCGCCTGTTGCGTTCTCGCCTCACCAGGCAGCCCACCAAAGCAGCAGCAGAAGAGCCCACTGACAGCCCAAAGAAGAAGCAGCCCATTGCGCTCTCCAAAGAAGAAGACAGCCGCCCAGACTGATTTGGGCCAGGCATACACCACCGTGAACCTTCAACAGCCCGACGACAATTGATACATGGACACCGGACCCACATCTCACCTCACCCGGTCGTCAGGTAACCGATCTCAACTACGTCGGCTAAAGTGTCCTCAATTTATTACTGTCGGCAATGGTAATCGCATTCCAATTGAAGGTTACGGTAACACACACACCAAACATCCACACCCACCTTTCTCCCTAAACCACGTCCTATACACACCTAACATCATTAAAAACTTAATCTCTGTTAGAAAATTCACTAGCAATAATTACGTATGTCGAATTTGACCCTTTTGGTTTTTCTGTGAAGGAACTCAATACGGGAAAAATTCTTACACGCTGCAATAGTGTGGGAGACCTCTACCCATTCACTCAATTTTCCGCTGTCAGACCGCAAACACCTCTATCCCTTGCAGCGATCTCTCCCTCAACTTGGCACAACCGACTCGGACACCCCGGAGACCCGATTTTTACTTTTCTTAGGACTTCTAAGCGTATTCAATGTAATAATGGGAAAATTGCCCAACACTGTTTTTCTTGTCCACTAGGCAAACATACTCGTCTTCCCTTTATGTCATCAAACAGTATTACTTTTTCTCATTTTGATATTGTTCATGCTGATATGTGGACATCTCCGATTGCTAGCTCTTTGGGTCATAAATTCTATCTAGTATTCTTGGATGATTTTTCACATTTTGTCTGGATTTACCCACTGAAATTCAAATCTGAAGTTTTTGCAAAATTCCTCGAGTTTAAAAAATTCATTAAGACACAATTTGAAAAACCTATTAAATCATTCCAATGTGATAATGGACGTGAATTTAATAACTCGGCATTTCACAATTTCTGTTTTAAACAAGGCATGGTTTTCCATTTTTCTTGTCCCTATACTTCTTCCCAAAACGGAAAGGCTTAAAGAATTATACGTACCATCAATAACATGGTCCGCACACTTCTGTTTCATGCCTGCCTACCACCGCCTTTTTGGGTCTATGTTGTCAAAATGATAGAATCCCTTCTAAATATTTTACCAACTAGCACACTCTAAAACAAAATCCCTACAGAAATCTTATACCGTAGGCAGCCATCATATGATCACCTACGTATTTTTGGATGCTTATGCTACCCCAACATAGCTTTTACTGACTCCCTAAGAAAAATTATTCTATCTTTCACAAATGATCATGGCCCACAGATTCATTTGCCGTACCAAAGTTTTCACGAGGGTGCACAATCATACTCGTTAACTAGCTGGAAGTTATGTGTAGCTAACCTATATGATGTGTACTATGCTCTTATCTTGACAGAATATATATTATCTCTTTGTGTACTTTGTCTAGAAACAACTTTTCAAGTTCCTTAAAGCTTTTCGTCCGTACAATGATGGTGCTATGTTTTATTACTGGAAATGGTAAACACGTGTGACCTACTACTCTGCACAAATGGATTATGGGACCCTATGAATCCTGAATCTATTGTTTTGTAGCTACAACACAGTACAAGAATTCATCATAATTATAAACATGTAAGTAAAAAACAAAAGAAAGTGTTGTGAAGATATTGATTGTTATTGATACCAGACATAATCCTTCTGATCCCATTTGCATTATTTGCACAAAGTTAATTTCTTCTGTCAAGATAAGAGCATAGTACACTTCATATAGGCTAGCTATAGGAATGCATATAAGATTTAATTCCAACTGAAAGATTGATGACACTTGTACCGATTTGGATTCTTTATTAGTTTATCAGACAGCATGAATTAATCTCATTCACAAATATGTGTGGCAGCTTAATTAGCCAATTTGATTCAGGTTATTGTTCGTCATATTACTCTAGCAGTAGCTTAACGACAGACGTCAGTTGATGTTGCGTTAATCATTTCTAGCCGTATGAAAAGAGGGATTGCTATGCTATAATATTATCTGCCATTTTTTTTCCTTCTTGAGTAAATCCCTTACATAATCAGGAGACGTTTGTTTCGCGGACTAAATTATAACTTAGCTGAATAAAATAGCAGTAAGTTTGATAAAATTAGGTGGAATATTGAAATTAAATTTATACTTTGTTTGATTGAAGATAAATTAATCTCTTTAATCAAATAAAATATAATTTTAATTTCAAACTTAATCATAAACAAAATATAATTTTAATCTCAAACTTAATCATAAACAAAATATAATTTTAATCTCAAACCTAATCGTGTGATATTCCACCTTATCCTATGAAACAGACTACCCCTAAGTCTTTGATGAGAGAATGATACTCAACTTCTTAAGCTTCAAAATCAAATATTGTTCATTGTACTAAAAAAGTGCACATAGCGAATTCTGTTGGCTAGATAGAATAATCATTATAAATTATGATATCATGTTGATGACAAAATTAGCTCATAAAATGCATAATCAAAATAAGCTATGCTATATATAGCTAGGATAAAGAAGAAAAAGGTTTTACTGATTTTACTTGTAATTAAACAAACAAAAAAATAAAATTTGGTAAAAGTTGAACGGGTTAGGCTAAGACTTATTGTTTAGCCAACTCGACAAAGTTCATCTCGGTCCAACCAACTTTTTAACGAAGTTGGGCAATGGCCCATTACAAGAAGTTGCATTAATCTAAATAACCACTTAAACTAAAAGAAGCATGTATGATATATGTATAATCATATCAATAATAATGAGTATATAATTTATATATACCAACTAGAAAAAGTAAATGATAAATCCAGACTATATGTGTAAAGATCCCAATCTAATATCCAACCCATTTTATCCCACTTCAATGCAGCCCGAAAATCGCATATTTGACGCCCCTATCTCCATGTTACACCACAAGCACTGTTAAATAATGGAATTACAATGTAACCCGAGCTATAGGTTCTTATTTAGGATTGCTTAAATGCAGTTAAGAATTAGCATTATCAGTTGGTATTCTGTACCTTAACTTTAGGCCAGGGATTAAGAACATTTTCAATGCCCAATTTGTGCTTCGCAATTACAAAGATTTCCTTGGGCATCTTTTTTATTTCTTCCATTATCTTATTGCTAGGTCATATTGATAGTTACTAAAAATTGCCCGAATTACCTCACTATATATGATGCTTGGCATAGACCATATTGATAATGGTCCTTTTTTTTATTCAGTTCCAACTTGTAGCCTGCGAATTCATACCTGATAAGATTGTGATTCAGATTTTTAGAGTAATGTTAGGCATAGATATACATTACAACATTGACCATATTATCTGTAATTTGACCGTCATCATTAACATATAAACAAGAAAGGGCTGTTAGACCATTAAATTAGCAAGGGGATTTTTTGCACATATCTAGGAGGAAAAAAATATCGTTGTGGAATATTGATTTGAAGGGACGGTAGAAACAAAACGTTTGATAGTGCAACACCATACAAATTTAAGTGCAAGTGGATTATATAGTAGCCCATATAGGGTAGCCTATGGTCCTATGTCGGTTAGTGAATCCATCCAATTCCATATATGCAGAATCCATTACAAACAACTTTCATTTCGGGCCGTCTACCTCGCATCTTTTAAGGTGTGACTCTTTCCCGAATTTTACTTAAAGATGCTTTATGCACCGAATATCCTTCAACATATGTGCTAAAGCCTAAAAGAAAGACTTAATTAACTAATAAGTCACTTAAGTGAAATAAGTATCCTGGAAAATAAGACATGTGTTAAATTCCTTATTAAATTATATCAACAATGTAAAAATTCTAAGAACTTATGCTCCTCAAAATTAAGGATGAGTAGCTTCTTATTAAAATCAAACTTTAGGACAATGAAAATGATATGGGGACCCCTTCCATTGACTTAGGTGCCATTTGTATGATTCTAAAGAAGGGCTCTCTCTACTTATGATTAGTTGACAATTAACTTCGACGATTCTAAAGCAAAAGAGAAAGGAAAACCAAAAAGAAAAGGAAGAAATTGGATGGGCGTTTTATGATTCTAATAGACTCTTTATCTCGTACGGACAGCAACATATGTGGAATCCTTGGTCTCGTAGCAAGGGCTCTAGCCCTCTAGGTCCTTTAATTTCTTCAACTTGGAGAAGTATAATGGTCTACTTTTCAAAAACATACATTAATTAATTTTTTCAATTTTTCTTTTTCAGTCAACAACAACATACACAATATAATACAACAAGTAGGATCTGGAGCACTGGCCAAGTCATGAATTTGGTGAAGTGTGAAAATTTTCTTCTCACGTTAAAAGTGTGCAAAATTTAAAATATATTCATGATAGCTAACATTTAACTTATGTACACCACTTAATTTTTCGGCGAATGGTGTACACCTGACCTACCTTCGCCTAAGGTGGCTCCGCCCATCATCGGGAGAGGATATTACTTTTGTGAGTGAAGCCATGCGAAAGATGAGTATGCGCTTAAATAATTATTCATAAAGTGATCCCAGCAAGAATGTCAAAGAATCAGCGTTTAATCCAAAACATGAAAGTTATGGGAGAAGTGGACCATGACATTATAAACTTCTTTCGAAGTCCTTACACAACTGATGAAGGACAAGTATATTCACTACTAAAAAATACAAATTTGTGATGAAACTCCGTCTGTAATCTAAAATCCTTGAGAAATAGTTTCCAATTAACGAACACATTTTCCATGATTTTATCAGAAGTTCTCTTGTTTCTGGAAATAATTTTATAACACCCTCTCAGACGTGTAACTTGGTTCTTAAGTTTACACATGAATTGAATATTTTTTAGTCATTTATTGTCTTTCTTTAGAGGAATAAAGAATAGATCTAATACAGTGAAAGAATGTTAAGCTCAACAAATTGAAGAGTGTCCCTAGAATTGAGAATATAGTGGCTTAACAAGTTAAGGAGTGAACCTGGAACAAAGTTTATGGCTTAGAGGGCTGCATAAAAGAGAAAAGCTCATAATTGCTCCGTAGGTTGAGTGACATGGAGAAACCTAGAGCGATAGAACATGAAGAGAAAATTCGATTTTGTAGTAGATACACAAAAATATCATGTGAAAAAAATTTGAGCATCCAACTTAAAATTTTAAAGCAAAAAGTGGAGCACCTTAAGACATTATAAACTTCTTTAAAAATGTTTATACAACCGATGAGAGACAAGTGCATTCTTTGGTAAAGAAGCGATTGATTCTGAATTTGAACTTTAAGGAATTGAATTAATATTAACATTATTATATATTGGAATTAGTTGTTTTGTAAGGAATATTAGAGAACTAAACTAATCTTTTAATTTTTCATAATTTATGAGCTTCAATTTCAAGCTCCGTGGACCTTTTCACTTTCTTTGAGCTTTTTACTTTTAAAAACGTTGTCCTAGTCGATACACTTGTTGAAATGAGCACCAGAATGATATATGGACTACTAGTGAGAAGGTATCCCAGCAAAAGAGGAAATGTCAACATTGCAAAAGTGAGTAAGATTTGGAAGAAGCATATCAAATTGCACTTTAAGTAGTTGCAGAATATACAGCAAGGAAGAATCAGTATTGGTTACAATAATATTCCTAAAAATCATATAGTAAATGAGTGAACCAATCAAAAGGCTTATATTCTTAATGATGAGAATAAAAAGATGCAAGCCTTAAAGTTTGATTCACAAGTTGCAAAAATTCGAATATTGGACATTTGTTTTCTAGTAGATAATGCATATGTGGCTTCTTTAAGCTAAGATAAGACTTGGTAAATAGAAAGGAATAAAAGTGAATATATGATTTTTGAAGGATAGGTATTGCCTTTTTAGCTTTTGCCAATCATAAGGTTGTCTTACAACTTTTAGTATGTTCCACAATTCTAGTGGAAGTTTCCATGTATTTTAATAGTAATAAATTAAATATCATCATCAAGTTGTTGAAAGATCAATCTTAAGAATTAATTCCCTACGCCTACCTCATAACTTTATGTTATTTATATCGTACAAATACAATACTATGAGAATGACACAACCATGTTCGTTGGGACCTAAATTTTTGGGATCTTGCACTCCCATTCATTTGAAGCAACTTTATGCGCAACTAGTTTTTCAGCTTTTGAAAATTTGAGTCCGAAAATCTTCTGGTAAAAGAAACCGTAGATTTTTTTAGATATAGCTCAAACAAGCACTTTTCTTATTAGTATTATTTTTTGACTAGCTAAGGATTGCAAATTGTTATCTTAATCATCAAAAAATAATTGTGTTATCCGATTTCGAGCCAATTTGTGCACACCTAAAGTACTCATCTAGGAAACTATGAAATTTGTCACTTAAAGAGAAGCTATTGAACTCTTTGCCACTTAATGAAGAGATGTTTTAGCGCCTTTTTCAGCTATAATACAATTATCCATACATATATGTAGAGTGCGAACTTATTTTTAGAGAAAATATCTGACTATGCCTTAATTATTAAGTGGTGGACCGTCTTGATTCGAATTTTAGAAATCATGCTTTAATTTTGGAACTAAGATTGTGAAGTGCAATAGAACTTGTGATAATTTTCATCCAAAGTATGTTGAAACGTCAACTAACTATATATGGCAGAATAGAGTGTAGTCAGATTCCACTATTAATAGAGATAGTAGTCATTGGCCATTTTTCATCTGTCTTTAGAAAATAGCTGATGTTATGAAGTTTACTATGAAATTTTAATGGCAGAATTTTATACTTTTTGAATTACGATAATGGCTATCTTTTAAAGACGAGCTGAAAAATAGCTATTTGTGAATTTACACCTCCCCTCCCCTCCCCCTTTCCCGTCCTAAAATTTCAACTGTAAAATTTAAAAATTCATTATAGCGAGTACGTCCTAAAATTTTAACTATGAACTTCAAAATTTTATGATAACGATTATTTTTCCATGAGGCTGAAAAATAGCATAGCTGTTTGTGAATTTTCTCCCATCAGCGAGAAACACATCGACATGCATTCATGGACTTCAGCTCAATGCTACTGACGTTAAAGCAAAGCCCAATTTGATCATCACTCTTCACCAGCTTAATCGTTGTTTTGAGGTTGATCTGGAAAGATGTGACATATTATTTACACTAATTTGTTGTCGTGCGACCAAGTTCCCTCATTTTAATGGATGATACTACATAGATTTGGATGTGCCTAGATACTCTTGAAGACACTTGAAGATTAAAATAATATACAAATAAAGATACTCTTGTTACACTAGTTTATAAGCCACTTACAAATTCACTTCTACTTTTATATTTTTTTATGATAATATATTTTATATTAGAAATCTGAAAATAATACACAAAAATATCTTTGCAAAATCATTTCTCTACTAAATTAAGTAATAAATATGTTACATTCCTATATTCAAATGGAGTCTATACTTGCGAACCTGATTTTTTTGAAACAGCGTGAACTCTTTAGTTCCTGGCAATATTTTCTGTGGGTAACCAATGTCTTGTTATTTTAATTAATTTAATTAATATGTTATTGATACCATCTCGATTTGGGAAAAAACTACGTGTGTCCTCCTACCAAAGATCATTTCAGATTTTGGGATAAGAGGCATTCTCCTTTTTCGGACAGATATGTAATTATTTTTTGTCTCCTCAGAGCCATCATAGCGTGATATATGTTTTTGCTAGTGTTCTCCAAGTCTTAAACAGGAAGCCACATAATTAGTGCTGAATTGCACATATGATCAACAATCTTAATTCTAAATAAACATGATCCCATGTCTTCTATTTTAATTTCTTCCTGAATTAATTTGTTCATCTCAAAACACGCTAAAATGCGGTAGATAAATCAGTGATAGATCAGATTCAACTTAGATATTTTTCAGAGGCGTATGCTTACCAAAACAGGAGGAGCGTAGCACATAGGAAAATATCTCTTTAGGTGTACAAACTCGATGTAGTCAATTTCGTGTGTTACCAATAAACACATCTTCAATAGACGTAGTTAAATGATTTAAATATGCTTGCAATAAATAAGTTCAAAGAAAAGTTAATCAGGTGCAATAAAGGAATTAAATTGAAGAGATCGAGGTAATCTGATACGAAATTGCAAATTGTAAATACTAAATCTTCAATCACTTCATTCCAGCGAACTTTGTAAATATAGATGGTAACATCACGGTAACAATCCCGGTAAAAAACGAGAACAGTAACAAGAACCACAGTAAACCATAAACGGAACTTCAACCAAACTTCGAACCATAAATAATTTCAAACAAAAAACAATCTAAAAGGCAACGGCAAATCTAACCCCTCCAGTTTCCATCGGAAGAACCACCACCACTACCTCTAGAGTAACGGTCACCTCCACCACCATTGTAACGGTCACCTCCACCATAACCGCCGCCGCCGCCGCCGTATCCACCTTCACGACGACCACCTCCGTAACCGCCACCACCACCGTATCCACCTTCACGTCGGCCACCTCCGTAGCCACCGCCGCCATCACGTCGTCCACCACCTCCGTAGCCGCCGCCGCCGCCTCTTCCTCCACCTCCACCTCCACCGCCTCCGCGGGACTGAGCTTCGTTCACGGTGATGTTACGACCGTCGAGATCCTGGCCGTTCATCCCTTCAATAGCATCCCTCATGGCTTGCTCATCCTTGAAGGTAACAAATCCAAATCCTCTAGATCTGCCAGTTTCCCGGTCATTGATGATCTGAAAATTTAAAGAACCACAACAGTCACATCAGATCCAGACAGATCTACAACATAAAACCTAAACAAACTAGATCTGGACAGGGGAGAAACATTAAAACCGACCTATCTTCATCTCTTGTATAAAGAGAGTTAGACGGAACGTACCGTTTCGGGGAATTGGAATAACAGTAACAAATAGTAACAGTAACAGAGAGTAACAGTAACATAGAGTAACAGTAACAGATCAATTCAGTAACAGAGGGTCAACGAAGCCAAAGGCTCGGATCCGAACTCTGCTCTGCTGCAACAGACCTTCGATTCGACAACTTCGCCGAACTGAGAAAAAGCCTCCCCAAGTGTTTGGTCGGTGGTGGCCCATGCGAGACCACCGACGAAGCACCTGTATTCAGCATCTGCTGCCATTTTTATAATATAAGATTGATGAAACCCTAGAAACAAAGTGAAGGGAGAGCTGTGAAGAAGAAAGTAGAAAACGCTGGTATTTATAGGCTGGGTGAGGAGCCTAGGTTTTGATCTAGGGCCGGTTAAATTAATCCTGCACGGCGCCCCTCTCCTAACTCCTATGCAACTCGGGTTGGTGGGTCTAGTTAAACTTATGTCCGTTTGGTTATTGTCACTTTCCTCAACTTGTTCCATATACATAATTATTAATTACTCCATTTTAATGAAAAAATCAAATAGCCCCCGGAAGTATTTGAAATTAAGCTATATGCCTTTTGTGAAGGGCCTATTTTCCTAATTTCGAATACTTTAACGCTATATATGAACATCTTCCGCTAATTAAAGGAGGAGACATATAACATATAAAAAATTTATTTTGTAAATATGTGCATATATATTATCAAAATATTAGTCAAAAAAAGTATGTAATTATAATATTGTATTATGTGTTTATGTGCTCAATTAAAATATATTATAATTTAAGTATCTAAATAAAATTTACTGATAAATTTAAGGGATTGTCGATACATTCATCTTTCACTTTTAATATTATATTTTATTTTATTGCGATTTCCAAACTCAATATGAATAATTTCTAAATTTATATAGTTCTAATTCCAGATAGTAATGCATATAAAATATTCACTTACATTCGGTGCATGTATTAAATCAATAACTATGTGTCAAATGTCTTCTACATAAAAAATAATTAATCATGATTATATCAGTATATTCTTAATTTAAAATTTAACTTAAATTAGAGGCAGATCTGAAATTTTAAAATTTCGGGTGCCACAACATTGAATAGTAATGTATGCAATATTTTACGTAACAGTGCCAATATTCACATAGAAAAAAAAACAATAAATAACATTTATCAACAACTTTGTAAACAACAGTCTTGGCTTGCTAGTCAATTTGAGTCCCAAGTTAAAAGAGGTCGAGGATTTTATTATACTCAACCACAGTATGTTAGACAATAAAGACTCACTTAAATATATTTTAAAGATATTATTCAAGTTGTTGTTCGAATCTTCGACCACTAAATGTAAAAATAAGCTTCAAAACAACACATCAAGAAGCATTATATATCTACAACCAAGACGTCGGAAAGCAATATTTTAATGTGAGTGTTAACTAGAAATCTAAATAGTACCTAAATGCAGCATACTAAAATAGTATTGGATATGTAAAAAATACAGAAAGTAAATAAATATTATAAGTGTTCGAAAGGATAAATAACTAGTCAATATTCAGAACTGTCGCAAGCTTGTTGAATGTTGAATCTTGATAACCTGAAATCAAGAAACACTAAATCTGGATTGTTACAATTGTGGTTGAGTTGAGAGATGACTCTCTGTCTTTAAGACAAGATTGCTACAATTGTGGTTGAGTTGAGAGATGACTCTCTGTCTTTAAGACAAGATTGCCTCGTATATATGATTGTATGTTAATGGTCAATATTCTCCCAAGATAAAACAGCAACTAATCAACACTACAAAGCAAATAGGTTGATTCTGACGAAGAAAACAAACACGAAATGACTTGCTGAATAATGGAAAAGGAAGGAAGAGTTTTCTGTTTTTGTGCACTGTTTCTGCTCACGTTTTGGATAGAATTTGTGTTGTTCTCTCTTCTGTTTGTCTCTATGTAGTATATAGTAGTCTCAACAATTGAGCCAAAAGGCTTCAATATATAGCATAAGGGGAGGGACTTCTCAACTGCCAAGTAATGGCCATTAGTGAGGAAGTTAATCAGACAAGTAATAGCTGATTTAATGTGCAACATAAAAGAGCTTTTAGGGAGGAGATTAAGTGCAGATTAATAGAGTTTTAACGCTTCAAAAATCAACTCAAACGGTAGGCAGAAACTTTTTGTCTTCCGTCGTTCCCAATTTCATTTTTTCAGAAACTCCAGGGACCAAACTATAAATATTAAGCAATTTGGGAGTCCAAAGAGATAATATCATAAGAAGCCCACGGCCCGACCAAACGGGCGCGCGGCGCGCATGTGGACTTAGCCTTGAACTCAAGCACATCTAGGTAAGTGAATATTTTATATTTTGAGACTTATAAAGAGAACAATTCTTCATTTTCCCACTGATGTGGTAGATTTCTCCCACACCATATTTTCATGCCTCAAACACCTTACTTCGTGGACCAATATCTCTTTCATTTCTCAACGAAATTTGACGATCTTTGGCCCTACGGTCATCTACTCACTTAGTAGATGTTGGTTGTTGGCTATATACTATTGTATAAAGCAGCATGGGAAGTAAATAACTATTACAAGTGTTCGAAATGATAAACTAATAGGCCAATGTTGATAACTGCCGCAAGCTTGTTGTGTCTTGAATCTTGATAACTTGAAATCAAGAAATAACTAAATCTGGATGGTTACAACGTTGTGTGTGGAGTCGAGTGATTGCACTATGTCCTTAAGACAAGATTGCCCCGTATATATGCTTTTACGTTAGCGGTCAATAGTCTCCCAAGATAAAACAACACTTTAATCTCAACGCTACAAAGCAAATAGGTTGAGTCTGACGAAGAAAACAAATACGAATCGACTTGCTGAAGCAATGGAAAAGGAAGGAAGAGTTTATGTTTTCTCTTTTGTTTTGTCTCTGCGTATATAGTGTGTCTCTGTTGTGTATATCTTGTGTATATGTGAGTATGTTCGTCACTGTATGAGTACTGATTTTCGTCACTGTTTTGTGTAGTGTTTTTTGTGTCTGTTTGTGCTAACTTTCAGTCACGTTATTGAGCCAAAGAGGCATCAATATATAGCATACAGGAAGGACTCCTCAACTGCCACAAACAAGGTTGTTAATAGCCATTAGTGAGGAATGTTAATGGCAGGTTTAAGGTCATTAGTGTGGCAGGTTTAAGGCTATTAGTGAGGTTGTTCATGGCCATTGAAGGAGGGTGATTATGGAGGAGTTAATCGGCCAAGTAATGACTGGTTAATGCTCCAAAAAATAGTCCAACGGTAGGCAGAAAGTTTCTGCCTTCCGTCATTCCCAAAATCAACTTTCCAGAAACTCTAGGGACCAAACTGTAAATACTAAGCAATTTGGGGTCTAAAAAATAATATCAGAAAGTCCCCACAGCCCACCCGCGACCGGACGGGCGGGCGGCGGCGGCGCGCGTGTGGGCTTAGCCTTGAACCCAATCACATCTAGGTCCTTCCTCCTTTAAACACATGGGATACCCCTTGGGGTCTCAAACCCTTAAACACTTTAGAGACTTATAAAGAGAGCAATTCTTCCTTTTCCCACCGATGTGGCAGATTTGTCCCACACCATATTTCTATGCCTCAAACGCCTTTCTTTGTGGACTAATATATCTTTCATTTCTTAACGAAATTTGACGATTCTTGGCCCTACGGTCATCTACTCACTTAGTAGATTATGCATGTGAGAAGAGACAAAGCCTCTAACATGCGGAACACTAGTGTTTAATTCATTAAATATGGGTGGACGCACCTCCCCGCCAAAGGCAAATTTCCAACAGTAGATTATGCACGTGTGAAGAGATAAAGCCTCCAATATGCAGAACCCTAATGTTTAAGTCATTAAATACGGGTGGATACACCTCCCACCAAAGACAATTTTTCAACAAATAGTACCCGTAAAAAGTGTTCTAGTATGGCTCCGATCTCGCATGCTAAGGAAGTAAAAGCTAAACTGCTCATCACCGTCTCTCTGGGTGACACGACATATATATACAATTTCTCATAAAAGTTTCAATCCAGACGTCCGGGTGTTGTGGCTAGGGATGGCAATTGGGCGGGGCGGGTGCGGGTACCCCCTCCCCCGCACCCGTACCCGCCAGAAAATTTTATACCCGCCACCTACCCGCCACCCGTGGCGGGTACAATTTCAACATCCATACCCGCCTAGGCGGGTATATTCTTAAATCCACACCCGCTCCACCACCCAAGTGGATATCCGTCACCCGTCAATACCCGCCTGTACCCGCCTCCACAAACATTTCTCTATTATCTTCTTCTACTCTTTTAGCATAGCAGTATTATCTAATAAATTCAAACCAGTAATATTAGAAATAAAAGAAATGACAAATAAATACAACCAACAATAGTCAAATTCAAACAAGTAATATTTTCAGTGCACACCCAAATAGTTAACAAATGACAAAAACAAAGTTGATCCAAGTTAGCAGAAGAACATCGCTTAGCAAAGAAGAACATAAGTAAGCCAAAGAAATTTCAAAGAACAACAACATCGAAGCCAAAGAAGAACAACAACATCAAGAAGCCACAACAACATCAAGAAGTTAAGAAGAATAAAGAAAGCCAAGAAGAATTAGCGAAAGTCAAAGAAGAATTAGCAAGAAAGCCAAAGAACAATTAGTAGCAAGCCAAAGAACAAGATAGCGGAAGACAAAGAAGAAGACATCAACATCGCTTAGCAGAGCAACATCAAGAAGCTAAGAAGAATAAAGAAAGTTGAAGAAGAATTAGCAAAGAAAGCCAAAGAACAATTAGTAGCAAGACAAAGAAGAAGACAAAGAACATCGCTAGCAAGAGTAACATCAAGAAGCTAAGAAGAATAAAGAAAGCCAGAAGAATTAGCAAGAAAGCCAAAGAACAATTAGTAGCAAGCCGCAGAAGATAGCAAAGAAGACAACAAGAAGACAAAGAACATCGCTAGCGTAGCAACATCAAGAAGCCGCTTTGATCACATCGATTAGCGGCAAGCCAACAACATCGATCGACTTATTCCTCAAGATCACATATTTCCATCTCCTTGACATCACCACCTGCATAATGTGTAAAGTATAAACAAAGTAATTAGAGTCTAACTTCAATTTAATACAACATAAATAATTTAATCAAATTAATGTTACCTTTAAGATCCGCCAAATCCAGCTGAGCACACATTAATGCCTCCACCATTTTAGGAAGAAGTCGACTACGATAAGGATCAAGTACACGCCCACTAATGCTAAATGCGATTAGATGGGACAGTAGAACCTGGAATGCTCAATATATCCCTTGCTATTTGTTGGAGAATGGGATAATTATTTCCATTTGTTTTCCACCAATTAAGAATATCAAAATCATCCACAAGTGGTACAGTTTCAGCTTCCAAGTACTTCTCTAAATCAGATTTTAGTCCAACTTTACTATTGTCTTGTGACACAAATTGTGCAAACTCTTGCATGTACCCCATTCCCATACTACTAATAACATCAATTGAAGACACGTGATTACTATTAGCTGGATTATTACCATTTTTGTGCCCATACTCATCCACCAATTCCTTTAGAAAATCATAAATCCTTTTTACCTCGACATCAACAACAAGCGTATCATAAATTTTAGCAAAGTAAAACCGAATGAGAGCCATCTTGAACCTAGGATCAAGTATAGTTGCCACGCCCATAAGACCGTTAACATCTAACCAATACTTATTGTATTTATCTAGCATTATCTCAACCATTTTTCCTATATAAATGGTAGGTGAGGACAACAAGTTGGTTAATAAGATTCTAATCTCACAAATTCTAGGGAAATAAATATTGGCAGTCGGATGCGTCGAGGCAGAAAATTGATGTGTAATATCATTAAACACTTTCAATAGTTCACATATTTTCACAACCTTATCCCAATCTTCACTAAGTGGTGGATTTTTGTACAAATTATCTCGCGCACTTAAAACAACAAACACTTCCTTAAACTTCATAGCAACTAGAAGCATGTCATACGTCGAATTCCATCGAGTTTTACAATCAAGTATAAGTGATTTTGAACAATCAGGAACAACTTGCTTAGCTACTTGTTCAAATTTTTGAGCTCTCTTATGTGATGAAGTCCAAAAGACAACACTTTCCCTAATTCTTTCAATACCCTCTTTGAAAACGGCACATAAGCCATCTTGAACAATCAAATTAAGTATGTGTGCACAACAACGCATATGGAGAAAACGCCCATGCAACATCAATGAACCATAAGGAAACTCCAAACGCAATAAATTCATCATTGCATAATTTGTAGTGCAGTTATCAACCGTTATAGAAGACAATCTAAGATCAAGATTCCAAGATTGAATGCATTCTTTTAAAGACTCGACAAGCACCTCAGCTGTATGCGGTGCCGGGACATACAAGAACCTATAAGATTGATATGAACATAATACTACTATTAAGAATTTTGAAATAAAAACTTGCATAATCACATAATCATAGAAGACCACAGCTATCAAATAATCACAACCAGTTACCACATTACAACTTGCATTACAACTTACCTATGCAATTACATATATATAGATTAGGAGATGGAATACATTACAACTTACCTGATGATTCGACTTTGGAGTTTCCATGAATTATCAATGAAGTGTGCGGTGACAGCCATGTATCTTTTTTTTTGATAGTTTGCAGTCCACATGTCGGTAGTCAAAGAAAACCTTCATTTAACTTTCCTTAACAAAGCACTTATACTCTCTTTTTCGACATTGTGTCGTTGGAGAATGTCTTTTTTTGTTGTGTTGCGGCAGGGAACCTTGAAACCTGGTTGAAGAGTATTAGAATACTTTCTAAAGCCATAATGCTCAACCATGCTTAGTGGGTATTCATGGAGAATAATCATTTCTGCTAAGTCTTGTCTCGCATTATCTTGGCGGAACTCATACGGGGACAATGTCAGCGTCTCATTCGTATCACAAGGGCTAGCAAGTGTACCAAACATCCTTGTTTGTCGGAGATCCATGTATTTCTTTTTTGAACATTTACTTGCATGCTCTTTCAAGTGACTTGTTCCAGCTCTTGGTCCTCCCGCAAGTTGCTTCAAACAATGGTTGCACTCCGCTTTTGTTTCTTCCCCTACTCGTTTTCTTGTAAAATTATCCCAAACTTTTGATGTATGTCTACCGATTCGAGTAAAATGTAAGTATCTGCGAATTAGTTTGCTCTTAGCTCTCTACAATTTCTTTACATGTTTCCACTCAGATTCTGGTACAACTTGCCGTAGTAGAAGGATCGATGGGAAGACCTAGTAGTGGCATTACCCTTGCTCGCCATTCTTACCTATGCAATTACATATATATAGATTAGGAGATGGAATACAAACAACAACAATAATCACAGTAATCAGAACAATAATCAGAAGATGGAACACAAACAACAACAATCATCCTACTAAAAACAAGAGTAACTCCTTAAGGCATAACTAAACAAATTTTAACAACAACCATAAATGAGCCGTAAATACAACAATTATTTATACTAAAGCACAGAGATCAATGACCCATTTAACACAACATGGCAACTCAACAAATGCAATATGTGCAAAGAAACAACAAAGAGTAAATAACAACAATTTATCTCAAGTTACAAAGAACTCAGAAAACATAACAAGTATGACCAAAATCAAGTATGACCAAAATGTTAATGCATTTTTACCAACAATAAATAGGAAAATATTATTAGTTTATCAAATGAGACACAACACATATTTCTTGTTAATGGTCCGACTAGTTTATTATGCTTCGACACTTGACAAATGAACAAAATATATGCTTCGACACTCGATAGATCGACCTTTTTTAGTGTAGCAAATCGAAGTGAGCGCACTAATAACCGATGGGTTTGGGTGCAGTGAACTAATGGCCGACGGGTTTGGGGAAATAAGCGTCGATCGGCCGTCGACGGTCGATTTCGGCCGACGATCGATGGCCGATGGATTTGGGGGAAAATAGGTCGATGGTGATGGAGATGGACTGATGGTCGACGACCGATGTGTTTGGGGGAAATAAGGTCGATGTTCGTGGTCGATGGTGATGGACTGTTGGTCGATGGCCGTCGGCAGGTGATGGGTTAAGAGTTAAGGGTATCGATCGTCGGTCGTCGGTCGATGGTAGATGGCTGCTGAAGATGAGAATATCGGTGTTGACTGTTGATGAAGAGAATAACCAATTCGAATGGATGTGTTGGACTGTTGGGAGTATGGGTGCTGAACCCTAGTAATCTAATTAAGAGTATTGGGTTTATGGATGGGCTTATGGAATACAGACTACTATTCTAATATTATTGGGCTTATGGGGCGGGTAGGCGGGTATGACTGCAAATCCACCACCTACCCGCATACCCGTGGCGGATATATTTTCAATACCCATATCCGCCTACTACCCGCCAAAGTTATACCCATACCCGCCCCAACTGGGGCGGATGCGGTGCGGAATCCGCAAAATTATACCCACCTGCCATCCCTAGTTGTGGCACCCCTATCCCACTACATAAATATGTCTCTGTCTTTTATTATTATAAACTAACATAAGGCATAAATAAATTTCAGAAAATGTTTTTTGTAGATGCACTTACAACTCTATAAACAATGTACGAATTCCTAAATTATATGTAAAACATGTATATTGAATTTACGATTATTAGAAGATTTCTGGACAAATCGACATTGTAGACGCTAATTGATTTCATAAGCGCAGGGAGTTTATTAATAATTTTTTTCTATTTTGTTTTGTATATGCTTTAGACATACTATGAATCATGTAAAATATCTTTTATTTGGTTTCAGTGTACTCGTGTTACTTCTGTCTCATTATTTTTAATGTTTGTATAAAATGGGCGTGATAGATCTTAATTTTCATATTTATTTCTTGAGACTTTCGATACAAACTAATGTCTATTTTCACTACTATTTTGCTCCGGGTTGAATTTTACATGCTTCGTATCATGTAAATAAATTACAAGATTTCCATCAATATTATTAGACCATAAGCTTTTAGGATAAGTTATCAGAAAGTGAAGGGACCAAAAAAGAAAAAAGAAAAGAGAAATGGAGTACTTGACAAATCACAATCCAGGCATAGGAATATTATAAGGGGATATACTAGTGCCGTTTGCGCCGTTAATAGATAAACCTTTGGTGGCTAACTATGGTTAAATGTGAGTTGAACGTCCGAGATATTTTGGCAAACCCCGTCTGGCACGGCATTTCCCATAAAATATCAGAATCCAAATCTGAAGATATTTATGATGTATAGCTGGGTCCACCAAGGTCCCAATTTGTTGACTTGTCAAATACCTACTCCAATCTACTACGTAGTACCTATTCTGTACATTAATAATAGTAATCCTTTTCTAAGGGGTTAATGACTCTCTCTACACTCAGTAATCTAAATGGGCTTAAACTTATTAGTAAAATTTTATATAGACATTCGAATTATAATTTATTTTATTTAAATATATAAATACTCAATAAAATATTTTTATTACATACTTTTAATTCAAATTTAAGAAGAAAAAGAATTGGTGCATGTTTCAAAGATTTATTAGCTAATGCATCACACCCAATTGTATTTGTGCGGGTCTGATCGTTTCTCTTGATTTGCTTGTGCTTTGTCTTGAGACGAGTGTCTCTCGGAAATAACCGTTCTACCTACCAAAGTAGAGGTAAGGACTACGTACACTCTACTCTCCTCAGACCCCACGTTTGTGGATTTCACTGGGTATGTTGTTGTTGTTGTTGCATCAGGCCGAATAGAGGCTAATGCATATAATTAAAAGAGGTAAAATATTAAATAGTTAACTTATCTATATAATGAGTACTTGAGAACACGTGCAACAGAGTTTTTAAAATTTTAAACAAAATTTGTTAGAATAATTATGGGGCAATCACATAATTATCTTTACTCTCCATTAAATCATGATATGATTGATATTGTAATTAGGATTGTAATCAATTAGTTAGGATGATTGTAAATAATTATCATCTTATATTTTAGGTAACTTATATTAGTACTACATCTTATGATTGTATATATCTTATATAATTGGAATGAAATACTCAATTAATCAATTTCCATTATGATATCAAGAGCCTAAAATCCCTTGCCCTAAAAAAAATTCTCCTTCTCTCGGTTGTTTTCTCCAAGCCGACATCAACTTTTTTCTCTCTCCATTTCGTTTGTTTCTCGACCAAACTCTACCAAACCCTAATCATAAAACCACTTCATAAATCTTAATCTCCTCTAATACAACCCTAGCCGATAAATATACCCCCCAACCTCGGCAACAACATTCCTCTCTAAAAAATTAGGGTTATTTAACTCTACTTTCATCAAACACAAAATATTTTTCTCCGTCTTGTTTGATTCTAGTAGAAATGGCCGGAAAACAAAATTTTCATCATGCTATTGCCGTAAATAACGTCAAAAACTTTATCTTTATCACACTAGAAGTGGAAAAAGGGCACTACACCTCTTGGGATGAATTGTTCAAAATTCATTGATGTGCTTATGAGGTAATAGACCATATCATCCCGTCCGAGTCATCGTCGGATACCACTATGGTGGATAAAAAGCTATGGTCCCGGTTAGATGCTATAGTCCTTCAATAGATTTATGGCACAATATCGAATGATCTTCTACATACCATATTAGAGCTGAATTTTACGGCTCAACAAGCATGAGAACGTTTACAAAACATATTTCAAGATAACAAATTTTATAGGGTTGTATATCTTGGACACCAATTTACTAATGTTAAATTGGATGACTTCTCCAACGACGTTTCCACCTATTGTCAGCAATTGAAGGTGCTTAAAGATCAACTATCCAACGTTGGTTCACCGGTCACAAATCAAAGGTTGGTCCTTCAATTAATTGCCGGATTGAATGAACAATATGATGAAGTCACTACATTTATTCAACAGAGCAATACATTGCCTCCATTCTAAGAGGCTCTGTCAAGGTTGATTCTTGAAGAAACACGGAAATAAAAACAGGCATCCGCCAAAGCAATCAACGTCAGAACCGCCCTCGTTTACACAAATTCCTTTTCCACCGATTTTCAACAACAAAATTCTGGTTCGGATAGCGACGGAAACCAAAACAATAATGGTAAAAAAACGTGGCTCAACCCGTAATAATAACAAAGGAAAAAATAATGGTGGGAAGGAACGGGGTTGGGGTGGTCCAACTAGTGGCAGCACACTGCCCAGTCCATCGGAAATTAGTGGGGGCAGTACCCACCGTGGGCCTAGGCCCCACAATGGGTTGTCCCGCAATTCCCGAACCCAATCTCAAATTGGGCAAGGCCCTCTTTTTCAAACCGTCAGTTTGGAGTTCTCGGGCCTCATCCACAACATGATTTTGTAGCCCAAGCACCATCCTCTATTGGCTATGCTCCCACGGATATCGAACATGCCAAGAATAATATGAATTTGAATGTTCTAAACGAGTCGTGGTATATAGACACAGGAGCTACGTCTCATATGACGTCATTTCAAGGTAATCTCTCATCTTACTTTAATATGAGCATTAATAAAAATATTGTTGTCGGCAGTGGGCAGAAAATTTCAATTTGTGGTATTTGTCATGTAAACCTACCTACTCAATACCCTCCATTAAAATTGAGAAACGTCTTACACGCACCAAAACTAATTAAAATTTTGATATTTGTGCGACGTTTTACAAATGACAACAATATTTCTGTGAATTTTGATCAGTTTAGTTTTTCTGCGAAGGGTTTTCATATGGGGATGCCACTAATAAAATGCAATAGCATGGGGGAGTGGTATCCCCTCACGATTATTTCCAATAATTGCATGACCAATCCATCTACTTTTATAGTCATTATCCTACTTTGTGGCACAACTGGTTGGGACATTCGGAGCACCAGTTTTTGATAATCTTGAGAAGAATAAATTTATTTCTTGTAACAAATTTTTGGACTCTTCTGTTTGCCAAACGTGCACGTTTGGTAAACATGTTAAATTTCCTTTTGCATCTTCTACTTCGAGTACTCTTATGCCATTTGATTAGTTGCATTGTGATTTGTGAACATCATCGATTTTGAGTTCTGCACGTCATAAATATTACCTACTTATTTTAGATGATTATTCGAATTTTCTGTGGACATTTCCATTGGGGAATAAATCGCAAACCTATACCATTTTAAGACAATTTAGTGTTTTTATCAAAACTCATTTTGAAAAATCCATTAAATATTTTCAATGTGACAATGGAGGGAATTGATAAATGCCTAATTTAATGATTTTTGTCATCAAAATGGGATGTCTTTGCGTGTTTCATGTCCACATACATATCCACAAAATGGAAAAGCCGAAAAAAAGATTCGAACAATTAACAACATGATTCGCACTCTCCTTGTGCATTCGTCCACACCACCAAATTTTTGGCTCTCTTCAAATGGCCACATATCTTTTAAATATTCTTCCTAGTAAACTACTTTTCAATGTGTCACCCACACAAATGTTGTACCACCGTCTCCCATCATTTACACATTTACTTGTTTTTGGGTGTTTGTGTTATCATTTGTTTCCATCCACCACAATTAACAAACTTCAAGCCCGTTCCACTCCTTCTGTATTTTTTGGAAATGACAAATTGAAAAATCATAATTTCTCGTCACGTCATTTTTTATTAATCTTAATTCCCGTTTGCGAAATCTCAAGTGGCATCCTCACCTTCATATGATTTTATGGACGACGGACTACATCCAATTTTGAGGTATCATCTAAACACTCAAAAGAATGTTGGGCTTTCCCAAAACCCCATGACCCAAATCTAAAATGAGAATGGGTCGGTCCGAGGAGAAGAAGTCAATCTTCCTTCGGCCTCAGCCCAATCCGTCGTTGGAATCATGCAGGCTCAACAAAGGGAAAACTCTACAGCCCTACCCTGACACAACCCGATACACAGGCCCAATCCCGCTGCCAAACCGAGCCCACCATTTTGGCCCGAAATCAGTCAATCACCCAGCAACCTCACATACCCGACAACCCAATTGTCCAACCTCAGACCATTGAAACATGTGCAATGTACAGAAGTTTTTTACCTAAGCACCATTTTAACCTAACCACCTCCGTCCAACTGTCACCAATTCCCAAAAATTCCAAAGCCGTCTTATCCGTCCCGAATTGGAAAGCTATCATGTTAGACGAATTTAATGCTCTTATTACAAATAAGACGTGGCAATTAGTACCACGTTCTTCTAATGTGAACATCATTCGGTCTATGTGGATTTTTTATCATAAAAATTCTGATGGTTCTTTTGCCAAATACAAAGCTTGTTTTGTTGGTGATGGCAGGTCTCATCAGGTTAGAGTGGACTGTGGTGAAACATTCAGTCTGATAGTTAAGCCAGCAACTATCAGGACTGTTCTCAGACTGGCACTTTCCAAATATTGGTCCATTCATCAGTTGGATATCAAAAATGCATTATTACATGGCCACTTACAGGAAATAATGTACATGCATCAACCGTTGGGTTTTCGAGATTATACCCGTCCAAATCATGTTTGCCTGTTGAAGAAATTCTTATATGGTTTGAAACAAGCTCATCGGGCATGGTATAACAGGTTTGCAGGATTCGTTTCCAAGTTGGGTTTCTCACACAACAAGTCCGATCATTCGTTGTTCATTTATCGGAAGGGCGCTGCCATGACATATATACTTTTGTATGTCGATGACAATATTCTCACGGCATCATCGACTTCACTTTGCCAGCCTATTATATTACTTTTTGCAGCTGAATTTACAATGAAGGATTTGGGTCCGTTAAATTATTTTCTTGACATTGTTGTAACTCAATATGCAGGTGGTCTGTTTCTCAATCAAAAGAAATATGACAAAGAAATAATTGACAAAACAGGGATGTCTTCCTGCAAACCATCACATAATCGGTTGACACAAAAGTAAAATTGAGTAACACTGTCGGTACTCCATACAACGATCCTACACATTACCGTAGCCTAGCAGGGGCTTTGCTGTATCTGACTTTTATGAAATCTGAAATTTCCTATGTGGTTCAGCAAGTTTGTTTACACATGCATGATCCGAAGGAAGAACATATGGGGGCTCTCAAAAAAAATTTGCGGTATGTTAAGGGTACTCTTCATTTCGGTTTCATCTATATAAGTCCTCCATCTCGAGCCTCTCATCTTACACATCTGCGGATTGGGGTGGCTGCCCGGACACACATCGTTTCACTTTCGGTTATTGTGTATTCTTGGGGAATAATCTCATTTCATGGTCGTCAAAACGACAATCCACATTGTCTCAGTCAAGTGCTGAGGCAGAATACCGAGGGGTAGCTAATGTGGTTGTTGATTCATGTTGACTTTGTAATTAGGGATGACAACGAATAGGATCTGGACCGGATCCTACTAGATCCATATCCATATCCGTTTTTCATACCTGAATCTAGATCCATTGAGTTCATAAAAATCAGATCCAAATCCGGATCCACGGATCGAATCTGGATCCAAATGTAAAAAGTTTTGCCTTGCTAAGAATGTAAACTTGCTAAGAATTTTTTTTTGAACTGACAAACAATTTTTGCCTTACTGTGTTTCAATTTTGAAATGTTCATATGAGATATTTTGTTCGTTGTCTCGTTTTGATTGTGAGCTATTAATTGAAAATGTTGGACAATGACAATAGTTGTGGAAAATGCTGACTAGTATTTCCACAATGCAGAACTTCCATGTGCTTGGAATCTTCACAAATGAAGTGAATATAATTTTAACTACTTGTCTATGGAGATGTTAGTCATTCACTAATATAACATTGGTTTTATTATCGAAGTTACCTCTTTATTTTTTGGTTTTTGAGTTAACGCGGGGATAAATTAAATTTGTTTTGAGAATTAAACGTGCAACGAAGTGCTTAGCAATTTTAAGAAAATACTTATAAATTACATTCTAGGTTATGAATATATTTAATAAAAATGGATCCACGGATCGGATCTGGACCGGATACGGATATCAAATACAAGATCCAGATCCAGATCCGATCCGTCATAAATGGAACCGGGTCCGATCCGTCATAAACGGATCCGGATCCGTCGGGTCCAAATTTTGAAGATCCATATCCTATAAAACGGACCTGGATCCACCGGATCCGGACCGAATTCAGGATCCATTGCTATCTCTATTTGTAATCTACTGTCAGAGTTACATTATCTGATTGAAAAAGGCAACAGTGGTTTATTGCGACAATATGAGTGCGATATACTTATCCGAAAATCATGTTCAGCATCAGCGCACAAAACACATTGAAATAGATATCTTATTTGTCAGAGGAAAGGTTTCCTGTGGACAAGTCTGTGTTCTTCATGTACCGTTCCGCTATCAAATTGCAGCTATATTCACAAAATGTCTTTCGCGCGTACTTTTTGATGATTTCGGGGACAATCTCAGCATACGTGAACCTCCCACTAAAACTACGAGGGACTGTTAGAATAATTATGTGGCAATCCCATAATTATCTCTACTCTCCATTTAATTATGATATGATTGATATTGTAATTAGGATTGTAGTCAATTAGTAATCAATTAGTTAGGATGATTGTAAGTAATTACCATCTTATATTTTAGGTAACTTATATTAGTACTACATCTTATGATTGTATATATCTTGTATGATTGAAATGAAAAAATACTCAAGAAATCAATTTCCATTAAAATTATCTACTAAAAATACAATATTGTGTGTTCATGCGGTCAATTAAAACAAGTTAAGTTTAGTGCAAGTTTAAGAGGTTGATGATGCATCAAGGCCTATCTTTTTGAACCATGTGAATAACGTAATAAAATTAGCGCATTAATGGTTCATTTCATTTCATTTATTATATCAACAAAAAACTGATCCGCTAAATATTAGCTTATTTAATAATTAGACTTATTTAAGCTAAATAACGAGTCCGAATTCACTCATGTCAAATTTTAATAAGATACTATTAATAATTTTGTTTAATATATTATAAATGGATATAACAAAGAAAAAAATATTATGTAACTAAATAAAATCAAAGTAAAACAATTATAGAAAATAAAATTATGTAATACTTGGGCGCGTTAAGCATTGACTTATCTTTTAATTCATCTTGACCCAACCCATTTTAACTCAACTAATATTTAGGAGGCTCGTCCTCTTTTTATTAGTAGCTCAATTCTTTTTAATTCGTCTGAATTTAGATCAACCCATTCATTTTAATATTTGGATTTGCTTTTGGATTTAACGTATAGTTTAAATATTCAATTAAATTGATTCTTGAGGATTCAGATTTGATTTTCATTTATAATTATTATATTTTATGTGATTGTGAATCTAAATCTAAAAACCGAAAGTATCCTTTTTACTCTTTAGGAGTGGGCTTGTATCCGAGACCAAAAGTATCCTTTTTACTGAGCAAATGAATCGGCTCCGCTACACCTTCCAAGTTTAATCCGAGGCCTCAACCAGGCTTAAAGCCATTTTTCAACATTTACCGGGCCACCATTGTGAGAACCCGGGGTAATTTCAGCTTTTCAGCTTTAGAAGCACATGCAATCTCCTTGATATGGAAAACAGATCCATCCAACCTCTCCATACTTTCAAAAACATGGATTTGGCTTTCGGGATATAGCTTTCGGGATATATTGAATTGTTCTCTTCTTCGTGTATCACGACCTCGTGATGATTCCAGACAAACTTCAAACTCCGGTGTAGGGTAGAAGGGACTGCACCAGCCATATGGATCCAGGGTCTTCCCATCAGCAAGTTGTAGCCGGTAGATATGTCTAACACTTGGAATTCCACGACGAACTCCACATGTCCTACTTTCAATGTCAAATCATTTTCCCCTATAACGCCCATTTGGGCTCCATCAAAGCCTTTAACCCTTACATGGCTTTCGCGAATTTTCTCAATGTCAATTCTCAGGGCTCAGAGAGTTGCCACATGGTAGATGTTGACAGCTGAGCCTCCATCAATCAATACTCTAGAAATGAACTTGTCCATGCACTTTACAATTATGTTCAACGCTCTGGTGTACCACAAACCTTCAGACGGTAACTTTTTGTCATGAAAAGAGACTTTGTGGGCCTCTAAAATTTGTCCGACCAAGGCTGACAGATTCTCGTCGGTGGTCTCCCTCGAAACATAAGCTTCTTTTAGTACCTCCAACAAAGCACGCCCATGGGTTGCTGAATTCATCAGCAATGATAGCAAAGAGATTTGGGTCGATGTTTTCTTCAATTGTTCTACGATGGAATATTCCTTTGTTAGCATTTTCCTCCAGAACTCTTCCACTTCGGCAACTATTACGACCTTTTTTGGATTGTATTCTTTTCCTGACGCTCCCTGCGCTACTTCTGCAGGGGCATAACACCGCCCAGATCTTGTCATACCAGCGGCGGCAACTTCTACAGTCCACTTTTCATTTCCCCTGCTCCTTTCCCCAGTCGAATAACTCCAAGGAACATTTTTGGTATCAAAAGACGGTGTCATGATCTACGGTTTCGGAGGAAGCACTTCCACTTCAAACGGTGCCCTTACTTGAACTATGATTATAGATGTGATGAAGGTCGATGATTCAATATTTTCCTCTCTCTGGACTGGCACAATGGTCCCTTCCAAATTATTTTCTTCATCAATGGTAATCATGTTCTCATTGGCATTGTCATGATTTGGAAAAGGGTTATTGTTTACATTAGGGGGAGCTCCTTTCAGTTAGATGACTCCTTCTTTGATCAATGCCTCAATTTTATCTCTGAGGGCATAACAATTTCCAGTGTCGTGTCCAGGGATTCAAGAGTGGTATGCACAATGCTTAGTCTCATCGTACCATCTGGAAATATGATTGGGGATATTTCCTGGGATGGGTTGGAGTATTCTTGCGGTTTTCAGTCTTTCATACAACTAGGTTCGAGGTTCGGCTAAAGGTGTATAGGTTTTGACTGGCTTTCTTTCGTGATTTGCACGGGGTCTGGGTGCGTTTGGTGGATGGACTCGTGGCCGAGGTAAGTATGCAAGCGGATATTGTGAGGGGTTCGGATAAGTAGGCGCTCGAGGCAGGCTATATATTGGATGTGTATGGTAGACAGGGTATGGAGCAGGTGAGTGTTGATAATAAGGATGTAGGCTTTGGACGTTTAGGCTATAATAGGAAGACTGATGACTTTGGGTGTTTTTTTATTGTACTAGGGAGGCTGGGATGATGGGCTTTGGTATGTTGACATTTGGTTTGGCGTATGTTCCTGGACCGTCATGACAGGGGACAATCCGTCCCTCTTCCTCATTATTGCTCCCCCAAATGAGTCCGACTGAATTGTCTTACTCGTTGCTTGCAACGCTGTCAAGTTTATAATTCTTCCTGTTTTGATACCCTCTTCTATGAAATCCCCCCTCCTTCGTCAGAGAAACTCCGTCCTATGACGCTTATCATTCTTTCATAGTATGTTGCATCTTTCAAAGATTTCACAAAGAGAGTGGTCATCTCACTTTCCGCTATCGGGGGTTGAACTTTTCCTTCTTATGCCCACCACTTCATATCGTATTCTCTTAAGGTCTCTGTGGATTTCTTTTCCAACTTCATCATATACAATCTATCCAAGACTGTGTCAGTGTTAAACCTAAATCTGTCTACGAAATCTTATGCCATCGTGCCCCAATTACGCCATTTCCGCGGATCTTGGATTGTGTACTAGTCAAGCGATTCTCCTGTCAAACTCCTTACGAACAACTTCATTATGATGGCCTGATTTTTACCTATTCCAACCAGCTTGTCACAGTGCGATCTTAAATGAGCGTGAGGATTTCCCTTCCCATCAAACAAGTCAAATTTTGGCACCATATATCCGACAGACAATCCAACGTCGGGATGCATGCATAGAACTTTGTACTCGAGTCCTTCATGTCCCTTGCTGGTTTGGATGTTCTTGAAAGCTTCTTTTAGGCTATGAATTTCTCTCGCCACACTTTCATCGGTTATGATTCTTGCTTGACTTTCCATCTCTTCATATTGGTCAATTTCATGGGGAGGCATGTTTGGTATAGTGATAGTAAAAGGTTGGGCTTCCGTTACATATGCCGATGGCACATACTACCTGTTATGGTTAGCGATGCGTTCCATCGGTATTTGTTGGGTTGCCTGGTAATTTTATGTGGGAGAGATATTTTGGACGAGTAGGGTAGTTTGGGTAAGTGGAGCTTGAGGCGCATATGGAGTTGTGAAGGATACTTGATCATTTTGGGGAAGGTTTTGGAAAAAACGGTGGTTCAGGAGATGGAAAGGTTTGCGGTGCAGTTGCACTCGTCCATCGTCCAAAGAGTGGAGTATTGAGGTTGATGGATAGGTTGGTAAGAGTTCGGAGCCGCTCAATCTCAGTTTGCATGGTTGTCATCTGTTGAAACAGTTGGGCGAGGTATTCATCCTGGACGGTAGTATTTCTCCTTTCTGGAGTCTCCAGTTCACCTCCCAGAAGAGCGACAAGTCACATGCCAGTCTATTCGGATGCTGCCTTTGATCTCGTGAAGTAGGGATGTTCCGCCGATTTTAGTCAACGCGTATCAACCTTTTGGGGAAATAAATCAGGATACATAAACCTTCTAAAAAATAAAGAAAATCAAGTTAGTATAAGGCGAGTAATTATTGCTTCAAATAATATGCACAAAGTGAAAGCATCAAAATAGCAAGCAGATTGTATGGAAATTAAATGTGCGTCCTATCATGCATGGGGCCTTTCTTATGCCAGAGGTGGGCCTAAACGCCAAATATGTGAGATTATGATAGATTGAACCAAGTCACCGAATTGAAATGCTTTCCGTTGGAAATAAAGACTGAATTTTTTTTCAGTTCCGACATCCCTTGATTAGGCTTGGATCCATCTATCATTATCATGTTACACATAATATGCTGATTGGTCGTTGGGTTGTAAGACCCGTCGACAATTGGTGGAATTCTTAATTGTGGAGTCGATACCAAGGATCTACCCACCTAAGATGTATGCATGCATGACTTAAAATAAAGTGTGGTATAACTCTATCCTAAATTTACTAGGATTTGGCTTACTAGACCCAAGGTTTCCGAGCGGACTGCTCGAGTGAGAAGGCTACGCGACCACCGGATGGTCCGGACGCTCCGCGTATACGCCAACTCTCCTAAAAATTGAAAGATTTTTTTGCGGGTGTGCGAAACACACATCACGTGTATGTGCAATAGTGTCAATTTTCCGAAGTGGAGAAAATATGAGCGGAATGCCAATTTAAGAAAAAAAAGTGAAAGAAAATAGCAATTGAAAAAGTTAAAGCATACAAAAAATTTCACAAAAATAATAATTCAAAGCACTAGATCAAATAAGGAGCAAAATAAAGCGCATTAATAATTAACCTGTGTTTGATGTGGTTAAGAACCTAAAATTCCCCAGTGGAGTCGCCATGTTGTCGCACCCACTTTTGACCGCCCCATTCCGCGAAGAAGGGGAGATGCGACACGATCGCTACGTATGGACATTTCCTAAATTAATTAAGAGTTAAGAAGTCACCACCTAATTATTCTACGGTGAATTAGGACACTTGAATGTTAACATAAATGATGCGGAATTCACTCCGATTAATGGTCTGCTAAACTATGAAATTCCGGGGAAGAATTCTTTATTATCCTAAAGGAAAAGGGTTAGGCATCCTTTAAGATCCGCTAACTTACGATTATCCGGTTAAACTCGGATTAATTATTATGCTAAGGGAAAAATGTATGTTTAAAAGTATATAAAGTTAAAAAAATATTTGCAAGTAGATAATTTAAAAGATGCATTTTTGACAAGGTTAAGAATTCTTGCAAATGTGATTGTGATGTGGAGAAATAAAGTTACCACATAAAACCCGAAAAGAGTATGCATGACATTGTTATAGAAATACAAGTAAAATTAATTTTTTGGATAAAAACATACATTTGCAAGACATTGTTTATAAAATATATACAAAGTAATTTTTTTTTGAATAAAACATGCATATGTATTGCATTATTTACAAAATACATGCAAAGTAATTTTTTGAATAAAAACATACATTTGTATTGCATTATTTACACAATACCTATTTTTAACAATTGATAGTAATGATAAAAGCAATTTATTTGTAATGCAAATAAATGATTTATATGAAAGTCATTTTTAAATCGAAGATCAGGCAAAAAACAAAACCTCATTTGCATAATTAATAATGCGAATGAAAGATGACCAAATTGTTTTGAAAGTTTTTAAACAAGCATGACAGACCTAAAATAAATAAACTAGCGGCGGAATTCCTATTTTAAACTACTCGAGCCTAAAATGAATAAACTAGCGACAGGTTACCAAATTTAAACTACCCTATTAATTTAACGATTCGGGGCCTAATTATTCTAAGTGTTCTGATGACCGCACAAAATTAAATAATTAAATTACAACAGAAAAATAATGAAAATGCGGAATTAAGGAATTAAAGCAGCGATTAGGGCGGATGACGATATCATCCCGTCTTATTTGTTTTGAAGTCCCGAGGCAGGAGAATGCAAGGAATGTGGATGCGGATCTTCGCTTGAAAGTAGTCACGATGAGTCTCATAGCGAGACTCTTCGTCGCTCCCGATGTGTTTCATGTAAATGAAAGAAAAGAAAATGATTAGTAGACGGAACATGAAAATATACCTAAGAAAATGTAAATAAATAATTCATAAAAGATAATATGTTGTAAGGAAGGCATTGTACACTTAGGCAAGTAAAGACAAATATATAGTCAATTTAAGAAGAGTATGGAAGCCTAGAAATGCACATATGATCATTTTTTATACAATTTCTTAAATGTGGAGTCAATCAAGTCAAAAATATGCAACAACATTCATACTACACAACTAGGCATAATGACACTTTAAATTAGGCATGGCATGATTAACATGATTTAGACAATCAAATCTCATATTTTGCCTACAGCTAATCAAAACAAAGAATAGTCTAGAATGGTTTTACATCACACTTGCACAGTGGCATCACGCCCAGAATTAAAGCTATCCCTAACACACTCTCATTCAATATGTTTACAAGTAGACATGCTTCACGTAGGCCAATTTACGAACCAAAGAAAACTACATATTACCCAACAAAATGGCATTGAAGTAGGTAAAGCAATCAGATATCAAGCTGATAGACATACGAACTCAAAGCTAGCCAAATCCAGACACATTTGCAAGTATAATACTGTTTAAACCAAACAAAACATGCATATCACTCAGGAACTAAAACTCATCCATATGTTACTAATCTATTTTAACTTCACCAAACAAACACTAAGATAGTACATACATCAGATTATACTTAATAATCTACATAATACTAAATATGAATCTAATAGCTCACACGACCAAACATGTCTAAGTCATTCATATCAAGTAAACAAGCTACACAAACCCCCATTTACTAAGACATTAATCATAATTACATCAATATAAATTACTACCATATAATTAACACAAACACACAAAAAAATGCAGAAAAAATAAAATGAGAGGAGATGTATTTACGGAACAAGTATACCATTTATTTTTTTTTCGGACTGTTTTTTATCCGAAAACCACTTCGTTTTTTTTTTGGAACCCCTCTTTTTTCAGACCTCGAACCTCTGAAAAATGGAGAACAAAATGGGGGGTTTTATAGATGGATTTCCCCCTTTCAACTTGAGTTTGAATTCAAAATCAAGGGGTAAAAGGTGACGATTTGGAGCGGATTTTAGAACGGATTTTGGGGGGATAGGGTATGGGTGAAGTGATGGGAGGGGTGTGGTGGTGTCAGGGGCAGAGGGGGGTTGGTGGTGGTGTCGGGTCGGCGGGTTTTGGGAGAGGTGATGGGGGTGTCGGCGATTTGAGAGAGAAAGGAGTTTAGGGTTTTGTTTTGTTTTTTATTTTGATTTTTTTGTTTAGGGTTTGTTTGGTTTAGGGGGAATAAAGGGGATGGGTTGTGGGCCGACGGTTTGAAATGGGGTTGGCCGATTTTGGCCTTTTTTTGGTTGGGCCGATTTGGGGGTTGGGTAGAATGTTTTGGGTTAATGAAAATGGGGTGTGGTTTAAAATAAAAAAAGGGTTTATTATAAAAAGATGCTTTGCAAAAAATATAAATTATAAAGATAAAATAACGATGTGATAATAATAAAAACATAATATTTACAAAATATTTAATGCTTAATTTAAATAAAAAATGTGATGCCAATATGCTAAAATAAAATAATATAGAATATTAGGGTAAAAACTATGATTATGATATTAAAAGGCAAATGATAGTAAAAAATATGAGTAATAGTAATAATAATAATAATAAATAATGATATTGAGAAAAATGACTATATTAAAAGCCTTATATATATATATATATATATATATATATATATATATATATATATATATATATATATATATATATATAAATTATTTTTGAAGCGTCAAAAATATTTAAAATTGCAAACAAATAATCGGAAAAGATGGGACAAAATTGGGTGTCAACATATCCGAATTGAAAAATTTCTATGACCGATGAATATAATGCTCTTATTGATAATAAGACGTGGGAGTTGGTGCCCCGTCCATTTGGTGTTAATATTATTCGGTCTATATTGATTTTTACTCATAAAGAAAATTCTGAAGGTTCTTTTGCGAGGCATAAGGCTCGACTTATAGGTGATGGTAAGACTCAGCAGGCTGATGTAGATTGTGGTGAGACATTTCGTCTGGTTGTCTAGCCGGCTACCATTCGCATTGTGCTCAGCTTGGCTCTTTCGAAGGCATGGCACATTCATCAGTTAAATGTGAAAAATGATTTCTTACATGGTGATCTTAAGAAGACCGTTTACATGCACCAGCAGTTGGGTTTTCGAGACCCCAAATATCCTCATCATGTCTGTTTATTGAAGAAGTCCTTGTATGGACTTAAATATGCCCCACGGGCTTGGTATAAGAGATTTGCAGACTATATTTCATCTATTGGGTTTTCACACAGCAAGTCTGATAATTCATTGTTCATATATTATCGTGGTACTTCCATGACTTATATACTATTATATGTGGATGATATTATCTTGACTGCCTCTTCTGATGCATTACGCAAGTCTATCATGACGATGCTCAGTTCTGAGTTTGCTATGAAAGACTTGGGGCCCTTGAGTTACTTTTTGGGGATTGTTGTCACTCGTCATGAAGGTTGGCTATTCTTATCACAACGAAAGTATGCAGTTGAGATCATTGAGCGAGTTGGTATGTCCTCATGCAAGTCCACTTTCACTCCAGTTGATACTAAAACTAAGCTAAGTGTTGCGGCTGGCTCACCTTACGAGGATCCGACCCGCTATCGCAGTCTTGCAAGGGCCCTTCAATATCTTACTTTCACTAGGCCAGATATTACGTATGCCGTACAACAAGTGTGATTGTTTATGCATGATCCCAGGATTGAGCACATGAATGCGCTTAAATGCATTATTCGATACGTCCAGGGGACACTTGACTATGACTTACATTTATATCCTTCATCGACGTCTACACTTGTCTCGTATACATATGATGATTGGGGTAGTTGTCCAGACACAAGACGTTCTACGTCTGACTATTGTATGTTTCTTGGTAATAACTTGGTCTCATGGTCTGCGAAGCGTCAGTCTACATTATCCCGCTCTAGTGCAGAGGCCGAGTATCGAGGGGTAGCCAATGTGGTCTCTGAATCTTGTTGGTTACGTAATCTTTTTTTAGAGCTTCATTGTCCTATTGAGAAAACTACATTGGTTTATTGTGATAATATTAGTGGCATCTACCTTTCATGTAATCCGGTTCAAAACCAACGCACTCAACATTTAGAGATGGATATCCACTTTGTTCGCGAAAAGATAGCTCGTAGAAAAGTGCGCGTCTGTCATGTCCCTTCTAGGTATCAAATTATAGACATCTTTACCAAAGGTCTTCCCTAGGTCCTTTTTGAAGATTTTAGGGACAGTCTCAGCGTACGAAGACCGTCCGCTATGACTGCGGTGGTGTGATAAATAGGAGCAGTCTGTGCCGTGATATACATAACTTGTATATCACGGTTTGGTGTATATTAGGCAACATGGGTTTTGTATTAAATTAGAATTGTACACTTACCATAGTTGTATAATTATTGTACAAGTAGAATAAGGCTTTGAAAGTAGAATAGAAATATGATTTTCCTATTATGAAAATTATAAATTGTATATATACTCTCTCATTAATAAAAATAATCATTGTTTTCACCATGAAATATGATACATCAGCATCAAGCTTATGTTCCTTGGAAACAAGCTTAAATAATCTATGTATTGATTCCCCCCCCCCCCTTACATAATTACAATAGTCAATCAAGTTCTTTCAAATCCATTGTGTTGTATTCATGATACTATATGAGTACATATTATATGTTGATTTCTTTCTAATTTTTAATTTCATTTTGAATGTCTGAAAAAATGAGGGTGATCCATTTGAAATGGTGACCACAAGTCAATTCGATCTACTGAAGTAGACTATGAAGACCTTTTGAACAATTGTGATTTTTGAATTTGCATTTGGTTGTGAAATTCATTGCTAGTGCACATTTTAAAATATTACTTTATTAGGATGTATAATACAAGATATATGTTGCTTTTTCGAAGTTTATTCAAATATATAAATTTGAATTATTATTTATGAGTTATTTATTAGCTAATTTAGTATTTGATATCATCTAAATATAAAAATAAAGTATAATGTGATCATCAAATATATAAAAAATAAATTTCTGTCATATAAATATTTTAAATTAATATTTTATAACATACGCTTTAAAAGTGTAGTCACAGGAACGACAATTGTGTGGCTTATTGATTGTAATTTGTGGCAATTATATTAGCAAGGCTACACTTTACAAGTGTTGTTTTAGAGGAGGTAGCGTTGCAAAATTAAATACTCCAAGCGTGGCCTTTGTACCACACTTTTGAAGTGTGACTTTTAAAGGAACACTTGAAAAGCGTGGTCTTAGAGAAAATGTTACATTAGTTTAGGCCACCCCTGAAAAAGCGTTGCCTAAAGTTAAAAAGTGTGGTCTTTGATCAAAGGCCACACTTTTTGATATCAGGCCACACTTTTTGGGGTTGTCAAAGACCTAAAATGTTATACTGTGAAGAACTTATTTGACTAAGGGCCATTTGGTGCGAAGGAAAATAATTTTGTAGAAAATATTTTTTTAGAAAATCATTGGGTTTCATACTTATTTTATAGTGTTTGGTAAGTAAGTTAACATAATATTATCTCAGAATATTTGAATGTAATCTAGCAAACAATATCGAGGTGTGATGGGGAGGAGAGTGGGGGAGATGATCAAGGAGTGGGACATTGGGTGGGTAAGGAGGAGACAATGAACTTAGAATGTCACTTATGAAAGTTTTTTTCCTTACTTTCATTAGGGAATATTCATTTTTAAGAAACTCATTTTTAGAGAAAATATTTTTAAAAATATTTTGATCATAAAAATTGAAAAATATGGGGATTCGCACAAATGTCCCTATTTTGGGTGGTCTTTAGTCACTTTGAAAGAAAGGGAATCTCCTCTTAGTCCAGGAACTCCATTCAAATTTGAGTTCTTTAATTTTTGCCTTTTATTATTATTTTGGCACGACATGATTAGTGTTTATCTTCGGAACATGAATCATACACAACCCACATACTATGTCGGATAAGGCATAACTGTCAACACTCAACATAATATGAAAAAAATATAATTTCAGATTTCGGCGGACATAGTTAGCATTTAATTTCAACATATGTATCATAACATCCACACAAACTATGACGTATAAGGCATAATTTCCAACACTCAACATAATTTAAAAAATAACTATAAAACTATGCCGCATAACTTAATTCCTACATAATTTATGCCGCGCGAGGCAAAAATTCAGTTTTCAAAAAAAAAAAAGTATAGAGACTATGCCTTGCGAAGTAAACTTAGATATTTTTATAAAATAAATAGCAAGAACAAAAATTAAAGGCCACAGAAATAAAGAACAAAAAATAAAGACCAGCGCGTTTGACGGTCAATCCGCACAAAAATATCCATGTCAAACACACCCTAAAAGTTGGGCCTTCCCTCGAGTTTGAAATGCATGGATATGGGCTAGTTATTTGGGCTTTTCTCGTAGCCTACGATAACGTGGCAAAATCCTAATTCCCGCACACGGTCACAACTTACGTCTTAGTCGGGTGAAATTTTAAAATAACCATTTTAGTCTCGATAATTGAAAAATGACCACCGTTATAGAATTTCAAACTTTAGGATATTGTCATAAAATTTATTTTGTGAAATTTAAAACAACATGATAATGACATTTTTTCAAAAATAAAGCCGAAAAGTGATTAATATGCGCTATTTCATCCGTCATCTTAGTAGTCATTTCGACATAAATTCTGTAATATTTGGAAGTAAAAGTTATATTTTAACATGCATCTAACTTGAAAAAAGTAAAAAAATTGTGAGTGAAAAAAAAAGTTCACTTGAAAAACTAGTTTTTTTCAACTTTGTAAATTATTTTTAAAAGAATTTTTTAAAAATAGCCAAATGCATAACCAAATGTTATTCTGGTTTGCAAAAAATCATATTAAAAGAGAGCCTTAGTCCACGAAATGACAAGTCCGCTGGGCGTTTTTTTTCTCTCATGAATTTGTAGTGCTGTCAATTTTTCTATTTCCCTAAGTTGGTTGAGACTTCAGAGAAATTAAAATATAAATTTCAAATCAAGGACCTCCTATTTTTCTAAATTGCTATATTTTAAAAAATGTTATTATGTGGGATATTAGTCAAAGGTGTCATGAAAAATAGAAACTAAGGCTTCTTTTTTGTCCGTGAATATAAATTTTTCAAAGTTGTATCTGTACCAGAAAAAATGGGCTTTTCTTGGGCTTTTCTTGCATGCGGTAACATGACAAAATTCCAAACTCCACACAATGGACATAATAGGTATAAGTCAGGCTATTCATTTCCTTGTAAATATATAATTTATGTTCTTTTCATCCTTTGAATCAGAGTCGTCCCTGAGGCGGTCGAGGTGGCGCCGCCTCATAGGGCTCCCGGCCGGCGGGGTCTCCGCACAAAAATTTTCATTTTTCTTTTATTGGTTTCAAATATTAAGATATATATTAAAAATGCATCCAATCTTATCAGTGAGAGCTGTAGCTTAGCGGTTGGGGGCTCCCTTCAAAAGTCTTTCCCCTAGTAAAAGGTTGCATGTTCGAATTCAATGAGTAGCACATTATCAACGTGGCAAGCATATTGAGTAGAACTTTATCATATAAAAAAAGAATAACACTTTTGCATGAATTGGTTATCAAGCATATGATGCATGGTCCATGTGATAAACATCGTCCAACATATTCATGCACGAAGGATAGTCAATATAAGGATTGATATATTCAACAAAGAATTTAGTCTAGCAAAATAAAGGTTTAAATATAAAATTAAAAATTCATTTATTGAATTTCTCATGTAGGTAATATCATTAATGAAAATTATAACTAAATATTACATGTTTAAAATAAAGTGAAGGGAAATCTAAATACTTATAACATATAATTCAACAACTAAGTCAGTATAATAACATTAATTTGTCATATCAATAAATATTGCATCTATTTCAACGTCAATCGCTATTTTACATAATCTATTATTTTTGTATAAATTTTTTAATTTATTAGAATGTGCAACACACCTTCGCTAAAACTAGTCTCACTAAAAGTTGGGCCTCCACTCGAGTTTGCAATGTATTATGGGTTTTTCTTGCATACGGCAACATGGCAAAAACCCAAACTCCACGCAATGGGCGAAGTAGGTAAATAGCCAATTTCAACATCTGCTATCAAATATTAGCTACTATTTTAAAAGCTACTACATTCAGCCATTCTTTTATACATTTAAAAAAAAAAAATCCCACAAACTAAAACACGAAATACCTCCAGCAAACACTATTGGAGTTCGAAGGATTAAGTTTCACGGGGTTCAAAACGAAGGAAGGATTCATGGTGATTCACATCTTTATAAGTTCAAAGCGAAGAAATATATTATGGGGTTCAAAAAATTGATGGAGTTTTAAAACCAATGAAGGATTTATGGGTATCAACCCTTTTATTCAATTCAAATAACCTATCATGAGGTTCAAATCTTTATAAATTTTGCCGAATTTATTTTCACATTAAAGTGTTAAGTATGACCATTTTTTAATTACTCAAATGATAGCTAAAAATTCATAACAAATCCGAAAACTGTATCACGCCTAATTTTTACCAATGCAACTTCACTTCACTTCTAGTCCTCAGCATGACAATCCGCGGGACGTTGTTCTCTGATGAATTTATAGTGCTGTCAATTTTAAACAAACATGAACCAAAAGTAAGAAAGCATTTGCACACACAAATTAATGAATAGTCAAACTAATAACAAAGTAAAGGTCATATAGCTGAATTCAGGATTTAGAATTTATTGGTTCTTATAATGAATTTTCTTTTGGGCAATTAGTCCGATTTTATTATCAAGTGAAATTTTCAGCTAAAAAAAACATGCATAGATCTCAATTTAATAAACAATAATAACTAACTTTGGATTCGCAGTCACATATTTATAGATATTTAGTAAATTTCTTAATATATATAAAAATGTGCGGTTAAAAGCTATTGGGTCCTGGTGAATGCGTAGGTTGTGCTCTAGATCCACCCCTGATAAATGAGATGTCAGTTTTATTCCCATTATAAATATTATTTTAGTTATATAAAGATCGGTAAATAGCACACATGAAATTGTTGTACGATTATTTTTTTCTATTCAACTTATAACTCGTCATAGAAGATCATCTTCACAAATTTTCAAGACGGGATCGACTCATGAAGAGTGGTTCAAATACACCTCCAATTTAGGAGGGGACGTCAATCCACTATACGAAAGGGGTTTAATCCAAACAATATTTTAATTTCTATTTTTCAAGAAGATTGGCTTCGATAATTTGATTTGTAGGAGAGAGTATTTTCCTCTTGTTAGACGTTGAAACAATAACGATAATGACGTATGGGTTATGATTAACACCATGTTTGAAAACAAAGGGAGAGGAGAGAAATGAAACTTACAAAGGTCTTGAGATTTTTTAAGTATGTCATTTTCATCCTAAACTACAAAACTTGTGATTAAGGAACTCCTCTCGTAGACTTGGACCAAACTCGAAGTTTGGTGTGCTAGGGTTTTGAAATTATTAATGTGCTGAAGTTACTAAAGTAGACGTTAATTTGGACCCTGTTTAGTTGAAGTTGAAAAAATATGGAGTTAGAAGTTTGTGTTTGGACATAAATTTTTAGTGGAAAAAAGGTTAAAAAAATTTACAACTGAAACCATTATTTCACTTGAACTTTCTAACATTTTCAATAATTTATGAATATTTCAAATATCGATTTAGTATCTGCAAATACTGATAAGCAAATTATTAAGTTTTGGAAGGATGAGTAAAGGATAGGTAGTCATGGAGAGTGCGTAATGCGAGAATTGAGGGGGATTTGAGGCGTGGGCAAATACGGCACACATTAGGTTGTTTATGGTTCGGATTTACCATTTTGGGAGGAGGTGTGAGGGCAGGAAAAACGAAAGGTAAAACCATTTTTGGAGCAAAACTATTTGAGTTGGTTATTATCGAATTCCCTGCCATTGTCACATTGAAAACATCTAATGCTCTTTTCAAATTGTGTTTTTACGAAAGCACTAAATGAGGAAAAAATGGGGGTAGACCTGAGATTTATTACCAATTGGAAAAGTCCATAGAAAATTGGAATAATAGTCCAAAAACAACACATAATATCGATGACCAGCCGTACTTAAAACATGGAAAATCCACAAATCACTATGTATTATATCGAAAGACATTAAAGTACAATTTGTGGATGCATAAAATAGTAATTTAACATGTTTTCCAAAAAACACAAGATTCACATAAAGGAGTCTTAGAAATACGGTTGCATTGAATAAAATTATTGTTCTTAAGGGAGCGTAAAAGAGAATCTCCCGGATGTCCTAATCTAGAATGCCATAAGGAAGACGAAAGAGCAAAAAAAGTTGATGGAACTGAGGCTGGTTTGTTGACGTCGTTTGAAATATGTAGAGATCTCCGGTGCTGTCATATCTCATTATTCGTCTCCCTGTCGTAAAATTCTTCACAGAAAAACCAAAAGGATCAAAGTCAAGGGAAACATTATTATCAGCTGTGAAACATCGCACAGAGATTATATTCTTAATGAGTTTAGGGGCATGTAGGACATTTTTTAAAATTAGTGGTGGATGTGGTGGGGATAAGGATGAATAAAAGTTGATGGAACTGAGGCTGGTTTGTTGACGTCGTTTGAAATATGGTAGAGATCTCCAGTGCTGTCACATCTCATTATTCGTCTCCCTACCGTAAAATTCTTTACAGAAAAACCAAAATGATCAAAGTCAAGGGAAACATTATTATCAGTTGTGAAACATCACACAAAGATTAGATTCTTAATGAGTTTAGGGGCATGAATGACATTTTTAAAATTAGTGGTGGATGTGGTGGGGATAAGGATGAATTACCAAAACCACGAATATGAATGCCTTGTCCACTACCAACAATAATTTTCCGATTTAAATTACTCAAATTGAAATAAGACGAGAGAGTACCTTGTGATGCCATCATGTGAGATGTAGCGCCTGTGTCCATATACCAGTTTGCGCTTGAAGCGTTGAGTGACATTGTGTTCATAGCTGACTAAATGTCAGTGAGTGCATAAGTTGAGGGCGGGGGAAGGTGTGTGTGCTGTGTAGACCTGTTGTGGATGTGCGCCGAGTATGACAAGTTGGGCTTGTCTGGTCGGATGTGGAGTCCACGAGGATGTCGGATATGGGCAAGGAGGAGAGGCCCATGACGGTGGGCCTACGCAGCCAACGACGGGTAGGCAGCCCACGACGGAAGCTGCTGCCACTGTCGCGGTCGCTGCTGGCTGTTTCCTGCAGGAGGAGACTGTCCCTTCCCACCGCCATTGCTGTCGAAATTCCGTCTGCCGCGACCCTTGTCGGATTTCCGGCCTTGACAGTTGTTGAGGATCGATCCGGCCTGCTGCGGGTCCTCAGGTCGGCGGTGCTGGCTGCCGGAATTGGAGGCTCTACCATCGGCGGAGGGCCCGACAGTGGTGGTGAGGGCAACGTCTGCAATGCTGGCCTGAGTGGTGCTGTGTTTGATTTTTTGAACGGGCCTCATAAAATTATAGTAACGACGTGCATTGCTGAAGGATAGTAGAAACGCCGTCATAGGATTCGTTCAAGCCTGCAATAAGTTGCATGACCAATCGTTGATTAGTGATTGGTGCTCCAACGTTGGAGAGTTGGTCGGCAAGTATCTTGAGTTCTTGACAATATGCAGATACGTTTGGAAAATCATCCTGATGAACGTCCTTGAACTGATTTTAAGGTATAGCGCACGTTGAGTTTTGTTGTCGTGAAAAATACTTTCCAAACGTTTCCATGTTTGGCGGGCAATGGCATCGGTCTCAATGATGGTGTGCAACAGATTATTAGAGATCGTGTTGTATATCCACTGGAGGGCAGCGACATCCAAACGAGACCAAAGTGCATCATCAGAAGTCGAAGTCGAGGGTGGGTCTGTGGACTTCAATTTAGGATGGATTATGTGGTCGATAACTTCGTAGACACGACAATGGATTTTGAAGAGTCCCGCCACGAGGAGTATTGACCCTTTTCCATCTCAAGAGTCACTGGGATGAAATTTTTAATGTTGTTGATTGTAAGTGCAGGATGAAATTTGATTTTGTCAGCCATGGAGGATGAAATTTAGGAGGAGAAGGGAGAGGGAGGGAGTGGCTGAAAAAAATTAGGGTTCCGTCGTGGGGGGGGGAGGTGTGGCGGCCGAGAGGGGGTCGGCGTCGTGGTGGGTATTTTTGTGTAGGGTTAGGCTACTGATACCATAAATGAATATGTTCCTTGATTTTATTGATCAATAATGTATAATATATATAGTAGTATAAGAATATCTAAACTAGTTAACTAATCAACCTAATTACAATAGAAAATATAATTCTACCTAAAATAGGAGACTTAATTATAATAGGAATACAATTCTATCTAAAATAAGAGATATACAATTAATGTAAGAATATTTAGTGAATAATGAGGTCAACATATGTGAATTAATCAAATGTTATAACTGTAATTATGCTTATGTTCTCTTTTGAGCTTTTGGCTTCTAACATAGTTTTCCGATGATTTTATATATTCGCCCGGTCAAAATTTTGATAGTTATAAAACTTAAACTCTATATTATATTTCTAGTTAGGCAACTGATTTGTCATTCGGTTACAACTCATTACATTTTTCTACCTGCTAAAAGCTTCCAAGAAAGTTTATATACTTATAAGAGAACATTACCCTATCGAAAATACTTATAAAAAAAGTCATAAGTTGATATGCTATTGGAAATATTCACATGGATATTAATGACCTCCATAAACCAGTGGGGACATAAAGAATTTGCCTTTCAAAATGTCTGCACCCCTCTTTATTCTTTGCCCTATTTAGCTACTGACTTTGACGTTGTTTTAAATAAATTAATTATAAAGTTTACATGAGATAGATCGACTTTGATATTCTCTAAAATTAAGAAGATAAAAGATGACAGCTATTTTTTAGAGCAATGGTTGACATTTTGAAAATTAAACTGTGACATGCCTACTTGACCTTTGAAATATTATTTTTCCCTATACCGTCATTCACCCCACAAAAGAAAAATGAAGGAAAAGGAAATAAAATAAAACTATTGAACTCCTTCTGGCTCTTTTCCCATTTTTCGTCTTATAAAATGAGATTCAAATCCCTCTGGCTCGAAAATGACTTATGTACCGTTTATTCTTTTAGTTTGGTTAGTACTTAGACCTCTGAAATAAATAATTGAAGACTACGAGTTTAATAATATTTTATACTTCCAATAATTTTTTTTTTATTTTGAAGACTTATACATTCCACTATGAAGTATTAATTTTGTACTTGTATGAATGAAATTTATTAATTTCAAATGTAGTCTAACCACTAGCAAAAAGTGCACTACGATTTGGTTTTGCAACAAATCGTGAGCTCGTTAGAGTGTTGTTATAAAGAAAGCAATAATTCAAGGGTGTGTTTGGTAGGGAGAAAAATTATTTTCTTATATTTGGTTGATTAAAATATTTTATATTCTTAATTAATTGAAATAGAGAAAATAAGTTCCATAAATGATGTTTCATGATGATTGTCTCCACCCCACCCCCTAACCCCATTATCTCCCTTAAATATTTTCAAATAGAGAAAATATTTTTTATAAAACCCAGAAATATGACTTTATTAATTAATTAGAGTAGGAAAAATAAGTTTCATAAGTGGTCTTTCACGCTCATTGTCTCACCTCACCCCCTAACCCCATTGCCCGTCCTGCCCCCCCCCCCCCCACAACCCACATCCTACCCCTCGCCCCACTCCATAGTGTTTGGTCAGATTATATCATGAGATAATATTTTTTTCCTTACTTACTAAATACTAGAAATAAATAAGAAAATCACTTATTATCCAGCAAAATATTTTCTTCCTACGAAACACACCCCAAGCATAAAAATCACAACCATTTTCACTTACTAGATTTTTAACTTCTGAATAGATTATTTATGCATATTGAGTAAATTTCTTAATAAATGTACTTGGATTGCATCAAAATTACTGAATTTTGCCAAAATCATAACTTTAACCATAGATCCACACCTAGTAACAAGTACAAGGCTGAGGTGTATTAAGCTAAAAAAAATATAAGAGAAGATGTATATTCAAGTGAGAACACTAAAAGTTAGGTAACGCTGAATTTTTAGTAAACTTTAGTCGATGGAAAAGGAAATGTAACAAACGGATTGAGTGCCTAACTTATAATACAAGAAATATTAGGTGCAGGTAGTTGGACATTAAAAGGAGGTTCCGTGCACATTATAGTTGCCCGTTTACTAATGACCATGTCATAAGTTTGATTTTATATTCTATAGTTGGACAATATATCTACGAAAAATAAATTAGTAGAGAAATAACTAATTATTATTAATATGAGTCGTTACAGCATCTTAATTATGATCTAACAAATTTGATTATGCACGGGAATAGTCTAAAAGCGTGTTATCAGGAGACCTGAACTAATATTGTCACATCGCTCTCTTCACAATATACTTAATTAGTTAATTTTGTAAGATTGTATTAATCTCGGGGAGTCTTTCTCATTAATACAAATATATATATATATATATAGTGTGTACATTGTGGAATCCTAATACAATAAGGATCATATATCTACCATAATTATACAACACTAATAAGTACAAAATATATGGTGAATATATTCTAATATTCACTAATACACCCCCTCAGTCAGAGCGGGAGGAGGCCGGACGCTGAGACTAGATCTGAAGTCGAGGAATAGCTGTCTAGGAAGTTCTTTGGTGAAGATATCCGCATACTGATACGAAGAAGGCACATGCAACACCTTAACATGACCTATAACAACCTTCTCACGAACAAAATGTATATCTATCTCAATGTGCTTGGGTTCCTTATGTTGAACCGGATTATGAGATAAGTAGATCGCGGATATGTTATCGCAATACACCATAGACGCCTTACGCACGGGACACTGAAGCTCCAAAAGAAGGTTTCGGAGCCAACAGATCTCAGCAACAACATTTGCAACACCTCTATACTCTGCTTCTGCACTCGAACGGGATAGGGTGGCTTGACTCTTGGCAGACCACGAAATGAGATTATTCCCTAAGAACACACAATAGCCGGAGGTGGAGCGCTGCGTGTCTGGACATCCTGCCCAATCTGCATCTGTATATGATAACAACATGGTCAGTGTAGAGGGGTAGAGATGCAATCCATAATCAAGTGTGCCCTTAACGTATCAAATGATACGTTTAAGAGCAGTAAAATGAGGCTCCCTGGGGAAATGCATAAACAAACACACCTGCTGAACAGTATAAACAATATCAGGCCTGGTGAAAGTAAGATACTGAAGTGCACATGCAAGACTCCTATAAAGAGTGGGATCGAACACTGGATCACCATCAACAATATTGAGCTTCGATTTAGAGTCACCCGGAGTAGGCATGATCTTTCAGTTTGCCATTTTAGCCATGTACACAATTTTCGCTGCATACTTGCGCTGACACAGGAACATAGTATCTGCAGATCTAGTCATTGATATCCCCAAGAAATAACTCAACTTCCCCAAGTTAGTCATAGCAAATTCGAATTTAAGTAGAGCAATGATCTCAGTTTTCAACACATCAGAGGAGGCAGTAAGGACAATATCATCCACATATAACAACAAATAAGCAATGTTACTACCTCGATGAAAAATAATGAGAGAATTATTACACTTGCTGCATACAAACACAATATGCATAATGTAATTAGCAAAGCGTTCATACCACATTCTGGAGGCCTGGTTCAAACCATACAGTGACTTACGAAGACGACATACATAATGAGGGGCCTCCGGAGGGACAAAGTCTGGCGGCTAGTGCATGTAAACAGTTTCTTTCAAGTTCCCATGTAAGAATGCATTTTTCACATCTAGATGATGAATCGGCCAATGCTTACCCATAGCTATGCTCAGAACTGTGCGAATGATAGCCGATTTAACCACCGGACTAAATATCTCACCACAATCAATACCCTTCTGCTGATTAGTATCATTAGCCACAAGTCTCGCCGTATATCGCTCAAGGTCACCATTGTCTTTGAATTTGTGATGAAATAGCCACATACATCGAATCACATTAATACAAATATATATAGTGTGTACAATGTGGAATCCTAATACAATAAGGATTCTATATCTACCATAATTATACAACACTAATAAGTATAAAATATATGATGAATATATTCTAATATTCACTAATAAATTTGTTTATATTGTTTTATACGTTATCAAAGGCTCTAGTTAAAGTATTACTACCTTCACAAACTACAGGAGTTCACACTTAAACAAAAGTATATTCAAACTAATCATTAAAACAAAAATTGCAGTAGTTGCACTTATTATGTATGGGGTTTAAGTATTATAAGCTATTACCGTAAAGAAAAAATTATACTATCAGGTGACCTAGCTAAACGATCTACACGTAAGACTCTTGAAAATATAGAATTTATAAATTTTAAAATAAGATAGGTTATCTGTTATAATAAATAAAGATGATCTAATATTAAAATAAATTCATCCTAATAATATATATAACTTAAAACTCGTATATATCTAACCTTTCATTACTAGTCTGTGTTTTACTACACGCAGTTACTGGACCCTTTTAGGCATAGTGGCCAATAATAAGGAGTATTTCAAGGATAAAATTCACAAGCTACTTTTGAATCATGTAATTGAAAAAATAATCCAATTTATTTTTCTCCAGACTGCCATGCAGCTTATCTTTCTTGAATAATCCGTGCAGCTGTTTAGCTTGCCGATAATACAATATAATTTGCATTGATTAGACTAATGACTTTCTTATAATTAAACAGTAAATATTCTTAAATCAAAGCAAAGAAAATATCTATCTTGAAAATGAATTTAACAAGGGTGTCTAGTTTATCCATTAGGCATCTTACTAAAGGAAAAGGCAAGAAGAAAGGAGCTAGGAACATGATAAGAGAAAGTAGAAGAATCCCAAATCATAAAGGTAATTAGTAGCAGTATTATTAGTTATTTACATCTGTCAAATGAGCCACGTGCCATAGATTAAGCCACGATCAAATAATTATCATGCCAATCATTAATTAAATAATGCAAAAGACACATACACCAAGCACTAATGACAACATATTATAGATTTTAAGTATTTGATTAACAAAACACTAAATCACGTATCTCACTTTTGCGGTCCATAGCACCAGAAACTATTAACTAGTACAATTAATTAGTAGAAGTAACTACTACTGCCACTTCTTTTTGCCTTTCTGATTGTTGGTCCTTTTGCTACTTATAGCTTAGCTTAGCTTTTTTTTTTGATAATCCAGGTCTCCAGACTTGCGCCTGACTACGTCCTGGAGGTAATAACACCGGTCCTTCAACACTATTACCAGGTAAATCGCGGGATGTGCTCCGGTGACCAGTTTTCTGGGAGCGTACAACTGATCAATGAGACAAGATCAAATTCCCCAACATGCAGAGTTTCTTCGTGCTTGCGGGGAATCGAACCCACGCTGTCCCATGCCAAAGCGCCTTATAGCGCCAGAGCTTAGCTTCTTTTTTCATCTCTTATTATAGAAGTAAATATATATTTTGTGCTGCATGTTCAAGGGTGTCTTTAAAGACAATATTCTAATGGCACTTCAAATCTTCTGTCACATATCTGAAATTTTGGGGCCACAATTCCCTCTTCTCACTTTTTTTTATATCCAGCTTCCCGGCTTACGCCAGATTATTCCTGGAGATAGTAATTTCGGTCTCTCTTATTAATTTCTTTGATTCAGAGGCCAAGGCCACTACACAATGGCGGATAATGTTTTTTTTATGATTTTCGTTCAGATCAATTTGTGTGCAGTTCAATTAATTTAACGAGTACATGCTATATTTCGTCAGTGCATATATTGAGTAACTATGTCCATCAATCTTAGATAGATGAAAAATAATTAAGTATAGTACCTATATAATTTTTACTTATTTGAACTTGAAACCTCATGATTCTCAACTCACTTCTCCTTTAATGCTTATTTGATGGAATGTAACGGGGAAAACGGTGAAACAATAACTAAGAGAAAAGATGGATATAATAAGGATTATTTGAGCAAAATAATTCTTGTACGATAATTTTCATAATTAATGCGTGAATCAAACGACTTAAATAATAAAGAGGAAGATTTAAAGAAGAGACAAAAATTACTTTCACTCTCTCTACATATATATATGTGCAACCAATTTAATTTGATTCAAAAGGTTCTTTTTGTTCAAGAACTAGTTATGTACGTAAAAAGCAATTAATTAACCTAACCCTAAAATTCATGTATAAAAAGTTGTTCGGGAGATCTACTCTTGATTTTTTAAAATAATAGTATTACCCGAGTCAACTTACGTGTATCTCAACTATTTCATCAAATATTTGTTACTTTCAGCAGTATATTTAATATCTATGTTTCGTTAAAATTTAAACCCTAATCTCCAAAATCTCGAGTTTATTTGATATGCTGTGGACGTACTACCTTTATATTTTTCTTCCAAAGTCTTAAAGCGAATAATTATTAATTTGTTCATCAACTACCACTATGCTTCTAAGAAGCAGTCCTGGAATGACGGTCGTGCTCGCGTTGGACCTGATGTGCCCGTCTGGATCGGTCGGGCTCGTGCGACGCCGACGTCGGTGAGGGATAAGTCTCCTGGGGCATAGCTAGATGGCGAAGAAGGGTAACTTAAAATCCAGCTGGAGGTCTGCAGCGTGGATTCGAACCTTGGTGAGAGCAATTTGCTCTCTTCTGGGGTAGGACCTTGTAGGTGATATCAGTTGCTCTGTTCTCAAACCCTAGTCATTCATGCACATCCCGCGATTTACTGGTAGTAGTGCTGAGAGACCGGGACTACTATCTTCAGAAATAGTCTACGTAACCCGGAAAGCTGAATATCAAAAAAAAAAAAGTCCTTAAAGCTTGAGTGCCTAGGTGTACCACTTGCTGCCTCTCTTTTTACTCATATATAATTGTCATATAGAGTTGTCTCCATAATTTACAAGCTGTCATGTGTTGGTGGCATACTTTCCATGCATATTAATTTACAAGTGCTTTCAGTATCCATGCGTGAGACCTAACTTACAAATATTATTCTTCTCCCCTCCAACTATTATCAAGTCTTCACCTAAGTTAATTACTATACTCTATATTCAATAACTTCGTAATAGCACCCTTTATGGGTAGAAAGGGATTAATTAGAACGGCTTATATTAGTTTTTGAGTACTCTCAATAAATTATGGAGTAACTATTAGTACTATCTATCCATATCCCAAAAGAAATTATGCCCTTAGGAGTCATCTTGGTGACATAACGAAAAATAGTCTCTGCGTAAAATTTAACTAATGTAAATTTAATTTGGTTCACAACATGAAACTTTTCGTTGCTAATTTCGTTTCTGCATAAATAATCTCCGCGTAAAATTTAACTAATGCAAATTTAATTTGGTTTATAACATGAAACTTTTCATTGCTAATTTCGTCTCTGCATAAATAGTCTCCGCGTATAATTTAACTGTTGCTAATTTCGTCTCTGCATAAATAGTCTCCGCGTATAATTTAACTAATGCAAATTTAATTTGGTTATAACATGAAACTTTTCGTTGCTAATTTCGTCTCTGCATAAATAGTCTCCGCGTAAAATTTAACTAAGGCAAATTTAATTTGGTTTATAACATGAAACTTTTCGTTGCTAATTTCGTCTCTGCATAAATAGTCTCCGCGTATAATTTAACTAATGCAAATTTAATTTGGTTTATAACATGAAACTTTTCGTTGCTATTTATAACATGAAACTTTTCGTTGCTAATTTTGTCTATGCATAATTGCTGCGATGTTTGATTTCTTTGTAAACTCTGCATAACTAATGCAATATAATTGATATATATATATATATATATATATATATAATGTCATTTGTAGATTTTTGGTGTGGTTGATGAGTGATCATAAATACTCTAGGAAAAAAAGTTACTGAAGATGATGATAATGATAGCAAATTGGATAGTGTAGTAATGAAGTTTTGCGTATTAATGTTATCAAGTTGGATAGTGTAGTTGATTGGAACAATGATATAACAGAAGATATTTGTGAAGGAAAATGAATTCCACCTAAATACAAGGGAAGACATTTTTTCCACTTTGCTAAAAATGTTTTCTAGGAAGTATCAAAATACCAAAATATGACTTAGGGCGTGTTCTCGTGTATGTTTAGTTGGTCAAAAACTTTGAATTTTTTTTTCTTAAAAAATAAATTTCTTAAAAATGAGAAAAATGATCTTACCAGGTGAAAGTAGAAAAATAAATTTTATAAATCTCATTCCATACTAATTGTCTAATACCCACGCCCTCCAACATGCCCCACCCCTCCACAACCTCATAGCCCCCACCCACATCCCTAATCCCCATGCCAGCTCTTATAGTATTTACTTAGATTATATATAATTATTTTTGATATAATTACATTTCTGCTTATTTATCAAACACTAGAACATAATTAAGAAATCCACTTATTTTTTAAGAAAATATTTTTCGTCGTACCAAATACACTCTTATTCTACAGAAAATTAATTAGTGTAGAAAACACGCACTTAAAAGTTTAATGGTAGTACTCAAAGCTGAGTTTACAAGAAAAGGCAGAGAAGACAACTTCTTTAGAAGAAGTGTTTGATTGTTTGGGACAAAACGTTCAATTTTTTTTTTGGGGGGGGGGGGGGGGGACAAAATGGAGGTTCTTCTATCTTGAGGTACTGGTCCACCAAGTAACTCATGTTTATCAGTTTTTTTTTTGCTTGCTTAAGCCCTAAAATGCACATGACAGAAAGTAGCCAAAAATATGAGTTTGTACAAAATACTTTTCCTTTTCTGTTTTTGTGAAAAGACCAAATAACTTGAGGAAGTATTGTTGTCACAACCAATGAATGTAGTGCAGTGGATTATGTTGTTTCTTCCTTAATAAGAGGTTTTGCGTATGAATTTTGGATATGAAAAAATTCTTGATATAGAGCGTTTCACCAAGTGGACCCTACGCGGTGTGAATATGAATATAATCAAATTTTAATGCGGATAACGCTGGTACGGGAAACCAAAAAAAGAATGTAAGTATTGGTGTCTTTTACTTGGTTGTTGTGGACACCTGAGGTGGATAAGAAAGATGATCGCACTGCAATCAAATCCAAAACAAAGCAACAAAAAAAACACTAAAGAATAAAAGAAGAGTTGACCATCATGTAGTGTTTGACTTCATCATATAAAAATATATACACATATAAAAATATCTTGCACACACTACTAAGAAGGCTCCACAATTATTCTTTGCACCATTTGGTTTAAACCTGTATTCAATGTTCAACTACTTACACTTTTTAAGTTTTTTTTTAGTGAAAATTATACACAAATAAATATAAATAACTTGAGTGTCAAAATGGTAAAATATTTCTTTAGATGTGGCGGAAGCCAAATTTTTATTAAAGAAATATCAAAATATAAATAAGTGAATGCACCAAAAAGTCAAGAGAATTCAATATATATTTAGCATGGGAGGGCAAATCACTAGTTTGCCTTCAAACACAATTATCATGTGTGCAAGGTCATCTTTCGGCTTTTCTAGCTCTTTCTAATCAATGAAGGGATTTTGTCTTTCACTTAAGACAAAGAAGTAAAAAAAAAAATTCTTATTCTTTGCATTATTAAAAAGATTTAATATCAACCATATCATAATAGACCGTAAATTGCTACTATGATTTATATACGTAAGAATATATAAATTTAGGATTTAAATTTGATTGATTTACAATTTACATTCTTATCATTGTTCGCTTGCACTTTTTAAATTATGACTTCAAAATTTAATATTTATTAATACTTTACAATTTTCATGCATATATCCAAATTTTATGTCAAATTATTGATTTAGTTGAACTCACAAAACACAAATTGTATCCACGTTTGCACGTACAACAAAACAAGTAGGAAAACTTAAAATCTCAAATTTATCACTTTTGCAAAGCATCTTTATTTCAACCGATAGTAATACATAAGGTCACCCAACTATGAGTATTGATCTTTCAAGGTCATGTTTATTTATTTTGTAACTACAATGTCACCTAATTTTTCCTATATCATATTTAAAGTTACCCAATTAATAGTTGGGCAACAAAATATGACATAACATTCAATTTATTTCACATGACATTTAATTTATTTCATGCGACATTTGATTTATTTCACATTTGGGTGTTCTTCTGTGTTAATACCTCAGTTCTAGAACTATAAATTGATTAGGTGTCTTGGTCGAAATGATTATTAATTTATTATTGCTTTAATTTGAATTAAACTAATAAATATTGACAATATTAATGACTTTGCTTTGTTTTAGTTAAAGGAAAAAGGTGTGTTTTATGACAATAGAGTTGTTTCCTCTATGTAGGGATCTATTATCTCATTTGGTTGACTATCTAAATTTTCAACTTGTTGGTGAGGATTCGAATCCCCACGTTGTAATTCCTTTCCCCGTTTCTCCTTCCCCTCCCCGATACTAAATTCTTCACTATGACGTTTGATTAGTCTAGTCTACTCTTCTTGAAATAAAATATTAAGTAGTACGCTATTTTTTCTATTTGAATAAAATCAATTAAATGTTATAACGAATTTTAAATGGTTGTTCTAAATGAAAATGAGTTCTTTTCAAAATAGAAATATACGGTAGGATATTTCGACGATTAATTATGTGATATCTTTAACGGTAATATCTCTTCTTTCGTGATTATGTGCACACATTTAACGGTGAAATTAATATGTTTAGAATCTTTGGATAAATGAAAGTATTTTGCTTAGACTATTAAACACCATTTCATTAGTGAAAACTTAAGGGTGTTCATTGGTTGGTTTGGGTCAATTTTTTTCTAAAAAAAACAAACCAATTTAGTCGGTTTTTCAAATATTGAAATCAAACCAAACCAATTAAGTCAATTTTTCATTGCTTCAGTTTTTGTCGGTTTTATCATTTTTTTTAAGTTAATTCGATTTTTTGTCGGGTTTTAAAAAAAAACGACAGTAGCCTTCCAAGTGTTAAGTCGAAAGAGGCAAACCCGAAAATAAAGAAATCCTAACACCAAGCATATAAACTATATTGCATCATAACACTATCAAATTAATTAATTAAAAAAAAGGAACTATATGCGCAATCAAGTTATATATGTACCTCCTCGAAAAAAGGGATGCATTATCCAAAAAATTAGCCATTTTCAAAGAACTTAATAAACTTCTTACAGTTATTTTTTTAGTGTAAAAATTAAAGAGTTGTGATTTATCAAGATATCTTGATCATAATTAAATTAAATAATAATGAATAATTAAATGACCCAAACACAAGTTATTTTAGACATGAAATAGATTCTTGGAATTATCAAAATAAAGACTACAAATCAAACTAGAAAGTAAAAGCAAAGAATTGGATTACCATAAAGGCAAATACCTAGATTACTAACCAAGAGTGCAAAAGATCAATAAGTAAAATTTAATATCTTACATGAAAATATACATGTATATATGTGCAATTATAAAATTTTAATAGGCATTTATATAGTCAGTTTTTTTTGATTTTTTTTTATTTAAAATCAAAATCAAACCAATTTTTGTCAGTTTTTAAAATTAAAAATCAAAGCCAAACAAAATAAAAAAGTGTCGATTTTTTTCTTCGATTTGATTTAATTTTCAATTTGGTTCGATGTTTCGGTTTTTAGTGAACACCCCTAAGTGAAATAATGATCCTGTCATATTTTCACGGGGGGGGGGGGGGGGGAAATATTCTTGAGATTTTTTTGGTACACATTAATTGTAACTATGATTAATGGCTTCAAACATGTTATCATTGTCTATTAACGGCTCAAATGTCTAAAAAGTTAGTTAGCCGCAATAATTATGTTATCAAGTTAACCTTTTAAATATTTCTCTAATATTTTGCTTCTATCACTATTAATCATTTCTTTAATATGTTGCTTCTATCATTACTAATATATCATATAAGTTAAATTACCAACAAAAGTTATGATGAAATGATAAGTATTCTCATGAATTTTAGTTAGTATTTCAGGTTGAAGTTCTAGATATGGAGTTATCTTTATTTGACTGCACTCTACCCACATGTAAAATTTTCGGTGCAAACTCATTAATCGACACCCAATACAGATATCAAAACACCATATAATAAATACAATAGTAATAATTATGTCTCAATTCAATCACCAATAATAATGAAATGTACCAGATAAAATAACACAAAAATAGTGTTGGGTATACAATTGTTGCAGGGAACGGGAAGTAAATAACTATTACAATGGTAAGAAATGATAAACTAACTATTACAATAAACTGGAAATCAAGAATTTAACAAACTGCTTGTGTGATTTGCTGAGTCGAGTGACGACACTCTGTCTTTAAGACAAGATTGCCCCGTATATCTCCTTTTACGGTGTTGGGCAATAGTCTCCCAAGATACAACAACAACTTAACAAATTAGCAAAGAAAACTCAAGTGTTACTCTTGAAGAACTTTGAGTATAGTAACTTTGCTAGAGAGGAAGAAGATGAATTCAGAAAATATGGAGTATTTTCTAAGTGTTGAGTGTGTTCTTCAATTGAGCCAAAGACCAAAATTTATAGTGTAAGGAGAAGACCCCTTAACTAGTCAACTAATGGTCTTCAAGAGCCATGTAATGACACTTAATTGAGAGATTACATTCAGCCAAATAATAGCTGAATTCATGTGCCAAGTAATGGAGAATCAATGCTCCAAAACCAGCCCAAAGGTCAGAACTTTCCAACTTTCCATCGCAAAGATTCTCGCTTTCGGCGCCGCTGCCTGCGGAATTAGCATCGCGGCTCCAGTGACTGGCCAACCAATTAGCGCCGCGGTGCTGCCTGGGAGGCTCCACGGCTCCGCAACGAAATCCGACTCGTTTCATTTTACACTTCGTACACTTCTTCCTTCGTTTACCAACGTGGAATACTTTGTCATTTGGCCAATAACCGTCCATAATTCCATGTCTCAAACGTATTACATACGTACCAATATCTCTTTCACTAATGAAATTTGCGATACTTGAAAATGACGTTTTCGACGTGCGGGCCCCAATTTATTCGAGTCATAAATTAAGATATACTTAATTCTACATTTAGTAAATTTCCAACAAAGAGAACATAGACAGTATTTTTTAAAATACTGTGTTAATATTTTATTGTTTGAGATAAACCCAAGCACGTCCAAATATGTTTCATTTGTTTATCTGAAAAAATATATAATGAAATCTGTCTCACATATGTTTAGTCTCATTCAACTCTTTTCCACCACAAAGAGCCCACTCTTCGTCAGCTCTATTAAAGAATTCGAAAATGATAAATATGCTTGCTGTAAATAATTTACCTAAAAAGTTTTAACAAAAATCACATAAAGAAAAGTATATGCAATTAAAAGAAATCCCTAAAAAGATGCCGAATAACACTACTACCAGATATCTACTCAGGGCTGATCTACCAAAAACTGGAGAAGGAAAAGAACAATAATTATGAAAATAATTAGAAGAAAGATTCTAGTGAGAGAAAAAGCATATATTAAGTAATTAAATTAATGATTAATCTAATTTAGAATTAAAGTAAGTTATTTTTAGCTTAGCTGTTTTTTTTGCAACTTTTTCTGTAGTCAACAAAACCCTCCACCCCATCCCCTCCCAAATAAACCCCGAACTTTGAACTCCGAACCCAATCCATTGAGCCATAACCGAACTCAATCCATTGAGCCATAACCGAACCCATGAAGAAAAAGAACATAAACCCCGAACCTCGAACCCAATCCATTGAGCCATAACCGAACCCAACCGAGCCCATAGTTCGAACCATAGATAGAAAAGTGTGGGGTTTTTGTACGTCGCGGATATTGAAAACTTGTTTCAAACCCAACAAACGTAGAACTGTTTGACTATAGGGTAATTTAAAACCGTAAACATAAGACTTGAATGATACTTACATGTTTACAAAATCTGAAATCTTTATCAACTGTGGGTGCGCACGCGAATGCCCTTTCGATTGCAAGCTCCAAGCTTCAATGTATTCCTCCTTTGAAAAGTTAGGAAATCTGGCAGCGGTTTGAGAGAGTGTTTTGATTCTGAGTCTCTAAGGCTTAGAATAATGATATGAAAATCAAGTGTAATGAATAATGGAATGTAGGTCTGTATTCATAGGTGAAAAATTAGGTCAAACCGGATTAGGGTTTGACCTTGGGTCTGACCCAAAAAATTTCAGCACATTCTTAATTAAATCCAAAATTCAATTTTGACTTAATTAAAATAATCATCATTCATTTAAATATCTCAATTCTAAATCGAATATTTAATACTCTCTCAATACATCCTTAGATCGAAAGGACAATCGACATAGTGTGATCCTACATGCCTTCTCATATCGACACTAATCAAATTAAGGTCTACGCGGAACTCCTAGACGGCGTCGCAAGACGAACTCAATATGTGAAGTACATTTACATGAATCTAATAAACTTAACCTCTGTGTGGTAAGATAAAATCCTTTCATTCACGATACACTCGATCAAGCTTAGGATTTGCCAAGTGTCTATCCAAATGACTTGATCATTATATCTCATCTATATTAGTTGACAACAAGACCATATTCTAGATATGTCTATTGCGTTGGCCAACGACTTAGTCAATCCAATATCAATGAGAAGCTGAGTGTTCTCTCAAATATACATTCGAGGAATGAATCCTAATCTTGGCTCAACTACCACCTTTAATCCACATCGTAATGTACATAATACAAGCCGTATCTCAACCTATAAGGCATTTGAGCTTAGGACATGATCAAAGTATATTACTATGTAGACAAGGTGTGTATTGACCTCAAGTCTAAGGACTTCTATCTTTCACACGCTGATCATACTTTAGACATGTATAACAAACAGTATATCAGCAGGGTATACCAATACTTTCAAAGTATCCATGTGTCCATCACGAGTAGCCATTACTTGTAACAGGTGAGACATACTACATCCTCTAAGGAAGTGATGCAGACCACATGTCGACTTATCACATATCATCGATATCACATTCTTGATGATCATTAGTCGATGCTATTTTAAGAGTTACGTTATAATATTAATATCTCACATTATTAATAACAATGTAACCTCTAGGGATGCATATTATAGAATATTATAAACAATCAACTAATAATTCAATAATTGTAAATGCCAAAATATTAATCTCTATTAATAATAATACGAATGTGTATAAAGTACATTTGTCCTAACACAGATTGTCTGTAGGACATAAATATACTTTGAAAAAGAACATTTTCAGGCCATCATCCAGCCGCTAAAAGGTATAAACTTGCTTCGAATTCCAAACCCAACCCATTGAGCCCTGACCGAACCCAACCGAGCCCATAGTTAGAACCATAGATAGAAAAAGAACATTTTCAGGCCATCATCCAACCGCTAAAACGTATAAACTTGCTTCGAATTCCAAACCCAATCCATTGAGCCCTGACCGAACCCAACCGAGCCCATGATTCGAACCATAGATAGAAAAAGCAAGCAAAAAAGGTATAAACTGTTTTTTTGGGAACTTTTTGTCAGCATTATTGCCAAAAAGGGTAAAAAAATTGCCACAAAAACACACTTTATTTTGTTCTTCTGTTGATGTCTAAGATTGCAGTAATCAACCAGTACAGCAGTGTTCCAATTAATCACACACAGAGATAGATATATGTAGAGAGAAAGAGTCAATACCAGCTCTTCACTTTCTCTCTCTACATCTACTACTACTCTCTCTTATTCATTCACACCACTTTCTCAACAAAGCAAAAAAAACCCAATTTTTTTGACCATTTTTTAAATCTTCTCTCTTACCCCATCAACCGAAGAAACTGAGAGAAAATAGTTGGTATACAGAGAGATATACAAACAGTATACACAAACTCTTCTTATGTGATTCACTCAAAAGGTAAGTAAAAGAATGTATATCAAGAATCCATTATTTGCTTTGAAAATCGATACCCATGTATAAATATTTGATAGAAGATGAGAATTTTGGAAGTTAAATGAAGGTTAAGCAAGAATGGTGATGCAACAACAACAACAACAGGGCAGAGTGATTTTCTTTTGTTTTGTGTTTTTCTTGTTGTTTGACTCTACATTTGAGCAACGGGTCAGTTCGCTAGCTGAGAAATTTGCCTTGCTTCAACTGAGATCTTCATTAGGGTTAAGAGCTAAAGAATGGCCTATAAAGGGTAACCCTTGTTTAAACTGGACTGGGATTAATTGTGAGAATGGTAGAGTCACTAAGATCAATATATCTGGTTTTAAACGTACCCGAGTTGGGAGTCAAACCCCTCAATTTTCAATTGATGCCCTTCATAATTTGACCTTTTTGGACTCTTTTAATGCCTCCAATTTCGCGCTACCCGGTTCTATTCCTGAATGGCTTGGTGTTAGTCTTGCATCTCTAAGGGTTCTTGATCTTAGGTCATGTGCCATTACTGGTCCTATTCCTTCCACCCTTGGCAATTTGACTAGTTTAGTTACTCTATATTTGTCCAACAATGGTCTTACTGGGCAAATTCCCTTGAGTTTGGGTCAATTGTCGCGTCTTTCGACTCTTGATCTTTCGCGGAATAAGCATGTGGGGCCCATTCCTGCTGCTTTTGGTTTTCTTCAGAACCTTACCTTGCTTGATATGTCCTCAAATTTCTTCAATGGGTCTATTCCTCCAGACATTGGGACGTTGCTTCAGTTGAAATCCTTGAATCTGTCTGACAACAGCTTAATTTCGTCGATACCTGCTCAACTAGGTAACCTTTCTAATCTGGTTGGCCTTGACCTCAGCTCCAATAGTCTAACTGGAGTGGTCCCCCCTGAATTAGGAGGATTACGGAACTTGCAGAGAATGGCAGTTGAGAATAATAGGCTATCTGGATTGTTGCCTGATGCTTTGTGGTCAATGCCTAGGTTGCAATTTCTAGATGCCTCTGCGAATAACTTTACTGGTATTCTGCAAAGTGTTAGCTCCATTGTCAATGCCACCGGTGCGGTGTTTAATCTTTCTCAGAATATGTTTTATGGAAATTTGCCGTCTTTAAGCAGACGCTTCAGTCTTCTAGATCTATCAGGAAACTATTTTGAAGGTGAACTACCGGATTATGCACAACGCAACGTGTCAATTAATAGCAATTGCCTCCAAAATGTAACAAGTCAAAGGAGTAGGAGTGAATGTGCATCTTTTTATAGCGAGCGCGGCTTGTCGTTTGATAATTTTGGAGAGCCAAATGCCACCGGGTCTCTTCCAGCTCCCAAATCCAACAAAAAGAGTCACAGAAATGTAATCATATTGGCGGCTGTTCTGGGCAGCGCCGGAGTAATTGCACTTGTCCTTATCTGTATACTGCTACTGATTTTTTGCACCCGCAAACGGGCTGCCACGACTCAAAGAGCCACCGGGGTTGGGCACGGTCCTGCCAGTTCAAGTCCACCACCTCCTGGACCCGGAGTACCGTTGAATTTTTCAAGTTTAGGAGATGCATTTACCCACCAGCAAATTCTTCAAGCCACAGGTGAGTTCAGTGATGCAAATCTTATGAAGCATGGCCATTCTGGTGATCTCTTCCGTGGTACCCTAGAAGGCGGGACCCTTATAGTTGTCAAAAGAATTGATGTGCATTCTACAAGGAAGGAATCATACTTGTCAGAATTGGACTTCTTCAGCAAGGTTTCTCACTCCAGATTAGTCCCTTTTATGGGACACTGTTTGGAGAATGAGAACGAGAAGTTCCTGGTATACAAGTATATGCCAAATGGAGATCTCTCCAGTTCTTTGTTTAGAAAAAATAATTCGGATGATGATAGTTTGCAGTCATTGGATTGGATAACACGACTGAAAATTGCTATTGGAGCTGCTGAGGGTTTGTCTTATCTACATCATGAATGTAACCCGCCTCTAGTGCACAGGTATCAATGGCTTGTCATACTGCATTTCTGTTACTTCCACGTGCCGCCACTTTTATGGTTAATCAGAGAAATTTTTGATAGCTATGCTAGACTTACTTCTGTGATTTACTTTTTGATTTCCATGTTTGCAAGTATCCTTATATTTCACTATCATAACTACAAGTCTTCATTTAAACATGTCAATCGTAAATCTTGGAAGAGTTGCAGCTACTCTTTCTATGTATATTCTTGCTTTATGAGTCACTATGGTATACTTTAAGCCATTATGTCAAAAATCATTATTAATTACTATTGACAAACAAAGATCTAATTCAACCTTCAACAAAAAAAGATATAAGAGACAGTTTGCTGCATTCTAATCCAGTTGAGAAATTCAATGTTTCAATTTGGAAGATTGCACGAAAGCTAGTCTAAAAAATGAAAAAGAAAAAGCTGCAATAACTTGGTTAGTCATAGGAGTGGCCGTTCAGTTCTTTCATCTTTAGCTGTAAAGACTTGTTTTTGTTCTGATTGAGTAATATTGTCATTAACATCCAACTGATAAGTTTCCCTTATATCTAGAAATACACAATGTATAATGTGGTATACCATCATAAATTTCCATCCTTTACAAGCCAGGGACTTCATGCACATCTATCAGCATATCCTCTTCGGGCTTCTTGGAGCTCTTCTTTCCACTTTATAGGAGTGAATATCGTTCTTCCTGAGGAACCAAAACTACTACTGCCTGCAAGAAAATCGGCAACCAAGCACCTAAAATCTCCTAGCAAGTTGCAGTGTTTCCTAGGGATCCAAGACTCTTAAATTGTTGCCCAACTTGGCGAAAGGAAAAAAAATGGGGGCATAAAAACGAATGAGAATTGGAGAGCACCCTTTTTAGCTAATGCAGTTGGAGATACTAGGAAAATGCTCTGGGTGAAAGCTATCAACTATCATAGTCTATTTCGTCTCTCTGAAGTCTGAACTAGGTGGGACGAGATTCCCATAGAAGGCTTTCCTAAAAATTTTAACCGAAAATTCAGTGCAGCACAGATTCTATGCACGTTAAAGGTGCTTTGCAACTTTATGGATGTGCACCATGTCTGGTCGATTGAAATTAATCGAAAACCTGATGTTCGCTTCAGCTACTAGCTTTTTGGGATTTACAAAGGAGATTAAATGAAAAGCAATCGGTGGTTGATGGTTTTTGATTTGCTATCAGTTGGAGATCTATGATGTTTATTGCCTCGTTACACTATTACTCCTTTATTTTTTAAACTCCGTGCCTGGTCAACGGAGCCACATAAATTGGGACGGAGGGAGTATTATACAGAGTTCATCTCATAAGGGACAGCCTCCGGAATATCTTGGAGTTGGAGCTTGAATCTATCCACTCGAGGGCTTCTCTTTCTATTTTTATGAGCTACACCTGCATGCAAATAAATTTAATATTTGCTTAGTAAATCTAAAACATGTCCTTTTAGGGCTTATAGTGCTATCAGCTATGTAATGTCAAGAGCTATGCACTTATAAAATTGTTGTAAGTTCAGCTGTAGTTGTATGCATGGCTACGATATCTCTAATCTAGTCAGTTTCATTTTGTGTTAGATTCGGTATGACGGATGTGGCCTTAGATTTTGGTGACACTAAATTTCTACTGTGCTGGGATATTGTGAGCGCACAAACAGAAATTTACTTCTCAAACTAAGAACGGTTTTGTTTTTTTATTAAACCTTCTTCCATACATCAATTATATAACTGCGGTGTCCGGGCTAGCTTGCCCGCACCTCGACACAATACATCAATCTTAATCAACTAAAGGCAGTCAGCATATGACAATCCTTATCTTTTGTACCTTTTATCTCCATGGAGCCCTTTTAATGTCAGCTTGGATATTTAAGATATTGTTGTGTGCTTTATTCTCCTCCTTTCTACCAAACTTCTTCATTAGTTTAAGCCAGTCAGTGAACTATCTCACTTCTCTAAAACTTTTCATTCCATGTTCTGGGTTCAATCAAAATTCTTTCACGGGGCAACCCCTAGGGATTTGGTTTAGTGGCAAGAGCACAATACATTATGTGCGGGTTAAGCTCACATCATTGGTTTGAATCCTACCATTGGCTAAAGCTTGATTTTTAAGTGGAGAAAGGTAGAAGGGTGGGCCCATTATCCACCGAGTTTCGGATCATGCCCCATTGAAGTTCGGGGATTTCTCAGTTATAAACAAAAGATCCTTTCATGGGGCATCTAATAGACTTTCTTGAACCAAATATCCATTCCAGAAGGAATTATCAAAAGGAGATGCTTCTCTAAATGGACACATAGTTTTTCTGCTGCAATTCACCGAAAATGTTTTAATTGCATGAATTAGTTCCTTGGATTCAACTCTCCACACCCCCACCCCACCCCCACCACAAAAAAAGAACCTTTATTTCTGTCAGAATTATGCTAGTGCGCCACGTAGTGACATCTTCTTTTTCCTTTGCTTACTATTCTTGCAGAGATGTTCAAGCAAGCAGCATACTTCTTGATGATAAGTTTGAAGTGCGGTTAGGGAGTCTAAATGAGGTCTGTGCACAAGAAGGAGACAGCCATCAAAACCGAATTTCCAGGCTGCTCAGGCTGCCACAGTAAGTACTTGTTGATCCTTTTTGTTCTGATAATGTTGTATGTAACATTGGTAATCTAACCATCTTTTTCTTTTAGAAGGCAAACCTACTACTACTACTAAATTGTTATTTTGGTTCTTGTCTCCCATGATGGATCTTAAAATCAGGCAGTTTTATTGTTAACATGCCTGCATCTCCAATTTGATGTTATAGAAACTACTTTGGCTCGGTTGCTCAATTGGATTTGAGTTCTAATGTTTTGCTGCCAGCTCAAGTTTTTCTGGTGTATATTTGTTCCCTGGTATAAATGAGAATTTTAACATTCATGCAGCAACCTTACTCTTAACCTTATCATCCTGCTATCTGTTATTGTACGAAAGGGTTTTCATTTTTTTTTTAAATTATGAGAACTTGTAATATAGGTCCTTGACTAGTGTAGTTCTAATGATAGTGATCATTCAGTTGCATGTAATTTTAATTCTTCTTAGTATTCAAATCACAAGGAGCCTTGTAAAGAACAGTAAGTCTAGTCTGAAAGGCCACCACCCACTTGTTCATTACATTGTTCTCTCCCTCAGTAAATTGTTACTTTAAAATTAACATGAACCTTTTCGCCTTGATTTACATATGCCAAGTGGGTGTCACATGGGTATTGTAGTTTGTGTAGATTCTTCAAAGTATATTAAGTATTAGCAAAAATCTGTATGTACCAGATACTTAAAACTCCCAGGTGGGATATGTATGCGTAGCCGAATCCATGTAACATAGCTCCTTTAGTGCACTTGTTTTCGCTTATGGAGATTTTTTGGTTAAGCTATTTGGTAGGGTATGCATAGTTATCATTCTTTTAGCTTTCCGTCCTGTGCTGAAGTAGGTTTAACTACGACTTATTCTCATTATGTCTAGCTTTAACTATGATGTTCTCTTGTTATGCCTACACATTGAATTCGAGAAATTATTAAATGTTGCATTGTGGTAAACACTTCTGGAACGGCCTAGATATTGAGGCATGTGAAAAATTGGTTCGGAGTCCTATGTTTAGATGCCAAAGGCTTTAGGTCTTCTAGATTTTAATCTTCGTGTCTTCTGTAAAAACTTTTGAGGGTCTCTTAGTTTAGAAATTGAGTTTACGCCACTGTCATGATTACAGTCAAACACTATCCAGAATGCTTTTAAAGTGTGAATATTCTAAGAATTATAGATGTTGGGTTCAATTAAAGTTACTTTCATGGTTAATTTAGATAGGTCTCTTTCTTTTAGTGCAAAACTCTTACTTAAATTTTAAGACTTAGAAACGCCTTTGGATTCTCTTGAATAAATGATCATAGTAGTATTTGAATTAATTTTGGCTTTAATCCATTCCTAAGTAGGCCTGACACTTGTGAGAAATAGATGAAGACTACATACATGAATACAGTAGTCCGGTTCCGTATCTGTTGGTAGATCTTGTTTCTTCCATGTTATTAATGTAACCACCAAAAGTAGGTCTCATGTTTAGAACATTATAAGATACAATCACTCCATCAGTCATCCCATAAATGTATACAATCCTCTATACAAGGAAGGTTATTCCTGTTTGCACTAGTATCTTGAGGAATTTCTGTTTGGTAGATTTACCTGCAGGTTCAAGTGTCTTGAGGTTTAACCAAATATAATTATAAAAAAAAATACGGGAAATGGTAAGATTCTAAACTCATGCATAGCAACACGATATGTGACTGGAATAAAAGGAGAAGGTTTAGGATGTCTGTGCTTAAGTTTGGCCAATGTTGCGAACTTCCGCTACTATCTAACTTACAAGTTTATACATTCAATAGGATGGTGTCCTAATTCAACCTAAACTTTTTTTCCAGATCCTTTTCCCTAGTATATGTATTTCCAATGTTACGACTTACGAGTGGTGATCACAGTTCGTTCAGCTTTTCATCTAAGTTCGTTGAATGATCTCAATTTTTTTTTGTTATATTCTTTCGACCTGCACTGCTTTATAGTTTATACTGCTTATTGACATAGTTCTCTCCCTTATTTTGCAGGACATCAGAACAAGGCGCATCAGGTATGTGCAATTTTGTTTAGTTTTACTTTCCGTAAATAGAGTCTACATGGATATTCTTAGTATTTATCAAATTAGCGTAACTATTCAAAATTATTTGGGTAACACTTCCGATATTGTTTATTAGTGGGAAAAATCTCCTCAAATAGGGGACAACCGCAAATGTTTGTATCCTGAACCATACTGCCTAAAAAGCTAGGGATTTGGTGGCGATATTTTACTTTACTCTTTGCCAAAGTATTCCTTCATTGATTAAACTATCACTAAGGAGTACTTCATATATTCTTTTTTCCCGAATGGACAGGTACACCTAGTGCCACTTGTGCGTATGATGTCTTCTGTTTTGGAAAGGTTTTGCTAGAGCTAGTAACTGGCAAGCTGGGTATTAGTGCATCCAATGATGCCAGCATGAAGGAGTGGTTGGATGGTACACTAAAGTACATTAGTATATATGATAAAGAACTTGTCACAAACATTGTGGATCCTTCCTTAATCATAGACGAAGATTTATTAGAGGAAGTATGGGCGATGTCTATTGTTGCCAGATCATGCCTCAATCCCAAGCCTTCAAGGAGACCCTTAATGAGATACATCCTTAAAGCTTTGGAAAACCCTTTGAAGGTAGTTAGGGAAGAACACACTAGCTCAGCAAGACTTAGAGCAACTTCATCGAGAAATTCATGGAACGCTGCATTGTTTGGCAGCTGGCGTAGTTCCTCAGATGTAGCAGCCGTACCTGCAGCAGCTGCAGTTCATAAGTTGGAAGGAACAAGTAGTTTGAAGCAATCCGGAACAACAGGTTCTCAAGGAAGTGGTCCTAATGGGGACAATGGTCATTCTTCATCAACTAGGCGACACTCGAAAGAGATTTTCCCCGAGCCACATGAGGAGTAGAAGGGAGGTGATTGTCATTAATTCTTTGTTAATAATGCAGCAGGATCTGCATTAAGGTTGCCTTGTTTAGTGGGGCCACCTTGTACATTCTCCGTTTTCGGAGTGCCAAGTTTGCCAGCCATTATGATCTTGCCCAATGGAGATGCGTAGTTTACCTGGGACAGCAAACATCAAATTGTTTATTGGGGTTTTGGGATTTTAAGTTTTTTCTTTCTGGGGATAGAGTTTGACAGCAGGATTTAGCAGTAGTGGTTCTTTTTCTTAATTTGTTTTGGGGGCTTATGTTTCATTCCAAATTCCAATTCTTTTCTTATAATTCTTCTCTTTTACTAGTCTCTCCATGGAATGTAAATTATACAGAATCTTTCATTTTCCAAATGGAGGAGAGGGAAAAAAGGTGTCTCATTGGTCTTTCTGTTTTCTTGTTGCTGAATTGCTTTGCTTCTTAGAAGTGAAGTGAAAAGGCTTGCCTTTTTCTCTCGTGCCAATTTCTGTTGTAACATTGCTCTTATGCCAACTTCATTCAAGCATATAAGCACAGTGGTTCTGGTTCTGGTCTGCCATTGTTTTATTAGTTTGACAGGTGATCCAAGGTTGTAGTCCAACCATGAGAGATCAGTCTCCAGATCCAAACAAGAAAAAGAAAAGATAGTAGGTAAGCTTTGGTGGATAGTATGATATTTGTGTTGGTGGGAAGTGATAGATACTCCATAAAATAATTGAGTTATGAAATATAATAGGTCATTTTTTTCTCCTCTGCCTAAGTATTGGTGAATAGGGTAACCGACATCTTGTTGATGGAAGGTAATAGATACTCCGTAAAATAGTTGAGTCATACATGCAAGTTTGACGGTGATTTTCCATGGAACTCGACCTTATTATGAGAACATTATTCAAACAAGCCGTTCACATAAAAACATTGTCTGATCCTGTTTTTCCTTCTGTTCGTTGAGAAGTGGGAGAGAAGTCGTATGCATCTACCAATTTAGTTTCATTTTTCTTAAACAAAAAAGGTCCAACCGATATTTGAACTCGGTTACTGGATTCAGAGTCCAATGTCCTGACCACTAGACCATGGGACCATCTTGTGGTAACTGCTTCACGTAGTTATTAATATAATATAGGATCTTTTGACAGAGATAACTTACTACGAAAAGAAAACTACAATGTTGGATTGTTGTCTATTTGTTATATATATATCCTGTTGTTACTTGCATTTCAAGTTGTTAATTGTGATGTGAGAAACTTTTGCTAGCTAAACATTCAAACTTTATGCATCAGAATTGACCTCCATAAGATTGAAGAGCTTGGCAATGGATTTGTTGCATCAATTATTATATGATTTAACAGTGATTCACCACTTACCCCAATGACTCAGAATTCTTAATCCACATGTTAGATGTGGAGAAACCTAGAGTCAGTGTTATATTGAATGCTGGATCGAGTATCCTAGCTACCCCTTGTGATAGTCATATAGATAGAGTCAGTACTAAATGGTATTCACTATTCGATGTTGCAGGCTCATAGTCTCCAGTTCATCATTGACCCCAGTAATTCCATCAACTTAAATGAGTTAAAGAGAAAAAAATGAAAGGTATGGAAGGTTTGGGCAGTGTGTTAAGACTTTGGCCAAGAACCAATAGTAGATGACAATAATTGATGTTGCCTATGCTAAGGCTTGCTGAAAATTTTCCAGGCAGCTGGACCATAAGCCATAAATTGCCCCTTTAATTTTGGCTGTGCTCCTTATATTTGAGCAGGTGTTGGAGTACTTTGGAGACAGCTCACTATATGCTAGTCTTGTAGATGCATCTCGCTTTATGGAGATATGCAGAGGTACCAACCAGCAGACAGGAAAAAAACTGCACTCTTAGGGCTTGTTTGGTAGGAGGGTTAAGGGATAATTAATCCCGAGATTAAATTTGATATGTGTTTATCTCATGTTTGGTTGAAATAAAATCATGATATAACTAATCCCGGGATTAGTTATCCCGGAATTATAGTGTTATTTTATCCCTATGGAAGAATGGAATAACTAATCCCAGGATTAATTATCCTTGTACAACTTGTTTCCAACCAAACGACCCCTTAAAGTTGGAGTGGGGTTGATGGCTATTGTCAAATCAAGAAGTTAAACAAAGTAAACACATTTTAGAATGTACACATTTTTGGCCTTTTTGGTTTACAAAACATGGCAGTGTTTGAGTAAGCTTGGGCACACCTCAACTAGGTACTTGTTATCCCCTACCGACACTTATGGGATACCTCTGCGCACCAAGGAAAAAACCACTTCGTGTTTTTAGGATTTGAACCCTAACATCTTACGGTTTTCACCTACTCCGTTGACCACTTAGCCACACACTTGGATGCACGATTTCATACTAATCTATTTCCTCCTAAATGATAATTAACAAAGAAAATTTTATCTTCAATACAGCCCTTTAGCAACAAAAATAAGGCCAATTCTTAAGACCAGGGACCTCATCGAAGTTTTGTCCAAGCGCCAAATTTGGAACCTGCCTCTGTTTAGCATTTACCAGCAATTCTTTGGGGAAACGATAAAAACATGTAGTTTTACCAATGACCGGCCTGCTATGTCATCCATAGTAGTGAAACTTCCAGAGTCAAAATTGAGCACAATGGAGTTACAATGAAAAGTATAGTTGGTTAGGATCATTAGCTTGACATAGAGTGGTTTAATCTTTGATTTCTCATAGTATTGTCAGCTCTCACTCAAAAACGCGAAAGGGGAGAGAACAGTATGAGAAATGATTCTTCCACTTAGCTTACCAGAATCACTAAACTGTACCAATAAAATTCATAAGTTTTCCACTATTCTATCTGGAGATTTTCATTAACTGCAAGAGTATCCTCTGTTTCTCTCAAAACTTGAAGGTAGCAAGGCAAACTATAGACAAGCTAAAGAAGTTACCAGGTCCTAGCAAAATCTGTCAAGGGATCATAAATTTGGTGATAATATACTGCTCATCCAGAATGGCTGCATGTGCTCGTTTAAATAACTTATCAGCATGCATCACTAGCACTGTCAGTAATCAGATGCTAATTGAGCTTATGGAGCGTATATTACAAAAGCTACATGGGTTTTGGCATCGCTGGAATGACCGAAACAACTAGAAGAAATAGAAAAGGAAGACTGAGTGATTAAAGAAGCTAGTAGACTGATCACTAACTGATATGATATACTAACTAAAAAGCATACAATTCAATGCTCTAAAAAGTTTGATTTCTTGAAACTATTTATCAAGAAAAAAGGGTTTAGTTTGTTGTAACTACTAACTAGGACAAAGGAAGAGGATTCTTTGAGGCAAAGCAGCAAAAAGTATGCTAAGTCTACTAACAATTGTTTCTTTTATGCAATGGGTCGCTTAGCAATTTTGGCTTATATGATTTATAGACAGAGCAGAGACCAAAACCATGTAGTGTTCAAATGGCTCACCATGAGGAAGTAAAGGTCAAATTCCGGAAATCTAACAGTAAGCAGCAGAAATAGCCTTGTGGCACCATAACATCTACAAGGTCTTGGGAATAATTCCCCTCCCCTCAAAATAAGCAAAAAGGAAAAGTAAAAGAGGCACTTCCAAATAGATTAATCAATTAAAATCATCTGTGAAATAATGATTTGACTAAGTTTCACATGCCCCAAGAGTCTCATTTTCATGTATATTTGCAGCTTCTAATATGCTGAAAGCTTGCAGTCAAACACAATGTGATAAATACAACTAGTTGAAAGGAAACATCATAATGAAGAAGCACTTGTACACTTTCTTATATTCACTTCAAAGTAACTTTTATTTTTCCTTTTCCTCCACACGGGATAAAACTTGGGATGTCACTGACTCAACAGAGAAAAGATGAATGGTTCAACTTGCAAGCATTGTAGCTCTCCGAAAAATCTTGTGTAGAAATTTCAAGCACCAAAAAGTAACTGTTCAACAACTTGGTTGACAATTTTGGTAGTACTGTTCAATCATTACTGGCTGACAGATTATCTGAATTGTCCTACAGAACTTACCATATGTGCTATCGACCTTGCCAGCCAGTTATTGATGGAACTGCCATGATTGAATTAGCAGCCCCTTCCATCCTGAACAAAAAAAAAACTTACAGCATTTGGACCTATGTCTGATGAGTAATAAACAGAAGAGGAGAAACATAGTGGGTTAGGAAAATACTTGGAGATTTCTTCAACTGCCTTCACCACTTCTGAGGAACTTGTCTCAAGAACTTGACCTCCCAAAATGATCTCATCTAATATAGCATGCACCTGCAAAACCTCAATACATCAGCAAACGTTTTAAACGTTTTCAAATTAAATTATGGAAGCAAAATGCCAATGCAAATAAAATCTTGGGTGTGTTTGGTACGAACGAAAAATGTTTTCTTCGAAAACAAGTGGGTTTCTTACTTATTTTCTAGTATTTGGTAAGAAAGCAAAAAAAAATAGTATCCGAAGACCATTTATATGTAATCTAGCAAAATAATATAGGGGTGGGATGATCAAGGGTGGGGGTTGGGGGTGTTGGGTGGGTGGGGAGGAGACAATGAACGTGAAATTTACTCATGAAACTTGTTTTCCTACTTCCATTAGGGAAGTCGTTTTCCTAGAGAAAATATTTTCCAAAATATTTGGACCAACCAACCATGAGAAAATTGAAAAACATTAACACACCCCTTATCTACAGGCCAATCACTCTTTTTTTCTTTGATTAGTTACGCTTATTCCCAAGAAGAGTAATAGTTTCTCAAATTCATTTAGTGGTGGGAGGTATACCCCCACTGAAAAGTTATTTGTAGGAAGAGATTTCAATGGACATATCGGGTCACTTCCGGGGGGTTATGACGATGTGCATGGAGGCTTTGGCCTCGGGGACAGGAACGGGGGAGGCGTCTCACTTTTGGAGTTCGCTAGAGCTTTTGGGATTGTGATAGCCAATTCGAGGTTCCTGAAGTAGAAGCACTTGGTGACTTTCCGTAGTTCGGTGGCTAAGACTCAGATAAACTTTTTGCTCCTTAGGAAGGTTGACAACAGTCTTTGTAAAGACTGCAAGGTTATTCCGAGAGAGTATCTTACAACCCGACATAAGCTTTTGGTGATAGATTTGGAAATTAAGATGGAGAAGAAAAGGAGTGTTGTGGGTGACATGTTAAGAATCAAATGGGGAAGTTTGACCATGGCTAGTGCAAAGGAGATGAAGGAGAGGTTGGTGGCCAAGGGGGCTTGGGGGAGTAGTGGGGATGCGACCGGTATGTGGGACAGGACGGCCAGTTGCATTTAGAAGGTAACTAAAGAAGTGCTAGGGGTCTCGCGGGGTAGCCGTGGTGGGCATCGAGGGGACTGGTGGTGGAATGGTAAAGTTCAAGAGAAGGTGGAAACGAAGAAAGCAGCGTATGCGAAATTGATAGAAAGCAAAGATGAGATGGAGAAGTGGACGAATAGGGAATTGTATAAGATGACAAGGAATGAGGCAAAACTAGCGGTTACGGCGGCAAAAACGGCGGCTTTTGAACGCATGTATGTGGAATTAGAGGAAAAAGACAGGGATAAAAAGTTGTACAGATTAGCCAAGGCAAGTGAGAGGAGGGCCCGTGACTTGGATCACGTGAGGTGTATCAAGGACGAGGACGACAAAGTACTAGTGGAGGACGCGCAAATTAGGTGAAGGTGGCAGTCTTACTTCCATAAACTCTTGAACGAAAAAGGAGATAGAGACATTGTGCTGGGAGATTTGGAGCAATCTGGTAGGTACCGGGATTTTGGGTATTGTAGAAGCATTAAGGTTGAGGAGGTTAAGGGTGTTGTTCGCAGGATGCGCAGGTGACGAGCGACCGGGCCTGATGAGATCCCATTTGAATTTTAGAAGAGCGCAGGCAGGGCAGGTTTGGAGTTGCTAACTGAGTTGTTTAACGTCATTTTTAAGAATGTGAGAATGCCCGAAAAATGGAGGTGGAGTACAATGATTCCTTTGTACAAGAACAAAAGTGATATCCAGAGTTGCAACAACTATAGGGGTATCAAGTTGCTAAGCCACACTATGAAAATTTGGGAAAGGGTCGTGGAGATGAGGGTGAGAAGAGGCGTGTCTATTTTCGAGAACCAATTTATATTCATGCTGGGGCATTCGACTACAAATATAAAGATGTCTCCGACGCTACTCTCCCGGCAAGAAGCACTTTTTCAATTGTGATTTTTTTGGCGAGTTCGGTCAGGAGGGACAAAAGAGAGATGCTTTCTATCAGTCAAAATCAGCCATTCATATTATTAGGAGGTTGGTGGAGCAGTATAGGGAGAGGAAGAGAGACTTACATATGATTTTCATCAACTTCGAGAAGGCATACGACAAAGTCCTTAGGAAGGTTCTAAGGAGATGTTTGGAGGTTAGAGGTGTACATGTGGCATACACTAGAGCGATTAAAGATATGTATGATGGAGCCAGGACCAGGGTACGGACTGTAGGAGACTCGGAGCACTTTTCAGTGATTATGGGGCTGCATCAGGGATCAACTCTTAACCCATTCCTATTTGTTGTGGTGATGGATGGACTGAAGCGACAAATCCAATGGGAGGTGTCATGGTGTATGTTATTCGCAGACGACATAGTCCTGATTGATGAGACTCACAGCGAAGTGAACGCTAAGCTGGAGGCTTAGAGACAGACTCTGGAGTCTAAAGGGTTCAGGTTGAGTAGGACCAAGACAGAACAGGAGCGACCTTGAGACAGGCGTGGAGGTGAGGCTCGGTACTGAGGTTATTCCAAAGAAGGAAAGCTTCAACCTCGGATCTATTATCTAATGGAATTGAGAGATTGATGACGATGTCACACATCGTATTGGGGCAGGGTGGATGAAAAGGAGTATCGCATCTGGAGTCTTGTGCGATAAAAATGTACCACCAAAACTTAAAGGCAAGTTCTATAAGGTGATGGTTAGACCGACTATGTTGTATGGGGCGGAGTGTTGGCCAGTCAAGACTTTGCATACACAAAAGATGAAAGTTGCGGAGATAAGGATGCTAAGATGGATGTGTGGGCATACAAGGAGGTATAAAATTAGAAATGATGATATCCGGGACAGAGTGAGAGTGGCCTCGGTGGAGAATAAGATGCGTGAAGCGAGGTTGAGATGGTTCGGACATGTGCAGAGGAGAGACACAAATGCCTTAGTGCGGAGGTGTGAGATGTTGGCTATGGACGGGTTCAAGATGGGTAGAGGCAGGTCGAAGAAGTATTGCGGAGAGGTGATTAGACGGGATATGGCGCATGTGCAACTTACTGAGTACATGACCTTAGATAGAGGGTTACGGAGGACACATATTAGGGTAGAATAGGTAGTCCAGCGTAGTCATACTTACACTTACAAACTGGTAGTTGTAGGGGTGGGCGTATATCGGTTTTGTATCCGAAAAATATGAACCGAATAAAAATAGATTTAAAAAAAAAATCTGAATCCAACTTTTTAAAAAATAAACCCGATATGTTCGGTTTATATCACCGGAAGTATCGGATTATATCGGTTTTTCTAGTGGGCCGGGTCGGGTCGAGGAGTTTTTAAAAAAAATTGAATTTCCAAAACTGAAATTGGCATTCACCCCTACATTACCACGAAATTTCGACGTTGAAATGTATTGTATATCGTGAGATCTTGACTAAAGAAAAAGAAAAATAGAAACCGAATTGGGAAAAATACAAATTGATTGGAAAAACGAACGTTTTTCTAAAAATTGGCTGAGCCAAACTGCCTTACAGGAGTTTGACCGGCCCCGTCTCGAAAAAATACGCAAAATAAAAAAAAAATCGGGTAAAACGGACATCCAAGCGCAGAGTTATAACCATTTAAAGTTTCACCAATTTACAACTACTTTCTCTCCCTACACTTTATATCAATGCTTCCGTGATATGTTAATCAAGTTCATGCCGCATTCGACTTTCATAAAAGCTTCATAGATTGACTTCAATGGCTATGATTCAAGAGATAATAGTAGCCTAAAATAAAATATAAGAATAATTATATATTTAATTCAATTTTTTTCGGTTCGGTTCGTATCCAAAATTAAAAAACCAAACCGAATCACTAAATCCTAAGTAGCGATGGCCAGACTCGGGCTCGGGCGGGCCAGGTTTGGCGGGGTCAGTCGGGTGAAGAAGCGAGGATCGAAATTTGGCGGTCGGCGGAATTGGGTTTGGCGGGATTTGCCGAAGTCCTGTCCCGATCCTGTCGTAATCGGGTCGGGGCGGGGCGGGATAGGGATCGGGATCCGGGCGGTTTTTCCTTTTTATTTTTATTTTTAATAACATATGTATAAAAAACTCAATAATTAAACAAGACAAGATAGTGTAATAGAAATATCACAATGTTGTTTTTGTGTCTCTTATATTATTTAATAGACATATGAATTTTTTGTAATACAAATACAATTGTCAAAATTGCAACTTTGTGGTGTTGTTCAAAAGTTGCAAATTACATAGTAAAATTGCAATTAAAAAAATTACATTCTGAAAAAAAACTTGTTCTAGTTTCTTGATAATTTCCTGTGGTTCTTCAGTTAGAATTGGTATTTGTTGGTCAAATTGATCCACGTCGCTTCCACCACCTTCGGATAAGATTTCGTTGTAGTTTTTCGTCTTCTTTTTCGTTGATCTCCGGTTGACCGCACCTTTTCCGCTCCGCTCGTATCCAATCTCTGAATAATACTACAATCTCCAAGCTGTCTCCGGCTAATGAGTGTCTGTGGTCTCCTATTTGATATCTGTCGGCAGAAAAAGCGCTTTCAGACGCAGTTGATGACGCTTGAATGTTCAAAACATCTCGGGCCATCATTGAAAGTGTTGCAAGGTCTTCTCATTCTCCCTCCAATATTTCAGCAAGTCTTCACGTCCTTCTTCATTGAGAACTGCTTGGTACGGTACAGAACCCTGCAAAACAAAAATATCAAACTCGCTAATTTGGTTAGTAGCGGTACAACCGTACATTCTATTTCTGAGGCTTTCAATACTAGCCGCAGAAACAACATGTCTTTTGTGAGGTTGTGTTGAAGATGAAGAAGATGGTATGGAAGCCGGTAGGTTACTGACACTTTCTTGTTGGTAAAACCTATATACTTTTTTGCATTGGTCTTCTACGCTAGACAATACTTCTTCTTTAGTTTGTTCTATAGGTGGTGGGGGATTTGTATTTTTGGGACTTGGAGGTGGTAGTACTTCTATACAATCGTAAATAGTTTCAATAAGTGATTTAGTACCGTCTATTTTAATAGTCGGATTTAATACATCACCAATAATATAAATAGTGGAAATAGGAATAAAATATTTTTTTATTTTGATAAACATTTTTTTAATAACTGTCATATAAGCTGTTTTTTCCATATATTTACTAAGTAATAAAAATATTAGAGCTATTTAAAACAACATAGTTGAAATAGTATGATAATACATACCGGAAAATTCTTTTGTTGCTTGAAAAAATTTCTCTAAAAATACAATAAGTTCAAAAAATTTCCCCAATCGCTCTCTACAACCATATCAGCTGGATTTTGATTATGAGAGTTAAAAAAATAAAGTTATAGATTTTTTATAGTCATAAGCAACAAGTAGTTGCTCGTATAAAGAATTTCACCTAATGGGTACTTCTTCTGGAATTTTTCTATAAGGTAGTTGGCAATCGTGACAAGTTTTTTTATATTCTTTTCTTCATTGTATTCTATTATTTTTAAAAATAAAGTTTATAGCAAATTGTATTTTACTAAGAATGTTTTCAAAAAGTGATAGACCATCCTTTACAATTAAGTTATATATATGGCACGCGCATTTTATATGAAAATGATCTGAAAAAGATGGAGTTAAACTATTTTTTAAAATTGTAATAGCGTAATTGTTAGAAGAAGTGTTATCTAATGTAATAGTCATAATTTTATCAGTTATTCCGTAATAATCGCACACTTGATAAATATTTTCTGCAATAAAAGTATCAGTGTGCCTATCATCTATATATTTATACGCTAAGATACGTTTTTGCATAGACTATTTATAATCTATCAAATGACAAGTTACTGTTAAATAATCATGGTCGTTAGTACTACGACCTATATCAGAAGTGATAGCCACTTTGCCATTGAAATGATATAATGAATAACGTAAATATTATTGATATTCGTGTGCAACTTTAAATACATCTCTCTTAACAGTTGATCTAGAAAAACCGTTAAAAGCAGGATTATACAAATCTCTAATGTAATGAATAAAACCGGGAGATGAAGGAAATGAAAAAGGCAAACCCTCCACAACAACTAATTTTGCTATTGCTTCCCTATCTCTATGTTTATTGTATTTAGGGCCTAAAATTCCCCCCGTCATAGGGTTAATTTGACCATGTACTTGATCCCGACAAGATGTCGGTATGTGAACCTTGTCCCGATGGAGCGGGCGTTTGCGCACCCGGTTTTGAAGCCTGTTATTGGGCATACCTAGCTGGATGAGCCCTTACTACGTGTCTCATTAAACCCCCCATCCCACCGTGACCTTTTTCAGTTTTAAATTTTAAAACATCTTTACAAATTTTACATCTAGCTACTTGATTCTCTACGTCCCTATAAAAAAATATCCATGCATCTGATTTTAATGGTCGTTTTGCTGGACCTCGTCTCATACTACGGGGAATACGAGGCATTTCAGTTGAAGGTGCACTAGTGGGTGTGTTGTCATCAACATTAGTGGGTGTATCATCTAGATCATCGTCTAAATTAAGGTCTTCTTGAGTTCCAGAAAATAGCTCCTCGTCTAAATCTAATGGTATTGTAGGAAAATGTTCAGTATCAACAAAATCATCATGTGTAGGAATAAGAATCTGTCTAGAAATAGGACCCTTGCCCTTGTTGCCCCTACTAGAAGAAGTATGACCCCTATCCGTAAGCATACGTTTAAATCCTTCCATTATAAATTTATAATTATACTAATAAATAATTAAAGTAAATGAAATTAAGTGCGCTAAATAAAATAAACAGACAATAATAATTTAATGAAGGAACGAATGTACCAAACGTCGATGTAACGTCGACGTGTAATCGAGATGTTGAAAATTGAAACTATGCTCGATGGAAGATCATCAAGCTAGTTGACAACTTCACTCCCAATTCTCAAATGAGTAAATACAATTGAATATTTAGTAAACAATGTAGACTTGTAGAGAGATAGATTGAGAGATTAGAGAGATTGTAGGAAGATTTGTGAGAAAGATGAAGAGAAAATGAGTTATTTATAGTTGAAAAATTGGGTTAAAGTGTAAATATAATAACTTATGGGTTAAAAATAAATATTAAGGGGGTAGGGAGGTTGGGGAGGGGGAAGGCCAAAAATGGCCGTTGCACAACGGCCAAAATGTAAAATGACCGTTGGTGCAACGTTATTTTTGCAAAAGGGGAGTTTGGGGCGGGATCGGGATTGGCGGGCCTGGGGCGGGCCGGGACGAGACCATGTCCCGTCCCGGTTCGAGTCCCGATACCGATTTTTTTCGGTGTCGGAGCGGGACCGGGCCGACTGGCCAGCCCTACTAAATCCTGATTCGGTTCATTTTTTCAAAAAATTGTTTTTTTTTAAAAAAAAAATGAATAAAAACCGAACCGAACAGCCGGTTCGGTTCGGTTTTTTCGGTTCTCCGGGTTTTTTGCCCACCCCTAGGTAGTTGTAGTGTTATTATTGTAGGCCGCTTAGCCTATCATACTAGTAGGCGCAGTATTGCTTTATAGTCCTCTGTCGTTTGATTTCTGCTGCTATGTGTTCTCTAGTGTACTTTGTTTATCTTATTTACCTGCGTTAGTTACTGTTGCTTTTTTCAGAATGCGCTATCATGACTTATTCACTTTTGATACCAGTATTTTCATACTGTTTTTTAAAAAAAATCTGACCGGGTCTGACCGTTTCTCTTGCTTTGCTTGTGCTTTGTCTTGAGCCGAGGTTCTCTCGGAAACAGCTGCTCTACCTACCAATGTAGAAGTAAGGTCTGCGTACATTCTACCCTCCCCTCCCCAGATCCCACATTGTGGGATTTCACTGGGTATGTTGTTGTATTTAGTAAAACCTGTCAACTGAATTCAAAAGAAGTAAACTCCACATTGAAATTTCACCATCCCTCATTTCTTATATTTCAAACCCTTGGTGCACAAAAAGCATTAACTTGCTCTAATAGACTTAAGCATCCCTTCATTTCCAGAATGGTCCACTTACTACTAATCAGTTTAGCACTGCTTCTTAGATCAACATTATTTCAGGGATAGTCGACTTAGTTCAGTTGAGACATTTGGCTATTAAGGTATTATTAAGTATCCCCAAAGTTGATGCAAACAATGAACTGAATTACAAGTGTCTTTAATAACCACGTACCACAAAACCAAAAGGGATCAGATCACAAAACAACTACATGCCTTTTGTGATACATGTTTCACGATGCTAAACCAAGAGAGAAGACTAACCTTATTAAAATTGAATACTTTATCAAGTTCACGTACATTGCTGAAACACTTGTCCATTGTCTCCACAAAAACTGAAATTTACCGCGTCAACATTATTCGTGTTAGTAAATCTTGGAGAATGATGATAAGTACATTGAAGTAAAAGAAAATGGTCAGAATATGTTCTGGTCTTTCAAACGAGTTGTTAAATCGTGTTCAGGTAGCTTACATCAGAAACATAAATACACACGCTTATTATAAGAATAAAACATAGAAAAGTTTAGCAGTGACCAATTCATTCTTGTCATTCCTATGGAGACCTACAGACATAGTACAGCTCCAAAAAGAATTACTAATAGCAGCAGTGCAGCATTTCCGCCAAATTTAGATGTTGAAAATGATACTGCATAAGCAACCATGGATTTCTGACCACCATAATACACAATGATGCTCAAACTTGCATGTTTTATCTCATGTCCCATATTTATACTAATTTAGTAAAAGATAAAGTTTCTTTCTAGCAAATAGAACTTTCATTGCTAAAGTTTGTTTCCAAAAAGTATGACTTTACATTTGATCTTAATATTTTTGAGCTAGCTAGCAGATAAGACGAGCAAGTAATCGTTAGGTAGCCTCAGTGACAAGTTTGTACCATTGAACAAGTTTTGTGCTTGTACAACGGCAGAAAAGCAACACAAAACTATAATAATCTATCAAAAAAGAGAGATTTGGCTTTTTGATTTACTTATATGTAATGTAACCTTTAGATAATGAATCATGGTTCTTCAATTCTCTGAGCAGTCAAATATGAATAAAATATGTAGTGTGGCATAAGTCTTGTACACAAGTCGAGCATCCTGCATTTATGGAGGCACAACATGTGAATCTCTCTAGCTATTCAGGTTAAGCAGAATCTCAGCAATGGTTAGCATAAAGCACAATGAAGGACAAAATTGACCAACCTTTTCGTATTGTTTTACATGTATTTTGAGGGATGATAAAAACCACAAAGAAAAGTAGAAAACAAAATTCAGAGAGATATGGAGAGAGCAAAGAGGGAAAAAACACATACTGATCCGAAGAGGGAGTCAACTTTGACGAAATTGATTACATTCTCTGCTCTACTGCTTAAAACTGCACTTGAACACAAAATGTCAGAACTAATGATTTACACAACATCAACAGTACAGAAATCACCATACAAAACAAAAAAAAAGTACTCCCTCAGTCCCAAATTAACTGTCATATTTCCCTTCTCGAGAGTCAATTTGACTAATCTTCGAAGTTAAATTAGATTATATCAACTCAAGAATTTACAATTAAAATTTAGATATTCAAAAACTATACGAAAAGTTTAAAATGTACGTAAAAATTCACATAATTCGACTCTCGAGATGCTAAACATAACTAATTAGGGAGGAAGGGAGTAAAACTGGCAAGTGAATAAATCATTTTTCAAAACCCACCATAACAAAAAATGAAATGGGTTTCTCGGATTTAGCCTTACAATCTCAAATTGGCAGCAAAAAACGTATCAAGATCCAACAAAAAAAAATCGATCTTTATTCTAACATAAACAAAAAGAATTTTGACATACTAAAACAAAAATACAAAGGAAATAAAATGTAAATAGAACCTCCATATAATCTTCGAATCAGCTCTCGCTGCTTCTCTGCAGGCTAACCTTACATTTCACAGTAACAATTGATTTTAAGAAAGAATGAAAATTCACAAAAATAATTAACGAGCTTTAATCTTTTTTGTAATTATTTGTAGAGTAAAGGATTTAGGGAGACTTATTACATGATAATCGTAGAATTTGACAAGACGGGGCTTGCCTTTATCGTTCATCAATATCACTCCCTTCATCATCCTCTAGGATTCCTTATTTGATTCTAATTTCCAATTGCTTCTGTTTGGTACTCTTTTTATGTTTCGATTATTACAATCAGACACCCTAAATGTAGTGAAATGCAAATGCGAGCACCTATTAATTTTAAAATAGCATGCCCAATTGAGCTTTTATGTTTTCTTATTAGTTAACAAAATATTTCATAAACCATCCTTGAACAACTTGATTTTTATATTCTAAATTATCATGTTTTCGTATTTAGAAGTTTTCATTTTGTGTTTTAGTTATTACAGTACATGTATGAAATATGAACTGAATATTTAATAAATACGTAAAATTTTCAAATAAAAGGGAGATTGAATGGATAAAAATATAAAACTCGTTTTTATTTAACTATTCATAATTCCATGAAATACTCTTTAAACAAAAAATATATAACTTTTTTATCTAACTTAAAAAAATTAGATCTTATCTAAATTAGTAAAAAAATTATAGTACCACATACATTGTTTATATAAAATTATTGTTTTAATATCCTAATTTATTTCAACTGAACATGTGAAAAATGTTACTCAACGCCAACAACAAACAATAGTTTAATTGGTGAGGAGGTTCAATTGAATTCCAACTGTGCATAAAGGGCAATAACTAGTTTTTTTTAAGGGAAAGTTCTAGTGAAGTGGCAATACATTCATGTCTCAGAGGCGACATTTTTATCCCTCGCCACTGCATGCGTTGTAATATTGCATTGCTAATTTGTGAAGCAAACTACCCGTATGTTTCTTTGCAGATGGTTGAAACTTGAAACACAATGCACTGTCATATCCTCAAATTGCAAACCTCATTTGTAACTCCAAAGGGGATCTTGAATCAATAAGACGTTTGGCTGAGTGGTTAAAGTCAATTCATGTGAAGGGAAGATTTATTGGGCTTGTGTTGATTAGAGCTAAGGGGAATGTATTGGGTCGAAGCTTGGAAGAATTGGACGAAATCGTTGGATATTTGGAGTACAAGGGAGTGAAGAGAGATTGGATAGGGTATGTTGTAGGCCGATGTCCTGAAATATTGTCCTTCAGCATAGAAGAACTAGAGTCTCGTACAAAGTTCTACTTTGCTATGGGAATGGATGAGAAGGATTTTGGGACTATGGTTTTTGACTATCTAAGGTGCTTGGCTATTTCTCTATGGAAGAGATGAACCAAAAGGTGCCCGCTTTAACTTATTTCCTCCTAATGTACATTACATAAATGGACTGTCTAGTATTTTATCATGTGTGGTGGATCTAGCACTGAAGAATGACCTTGTTAGTGGTAATGACATGCCACTTGGGTGATTTTGAACCTTGGAATGAAAACTTGCTACTTTTTTCTTGTCGAAATTTGACTCTGAGTTGCATATCTTAAGGAGTTTGGCCTCGGCAATGAAGATGTTGGAAGATTATTAGCTTTTAAACCCCATTTGATGGGTTGTGGTACTGAAGAGAAGTTCAAGCCTCTTGTCAAGTACTTTTACTACCTAGGGATTTCAAAAGATGGAATCAGAAAAATTCTTGTTACCAGGCCAGTGTTACTCTGTGTTGATTTTGAGACCACCATTGTGTCTAAGGTATGTTATTACTTTTGGCATGTGTTGGAGCATCAAAATACAAGTACTTGAAACCTCAATCTATGAGCCAATTCAAAGTCTTTTCGCATTAATTTTGAGGTTTTGGTTGACAACTCAAACAGCTGCAGTGCATTTTATCCCTTCAAACTAGAAAAATGCAAATAGAATTTCTGTTTGCTTTAGATTATCTCCTTTGAAGCAGAGCCTTGGAGTAACTGGTAAAGTTGCTGCCATGTGACCTGGAGGTCACGGGTTCAAGCCGTGGAAATAGCTTCTTGCAGAAATACAAGGTAAGGCTGCGTACAATAGACCCTTGTGGTCCGGCCCTTCCCCGGACCCCGCGCATAGCGGTAGCTTAGTGCACCGGGCTGCCCTTTTTTTAGATTATCTCCTTTCCGTTTTCGTTTTCCCTGCTAATGACTTACCTTCTCGATTGTTGAAGGTTCAATTTTTACGAGACATAGGTGTCCAACAAGATGCTATTGGCAATGTGCTTGTCAGGTTTCCTAGATTACTCACTTTCAGCCACCACAAGAAGATACGTACAGTGGTCCGTTCATCTCCCTTTTCCTGACTGTTTATATTTCATCTGAATTGTCTAAACAATATCAGTCCTCTCTAGTTCTTCTAATATTTTTTTGTGATAGTGCAATACCTATAACGGTTAACATGAAGAACCTAAATCTTGATCTATGAATCAGCGTGACTATACAACTCTATATCGTTTCTGTTTGTTGTTGGTTACATATTCTACTAGACTGTTTTACTACTTAAAAGAGTTAGAGCAAAACTGATGTGGACTATCTTATAGGTCATATTCCTTTTGACAAAAGCTGGCGTTTCCCAGAAGAATATTGGAAAGGTGATAGCTCTAGGACCAGAGCTTCTAGGATGCAGCATTGCCAATAAATTGGATCACAATGTGAAGTATTTTCTTTCCCTGGGCATAACTCTCAGACAATTAGGTGAAATGGTTGCTGATTTTCCAATGCTACACATACAATATAGACATCCTTCGCCCCAAGTATCGTTATTTGCGAAGAATGATGGTTCGGCCTTTGCAGGATCTTATTGAATTTCCAAGGTATATGGCACAATATGGCATTCAACAAAAGTGTCCTTCCAATATTGCCTATTCCACTATTCAATTGAAAACGTCTATTTTACAGGTTTTTTAGCTATTCACTTGATGAAAAAATAGTTCCTAGACACAAGATTATGGTGGTGAACTGTGTAAACTTCAAACTTCGGTATATGTTGGCAAGCTCAGATGATGAATTTAAACAGAGGGTTCAGGCTGCCGTCGAAAGACGCTTACGATTTGAATCTGGAGTCATGATAAGCAGGCAGACACTGAAACTGATGGCTCCATTGAAAAGTTGCCTTTTGATTTTCAAATAGCTGAGATAGTAGAAGGAAAGACAGATCTGTGCTCCGATTACAAAGATATACCTACTGTACATATTCAGAATTCTGCATAACAGAAAAATGGCATATAGAATTGTAACATAAGATTGTCAGTTATTTTTTCTTCTTGGGTTAAAATATGGTTCACAACTTAACAGGATAACATTTCTCATAACCTGCCCTTCACGGATTTGGATCATTGATCACTAGATAACAAATTTATTAATTCTCACGATCCAAACTAATTTCAGCATAGTGGGACCAAAATATACATATTTGAGTATCTTTCATAAGCAAGCAAATTTTCAGTCGTATCAGTGTCAATTGGTTATGGAATCTTTCACAAATTTGTTTTAAATTGTCTCTTTCACAAGAGATTCTTATTTTTAAACATACGATGCCAAACAATAATACACGAGATCTTTGCAGGGTCATTTTCTCCTATTCAAATTATAAAGGGTCCAATGAAGGGACTAAATGAGCCCAAATCAAAAATAGCATCAAACTTGAATACAACTCCCATATATTTGAATTTTAAACTTCACATTTGTATTAACAATCTCATGTGTAAATAGATAAATCAAACATCTACGACAAATACCAGCGAGCAATTTCCCACTCTGCAAAGAAATGATCTTAACTAGATGGCCAGCAAAAAAAAATCTCTCAACCATCAAGAGCGTCTGACATGTGACAAAGGATCAGCAAGTCAAGAATGGTGTGTTACTAAAGTCCAAGCCGGCATATCGGATTTCTTTTGATGAGACCTAGATCCACCTGCAAAAAAGAAAAAAGAATAAGAAAGTCAAACACTGGCATTGTTGAGAAATCCTACCACAATTAATTGATGAAGTGCCAATTATACCTTGGGACCAAAGAGATCTCTGATGTTGTCAATCCCATTGAGAATCATGGTAGGCCTGGTGACGAAGACAAGCAAAAATAAGCTTCAACAAAACATGTGAACATAATTTTTTTTATGTGGAATGCCCAATAAACAGAGTAGCATAACTAAAAGTAGATTTTACACCACACCCGCCAGGCATTTCGAATTATAGATACGTCCTTGTCAATATATCTACCCACGTGCAAGCACAAAACTTTCATCTAAAACCAACAAAGAGGCCATCTACCCAGGCCACCACAAACTACCAATTAGTAGTTCCTACTCTCTCTCCCTCCTCCCCCGCCCCCTATCCTTTTTCTAAATCGATGACATTACAAAGACCTGCAAATAACTGCAACACTACACCGAAGCCAGACGACTTACAATCTGTCAACTAGCAACAATCGTGCCAAGAATTGCAATAATCAGTTCAGAAACTATTGCAAGCATTACATGAGAGAGCACCTTCGTCGTTGAGGCTTTGAACTTTCAGCAGTAAACAATTATGATTACTTTTTCTCTTTGGGCCTACTTCTGTAATGCCACAAATCTCTCCAACTTGCTACTTAAACATGTAAATGATCCAACGTTTCAAATGTAAAACATTTAAATTTGATTGGAATTATCACATGTTTGCACAAGCAAAGATGATTCACAGGTACACATTAAACTTTGCACTCTTTCTTGCTACAGTCAATGCTTTCAGATAATATGGCTAAAAAAAACAATGCACGGAAGTGTAGCTTTACTGTAGTTATCGGTTTTCCTTACAGGTTAATAACTAATAAGTTCAAACATGAAAACAACTCCCAGTGCTATCAATACCATCCAGCAATAAGAACAGGAAGTTAATTTGAACTTATAAATAAGAACATGTTGCTGCTAACAGTTCGTATACCTCTCAAGGGAAAGGCCCCAGGCAATAACACGGACATCTTCTGGCAGACCCATAGGAAGCAGCATTTCAGGCCTAAACATACCAGAATTTCCAATTTCCACCCATTTCTTAAAGCCTTCATGGTAGCTGACAAAACAAAAGGATATGAAATTAATGCTGAGTTGAACAATTGTTCATTCGCGTCAAATATACTACTACAACCTGAAAATTTCCATGCTGGGCTCAGTATAAGGATTATAAGCAGGTTTGAACCGAAGCTTGGACATTCCTGTAGTTGGAAAAAATAAAAGTTAACCACTAATTAGCCTCTCAAAATTAAAAGCTCATGTAAATTGAGTTGGACATGATATCACTGCAAACTGTCTTTTATATGAAACCAAGACTTGAGCAGACATTGCAGTACCAAAAACTGAACTTAAGAAAGAATACAGCATAGCGTTGGTTGGTCACCTAGACGAGAAAAGAAGTCCTGAAGAACACCAATCAGGTCACCAAGAGTAAGTCCACGATCACATATTAAGCCTGGAATAAGAAACCATAACAATAAGTTTATGTAATTATTAACAGGGATAAAATGCAGATAAAGAACAAGATATACTTAAAACAACTACTGGACACATCAGAGTTTAACACAGTATTATGTTTGAGTATGAGAAGATAGCTTGAGATGACCTATTACTGTACATAATTTACACATGTGGAAATATGTTTCAGTAAGTATGCAGACTAAATACCACTCAGGCTTCTGCTAATGCCAGTACTAAATTCAACTTGGTAAAAAAATTTCAGGTTGATAGCATGCCAAGAAAGGTTAGCGATACCAGTTAAGAAAAGGGGAAAGAAGTGAGGGATGGATGCCAAATAAAATAGCCTCTGCTTTTCACATGACCCCTATTACAAAATTATAGAGGTATTCCAAGCTGTAGCAGCAGCCACTCAGTAAGTCATATATGATATAACAACCAAACATGAAATCTAAAACATAAAAAAAGGTCAAACAGATTGCTACTTAAAAAAGACCTTTTAGCTGGTCTTCGAATTATTGGACACTATGTAACATTTGGTTTACGACATAAAACTCTGGATTGCTAATTTAAGCTTTGCATTTTTTTGATCAAGTTAGCTTTGCATAACTAGCACAACATTTGGTGTTCAATACAAAACTATGGATAACTAATACAGTGTTAGTCTGTATTAAACTATGCTTTGTTAAACAACTTATGCGAAAATTTAGGTATTATTTTAAGCATGAAAAAAATGAAATAAGCATACATGTATTATTAATACATGTATAAGCATATCTAAACAGAAAAGCCCTTAAAGTAGACAATCTCTACATAACAATCCATGTAATTGTTATTGATCATATAACATTTCCTATATTATTATTCACGTAACGATCCTTGTATTAAAATCCTTCTATAATTAGTCTGTGAACCAAACTGATCCCCAATATTAATATGTCAAGAGGTATGGCTCTTTGATAATGTGATGTTAGGGTAAGTAATAGAAATACTAGTCCCTACTTTCCCAACCTAAAACAGAAACCAAGCCAATGTACCAAAAGTATTTAAAGCAAGGCTCATTATAATTCTACTACGAGGAATTCAATCAGTAGTTGGGACTTGGGACAATAAATCAGTTCTGCAGGCACTTCAAGGACCAGTGTCTATCTCAGCTAAAGGTTTGATACCTTAGAAGAGCAAGAGAAGAAAAGAATATATCAAGGAACAGGAAATATGAATGACACGAAATTTGTATAACTATATGATAACCTTCTATCTGATGAAATTCAGCAAGATGTGTCCGATCAACTGCTTCATTTCTGAAAACACGATCAATAGAATAGTATTTCTTGGGGGCGAATGGCTTCTGCAATAAGATGTAGCACAGGTTTAAATTTCAATAAGTAAAATATATATGAAATTATAATTCTGGATATCGTCAGCAATTTAGACCTGAGCTAATGCATACAACATTCTTGATGAAACAGCAGTAGTGTGTGTCCGCAAAAGATTCTTGTTTGCTTCCTCTCTTTTCCAATCATACCCATATCTAAGCAAGAAGCACCATTAAATACTCTGTATAGGAATGTCAAAACCTTGACAAGTGCGAGTGACATTGAATTAAGAATTGACAGTATATATATCCTACCCCCTAGATTGGTAACCACCAGATTCATGAATTTCTTTTACCCGCTCAACATAATCTTCTGGGAGCATCTTTGTGGTGGAAGGCACTAGAAAAAACAAACATATAATTCATTAGAAACTTAGATGAGGCAGATAAAATGTAAAGTCAAAACTAACCTTTCAAAAAGAATGTATCATGGGAATCACGGGCAGGGTGCTGTTGGGGCTGGAAAAGTGCATCGAAGTTCCAAAAACTGCAAAATATGACCAGTCACATTGACGTGTACTTCTTTGACAAGGATTAAGACAAAAAATAATACTCACAATTTTTACTAAGAGAAGAACATGACACTGAACAAATCATCACTAGCTATAAACCTGAGAAGACTCATAAATGGCACACGTTGATAAGTCAATTTTATGGTTTGACATCAACTTGAGCTTGAAAGATCGTGAATGTTCAATAGCTATAGTTTACCATCTATCTTCAAGATATTTGAATGTTTACCATCAGAAGCTCATGAATGTTCAACATGAAAAAATAGTATTTAGCAAATTGCTCTACATCAGAGGTACTTTGAGACTCATGTACTAGGAATTAGGCTTTAGCAAGTAAAATGACAATAGCCAAAACATGCGTCTCTAGTGGAGGATAAAGTAGGATTTGATTTACATATCAACCTCTCAACTAAGAGCCACGCAAAGAAAATGTAGGTCAGCTCCAATTATATGGATAAAAGTAAAAAGACAAGGAGATGCACCATTTTCCTAGCTATGTTATTTCATATAACATAACCTTTTTTTTTTTGATTGGTTATAACCTAACAACTTTTTTCTTTGGGAATCCTGGCTGTTCCATCAATTATGAAGGGCTCGGTTGTATTAATGACCAGGGAAAAGACTAACATAATAAATAGTAGCTTACCTGCTCTCGACAAAATTATTTGTTGGCATCTCCTCAAACCTGCACGATTCAAATGAAAATTCGCTCTTACAGTCCACTACAGAGAGATTCCAAATATATAACTGAATAAATACATAGAGACGTTTATCTACACACATATACATGCATTTATACAGCCTCCATATATAGACACGGGAAAAGGTCATTTTGTCATACCCCATATAGAGAAAAATCATTTGTATTTGTCGCCTAACCTGCAATAAGATGGCAAGATTTTATCAACACGTGAGGGAAGGCAATTTGGGCTCAGTTAACAGAATAAAATTAATTTAAGGTGACAAGAACAACCAATTATGAAAAATGGAACAAAAACATGCCTTGAGCAATGGATGAAGATGGCCACCTTCAACTGGCTGACCTTTAGCACTGAAGTTGTACTCTTTAAATTCCAATTCCTTCCAGTCACCCCTTCAAAGGAACAAGCAACATATTTTGATCAGAAAAATAAACTAAATTCTTCGTCCATCGTGGAATTAGTGGAGTCCTACTTAGACTAATTATTCAAACACATCAATTTGTATGTTGAAATAAATATTAAATACTTCAAAACCATCTGGAGTCTGGAGAAAATTACATATTGCAACTTTCCCCTTTTACCCAGCCCATAAATTGGTTTTGTACATTTTAGTGTAGGGCTGACCACTTTTTCGACTTGTAATTGGAAAATAGAACGCATTTGAAAACTAGCAGAGCCATTTTTTCTTTATGAGGAATTAAAATATTCTTAAGCTAAAACACCAAAAAAACTCCAACATTGTGTTTTGGTGTTCGAAACTCCTAGATGTGAAACTTCAGCTCGAAACACTTACATGTGAAACTTCGGGACAGTCGAAACTACTTGTATGTGAACCTCAAGCATTAGTGCTGGAGTTTGAAGCGGAAGAATAAGCTAACAAGGGACACTTTCCTCGAGTTTCATACATAGGGAGTTTTCAAACTCAAGGACAATGTCAAATTCCATCATTTTTTTTAGAATGACAAATTCCATTATTTTTTCTGGAGTTTGAGTAGAATGCAGCATTTACCAACTCTTCAACTTATGGTTCAAACTCGAGGACATTGTGTTGGAGTTTCAAGTTTGAACTTTTGATTCTATATAGCTTGGCAGTTGATTGTATCGACATGATGAAGGAATTTTAGGGGGGGAAAGAAAACCAAGAAAAAAATTCTTAGAACAACCAAATCATTCCATCCAAAATATCTGGTTAATAGTTTTAGCAACATGCCAAGAAAAAAAGAAAACTGCAATTGTGTCCTGATTTCTATCATTCACTACTCGTTAGTAAGAAATGTGGTACTTGCATCACCTATTATTTTAAGAGTTTAACTTAAATGACAATTAGGACTGGCAGCAAACTTATTAAACTTCTGGAAACAATTTCAGAACTCCAGCACAGAAGCAAGAGACAGCTTATTAACTTTAAGCAAAAAATCGTAAAACTCCAACACAGTGTACTAGAATATCACTTGAAGTTCGAACTCTAGCACAGTTACAATGTACTAGAGTTTCACTCCTAAAAGTTCGAACTGTGTCGGAGTTTCACATGTAGGGGTTCAAACTCCATCAGTTAATTTATAAACATTTTCTAAAAGTAAATTCCAAATTTTGTTGTAGATATTGTTCCTTTCTTATTTGACTTGCTTTGTTATTGTTCTACTGCTTTATTGTTACTGTTGTATTGCGTTATTCTTAGCCGATGGTCTATCGGAAACAACCTCTCTACCTCCCAAGGTAGAGGTAAGATCTGCGTATAGCCTACCCTCCCCAGACCCCACCTGTGGGATTACACTGGGGGTGTTGTTGTCCTGTGAAAACCAAAGCATCAAAGACATCGGCCACCTAGTAAAAAACCGACAGTTTGTGTTGTTAAATTCCAAATATTATCTACTCTTTCCAGAGAAAATGAGTCAGAAAGTTACCTCTGTAAATTTTCCCGGGTGAGATCAGTAGCTGCTCTTTTCCTTTTCGGGGCATAGTTAGGACCTTTTTTTACCGAGAAACCTTTCCAAACCCTAGAAAGAGCAGCAATAAGAAATATATTTAAGAACCAGCATTTGACCATGCATTAGGGTAATTATAAGATTACATCTTGTAAACGTCAAGTGCTGGAGACAAGATATTGAAGAATAGATAATTACTGCTGAATTATTAGTTTTCTTCGCTTTAGATCATCAATATCCTCCTGATTGACAGTCTGCAATGCATTGCTTGTTAAAGACGAATTGATTAATAGTAAAGATGAAAGGTGAGTAGAAGGTGAGGGTCGGGGAATAAGATTGATCACTGACTACAAATTTATATACCTCGCCATTTTGTATTCGCAGAAGCAAATCCTTAACTTTGTCATCAGCATGTTGGACCTGCATGAAGTCAAAAATAGACTAAACAGTGAATCCCTGTAAAAAGAATTAAAAGAAGCACATGTAGATGTCACCTTCACTTGCTGTCTCTACATTATAGTTCTCAGAGACCTTATTCAACAGATACAAATAAGGAAAGAAACAGTAACACAAAAGAAAGCCCTGTGCTATAAATTGAGCTAGATGCCAAACAATAAGGAGCAACAAAACATAGGAGACAAAGAAAAATCCTGGAACCACCACAAGGGAAGTTGGGGGACAGTCACAGTTTAATAATGCTGAATGTAGGCTACATATGGCACTTTATTATCGCTAAAGAACTGGTACTAAGCAAGTAATGAGGCTTTCCCAGACCTTCATAATCACTGTGAGGCTTGAGGGGATTCCTGATTATTTGACTACCCTAGTCCCTTAAGCAAGAACCACTGGGACCAAGAAACAGATAAACTGCTATTCATCATTTTGGCAAGGTAACAGGATGAAACTAGTCCATTTATCTCACCTCTTTTTAAAAGAAAAAGACGCTATAGTGGAGGGTTAACTACTCATAATTCCCAAACATTTTGCTCTCGAAAGTATTGGAGCACTTGGGTTCTAATCTTCAGGAAGATTGTATAGATATATTTTTGCACTTACAAGCTCAAGGAGAAGGGATAGGAGAAGAAAGTAGATTATGATGGTGTTAAAGGTGTTAAAAACTTTAAATAGAGGTGAGGCTTAAACTAAAATTGAAGTTGCAAGAGAGCAATACTACTGCTACTCTATCAAAATGAATTGTGTGGATGAATTGGTGACTGAGAGGTTGAGATAAGCAACTCCTAATGAGAGAGGAGCAAGCAACAAGGAAGCAAGCTTAACAAAGGAATAACCTTTTGCTACCCAATGTTATAAAATTTTGTTTGAGGCAAGGGTTGGAGAGAAGATACAGGTTTTCATCAATTGAAAAATAATGCAGTCATAACAAAGAATAAGACATTAGAAATACAGAGGAGCATGAGCAAAAGTACACTTCTGATAAAATAAAGAGCAAAATTACACTCTCATGTATTTGCCTACTGTACCTTCCTTGAAACATTAGTCTTCGCCATCTCCACCCACTTGTTCTTTATAGCTTGCTGGCAACCAATTTTATAAACTGCAGGATCCAACTTTTTCTGCATCCAGATTACCGTTTAGCCAAAAGAGAGTTTCACTAAACAATGAAAACACATAGATATCAAACACTTGCTAGTTTTTTTTACAAGAAAACCTGCTAGTTTAATGAAGTCCTTTTAAACTATTATGCATTTCCCTTTTCTTTTCAAACCTTTATTTTTCGGCCATTATAATTTTGTTCTGTTTGATGTAAAAGCAATCTGAAATGGCGCATGACATTCACTTAGTAAAATTACTTAATTCCTTCTTTGATGTAAAATGAACAAGCGATTAAAAACAAAGAGTAATTTGCAACCTGCAACTCCTCCCGCGCAATTCCCTCCGGTGGTACTGCTGAGAAAAGCTGAAATTCTGGAGAACCTACAGCAGCATAAGTTTTCCCCTCTTCAGTAAGCACCCATCTCTCTCTCCTAATGTCCTGCACAATTCAATAGATTCAAATATTGTTTCACATTCATGAAAGCTATTTCCCGATGTTTGTAGAGATGTTTTACATTTAAAAGACAGAAAGAATTTTTTATTAAAATCAGCACCAAGATGGTTCCGTGTGGAGTACAAAATAACTGAACATAAATCAGCACCAAGATGGTTCCGCGTGGAGTACAAAATAACTGAACATTCAGTTTCTCCACTATATCTTCATGTCTTCCAAAAGATCCTGAACATGATTCATATTTTCTACCTTATAGCCCCTACACCAAAAGAATAAATTATGTAACGTCTATGCTTTACGAAGAAAGTATGATCTATCTTTCCCGCAAAAGACATATTTGTTCCTCTCCAACCAAGCAGTCCACATAATGCATAAAGTGGTGTGATCTTCCAAATCATCTTCAATCTTCAGAGGTTCTCCGACTCTGCTGGAAACTCAGCAAGCTTCTTATCTCCTTTGGCGTAACCCATCTTACTCCAGAAAGGTTTAAAAACAGTGACCAGATTGGCGACACCTGATTGCAATGGAGGAACCAATGACTGGTGTTTTCCATAGACTTCTCACAGAAAACATCTACCGCATAAAGAAAAACCTCACCTTTGAAGTTTATCATGAGCATCCGTAGCTGCAACCTAACCAAACAGGCAACTCTAGGAGGTGCATAAGTCTTCCAAATCATAATTCATAGCCATTTAAAGGGAAAGCTTTTGCTTTGGAGCCTAATACTCTTCACCCCCATACCACCACCTTGTACATTGATCACCACATTTGGCCACCTGACTAAATGCAACTTTCTTCTGTCAAAATTACCTTAAAGGAAATTACATCTAAGCTTACTGCATCTTTTCTCCACATAATAGGGCTTGGTGAATAAGGGACATTATGTAAGTAGCCACACTATCCAATAGGATAAACAATACTGCGCTAATCTTCATCCTATTCTAACTGTATGATACAAAATAAGATAAAATGCTCCTGAACTTTCCCATTATCCAGGACAAATTCGCTATCTAATAACTTCAAAACAATGTACTTCTTCTTCTCTCTATTCAAATTTGCATATTCCAACGAAAATTGAGAATGTAAATTCAAGCATACACATGTATCAGGAAATAATTTCTCGATAAGAATTGTTAAAAATATAAAAGAGTACCTGAGCATCAACTAATCTAAAGCCATGGAGACTGCGAATGACGTTGACGATTTCGTCATGGCCAACACCAAAATCATGGGCAAAATTTTCAGAATTTTGAATCTCATCGTTGTTTTGAAGAAATCCTAGTATGGCGTCTTCCGCCATTTTTCTCTCTAGGGTTTTGGGACCGGCGGCTGAATTCTGAAGAGACAACTGTCAAGTAGTTGTGCCGTTGCGGACTGGGGTAGTATTTTGATACCCAATTTACCCTCTAAAGTATCACTTTTTTACATGGATTAATTAAACAAATACTTCATCGGCTCGGTGTCTTGTTTTTCTTTTTCATATGTCGAGTATCTCTTTCTACCTAGAGTATTTGAATTGACTTTTTAGAAATAATTATTTGAATTGATTTTTTAAAAGTGATTTATAAGTAAAAATTATAAGTCGGTCATACTCAATTTTTGATGTTTGGTTTATTTTTATATATTTTTAATTTAAAAATAAATACTTAAAAACATTGTTTATTTCACACAAACACCTTAAAAGTATAAAAGAGCTTAAAAGTATAAAATACACTTAAAATAAGTCAATCCAAACACCCTCTAAGTGGACAATTCAAACATTTTACATGGTAAATTTAAAATCATAAGATTTAAAAGACATTTTAGTACATTACACACATCTTTAATTTGGGACCACAAAATTCAAAAGTCTTTTTTATTTCTTAATTTTTATGTCAAGTCAAACCAAGACACTTAAAATAAAACGGAGGAAGCTCTTTTCTATGAGGTAAAAAAGTAAAAGGGTAAATGTGCAAATATACCCCCTCAAATTTGCGATATGGAGCAGATATATTACTCGTTAAAAAAAGTGGTGCATATATATTCCCTTGCCGTTATATAATGGTGCAAATATAACTCTGTCATTACATAAATTATGCAAATATATCATTTTTCGCTAACATATTGAGTATAATAAAAAATTTAATTAAAATAATTTATTCGCATCATTAATTCTTATAATAATAGTCACAATCAAAAAAAATGTTTCTACAATTAAAAATGAAAGAGACTGACAAAAAATTTAACATATATACAATGTAAGTATTACAAAAAATTATTATTAAAAATAAAAATATATTTTATAGCAAACTTCTTTATGATTCTCTGTTATACCTTAAATGAATTTATTCCCATATATAGAGAGAGACACACACAATAGTTATAAAAGCATGAAACTCTAACACGAAATGTTGATCGACTACTTTTTACCTTTTAAAAATGTATTTTACATTGACAATATGGTTGATTATCAAGAACTTAAATATTTCTTACATTTTCTGGTTATTTATTTTTATAGAATTGAGCTTTATGAGAAATACTTTTTGTGGTTTTGTAAATGAGAAAGTCTTAAGTATTCTATGGGCTTATTAGAATTTTTGCTTCAAATAATACTGACAAGCTAGAAATTTAAGCACATGTAGTTTTATTTGACAATTACCTGAAAATTAGGTGTGTGTATTCAACATAAAATAAGATGTTTGGCAGATTGTAGATTGTCAGGTATATATTCAATTCTAAATAGGAGAATGCTTAGTTATGAAATTAATTATATGTAATTGCTTAATCAATAAATAAAATAAATTGCGTAATTACACTAGAAGTTATGTACAATAACCTTTACACCATTACTATCTATGAAGCGGGCGCATGTTAGTAAACTAACGCCTGTGAGGAATCCATTGGGAGAGCGTGGTAAAGGCAAAGCTGGAGAAAGTTCAAATGCCTGTTGTTTAGGAAGGCATCAACATTGGCACTATGCAGTGCCATCCCAGCCATGTTCAAGACGATGTTATGAATGTGCAAGAGCCTGCTTCTTCTCAGGGACATGAGTGGAACTTGGACAATTTCCCTATACTTAGCTCGACATCTGCAAAGAGGAAGAGTGGATCAGGTCAGTGTGCAGGGGGTGTGAAAACTGTGGTTCCACCTGATAAAGGGAAACCTATTTCTCAATGAGTTGGCTTTTTTGAAATGTTAAAGAGGGTTGAATAAGAGGTATAAGCAGAAAGAGGTGAAGAGAATAATAACAACTAAGCACATCAAGCTGGCTGGGTTAATTGAAACAAGAGTGAAACAACATAAGGCATCAAGAATAAAACAGGATATAGTACCAGAATGAGGGTATCTAACTAACTATAATGCATCTAGTAATGGCAGAATATGGATGATATGGGGATCCTAACACCTTCACAGTGACACATATTAGAGAGGAGAACCAATTGTTGCACTGCTTAGTTACAAACGGGGCTGAGATTAATTGTTTTGTGACTGTGATCTACGCGTACAATATAGTAGAGCAAAGGAAATCCTTGTGGGGGCATTTGAAAGAGCTTGCTCGGGGGCTTAACAGTCCATGGTTGATATGTGGGGACTTTAATGCTCCTTTTTACCCACAAGATAGGCTAAGCAATAACTCTGTTCAGTTACTTCAGTATGCAGACATTAAAGATCTTGCATAATGCCTACAAGATTTGCATCTTAATGAAATCTCATGGAGAGGTGACTACTATACTTGGAACAATAACAATATGGTGATGACAGATGTGTAGTAGACTCGACAGGACTCTTGGAAATCACAAATGAATGATGACTTGGGGCCAAGTGGTCTTGGAGTATGACCTGCCTAATATATCAGACCACTCCCCTATGCTAATGACATTGACTAGTATGCAAAGAAATATAAAAGTGTCATTCAGGTTCTTCAACATTTGGGTTGCACATGACAAGTTTCATGATATTGTTGGTGCAGTTTGGGCTAGGAATTTAGCACAAAATAGAATGGAGAGCATTTGGCTGAAGTTTAAAGCACTGAAACAAGATTTGAGGAAATTGAATATAGAAGAATTCAAATATGTGGGGCAGAACATAGAGAAAGCAAGAACTTCCTTGGCTGAGATTCAAATGCATATGAAAAAGACAGTGGACTGCTGCTTTGCAAGACCAAGAGAATGAAACTATTCTTCAGTTAGAGAAATGGTCCCTCATAGAAGAAAATGTTATTAGGCAGAAATCAAGAGCAAAATGGATCAAGTTGGGGGATTCTAACACTAAATATTTTTCTGCAGTCCTGAAGGAAAGAACACAAAGGAAGCAAATTGCTGGTCTTGGCTCACTAGATGGTGTTCTATTGACAAATCCTAATGATATAAAAGAAGAAATTGTAGCTTTCTATAAATGGTCGATGGGGTCTGCTACATCTGAGCTACCAGCAGTCAACACCATTGTCATGAAGAAGGGTCCTACATTGTCACAAGCACAAAGAGCAACATTATGTTGTGTTGTTACTGAGCAGGAGGTATATGAGAGTCTCAAGGCTATTGGTGATGACAAAGCTCCAGGACCAGGAGTGGATGGTTATAACTCAGTTTTCTTCAAGCAATCATGGGATACTATGAAACCAGAAGTGGTTGGTGCTGTTATGGAATTCTTTAGAAGAGGTAAAATGTACAAACCTATCAACTGCACTTCCATTACCCTGATACCCAAAAATTCAAATCCTGCCTCTATTAGAGAGTATAGATCTATTGCATGTTGTACTATACTTTACAAGCTTATTTCAAAGATTTTGACAAATAGAATGCTAAAGGTCATGAATACTGTGATATGTGAAGCTTAGGCTGAATTATACGTGGTAGGAAGATAGGAGATAATATTATACTTGCTCATGAGCTTGTCAAGGAATATAATAGGAAATATATTTCACCCATATGCATGATCAAGATAGATCTCCAAAAAGCCTACGATTCTATAGAATGAATTTACTTGGAACAAGTGCTGACTGAGCTGGGGTTCCCTACTGTGTATATCCAATGGAGTGTGTTAGCACAATGAGTTAAAGCATTGTGATTAATGGGGAGTCTACTGTTCCTTTTGTTGTTGCAAGAGGCTTGAGGCAGGGTGACCCTATGTCACCCTTTCTATTTGCTATAGGAATGGAGTACCTAAGTAGAATGCTTAATTCCCCAAGGGAGGTAAAAGAGTCTCAATATCACCCCAGATGTGCTAAATTAGGAATTAGTCATCTTTGTTTTGCTGATGATTTGCTCCTCTTCTCAAAGGGTAATCTTAAATCTGTGACTGTCCTGCATCAATGTTTTACTATGTTCTCTCAAGCATCAGGCGTGCCGGCAAATATGGGAAAAAGCTCTATTTATTTTGAGGGAGTGATTAGATTTATTCAGGAAAGTATACTGAGCAAGATAGGATACACTGCTGGGGAGCTTCCCTTCAAATACTTAGAAACTCCTCTTGCTACACAAAAGATATCACTTATTCAATGGCAACCACTCATAGCTAAAATTACTGCTAAGATATCTGTCTGGACTGCTAGGAAATTATCATATGCAGGTAGAGCTCAACTTGTACAAACATTTTTATTTGGCATCCAAGCTTTTTGGGCACACATATATATACTCCCTACCAAGGTTTTGAAGATTATTGAAGCTCATTGTAGGAGCTATCTGTGGCAGTGGATCTATTACTAAAAAAGAATTGGTGTCATGGGATAAGTTATGTGCTCCTAAGAGTGTGTGTGTGTGGGAACCTCGCCAACATGTATGGTGGGATATTGAGCATAAACAAGATAAAATGTGGATCAGATGGATTCACACTTTCTACATAAAACAGCAGCCAGTGGAGAGTGTCATGGTTCCAAAGCAATCAAGCTAAATGGTTAGAAAGTTTTTTAGGCTAAGAATTTGGTGTCCCAGCTGCAGATTCAACAAAAGAGTAAGAGTATGATTAGACAAATCTACTACCAGGCCCTGCCAGCTAGAATCACAGTGCCATGAAAGAGTTTGATGTATCAAAATGCAGTCAGGCCCAAGGCTATATTTACTGCTGGGAGACTGCTCACCGTTGAGAGACTAAGAAAGTGGGAAATTGATGTGGAACCTAAGCACCTATTTATTTATTGTGATTTCACTAGAAGAGTACGGACAAGAGCGGGGACATGAATGAAGTTGCAGTAGTATTATCCTAGCACTTGGGAGCAGTATCAGCAATGTATCATTTTCAGCTCCAAGGACAAGTCACAACATGCTCAAGTGTTTAAGCTGTTCTGTACTTAGTTAACATATGCATGCCATATGGATAGAGAGGAATACAAGGATCTTTCAGAGGCAAAGTAGAAACTAGATAGTATATGTTGCTTGTGTTAGAGCTAGGCGTATAATTTCTAATGTCATTCATACTTTCATATTCTAGTCAGCTTTGTGATGTGTATTAAGATGATAGCATGTTGTGTATAGCTGCTACTACTTTGAATGTGATTTTTATGGACCCGATGGATCTGAATCCGGATCTGAATTCAGGTATGAAAAATGGATCTGGATCTGGATCTAGTAGGATCCGGTCCAGATCCGATCCGTTGCCATCCCTATTTGTGATGTGTATTAAGATGATAGCATGTTGTGTATAGCTGCTACTACTTTGTAATCCTGCACTTTGGTGATTAATAAAAATCCATTAATTACCAAAAAAAAAAAAAGAAGTGAATAGGCACCATCCCCATCAACATGCCTGCTTAGGCTAATAAGGGTATTCCGGGCATTTCCTTACTTACACGTATTATCTTTGCTTTATAGCTTACTGTTACATCATAATCATCTTGTATTGCATACCCTTTTTTCCTGGAGCATGTTATCCATTTTATTCTCAATAACTTATTAATAACATCAATTAAAAAATCATGCGGCTATTTCTTATTTATAAAAATATAACAGAGCAACTCTTTATTATCTTCATTATTTTTAGCATCATTTTAAATTTCATTCTTAAGACATTATTTGCTCTTAAGACATTATTTGCTCTTAAGACATTATTTGGCTGCTATTTTGTATATTAAGTGTCGCGCCCTATTTTGACCTGCTCGGGTCAAAGCGGAGCGCGGACGTGTCCGGGTGATTCCTGGGTAAAAAGGATTGAGGAGTCGCCACCTAATTATCTTTTACGGTGAATTAGGACACCTAAATATTAAACTAAGTGCTGCAATGTAACTCCAATTTTAAGGTCTGCGAAACTAGTGAGATTCTAGGTAAGGGTTCTTTATTATCCTAAAGGGAAGGGGTTAGGCATCCTTTAAGATCCGCTAACTTGCGGTTATCCCAGTAAAACTCAGTTAATTATTACTAGAAAAATGCATGTTTTACAAGTATAATAGATTAAAAGATGTTTGCAAATAATTAGTAAATGATGCATTTTATACAGGTGCGTATTCAGATAACATAAAAAGAAAGATACATGTAAAGTTTTGAAAAATATGCATTTGTGACAATAAATTATTTATACTATCAAAGAAGTAAAATTTTGGGAATCATGAAATTGTAAATTGACAAAAGATAAACTTATTCGGTATGATTAATAAAGCAAATAAAAGATGACAAAAGTTGTTTTGAAAATCTTGAATTCGCGTGACGAGCCTAAAATAAATAAACTAGCGAAGGATTTCTAAATTTGCGAGCCTACAAATAAATAAGCTAGCGACGGGTTTCAAATCTTAAACTAACCTATGAATAAATCCTAAGTTTGCCTATTCTAAGCATTTCAATAATTACATAAGTGCGATAAATAATATTACAATACAAAGCGAGATAAAAGCTGAATTAAAGAAAGAAATAACAATAAATAAACTCCGGAATATTTGTCGTTATTTACTTTAATCCCTAAGTCGCCAAGAACAAACGGTTAGAAACATTTAAATACAAATAACTTCATATCCGTATTCAAAACAGTGAATGTTTTGATTGCGGAGGGCTCAGACTTAAATTTTGAAAAGAACATTCCAATCACGTCGTGGCTGCAAACATATGACTCATGTGGTTTATTTTGATTGCCTCGCCTACTAAACGTGTTGGTCTCTCGGGTGAAATAGAAAAGATCACTATAATCACGTCGTGGCTGCGAATATATAATTCACCTCGCCTACTAAACATGTTGATCTCGGATGAAATAAAGGTTTAAGCCTCATCATTGCCCCGAAGTTATATTTTTTATAAAAAAATACATATTTGGCAATTGAATAATAAAAGAAGCAATTTTTTATGAAAAAATCTTTCAAGGTTGCAAATATGATAGAATGCAAACCTTATTTTTTGGGATTAAAGGAAATGAATAATAGATAGCCAAATTATTTTTGAAAGATATTAAAGCATGCATAACGAACCTAAAAAATAGAACAAAGTAACTAGAGGCTAAGTTTGGAACACACAAGACGGTCCTAAACAAATAAAGCTAGCGGTTGGTTTCCAAAAAACGATCCTAAGAAATAAACTAACGGCAGTTAGACTATCCTATTCATTCATCTATTCACGGCCTAATTATTCTAAGCATTCTAACAATCACACAAGCATTAAAATAATTATTACATGCCCAAGAATAGAAATAACGAAATTAAAGAATAATAATAAAAGAGGAAACTAGGGAGGATGATGATGTCATCCCGCCCTATTTGTGTAGAAATTCCGAGGCCGGAGAATGCAAGGAATATGAATGTGGTTCTTCATTTTGGACGAAGTCATGATGAGTCTCATAACAAGACTCTTCGTTACTCCCGATGCATTTCATGTAAATAAAAGAAAAGAAAAGGATTAGTAGACGGAACGAAAATATCAACACATGAATATTCCTAATACATACATACATGAAATATACAACATTAAATGTACATAGGAATGAATATTCATGGCCTTCTATTCTACATATACTTAAGACATTATTTTTTCAGATTTTGGCACATTAAAGTAGCCGAAGAAAGACTATATGATAACACAACCGGTTCTAAAGTTAAACAAAAATAAAAGAGGCAAGGAAGACCAATGTATAAATTATGTATACATACATAATAAATTCCGTTGGACTAATCTTAATTCTTAAAGAAGCATAACATTCATAAACTTAAACTAAACGCACATACTATTATATTAAACATGGATAATATATCCCTTTTAAAATTGCACATACTAATCTAGAATATAACATGTAAATATCGTCATTTGAATCAATTAAAGTATGCTCATTTGTTTGATTTAAAGGCAGCGACCAAACTACAACATACAATAATTTTGAATATCAACAAATCGTTAAGTGTCCTAAGAATATTTAATCACGTCGTAGCTCTTTCAAACACGTATTAATCTTACATTATCCGTATTGCACTTAATAATGAACCCAAGATGTCTTACTAAAGCTAATGACAATAATCAGCTAACCAACACATTGAGGTAATAGCATCTATCACATATCGACATCAAAAATCAGAAATCAGAAATATACCAATGACGTATATACAAAACGTCTCATTATCATATCAATTAATCAAGACTACATTATTTAGCAAAATATCATACTAAATCAAGCATAAACAACACAATCAAATAAGCTTTAAGAAATATAGAAGAATTGTAACGAGTCTAACCTTTTCCGGGTAGCGAACCGAGACGTGTTTTGAATCGTCGAATCCGCTCGGATATGTTGGAATTCTGATTTGTTGTAGATTTTTTGAATTCTGATTTTTTCTGGAAATGAGACTCTGTTTTTCTGATTTCGGATGTTTGAACCCGACCCGGCAGTGACCCGACCCGGCAGTGACCCGACCCGGCAGTGACCCGACCCGGAACAAAAAAAACAGTAAAAATAGCTAAAAATTCAGATTCTTCAACACCAAAAACCAATAATTTTCGACCTATATTTTCGGAATCTTTAAGTTGAAGAACACATGCAAGAACAAAGAAGTGTTCTTAAGAAGATTTCGGATTTTTTTTTTAGTGAAGAACAATACACACAAATACAATACAACCAAAACTTAAACCTAAATTTCAAATTAAAATTGACCTTAAGCAAGAAAACAAAACCTTTTCAATCCGAAAAAAATCCTCTTGAAACAGTGCAAAAGGGGGGGTTTTATAGGTCTCAAACTCGACCTCCACCCCCCTCATACCCCCTTAAAAATGAATTCAAATTTCAAAATAAAGGGGGAGACAAAATCTGATTTTTGGGGCGTGTTGGTGAGGTGATGGGTTTAGCGGTGTCAGGGTAGGGTGCGGCGACGTGAGGGGCAGGGGTGTAGGGGTGTAGGGTGGCGGCGTGGGGGGTAGGGTGGCGGCTTGGTTGGGAGCCTCTAGGGTTCGTTTTTTTGTTTTTTTATTTTTTGGGTTTTGGGGGTTTGGGAGTTGAATAAAATAGGAAGGGGAAGGGAATTGGGCTCGGGTATGGGTAGAGGAAGTGGGTGAGTCCGGTTGGGGTTTTCAGGTGGGCGATTTGGGCTTGGAAAAAGGGGTGTTGGGTTTTGGAATTTGGTTGGGGAATTTGTATTGGGTTGGGAGTTAAAAGTTTTGGGATTTTGTTTTGTGGGTTTTGGGAATTGGGGAAATAAAGGGGAAGGGAAATGGGTTTGAATAAAAGGAATTTGGTTTTGGGCTTGTTTTGGTGTGGGAAAAATTGGGGGTTTGTTTTGTTTTGTGGGGTATTGATTTATTTTGGGTGAGGGGAGATTAAATGGGTTAGAAATATAAAAGGGCTTAATATTAAAATATTATTTTTGTTTTGTAAAAGATGTGAATTATTTAAAATAACATAACGACGTGACAATAATAAAAATATAATATTTGTGAAAAGTGTAATGCTTAATAAAATGTAAATGCGATGCAATTTTTGCGAGAATAAATAACATAGAATTTTCGGATAACTTATGATTATGATAAAAATGCAAATGATATAAAAATGCGAATAATAATAATAATAAGAGGATATACACATATATGCCTATATTTTAAAATTATTTTAAAAGTGTCAAAATATTAAAAATTACGAATAAAATCATAAAAGATGGGACAAAATTGGGTGTCAACAGATGCCCCTCTTTGGACGGAGACGATGAAAGAGTTTTCGGCCAAAGAAAGTTGACTGAGTAGCCAATTTTGTCCCGATCATCGGAACTGCATGGTAAGAAATAGAATCCCCGGGGGTATAGAAGTTGCAAAAAGATAGTGCATTCAAGAAACAATGCCCCAGTGTGGACTTAGGATGACATTTGGTCGCAGATGCGAAATTAATGGGAAAAGCGGATCGGCGTTGAAGTAGATGCCCGGTGTCGACTTAGGATGACACCGGTCGCAGATGCGAAACTAATGGGAAAAGCGGATCGACGTCAAGTAGGTCGTTGACCAATTTGCCTCGGTTGCCGTGAAGAGATAGTTCCACTGTGATGAAATTCTGCAAATTAAAAACTCCTGCAAACTAAAGCTTAAGATATAATTAGTGTATAATCACGAGAAAAATTGTAGAGAAAATAACTTAGAAATACCCAGACAGAGGTGGGCGCATGACTGAAATTAAAAATACCCTCATTATAAGGTGGGCGCTGGCGAAATTAAAATACCCGCATTATAAGGTGGGCGCTGAAATGACGCGTCGTTGGATTGACGTGTTGTGTTGAAGACGTCGTTGTAATATTGTTGACGTCGTTGTAATTATGTAAAAGACGATTGTTGTCTTTGCATGTAACGCCGAGGACGTTGTTGTAATCTTTGTTTCTTTGTAAAGATAATTGTTGTCTTGAAAGACGTCGTTGTAATCTTTGTTGACGTCGTTGTAATCTGTAAAAATAAATGTTGTGCGTAAGACGTCGTTGTAATCTTTGTTGACGCCATTGTAATCTTTGTAAAATAAATGTTGTCTTTGGAGACGTCGTTGTAATCTTTGTTGGCGTCATTGTAATCTTTGTAAAAATAAATGTTGTGCGTAAGACGCCGCGTTGCAGCGCGTGTTGTTGATGACGCCGTTGTATGGGCGCGTTCGCGATGACATCATTGTAATGCCGTTGATGTCGTTGTAAGAATGTAAAAGATAATTGTTTTGCGTAAGACGCCATTGCGTGGCGTGTTGTTCATGACGCCATTGTATGGGCGCGTTGTTCGTGACGCCGCTTGTATGGGCGTGTTCGATGACATCATTGTAATGTTGTTGATGTCGTTGTAATGTTGTAAAAATAAATGTTGTGCGTAAGACGCCATTGCGTGGCGTGTTGTTCATGACGCCGTTGTATGGGCGTTGTTGATGACGCCATTGTATGGGCGTATTATCGATGACATCATTGTAATGTTGTTGATGTCGTTGTAATCTTTGTAAGAAATAATTGTTGTCTTTGAAGACGTCGTTGCATAGGCGTGTTGTTGATGACGCCCGATGTATGGGCGCCGTTGTTGATGATGCCGTTGTATGGGCGTGTTCGATGACATCATTGTAATGTTGTTGATGTCGTTGTAATGATAATCACCGATGTCGTCGTTGTATCGGCGTGTTGTGTTGAAGACGCCATTGTGATGACGCGTTGTTGCAAGAATGTAATCTTTGAGGTCGTCGTTGTATTGGCGTGTTGTGTTGAAGACGTCATTGTGATGACGTTGTTGCAAGAATGTAATCTTTGAGGTCGTCGTTGTATTGGCGTGTTGTGTTGAAGACGTCATTGTGATGACGTTGTTGCAAGGATGTAATGTTGTTTGTTGTAAGAGATAGGCGTTACCGAAGACGTCGTTGAAATGTTGTTGGCGTCATTGTAATCTTTGTAAAAATAGATGTCGTGTTGCCGTAACGTCGTGGACGTTGTTGTAATGCTGTTGAAGATAGTTGATGTCTTTGCGATACGTCAATGACGTTGTTGTAATGCTGTAAAAGATAGCTGCTGCGTTGAAGACGTCATTGTAATGCTGTTGACGCCGTTGAGATGCGGTAAAAGATAGTTGCTGCGTTGAAGACGTCATTGTAATGTTGTTGACGTCGTTGTAAAGCTGTAAAAAATGATTGTCGTGCTGCCATAACGTCGATGACGTTTTTGAAATGTTGTCTTGTTGTAAGAGATGTAAGTGACGTCCTTGCCGTCAGTTTGCTGTAATAGGGTTCCACGTTGTGCTGAATCTTCTGCCGATCCAAACTCATGTGAATTGAAATGTCGTCCTGGCACGGGCGAAAATGTGATGCGACGTCTTTGCCGTCGGGTTTGCCTTGTTGTCGTTCTTTGTGATCCGAAATAACATCTTTGTGCAGACATAATAGTCGGGACCCTGTAGGTCAAGATGATGTCTTCGTGATAAATGCGTAACAAGAACGTATTCCTTGTAGTGAGTTGTAGTGCCGAAATTCTTTGGGGGAATTAATCATAACTGATGTGGCTTCCCTGCTTTTTCAACCTCAAGAACTCGTACTCAAAGAAAATTTGTGAGTTTGGGGAGGCGGTTGATTCGCGTTGACTTGATAGCTTTGGCTCTTGATAGTCGCATGTCCTGGCCGATTTGGACTGTAGCCCTGTCTGGTTCCCAGTCTTGGCTAACCGTTAATGAAAACATTTGTTGAAAATAATTTGTTTATAAGAAAGTATGCTTATCATTAAAAAGTTCTTGTCGAACTCTAATGAAAATATTTGGTGAGAATAAATTGTGTATAAGAAAATATGCATATTAGTAATAAAAATCTTGTCAAACTCTAATGAAAATATTTGGTGAAAATAAATTGCGTATAAGAAAATATGCATATTAGTAATAAAAATCTTGTTAAACTCTAATGAAGTATTTGTTGAAAATAAATTGCTTATAAGAAAGTATGCATATATGTAAATGTCCGTCGAGCAAATGACATGCGGTGAAACAAAGCAAACGTCTTATCCAAAATCCTCTTAGGTCAAGACTTAGTTTGCCGATGCTTTTCCATGTTTATCGGCGTCCTCCTAAGATGATCCCTTAAAAATGCCCCGCTCGATATGTGAGGATGACGATCTTTTGAGCGGACAACCGAAGTCTTGTGTAGATTGCTTGCTTGTCCTATCGTATGATCGGATGGGTGCATTTTTTCATATGTTAGATAAAGGAGAAAATATTTCCTAATGGTGGGACCGGTCGATTTAGGCCGCCACGTATCCCCATGAGGGAATCAGTCATGGCGTAGTTCATTACAAGTAAAGGAGATTGTAAGGGTTTTTCTAAAAGTGGGACCGAGGCCGATGCGTCGCCACGTATCCCGCCGAGGGAATCAGTCATAACGTAGTTCAGGTTTACAAAGAAATGTGTTTTGGGAAATTTGCAATCTAGGAAACTAACCCGACTGGGTTCTTTGCGTATCCCGCCAAGGGAGCGCAACTTTTACAACATAGAAAAAGTATTACATAGAGAATAACTAATCTTAGATATGGTATCTCTTCACTGCATCTGCATTGATGGTTTTGGTCATTCTATTCTGATAAGGTTGCCCCGGACAACTGCGTCCATCTGCTTTTCATCAATCAGTCTCTTAGTATATGATTACAGATCTACTTGATCACGAAAGATATAGCATTGCCCTAGTAGAAGTCCAGTTATAGTGCGGTTGCCTAAGAGTACAAATGGCAAACGTCCGCGTGCGATGCTTGTGACTTATCAACCATCCTGATGTTTCATCCAAATCTGGCTTTGACTTATTCCAAAAAATGCCCCAGTTCTTCCGGTTGTGAGTCTTCCTTATATTCTTCGAAGCCTTACTTGCTTGTTTCAAATGTGTCACACGTTATCGACAGATTAGTTTGCATGATGGAAAAGAAAAGAAAATTATTAAACAAAACAGATTTTAAAATAGCAAAAGCAATGCAGATTTGTCTTTTTAAGCTTTCAAAAAGTAGAGGCAAAATCCATTAAATGCATATATGTGATTCAGGCCTCAATCTGAATCGCATTATTTCATTAAACATTAACGAAATTAACTAGTTTCTGGGAGAAATAAGGTTGGGGCACAGGTCCAATTTCCCGAATCATCTTCTTGCTCTGCATCCCAAATGGTTGAGTCTTTAGCGTAATCCTCGAAAATCACACTGCATCCTGCTTCTTCTTCAGTAATGAAAAGACTTTTGAATCTCTCAACGAGGTTGGCTGCATCGTCCACCTTTGATTCCTGAGTGGCGATGCTCGACGAATGACTGACTCGAGAGGTGGAACAGGCTTTGGCAAAAGAGCATCTCTTCCTTCGAGATTGGTTGATAGGGCTTTTCCAAGAAAAGATGGTGACATGACCCGCGACTTTGGAGGAAGTACTTACTACGACGGTGCCCTTAATCGGATCAGAATCATAGGGGTGATAGAGGCCGATGATTTAACCTTTTCCTTTCTGCGGGTAGCACAATAGTCCCTTCCAAGTTGTGTTCTTTATCAACAGTAATCATATTCACATTTGCATCGTCATGATCTGGCAAAGAGTTATTGTTTTCATTAGAGGCAGGTCCTTTCAGTCGGATAACTCCTTCTTTGATTAATGCCTCGATTCTATCTCTGAGGGCATAGCAATTTTCAGTGTCGTGTCCAGGGATTCCCGAGTGGTATGCACAACGCTTAGTCTCATCATGCCATTTAGGAACAGGATTGGGGACATTTCCTTGGATAGGCTGGAGTATTCCTGCGGTTCTCAGTCGTTCATACAACTGGGCTCGAGGTTCGGCTAAAGGTGTATAGGTTTTAGCTGGCTTTCTTTCGTGTTTTGCGCGGGGTCTGGGTGCATTTGGTGCATGGACTTGTGGATGAGGTAAGTATGCGGGCTGATATTGTGGGGGATTCGGATAGGCTGGCGCTCGAGGCAGGCTATATATTGGTTGGGTATGGTAGACAGGGTAGGGACCAGGTGGGTATTGATAGTAAGGCTGAGGGCTTTGGGTGTATGGGTAATAATAGGAAGGATGAGGACTTTGGTTGTTTTGATTGTAGTATGGAGGCTGGGGTGATGGCATTTGGTAGGTTGACATTTGATTTGGCCTATGTTTCTGAACTGTCACCACAGAGGACACTCCATCTCTCTTCCTCTTATCTTGCTCCTCAAATGAGTCCGATTGGATCGTCTCACTTGTTGCTTGCAATGCTACAAAGTTTGTAATTCTTCCTGCTCGATTCCCTCTTCTATGAAATCTCCCATCCTTATAACTTCAGAGAAACTTCGTCTATGACGCTTATCATTCTCTCATAGTATGTTGCATCTTTCAAAGATTGTACAAAGAGAGTGTTCATCTCACTTTCTTCTATCGGGGTTGAACTTTCACGCTTCGCCCTCCACTTCATGGCGTATTCTCTGAAGGTCTCTGTGGACTTCTTTTCCAACTTCATCGATAAAATCTGTCCAAGACTCGTGTCGATGTTGAATTTAAATCGTCCCACGAAATCTTGTGCCATCGTGCCCCAATTACGCCATTTTGCGGGTCGGCTTGTGTACCAGTCTAGTGCTTCCCTGTCAAGCTCCTTACGAACAACTTCATTATGATGGCCTGATTTTTACCTACCCCAATCAGCTTTGTCGCAGACGATCTCAAATGAGAGTAAGGATTTCCTTTCCCATCAAACAAGTCAAATTTTGGCATTTTATATCCGACAGCAATTCAATGTCGGGATGCATGCACAAATCTTCGTACTCGAGTCCTTCATGCCCCTTTGGTTTGGATATTCTTGAATGCTTCTTTCAGGCTATGAATCTCTCTCGCCACACTTTCACGGTTACGATCCTCACCGCTGTCCATTTCTTCACACCGACCAATTTCTGAAGAGTCATGTTTGGTGCGTGGTTGTAAAAGGTTGAGCTTCCGTTGCATATCGGTGGCACGTCTTTGTTCGTTGGGATCGGCGGCGTGTGCCATCAATATGTGTTGGCCGCTTGGTGATTTTGCATGGAAGAGGTGTTTTGGATGAGTGGGTTAATTTGGGTATGTGGAGTTGTAGGGTCATTTTGTAGCGGGCTTTGTTGTGGACTAGCTTGCGGGTTAGTGTGTTGTGGATCGGTTTTGCATAGTGGCGAATTATCGGGAGGTTTTGGGAAAATGGTTGTTCATGAGATGAAAAAGTTTGCGGTGCATTGCATCATCCCTTGTTCGAGGAGTGGAGTATTGGCGCTAATGGACAGGTGGTGAGATTTTGAGCCGCTCTATCTCGATCTGCATGGGTCATCATCTGTTGTAACAGGTGGCGATGTATTTTTCTTGGGCGGTAGCATTTCTATTTCCCGAAGCCTCTGGTTCATCTCTGGAAAGAGTGATAAGTTCCAGGCCGCCTGTTCGATGCATCTAAATCAGTCATTTCTTTGAAGGATTGTGCCTTTGACCTCGTGGAAGTAGGGATGATCCGCCATTTTTAGTCAACGCAAATCAACCTTTGGGAAGAATAATTTAGGAAAAATAAACCTTCTAAAAAATGAAGAAAACCAAGTTAGTATAGGGCGAGTAATTATTGCTTTAAATAATACATAGTGAAAAAGCATGAGAAAACAACAAAATGATTGTAAGGCAATTAAATGCGCATCCTAATATGCATGGGGCCTCCCTTATGCCGGAGGTGGGCCTAAACGCCAGATATGCGGGATTACGACACATTTGATCCAAGTCGCAAACCGCAATGCTTTGTTGGAAATGAGACAAAATGAATGTACATTTTCCAATTTCAAAGATGTCATGATTAGTCTTGGATTAGTCTATCCTTATCACGCTACACATAATATGATGATTGGTCGTTGGGTTGTGAGACCCGTAGACATCTTTGGCGGATTTCTTAATTGTGGAGTCGATACCAAGGATCGACCCACCTAAGGTGTATGCATGCATGACTTAAAATAAAGGGTGGTATAGCTCTATCTTATATTTTCTAAGATTTGGTTGACTAGACACAAGGTTCCCGAGCGGACTACTCGAGTGAGAAGGCTACGCGGCCACCAGATGGTCCGGTCACTCCGCGCATACGCCAACTCTCCTAAATTTTGGTAGATTGAAAGAAATTTGCGGGTGCGTAAAACACACCTCGCGTGTAGTGTGTGATAGTGTCAATTTTCCAGAGTGGAAGAAATATGAACGAAATGCCAATTTATGATAAGCAATAAAAATATAGAAATTAAAGCAGTTATGCATACAAAAAATTTCATAAAGGAAACAAATCAAAGCATTACATCAAACAAAGAGTGAAAGTAAAGCACAATTATAATTAACCTGAATTTGCTATGGTTAGGAACCTGAAAAATCCCCAGTGGAGTCGCCATGCTGTCGCGCCCTATTTTGACCTGCTCGGGTCAAAGCGGAGCGCGGACGTGTCCGGGTGATTCCTGGGTAAAAAGGATTGAGGAGTCGCCACCTAATTATCTTTTACGGTGAATTAGGACACCTAAATATTAAACTAAGTGCTGCAATGTAACTCCAATTTTAAGGTCTGCGAAACTAGTGAGATTCTAGGTAAGGGTTCTTTATTATCCTAAAGGGAAGGGGTTAGGCATCCTTTAAGATCCGCTAACTTGCGGTTATCCGGTAAAACTCAGGTTAATTATTACTAGAAAAATGCATGTTTTACAAGTATAATAGATTAAAAGATGTTTGCAAATAATTAGTAAATGATGCATTTTATACAGGTGCGTATTCAGATAACATAAAAAGAAAGATACATGTAAAGTTTTGAAAAATATGCATTTGTGACAATAAATTATTTATACTATCAAAGAAGTAAAATTTTGGGAATCATGAAATTGTAAATTGACAAAAGATAAACTTATTCGGTATGATTAATAAAGCAAATAAAAGATGACAAAAGTTGTTTTGAAAATCTTGAATTCGCGTGACGAGCCTAAAATAAATAAACTAGCGAAGGATTTCTAAATTTGCGAGCCTACAAATAAATAAGCTAGCGACGGGTTTCAAATCTTAAACTAACCTATGAATAAATCCTAAGTTTGCCTATTCTAAGCATTTCAATAATTACATAAGTGCGATAAATAATATTACAATACAAAGCGAGATAAAAGCTGAATTAAAGAAAGAAATAACAATAAATAAACTCCGAGGAATATTTGTCGTTATTTACTTTAATCCCTAAGTCATCAAGAACAAACGGTTAGAAACATTTAAATACAAATAACTTCATATCCGTATTCAAAACAGTGAATGTTTTGATTGCGGAGGGCTCAGACTTAAATTTTGAAAAGAACATTCCAATCACGTCGTGGCTGCAAACATATGACTCATGTGGTTTATTTTGATTGCCTCGCCTACTAAACGTGTTGGTCTCTCGGGTGAAATAGAAAAGATCACTATAATCACGTCGTGGCTGCGAATATATAATTCACCTCGCCTACTAAACATGTTGATCTCGGATGAAATAAAGGTTTAAGCCTCATCATTGCCCCGAAGTTATATTTTTTTATAGAAAAATACATATTTGGCAATTGAATAATAAAAGAAGCAATTTTTTATGAAAAAATCTTTCAAGGTTGCAAATATGATAGAATGCAAACCTTATTTTTTGGGATTAAAGGAAATGAATAATAGATAGCCAAATTATTTTTGAAAGATATTAAAGCATGCATAACGAACCTAAAAAATAGAACAAAGTAACTAGAGGCTAAGTTTGGAACACACAAGACGGTCCTAAACAAATAAAGCTAGCGGTTGGTTTCCAAAACGATCCTAAGAAATAAACTAACGGCAGTTAGACTATCCTATTTATTCATCTCTTCCTCGCCTAATTATTCTAAGCATTCTAACAATCACACAAGCATTAAAATAATTATTACATGCCCAAGAATAGAAATAACGAAATTAAAGAATAATAATAAAAGAGGAAACTAGGGAGGATGATGATGTCATCCCGCCCTATTTGTGTAGAAATTCCGAGGCCGGAGAATGCAAGGAATATGAATGTGGTTCTTCATTTTGGACGAAGTCATGATGAGTCTCATAACAAGACTCTTCGTTACTCCCGATGCATTTCATGTAAATAAAAGAAAAAGAAAAGGATTAGTAGACGGAACGAAAATATCAACACATGAATATTCCTAATACATACATACATGAAATATACAACATTAAATGTACATAGGAATGAATATTCATGGCCTTCTATTCTACATATACTTAAGACATTATTTTTTCAGATTTTGGCACATTAAAGTAGCCGAAGAAAGACTATATGATAACACAACCGGTTCTAAAGTTAAACAAAAATAAAAGAGGCAAGGAAGACCAATGTATAAATTATGTATACATACATAATAAATTCCGTTGGACTAATCTTAATTCTTAAAGAAGCATAACATTCATAAACTTAAACTAAACGCACATACTATTATATTAAACATGGATAATATATCCCTTTTAAAATTGCACATACTAATCTAGAATATAACATGTAAATATCGTCATTTGAATCAATTAAAGTATGCTCATTTGTTTGATTTAAAGGCAGCGACCAAACTACAACATACAATAATTTTGAATATCAACAAATCGTTAAGTGTCCTAAGAATATTTAATCACGTCGTAGCTCTTTCAAACACGTATTAATCTTACATTATCCGTATTGCACTTAATAATGAACCCAAGATGTCTTACTAAAGCTAATGACAATAATCAGCTAACCAACACATTGAGGTAATAGCATCTATCACATATCGACATCAAAAATCAGAAATCAGAAATATACCAAAGACGTATATACAAAAGCGTCTCATTATCATATCAATTAATCAAGACTACATTATTTAGCAAAATATCATACTAAATCAAGCATAAACAACACAATCAAATAAGCTTTAAGAAATATAGAAGAATTGTAACGAGTCTAACCTTTTCCGGGTAGCGAACCGAGACGTGTTTTGAATCGTCGAATCCGCTCGGATATGTTGGAATTCCGATTTGTTGTAGATTTTGAATTCTGATTTTTCTGGAAATGAGACTGCTTTTTCTGATTTGGATGTTTGAACCCGACCGGCAGTGACCTGACTCAAGCGGTACCCGACCTACAAAGGACCGACCTTAACAAAAAAACAAGAAAATAGCTAAAAATTCAGATTCTTCAACACCAAAACCAATAATTTTCGACCTATATTTTGAATCTTTAAGTTGAAGAACACATGCAAGAACAAAGAAGTGTTCTTAAGAAGATTTGATTTTTTTAGTGAAGAACAATACACACAAATACAATACAACCAAAACTTAAACCTAAATTTCAAATTAAAATTGACCTTAAGCAAGAAAACAAAACCTTTTCAATCCGAAAAAAATCCTCTTGAAACAGTGCAAAAGGGGGGGTTTTATAGGTCTCAACTTCGACCTCCACTCCCTCATACCCCCTTAAAAATGAATTCAAATTTCAAAATAAAGGGAGACAAAATCTGATTTTTGGGGCGTGTTGGTGAGGTGATGGGTTTAAGCGGTGTCGAGGGTAGAGATGCGGCGGCGTGAGGCGAGGGGTGTAGGGTGTAGGGTGGCGGCGTGGGGGTAGGGTGGCGGCTTGGTTGGGAGCCTCTAGGGTTCGTTTTTGTGTTTTATTTTTGGGTTTTGGGGGTTTGGGAGTTGAATAAAATAGGAAGGGGAAGGAATTGGGCTCGGGTATGGGTAGAGGAAGTGAATTTGGTCCTGGTTGGGGGTTTTTTAATGGGCGATTTGGGCTTGGAAAAAGGGGTGTTGGGTTTTGGAATTTGGTTGGGAATTTGTATTGGGTTGGGAGTTAAAAGTTTTGGGATTTTGTTTTGTGGGTTTTGGGAATTGGGGGAAATAAAGGGGAAGGGAAATGGGTTTGAATAAAAGGGGAATTTGGTTTTGGGCTTGTTTTGGTGTGGGCCGAAAATTGGGGGGTTTGTTTTGTTTTGTGGGGTATTGATTTATTTTGGGTGAGGGGAGATTAAATGGGTTAGAAATATAAAAGGGCTTAATATTAAAATATTATTTTTGTTTTGTAAAAGATGTGAATTATTTAAAATAACATAACGACGTGACAATAATAAAAATATAATATTTGTGAAATGTTTAATGCTTAATAAAAAATGTAAATGCGATGCAATTTTGCGAGAATAAATAACATAGAATTTTCGGATAACTTATGATTATGATAAAAATGCAAATGATATAAAAAATGCGAATAATAATAATAATAAGAGGATATACACATATATGCCTATATTTTAAAATTATTTTAAAAGTGTCAAAATATTAAAAATTACGAATAAAATCATAAAAGATGGGACAAAATTGGGTGTCAACATTAAGTACTTTCTAAAGATCAAATACTATGACCAAACACCCGTGTTTAAAAAAAATCGACTGCAATCGAATTAAAAACAATTGCAAATAGATGCATTACTAAGTTTAAAACTGTAAAATTTATATCACATGTTACCTATTAGAAAAAAAAATCAATCCACGTTTAATATTGTAGAGACAGTATTTATATTATAAAGTAAAAAGTCATCTTAAAATGAGATTTTAATTTATAATAAAAAGTTACGAATTAAGGAACGGATATTAATTATGAATACTCAGTACTCACAATGCAAATTTAATTTATTTTCTATTGGAGTAGGCAGTTGGGCCCGTGCATAGCACGGTGTCTTCTTACTAGTAGTGTAATAAGGGTGAAGAGGGTAGTTTCTTAAAACAATTAATCAATTAGGCATATATGCGTAATTTGAAATCATAATATTGTATGTCTTTTCTAGTGGGACATGTAGTCTATTAGATATTGTTTTATTACCATCATGAAAATGAAAAAGATGTGGTGCAGTGAATTGAATTGTTCCTCCTTTAATTAGAGATTTCGAATTCGAGCCATGAGTAAAAAAAATCTTTAACAGAGATCACTTCCCCAAAAAAATGAGCTCTAATCGCAAATTTGAATATATAATCAGACTCCACCGTGGATATGGACACTAATTAGGAAATCACAAAAAAAAAGAGAAGATACTGTTTTATTACATTGTTAATGTAGTCATAGAAATTTAGTAAATAATAATTTTATTGTATGTGTGCTTATTTATAATATGTAAGTCTAATCAACCGATGAGTAAGTAAATTATACACTATTGAGAGTTAAGGTAAAACCTCAAATTTAAACGATAAAAATATACTATTAATTGAACTTAAAACAAATATATAACATATTAATGGACATAAAATAAGGAAAAGATGCACGAACTTAAGGGGTTGTTTGGTTTGCGAACTAAATTATCTTAAAATTATAATATTTGGACTATTCTATTTCATTTGAAAGGTGGGATAAATTAATTTTAAATTTAATGGGATAAAGTGAGATATTATAAAATTAAATTTATATTATATTTAGTTGACGGCATAAATTTATAACATGTAATTCTTGTATCTTGATGAATAAGTAAATTATATACTATTGAGAGTTAAGGTGGATCACTTAATTTTTAAACAGAAATTCCAAGCGTAAAAGACAAAAATATTTTTTTCTATAGTAAATAAGAAAAAGATGCACGAACTTAAAGGATCATTTGGTTTGTGGACTAAATTATATAGAGATTATAATTTTTGAAATAATTTATCTCATTTAAAAAGTGAAATAAAATAAGTAAAATAAATTTAGTGTTAAACTTAATCTTGAAATATTACATCATATACGGGACCAAACTATCCCTAAGGAGTTATTTAGTTGGACACAAGTTATCTGAGAAATAATTATTGAGATTAGTTATTTCAACCCCTATAAAAATAAAAACAATACTATAATACAAAAATAACTAAGTACCAAAATTAGTTACACCGCAATTTATCAACTTATCATCTTACCAAACAAGCCCTAAGAGTTAAAAGAAAATAATAAATGCCCGCCGGGTCGCGGTGGAGCACCGTCTTAGGATCTGTGACGGTCTCACAGCCGGTGAACCGAGCGACTATAATAACTGTGCCAATCGCCTTTCTGGAAAACACATATCAACTCCAATGGCCGCAATATTAGCTCGCAAGTCTCTATCTGCTCTTCGCTCTCGTCAGCTTGTAAGTTTTTCTCAATTCATTTCAGACTCAATTTCACATAAGAATAATGGTCTCGCGAACCCTAACGTTACTCACATCAATTGAACCGTTTGGACACTCAATTTCATTGGTATTAGTTTTCATTCGCATCAGGTTTACATTTAGGTTATCCTCCAGAGAAGGTTACAGAACCCGCTTTGTGTGATTTCACTGGGTCTGTTGTTCTTCTTCTTCCAGAGAAGGTTATGGAAACGGCCTCATATTTAAAAATCAGAGTATGCTTTTGATTATTTGATGCAAAAGAGTGGTAGGTTTGGATTGTGGGGGGGGGGGGGGAGCAACTCTATGGTAGGAACAAGGGGTGCCTTAGGGGACAGTTTTTGGTTCTATAATTATGTGGTAGGATTAACGACTTTTTCCCCCATTGTACCTCCTCTTTTGTCCTGCTGTTGCCCTATTCAAATCGCGAGCGGATAAATGTGGAATAATCCTAGTAGATGTTAGCTTAAATACTTCTGGGGACTGAGGGGGTTAGACATAAATAGGTAGGAAAAAATGTAGAAATTGCTGTTATAGAGGAAACAAAGATGATTAGTGATAGGAATATTGGGTGCCTTTAGGGCACAATTTGTTGCTCAGTGATTATGTGGTAGGATAAAGACTGTTTTTCCCCCTACTGTACTCCCTCTCTTGTCCTGCGGTGCCCGATTCAAATCACATGAAGATAATTTTGGAATAATCCTAGTACCGTGTTAGAGTTGATGTTTCTCGGGACTGAGGGGTTAGATACAAATAGGTTAAGAAAAAAAAAGAAATATGTAAAAATTGCTGCTTATAGAGGGCAAAGAAGATGGTTAGTGATGGATTACCATTCAGGTTTCTCTAGTCAACATTACGGCTGCCAGTACTTTTACACTCTCTTATACTATATGTCTTTGGTTTTGACAAGTGACGGATGTCCTGGTGGTAAGGACCTCCACTTCCTATATAATTAGTTTGAGGCTTCAGAGTTACATTACAAGGCAAAGTGGGAAAGGTCCACAGTTGGGATATCGTATGGGGTGGTGGAGGGGGAGGGTGAGGGGGTTTGCTGTGGGTTTACCATTTAAAGAATATTTCCTTCATTTTTGACTTTTTGAACTTTAAGATACTACATACAATACATTCTGTCTGTTGAGAAACTTTATCCAGAGGTGCGAGTGTCAGCAGTTACTTGACTACGTTGTAGGTTCTTGGTCTATGTGGCTGCTTGTATGTGTACATAAGAATGGTTACATGCACACACTTGTATATGTATGTGAGTGTATTTGTGCATTTCCATATTCTATGGCATAATAGAATGAGTTGACACCTTTCCCTTTCTGTGGGAACTGTAGGTTTTGGCAGGACAAGCATGGCAAGGGACTAATAGACCTACTGGAACTCTGATTGGTACTCGATCATTTGCTACCAAGCATTCGTTTTCAACCGACAAAGGTGTGTGTTGTACTCTCCAGTCCCCTCCCCAAATCCACCACCCCTTACCGTGAGTCTCTTAGCATGTGAAGCGTGTATGTGGATGGCATAGCTGTAGAGAAAAGGTTTAGCTCACTGGTAACGAGCTTTTGAGCTTTAGTGGGGATATAAATTTTACGTTTTGTGGTACGTAGTACCTTCTTTCCTACTGGGTTGATCACTTAATGAGCACAATTATCAAGGGAGGAGTAGAAAATATGGGTTGTTTAGAATTTGTTGGGAACCTTGGTCATATTTGGAGTTTTGGGGTAAATAAGAATAGATTATAGGACCACTAGAACTTTTTTATGATATTTGAAATGATTATTACTTTCCATTGCAAATTTTGAGAGGAAACTAGCTCAAACATTTTGGGATGGAGAGAATATATCTTATAGCAATGTTTTGCTCATATATGTAGTATTAATGTCCGCAATCCAATTTCCATCGTGGCTAAGAAAATATTACAACCAAAGTAGCTCATAGCATGGTACATAGTTACTTATTCTGGATGGAACCATGCAAATTCTTGCAAGTAGAAACACCTGTCTGTTATGCCATCTAATTTTCTGTTGGGAAATTGAGAGAAAATTTAAAGTGATGAATTGCCAAGATTCGTGCATGCTGATTTGGTTTATCTTGGCAATCCTAAATGGATTTAGAAGGTTAGGCTAATGCTTCAGAATACCTGTCCAATATGTTGGAACCCTCATGCATATTAGAGAGGGTAACATCATTTGCTCGGTGTGTAAAAACTTGACTTTGCCAAAAAATATAACCTTTCACGGAACAAGTGATGAAACATAAAATTGTCTTTCCTAATATTCTAGCACTGAATGCACTTTGAGTGAGGAAGTCAGTTGCACGCGTGTATAGCATTCTATTTGGTGGGGGATTGCCCCATTTTCTCTATTGCACATTATCATTCTACATTGGTGCCGCACCCTGAGTGCGTTAATTAGTTTTTAATAAATGCTGGGCTATGCGGCAACCAGTTCTTGAGGGTATTAATGGGAGGTTCTAAATGATTCCAAGCAATAATTTACTCCGATGGCAAAGTAGATAGTACTACTCAACTCAAAGTCATTAATAGAAAAGTTGTTAGTACTACTCAGCCAAAAGTCATTGGTTTATTATTGTCGCCTGGTTCATTTTGGTGCCTTATTTTGGGGCTTCTCAGTAGAACTTATTTTTATGATCCACTGCTTTTTCTGTCATCTCAGATGATGAAGAAAGAGAGCAGCTAGCAAAGGAGCTATCAAAAGATTGGAGTTCAGGTAAATCCTTTTAAAGAATTCTCTGACTTTACGTGGCTTTTAGATTCCCCTGTGGCGCTGCCTTTGTGCATTACCTGTTTCTGATACTTCTTACTAAATGCAGTCTTTGAACGAAGCATAAATACACTTTTTTTAACTGAAATGGTTCGAGGTCTGATGCTGACGCTCAAGTACTTCTTTGAAAAGAAAGTGACTGTAAGTCTCTCATGCTTCTACTTGTTTTGAACCTTAATAGTATTATGTTTTATTGCGGATTGAGCAGTTCTTCACCTCATCTAAGGTGGTAGCATCTGACATGCTAACCTCACGGCCTTTACCTGTTTGAGTAGCAAATCAAATAAACTGTTATATTGCAGATTAACTATCCATTTGAGAAGGGCCCTTTAAGCCCTCGTTTTCGTGGAGAACATGCCCTTCGACGTTATCCTACAGGAGAGGAAAGATGCATTGCATGTAAACTTTGTGAAGCTGTAAGTGCTGATCCGTAATGATTATACTGCAATTTCTATTTACACTATTGATTCGGACCTTTGTCCATCATTGTTCTCTGTTGGTTGCCTTCATGAGATTCACTGTTGGTTAACCTCGTGAAACTTGAAATCTGGGTTATTATGATGTCAGTGTTGGTCCTCTACTGTTCCAGTTGAGGTGTGTGACTACTTGCGTTGTGGGGTAGCTACTAACTGCTACTTTCATTCTTTCGTGGATGGATACATTTGAACTTTCTTCTAAATAAAAAAGGGAAGAATAGTAGTGAAATATGCCCTTTTGATAATAATATAAGAACATATAAACTGCTCGACTGAACTCCCTCTTTTCTAGATGAAGTGTCCTGGTCCTGGTAGTACGATGATTAAGGCTTGAGTTGACAATATATGCACAACGGGGAAATATGTATCGCAGCATATTCTTTATGGAAGCACGATAATATTGAACTGTGTGAATTGTCTCGTAAAAAACTTTAAGTTGCTAGAGAAAAGACACTTCTATCCAATTATGTCTCTAATATGCTCCTTCAAATTGGGGGTGGATTTACTCTCCTGTCGAGCATATGAACTTTTTTATAATGAAGTGTGGTAGTAAGACTCAAACTATTTGCTGCTCTAGTACTATATTGAATTGTGTGAAGGATCTAGTCGAAATTATGTATCAGCAGTAAAAGCTACCTTCTTGAAGTTCAAGAGAAAGATATCATGTGAATAAGGGTGTTCATGGGTCGGTTCGGGTCGGTTTTTGGTTAAACCCAAAACCAAATCAACTTAGTCGGTTTTTTAATTATTAGAACCAAACCAAACCACATATAATGCATAACCATCGGTTTGATTGTTGTCAGTTTAATTTGGTTTGGTTCGGTTTTAAGAAACCTAATGTTATTTATCTCTTTCATTTTTTCCTTGCGATTAGGAAAGACTTTTCCACCATTCTTAACTTATAATCCGTTATTACCGTTTTATTGTGTGAGCTATAATTTTCTTGGATTATGGAGAAAATATCTTGAGATCTATAAACTTTAATCGAATGAATAAAATTTGTAAGAAAATACACCTTTTTTAAGGTGGATTCATGAATTTCTTTTAAGAAATGAGCTTAAGGTTAACGTTCATTAAAGAGATAAAGAAAATTTCGATAAAAGAAAAAACAAAGTATTTAAAATTATTTATACAATTAATATCTTGTATATATATAATGATAAAATTGTGTATATTATTTAGTTGGTTTGGTTCGATTTTTTCATCGGTTTGTTTTTAATAAAACCAAACCAAGTATTATCGATTTTTTAAAACTGAAAACCAAACCAAACCAAACCCAAACAACTCTCGGTTTATTTAATCGGTTTGTGGTTTGAATCGGTTTTTAACCAAACTGTGAACACCCCTGCATGTGAATATCATGTGAAATTGGGGTAACCTGTGACCAATATAAGAATGAAGATTTATATTTATATAATAATGATGAACATTTTGTTTAAATGGAGATTGAACATTTAAACTTCCTAGTTGGACCCAAGGGTGGGTATTATTTGGTGCAAGGCTGTAAGCTGAAAACACCAGTTCCAATTTCGTTTCTTGTTATGAATTTGATCATTTAACTTGAGTTTTAGTTTGAAAAAACAGAAAGGCTGAAATGGAATTAGTGCTGAATTAATTAATATTGTGAAATATATCAATTCAATATTATGTATGAAGTACACGATACTATGGTACATAATGATGAAATGTGGATAAAGAGAGATACTTCAGTGAGTTAGCACAATTGATATATCAAAAGAATTTGACAAATAGTTAGTACATCAAATTTAGGCCCACGAGTTTTACTTTAGGGTGAAACAATATAAAAAGTATGTAGTTCATTTGAAAAATCTCATAACTAAAAAACCAAGAAACTTAATCGAACACCAAAAAGTTGAATCAAACAGTTTATATTGGTGTAGTGGTCAGTTTATTTATTTTAAAACCATTATCAAGTGATCTGAAACTGGTAAAACTGCTGTCCCAAGCCCAATTGGCCTTGTTTTGGATACAGCTATAGTGCTATTTTTAGGGACTATATACAGCTATAGTGCTATTTTTAATTTAAGACTTGTGTGGATGATATTGCTAGCATTCTGCATGTTGAAGTGTACGATTGTCTTTGCCACTGATACAAATGAATTGGGCTTTTTAACAGATTTGCCCTGCTCAAGCTATCACAATCGAGGCCGAAGAGCGAGAAGATGGCAGTCGTCGAACAACTAGGTACACTAATATCAGTTTGCTGATGTCCCATTAGATACTTAGACACCCATGCTCATGTCTGTATCAACCATTACAGGTATGATATTGATATGACAAAGTGCATCTACTGTGGATTCTGCCAAGAAGCCTGCCCTGTTGATGCCATTGTTGAGGGGCCCAACTTTGAGTTTGCAACTGAAACTCATGAGGTCTGTTATAATAAGTATATTAGCAAAAAAATTTAAATAAATGAATTTCTACTATTACATGCCTTGACTAATAAATTGTATGCATCAGGAACTCCTTTACGACAAGGAGAAACTTCTTGAGAATGGAGATCGATGGGAAACTGAGATTGCAGAGAATCTGAGATCTGAAAGCCTGTATCGCTGAGTTCTTTCGTCGAATATAAAAATTTCTTTATAAGGAATCCACAAAATAAAGGGAATTGCAGAACACTCTTATTTGTTTTTTCCCTTGTTTTTTGATTGTTGAGATGGCTCTATTTCGTATTCATAGAAAATTGTGAAAGAAATAGAGCCGGATCTTGAAACATCAGAAGACTGATGCTGCTGCTGTTTTAGATTCTGGTATGGCAAGATGACTTGTTTGTAAAGTAACGTCGGTCATAGACTTAATTGGCTATGTCGTTGCAATGGGTTCTTCATGGAAAGGTCCTTTGATGTGAGACCATGATACTACAACTTGCCCAAATTGGGTCCGGATGATCCATTCCAGTGCTAAAAGACTGAAAGTTTTGTGCATTTTCTAGTGCTCTCTCTGCCCTTACAAACGCTATTTCTCGTGATAATTGTTGATGTGAAGCAGCACAAATTATATAATAGTAAAAATAAGGAATAAGCATGAGAAACTTTGTCAGATAACTTAAAGCAATCAGTGCATGCAAGTTCAAGGTTTGTATATAAAGACTTGGAGCATTGAAAATCTTCCTTCATAACATAGCAGACTGATCATCTCTTCCTTTTTGTTCTTTCTAAAAAATGGTTAAACGGGTTGGCCACAGTAGATGTGCTTCTACGTGTTGCAGGCCCAACCCTTTCTCATAAGAAAAATTGTATATGAACATGTAATATACTCTACATATGAAGCATACTTAATGTATGTCTGTACTGTCGAACAAAATGCATAAGTTGAGATCGAGTAATCTTTTTTCTTCCTCTTCATTTTAGACATTTACGTGAGGTAAAAGATAATGGAGCACGTGGTTGTAGCATGAAGAATATGATGTGTCGGGCATTGTTCACGTGCTATTTCATTCCCCGGGCTCGCTTCATTTTACCTTTGCAATTGCCCATTCCGATTATCTTGCAAAATTCATGTCCGTCTCTAGGAAACTTAGCATACAATTTATTAAGTTGTAAATAGTGTTAAGTTGTGCGTTCTATTGTATAGCATCATTTTACTTGTTTGCCGAAATTATAGTTGTCTTATTTACTCTATTCACTTTTACTTGTCCAGTATTTTAAAAATAATTTTTACTTGTCACTTTTAGCATGTTAAGAAATGACAAATTTTTTTCCTGTCTTATTCATAGTAATAATTATTCATTTCAAATTACTTTTCAAGTCCATTAAAATGATACACCAATTAATATGAGTATAATGATAAATTGTGCAATTCAATTATTATTTCTTAAGGGGTTTGCAAAGTCCATAGTGGACAAGTAAAAGTGAACGGAGGGAGTACTTCTCTTTATTTTGTGAATTTTCGAGACATCGGTGCAAGGAAATAAATTCCAATATGCTACACCTTGCAAATGCTTTTCTTTCGACCTTCAATTCTTCGCTGCATCGCCTTTCTTAGAATGCTAGTACATTTATTACACACTTCATTTTTTGTTGACGAGTTTTTAATTCAAAGTTTTAAGTCATAGATGGATATATGACTAGTTTTTTAAGTTTTATCATTGAATTTATTATACTCTTAAAATTTTGAGTTCAAAATTAATATTTACTGAAAGTTTAGTAGATTTTCAGATATATCTTATTGTCTGCGCTAATGAGTTCGAATGAATAATTGAATATGGTAATAAAGGATTCCATCCGTCCGTGGAAAATTGAAATACCAAACTAAACCGAAGAAAATAATTGACACTTTTTCGTGTGGTTTGGTTTTGGTTTTTAATTTTAAAAATAGATAAAATTTGGTTTGGTTTCAATTTTAAACAAAAAATAATTAAAAAACCGACTATATTAAATACCTATTAATTTTTATTTTTATTTTTATTTATATATATATATGTGTGTGTGTGTGTGTGTAAATTTTTATGTAAGATGCTTATTAAATTTTATGGTACATATTAATCTTTTGCACTCTTCGTTAGTAATATAAGTATTTACCTTTATGGCAATTCAATTATTTGTCTTTACTTTCTAGTTTGATTTGTAGTCTTTATTTTGATAATTTCACGTAATTTACCATAATTTTCACCTTTTAAGGCCATAAATTTGGGATTGAGGCATAATAATTATCATCAATATGATGCCGTGACTTTAATATATCGTATTTTGTAGACAATCAACCTAGCAAGATTCTTTGCCATATATCTAACGAATTTAGTAGTGGAGCTTTCAAAAACTAATACTCCCCTTTGGAGTAGTTAATATAATATTTTTAATATTCTTTCATTAATTGTATTAATTGTATATTTTTTTATTTAGGTAAAATTATAATTCTTTTGTAATTATGTTAATTAATTGCCTAGTTTGTATCAAAGTAAATATTCTTGTAACCTTATATATATTGTAAATCATTCATCAATAAAATCAAGAAACGTATTTCTTTGTGATATCAGTAGCCTAAATCTACAAACACTAACCCTAGCCGCCGACCTCTCTCCCCCCCCCCCCCTTTTTTCCCCATGACGGAACCCTAGATTTTCGGCCATTCTTTCTCTCTCTTCCTCCTAATTTTTCACTTCCATGGCTGACAAAATCAAATTCCATCTAGCACTTGCAGTAAATAACATTAAAAATTCCATCCATGTGACTCTTGAGATGGAAAAGGGTCAATACTCCTTGTGGGTAGAGCTTTTTAACATCCATTATCATGTTTACGAAGTTATCGATCACATCACCCTTCCCACGCCGAACTCCACAGACGTATCATCGGCTTCGACTTTTGATGATGCACTCTGGTCTCGTTTGGACGCAGCTGTCCTCTAGTGGATATACAACACGATATCTAATGATCTGTTGCACACTATCATTGAGACCGATGACACTGCCCGCCAAACGTGGGAACGTTTGGATAGTATTTTTCACGACAACAAAACTCAATGAGCGTTATACCTTGAAAATCAGTTCAAGGACTTCATCAGGACAATTTCCCAAACGTGTCTGCCTATTGTCAAGAACGCAAGATGTTTGCCGACCAACTCTCCAACGTCGGCGCACCAGTCACTAATCATCAATTGGTTATGCAACTTATTGTAGGTTTGAACGAATCATATGACGGCGTTGCCACCATCCTTCAGCAATGCACGACGTTACCTCCGTTTTATGAGGCCCTTTCGAAGCTCATCCTTGAGGAAGCCCAGAAAATCAAACGCATCACCACTCGGGCCAGCATTGCCGACGTCGCCCTCACCACCACCGTCGGGGCCTCCGCCAACGACAGGGCCTCCCGGTCCGACAACCAGAACCGTCAGCCAGAGGACCTAGAACAGTTCGCTTCCTTTCATAATAACCGCAGGAGCAGGCAGTCCGGCAAGGGCCGCGGCGGAAGAAATTCTGGCAATAACGGCGGCGTGAAGGGGCAGTCCATGTTGGATGAAAACAGCCAACATAGACCACGGTAGTGGCAGCAGCCTCCGCCGCGGTAGTGGCAACAGAGGTGTTGTCAACGTCGTCTCTGAGTTTTGTTGGATCCGTAACCTTCTACTTGAACTTCACTGCCCGATTCAAAAGGTAAAACTGGTCTACTGTGATAATATTAGTGCGACATATCTTTCTGGCAATCCCATCCAACATCAACGCACTAAACATATTGAGATAAACATTCATTTCGTTCGCGAAAAGTGGCTCGTGGTCAAGTTCGTGTCCTTCATGTTTCTTCCAGATATCAGATTGCCAACATCTTCACCAAATGACTTCTGCGCATACTATTTGAGAATTTTCGAGCCAGTCTCAGTGTTCGAGAACCTCTCGCTTCGACTGCGAGGTGTAATAGAATATTTTCCAATATTCTTTCATTAATTGTATATATCTTATTTTAGGTAAAATTATAATCATTTTGTAATTATGCTAATTAATTAATTAATTTATATCAAAGTAAATATTTTTATAACTTTATATATATTATAAATTATTCATTAATAAAATCAAAGAAAATATTTCTTTATTAGGGAATGACGTGCGGGCTTTGCACATGATTGGTTTTGGTGGGAGCAGAAATTGTTAACAAATTGAAGCAGTAGGTGTCTCTTCTGCTCTCTTTTATGTCTTGCTGCGCTGCAGGATAAGATATTTTACAACGACAGACATGATTTGGCTCCACTCTCATCGTATTCCCAACCGTTCATTTCCAATTTTGCTTATACTAGAGACGACAACATTAACACAGATTTAGAATTTAAAATTTACGTGTTTTTATGTCATTTTAAATAAATTTATAATATTAACTTGATTTACCATCAAACTTGTATAAATATTTAATAAACTTCTTAATATTTAAAATTTGAGCAAAAGTTACTATGTTCCTGTAAACGCATAACGCATGTAATGGATCCGCCGCTGAGCAAGAGTATGCATTTCCAAATTTCAACCACTAACTATAAATAAGTTTATTTGCATTGACAGACACGATTTGGCTCCATTCTCATCTTATAAATAGGAGGATCAACTAAACTTTTAATGAAACATGTGAAAAAGGGTTTGCCGATAAAAAATTAGAATGAGAATTCTAAGGAATTCTACAAGTATTGCTGCTAGTTGCGGAATTCTCAAGACTTCGTTTTATTGTGAAAGAATACTTGTAATTAATCTCATTACAAACTATAAGTGGGGGCAAACCATTTTCTAAAGAAAAAGTTTTACACGCCTCAAAATCTTGTAGTATCAATTATCGTAGTACACTATTTGTTTCAATTAATGCGAACGTATTTAATATTTAAAAAGATTTTTTAATTTCTTTTATAGTCTTAACAAACTATAAAAATTTACATGATTATAGAATTTAAAATAAAATTTATGAATATAAAATTATTCCTAAATAAGTAAATACAACCTTCTTTCTGAACAGACTAAAAAATATACTATATAAGTTGAGACAAAATGGTACTACCTCTGTCTCAAATTATCAGTCGCGGTTTCTAAAATAGTTATCTCGAATTATTTGTCATTTTAGAAGTTTAAGATAAAATTAATTATAGTAATTTTTTTATTTTACCATTAGTAGTAATTATTTTATAAACTACAAACACCTCAATTATGGAGCGGTAGACATATAAATAGTACAACAACAACATACCCAGTGAAATCCCACAATGTGGGGTCTGAGGAGGGCAGAGTGTACGCAAACCTTACCTCTCCTTGGTAGGTAGAGCGATTGTTTCCAAGAGACCATCGGCTCAAGACAAAGCACACGCCTAAACAAAGTAAAACAAACAAAGTGAGTAAGTCATGATAGCGAATTCTGAAAGAGAAAAAGAAGCAATAAATAATACAAGTAAATAAGACAAATAAAATACACATAGCATCATAAATCAAACGACAAGTGACTATAAGGCAATATTGTGCCTACTAGTATGATAGGCTAAGCGAGCCTACAATAATAATATTACAACTACCAGTTTGTAAGCGTAGATAGGATTACGCTGGGCTACCTACTACCCTTCTACCCTAATACGTGTCCTCCATAACCCTCTATCTAAGGTCATGTCCTCAGTGAGTTGCACTTGCGCCATGTCCCGTCTAATCACCTCTCCCAATACTTCCTCGGCATACCTCTACCCCTCATGTACCCGTCCATAGTCAACCTCTCACACCTCCGCACTGGGCATTTGTGTCTCTTCTCTGTACGTGTCCGAACCATCTCAACCTCGTTATCCACATCTTATCCTCCACTGAGGTCACTCCCACCCTGTCTCGGATATCATCATTTCTAATTATATCCCTCCTTGTATACCAACACATCCATCTTAGCATCTTCATCTACACAACTTTCATCTTTTTGGTGTGCGAAGTCTTGACCGGCCAACACTCCACGCCATACAACATAGTCGGTCTAACCACCACCCTATAGAACTTGCCTTTAAGTTTTTGTGACACTTTTTATCGCACAAGACTTCAGATGCGAGTCTCCATTTCATTCACCCTGCCCCAATATGATGTGTGACATCGTCATCAATCTCTACATTCCCTTAGATAATAGATCCGAGGTACTTGAAGCTCCCTTTCTTTGGAATGACCTGAGTACCAAGCCTCACCTCCCCGTCTGTCTCAAGGTCGCTCCCGTTACTGAACCCGCACTCTAACTAAACCCTTTAAACTCCAGAGTCTGTCTCCAAACATCCAGCTTAGCGTTCACTACGCTACGAGTCTCATCAATCAGGACTATGTCATCTACGAATAACATACACCATGACACCTCCTTTTGGATTTGCCGCGTCAGTACATCCATCAACAATGAAAATAAGAATGGGCTAAGAGTTGATCCCTAGTGCAGCCCCATCATCACTGGGAAGAACTTCGAGTCTCCTCCTACTGTCCGTACCCTGATCTTGGATCCATCATACATATCCTTGATTGCCCTATTGTATGCTACATGTACACCTCTAACCTCCAAAACATCTTCATAGAACCTTCCTATAGACTTTGTCGTATGCCTTCTCGAGGTCGATGAAAACCATATATAGGTCTCTCTTCCTCTCCCTATACTGCTCCACCAACCTCGTAATAAGATGAATTGCTTCTGTAGTCGAACGCCCCGACATGAATCCATATACATATAAATAGTAAATAACTTAAATGGTCATCCAACTACATCAAATTCTCTATCAAAGTCACTTATGTTTGTTTTGTATCAATAAAGTCACTCAAATTAGAATAGTATATCAAGAAAATCACTCTCAAGTTGGAGTAGTATATCAACAAAGACATTAGAGCCTTAAAACTAAAAGAAGAATTACATAAACCTCCTCTCAAGTTTGATTTTGTTTAACTTACCTCATTTATGATATGTTTACCTTTATAATTTTACACTTTTCTATAATAATGGTTAACCTAATTATTATTAATATAAGAAAATATAATTTAACTAATTTTTCCGTTATGAGTAAAAATTTATTAAATTAATTTGTAAATATAATTTTTAAGAAAAATATTTTCATCTCCATTGTTATTCACGTGGTACTTCATAAGAAAATGTTTAATAGGTTATAATTTTTTTGAAAGATAAAGTTCAATAATTTGAACAAAAAAAAGAAAAATAACATAAAGATTAAAATTCAAATATATCAGTGTGGAGATATAGATAAAGTTGTAGATAAACTCTTTATTAGATAAACAAAAATAACTAACATAGATATATATTGAATTTAAATATGTTAATGGAATGTGATTAAAAACTTATCAGTTTTATTATATCAAACAAATAAGATAACAATTTTATAATTAATTTTTTTAATAAGCGCACATTGCTCGCTTACTAATACTAGTATTGTAGAAAATGTAAATATCTTGGATAGAAAAACATCACAAGCAAGCAAATAATTGTTACATAGGAGAGATTCCAAATTTAGAAATTTAAAAAAATCACTGTTAAATAGTATTTTTAATTTAGATATACCAAGACATTTTTTTAGATATATATGTCACGTGAATAACACTAGAGAAGGAAAATAATTTTTCTTAAGAAAATATCTACAAAATTAATTAAATAAAAAATATATCATGAAGAACAAATTAGTTAACTTATGTTTTTTATATTAATAGTAATAATTAGATTAAAAAGTCATTATAAGAAAATTAAAATATAGAGGTAAACATAAGGTAAATAAAATGAGCTAGTTTTCCTAAAATTTAATGAATTGACCTCGATATAACGTCTAACATGACTCTGTCGTTTAGTGCTGCTGGGCTCTTTTGTTGGAATTTGGTTTGCGTATAAATGATTAAATTGGTTTGGAATTTGAAGGTGTATACTTAGCTCTCTTTCATAAGATTATAGTAACTCAAGATTTGAAATTTCTGCTTACTATGATGGAGTTTTAGCTTTCTTATCTCTCCAGTTTATCCTTTGTTATCAGTTTTGACTTGTTGTCAAGGTGGTTTAGGCCTTCTTAATTATTTCACTGTTTCATTGCTTTTTTAACTTTTTACCAGTTAGTATTAAATTTTGCCCTATAATGGTCCCACTTTTATGCTCCCAAGTTTGCTCTATACTTTGTTGTGATTCACTTTTTTGTTTTTGGGGTTATACCCCTCTTTTATTGTGTGTATTGAAAGAAATAATTCGTTTGATTATTTTTATTAATTGAAAGATATATATACAAGTTACATATTTTCATAATAGGAGAATCTTATTCCTATTCTATTCCTAAAACTTTATTCTATCATAATTCTAACTACACAATTATGGTAAGTGTACAAGACTAATTAAGGTAACATTTACATTACAATATACCAACCATATATACAGCAAATATACAGCCCGTGATGGGCCAGTCACCAGTCCGACATACTGCTAGCCCATTATGCCCGTGATATACACTTCTGTATATCAAGGAAGTGTATATCACGGGTATATTACCTTGTTTAACATGTATGTATGGAGAAAAAAAGATTTTACTACTATTTAGATTCTTTTATGAACCTCTTATGGTTATGAGCTTCATCGGAAATTCATCTCTTTCATATCTTTTTCTCAGGAGTTCAATTAGATGTTAGTACTTGTTTCTCATAAAAAATTCTGTCTTGTTGCTTTTTCTTTTTCCAGGTTCTCTTCATGTTATGAGTCCTACTTGTGGGGTTCCTAACCAACTAAATCTTGATGGATTTTGGTGAGCAGTAAGTCTTGATTTTGTAAATTAATGGAGAACTCACACGAGAACAGGAATGGAGTAGTGGCTGAGAATGGCCATAGTCTGATGAAGCACTCTCCTTATCAGCCAGGATTTAAGCTATCTTTACAGTGGCTAGATCTGAGAGTGTTTTATGTTAGAATTAGCAAATGTGAGCTTGATGATTTAACAACTGAATACCTCACAATGAACCATGTTCCACTGAATCGCGATACCCTATTGGAAGTAAATGGTGCACGGACTGGAATTTATTCCGATGGTGTATCCACTGTACTTAGAAGAGATAGGTTCGATAAGAAATCCGAGGAGGTTACTTTTGTTAGTACAGATAGTATAAGTATGACAGGAAGTGTGAAATTTGAGATTTTCGATAGGGATGTTGTTGTGTTATATGGCTCATTAGAACTATGTGATAGCAATGGGTTTATTAGTGAATCGAAAAATCATGGACAATGTTGGAGCATAAATTGTGAAACAGTCGTGCTTGCTGGCTCTTGCTCTAGTAGCTTTCTCAAAGGAAACCAACACCTCAGGACGGATTTGGTTTCTCCTGTAATTGAAGTTTATGTGGCCGGTTGTTTCTCAGGGAAACCAATTATACTGACGAGGACCCTGGAACTCGGCCACCGGAGGAGGCAACTAAGGCAAGGAATGCTGGAATCTATACCAGAATATGAGGCAACCGAAAGCCAGTACCATGTTTCCTCTTCACATGCAATGCAGGTACACTACTAGCTTTGCTCGAGATAATTTACAACTCGATGTTTAACCAATAGTAAATTAGCATTTTTTCACCCTTCATGCCAAATTATTTTGTTGTCTTTTGGTTGAACTAATTTTCCTCTGCAACTGCTGTTCAAGTATTTTCTTATCTTTTGCTGTCAGTACCTAGGCCCAGCCAATAATGCTCGAGTACCATGACCAAACTTATCCTGAACTCTCGGGAAACAAAGGATAAGTTTTTTTTTTAAAAAAACAGTCTGGTGCACTAAGCTACCGCTATGCGCGGGGTCCGGAGAAGGGCCGGACCACAAGGGTCTATTGTACGCTGCCTTACCTCACATATATAGATAATATATACACACACTCATAGGTACATACATGCATACATATATATACACACACTAAGACACGTGTATCTTACCTTTTCGTTTTGTGTGTCGATGTTTCCACTTCCTACCAGGATAACACGGGTGAAAGGGAAAAAAAATCTCTCTCTGCTATCTCGCATGTGCTAGCATTTATGATGTTAGTATTTGAGATATTGCATCTCTTATTACCTAAGTAATCAGGAACTTGGTACCTACCAGTACCAATTTCTTCCAGTTACAAGGACTCCTCCATGATCACGGGCTAAATTACTGAATGCAATTTATGAACATAAGAGAAAAAGAGGAATTTAGCAGTAAACACAAGATGACAACTGACTAAAGAAAACTGTACCTGGTTGAAGGCAGAGATGCACATATATACTAGAAGACTCCAATGCACTTCATTTTTGCATAATTTACGATCAAATCTCAGCGAACTTCCTACTGGGAATAGATGAACTTGTTAGAATTTGCAGTGTTATATGTAATCTTCTGCATGTCTGAGTGCTTCCACAAGAAAGAAGTTAGATTCGTTTCTGGTGTTTCTGGGGCTCAATTTGCTGTTGGTTTCTGTGTATATCGAATAAGTTCAGAAAACAAACATTGATTTGATTTTACTAAGCATAAGGTGTTTTTGCTCCAACTTTTGACATGTTATGTGCCATTGTTTGTGTTTTTCTTTATCAGCTATTATGAATATGTTTTCACAAGTGCACAAACAATGCATTTGCAGGTTACAGATCATGCAAAACCAAAACAGGAGCATGATGAATATAACCTTTACTCTAGAATGGAATATATAGAAGGTGAAGATGGGGAACTATCCTGGTTCAATGCTGGTGTCAGAGTTGGTGTTGGAATTGGCCTCAGTGTTTGTGTTGGAATCGGTATAGGAGTCGGGCTTCTTGTTCGTACCTACCAAGGAACCACAAACTTCAGAAGGCGTCTAATATGAATCCTCAGACTTTGATTTCTATGACTCTTAAGGTCGTCTATCCTAAATACCTGCTAACTTGATGATTTTGACTGATAACTTTCTCTGGAACGAAGCGCTGATGATGCAAAGCCAATAGGATCCTCTTGTAAGCAGAAATATCATGCCCTTTTTCTGTTTCTTCCTGAACTGATTTTATAAATAACCCTCAGCAGTAACATCTGGATATCGACTAAAACTTGAATCTTGTGTACTTGAGCTACTGTATAGGCATAGACCTTGTTGCTAACTATGGATACTCACTAGAACCGTCTTCTCTGTATTATATTTCTCATAGGTCTTCTGTCAATTTTTCTTTTTCTTTTGTTAGTGATTCTTAGGTCTTCGAATGACATTGTAGCATGGTCAAATGTGTGTGAACATTTCATCTGTTCAAAGGTTTTAATGTAGTGCATGTTCATGCAAATTGGATAGCAGATTACTGTTTACAGATTGGAAATTGTTACTTATTAACTTTATGTTTCTGTTTTTCTGATCTTGCGGCACACCTTATTTGTGCTTTCTACACTTCAGGCTTCACACTTACCCTGTAGTTCTTGTAGAACTGAAGCAAATAGTTATGGCTTATGACCTCTAGGCCTCTCAATGGGTTAATGCACTTTTTATGGGTGTCTAAATTTGAATGTCGTATCTCCTCATATTGAACTTACATAACTCCAAATGTAGTTGAAAAAAAGTGTAGCAAAACTGAATAACATGCCCCGCGCCTTATCAGATTGGCTTATCGATTCTAATCATTCGTATTGAATTTCAATTGGTTTACTTGGCTAAAAATGTTAAATAACTCCGAAAGTTTAACCTGTCAACTAAAATCATAAATATGATAGGAACCTTTTGAAATCTGCAGAATTTCTGCAACCTCTAATTGCATGAATTAGTCATGAAGGCTCCTAATCAATGCCTAGGATATTAGCCACACGGCTATACATTACTATCCCTGTGGTTTATGAAATTCCCGGTGAATGGTTTTCAGAAAGTAGCAAGCCATAGAATGCCATGCTGCCTTACCAAATAGAAGCACGGGAGACAGGATCACCAACTAGCATGACGAGGGGGAGAGGGGGGCACAATTTCTCTCTCCATGGGCAGAAAAAAGAGAAGAAATGCTATTAAAAGACATAAAAAGGGCAGATTTCATACGCCATAAAGTCTATGTACATGCTAGCCATTCTCTTAAAAAGTGATTCTTACAGTCGAGGATACTGCGCAGCACCAAGTAACCAACCTAACTCATGTAATCCACATTACTTCCGCTACAAAGGTGAGATAACATGTTTTATGTACAAATTGCAGCGTCTCTTGGAGCGAAGATACTAGTATCCACATTAGACACCACAAAGTCTCCATGCTAATCCATCGAACCATCACATATCTGGTTGGGGGAATTTATTTGCTCGGTCAAACCAGGTGGTAAACGCGCTGATTAAGTGAGGACAGTCTTCAACGTTCCTAGTTGAAAAGCTGAGACACTGTTGCAATAACTCCTGAGCATCAGACAAGGGAAGCGTGGATATAATCCTCAAAAATGTGTCTTCCAGCTCCACATATACTGTTTTGTGACTTGGCATCATGGGTGTTACATTGTCTTTGCACAAAATCAACACTGGAAGCCAATCTTTCACAATCTTCATTCTAACCTGTTTAGGCATTAGAGAAATGAAATAAAGCAGAAGCCATCATGGAAAAATTAAATCACCGTTTATGATTTATCAGTTAAGCACAACATCCACTAGACCAGGTGATAACACCAGACAGACACGGCAGCAAAAATCAAAATGCAGAGGTTACTGTAGAATGTCCATGTTTCTGGTTTTGAATCAATTTACCTTTAATACAAATCAGTCATTTTAACAGCGTCAAATAAAACAAGGTACAAAAGGAGGAGAAAATATTGTCCATATCCAAACCATTTCTTTGAATCAATCCACAGCATTTAAATGTTCAGCTGAAAAGGCGTACCTATCTCCTCCTCTTATCTTCCCTTCATACTTCTTTTTGGGGCTGAATGTTCGCTAGAAACATAAATCATGTGCTACATCCATTTAGACCTTTAACCACAAAAGATGCTGCCCATTTGTTTTAAGTGACATGTGAAACATTCATTACTAGTGCTTGCAGATTTATAAGCATTAACTGGGAACGGGGGAGTATGCAACAGTACGAGATATGACAAAACGTCTAAAAGGAAAAACTGAACCATGTAAAACACTATGATCCACATTCAAGTTTGCATCTCATTGGATACTCTAGTCAAACCATCTATGCCAAATGGAATATGATAGCATGTCAAAGGGCTTTAGGAGATTGTGCTATGGAAAAATTTAAGTGGAAATGCTAGAATAGGGGCGATTGGAACTATGGCTCCTGAGGTCTTAACATGTTGAAGTTTTTCATTAATATTCTACTTCCTACTTCCTTGTTCTTATGAAGGTACTTCTATATGGATTCTATCTAGATGCTACCAGCAAACTATACAAATAAAGAAACCAGTCTGGCAAAGAAAAATGAAGTTATTCTGCAAGTGTAACGTTAGTAAACATTCATGTGTATTGAGATTTGACATAAGTAGTACAGCAAGCATCCAACACACCCATCATCGGCAACTCCAATGTACAAGAAATAAAGCCAAGGAGCAGGTTGGCAAGACGTAGCCAAGGAAATCAGAGTTGAGCATTACTCGAGTGAGGTATTAGCCTTGGCTTTAAGGTATGCCTTTAAGAAAGTCACTTGTTTCACTATGAGTCACTTGTTTCACTATGAGACAATTGTTTTGCTTGTTTTTGCACTTGAGATTAGTGATTAATAACGGTTAACTTTGTCTTTTAAGATTAGTAACTGATAAAGGGGTAACATTTTCTTTTTAGGTCATCTGCTTCGTCTGTTTAATAAACAAAAAGCGGAACAAATTGAATATTCTACTTTGCATCAGATTCCCTGGACAATGATCATTACCCCTGCTGCCCCATCTTATTCTCTCACACCCACAATCCTTATTGAGGACTTAGTTATGAATATTACTTAGTTACACTCCCATAAATATTCAAAATTGAGAAGAGGGAACAAAAGCTATCACAAAAATAATAGGAAAAAACCCAGAACCTCTAGGGTTTAGCAGCAATTCCTATACAATTATCTTGCCACTTCCACTGATGCTAGAAAAAAACACGGATTCGGCCTATGAATAAACACTAAACCTGTAGAGCATTCATGGTAACAGCTATAGGATATCATAACTTGCAGGCAGTTGCTTTGAGAAGATCACACCAAGTCCATGAAGATCTAAAACTTACTGAAGTAGCTCACGCTATCAAAGAATATCCATAAGGCCAACTAACACGAGATATCACAGAACATCTAAAAGCCAATCACCATTTGGATAAAGACCCATGAGACATGAAGTTGAATATTGCAAATGGATGGGAAAACTTTATGTCCCACTATTACTTGCATTTAAAATTATAAGCCAAAATAGCTGAAAGTAGGAGAAAGCTAGTGAACAGTAACACAAAAACTCACTGCTACATAATGTTACCTGTTTCAAAAACTCACTGCTACATATTCATTCATAGAGGTATCCTTTGCTAATGTAAGAAATGTTTTAAGTGCAAGATGCTCCTAAGTCCTAAAGGTGTCCATGTGTGTTAATACTCCCTAGCCTTAACCCAATAGAGAAGATTGCTTAATGAAATTCTGTATGACTAATTGTCAATTTTGAGTGACGCAAAATAGGATTTTGCAATTAGTGAACAACAATGTTTCAAAAAGCATAACTTCTAAGTTCTAAGGCTCTCAAAGCCTACACAATTAACAGGTGTATTCCCTAAGCTCTATGTTTTGCAATTACACATACTAGAAAGAATCATCTGTAAAACTGAGAAAATGAAAACTGACCTGTCTGGTAGCCAAGATAGTCCCCGTGGCGACTGCATTAGAAAGCTTGCAAGTGCATCGAAGCACAACTGCAGGGAGTCCTGGAACGATATTCCTCCATGCATCATCACGGAGAGCCCTCAGCAAATCAGCAGTAAACGAGACCTGATTGCTCCACTCTTGTACAGCTGTATCAGCCACTCTCAATTCAATCATCCTCTCCACCAACCACAGCAAATGCCTCCCATTTGTCATTGCAGTATGCAAATTCAGCCTCTGAATTGCCTCAGTCTCATTATGATCACCTCTAAAGTCAGGACTAGAGTAATCCTCCAGCGACTCCTTCACAATCTTCAAGCTACTATAAAAGGCACGGTCCAACACTCTCTTCGCTGTCTCTTTGGATGAAAAGTCCCTCATCAGCTTAGCTACAAATGCCTTAGCGAATGCCATATTAGGATGGTTATGAAGTGCTGATAATATCAATCCATGAAGCATTTCCTCAGACGAATCATTCCTATCAATCGAAACCCTAGCAAGAAGCTCTTGAGATTCCTCCTTGCCTAACAACGGAACGATACTGAGTATTTTCCTTTCTTCATCTTCAGTCCATGGAACAGCCTCGATGAAACGAACACAAGCCTTAATACAATCCTCAAATATTAATTCCAAAGCCACCGGAAGTAAACACAAAGCTATCGAAACATTGTGGATAATTGTCGAGAAATCATTGGTGTATAAGAGCTGAAGAACAGTCAAATGATGATCGATTGATCCAGGAGTAGCGGGAACGCCGAGATTGAGCCGGAACATTCTAGAAGAGTTTCCGGAATCGACGTCGTTTGATTCCTTTTGCCATCGGTCGGATAGGAGAGCAGCGAAGTACTTAGAACGGCGGAGAACATCGGAATGGAGATAGATCTGGACATCGGATTGATCAGAATCAACGGCTGAAATTGATTCGGAATCATCGGTATCGAACAGCGGCAATTGATCGACGAAGATACGAAGAATGACGTCAGCCGTGGCTGAATCGTTGAATCCTGACGACGATGGAATAACGGCGTGAGAAGATGTGCGGCGAATACCTGACGTCTTCTGAGAGCGTTCCGTTAGGGTATTATCCGGACGAGAGTCAATGATTGCGATAGTTGAAGAAAGTCGACTATTGCTACCAACACGTTGTCGTTTTTTGCCGGAGGTGACTCCGCCGGCTCCACCACCACCGCCGCCGCCGACCGTCATATGATTTCTTTCTGATCAAATTTCAGATAAGGACGATTGGGATTTCTAATCGAAGTGTTCAGAACAGTATTATGTGTAGTATATTAAGGGTCCATTTTAATTTACTATCTTATCTTTGACAAAACTATGTCCTCCAAAAATAGGAAAATTACTGTACAAAACTAAATCAACGGTTTGAGATCGCCGGGTTTGGTTTATTGTGAAACAAGTAGATAAAATCGAGTTGATGATCTGACGTGTCCATGGCCCATCTTCTGATAAGGCCACTTTTTTTGTTGGATCACTGATTCTTGAAATCTCAAATTGGGCTGAGCCCGTCGAACCTGTGTAAGTGCAGAGGTTGCCAATTTTGGGCCTTAAGCCACAGCCCAAGAGCATAAATTTTTGAAAGTTTTAACAATTTCAGATTGAAGTTGCATCTGAAATTATAAACTTTTGTCTGATTTTTTTAAAAAAAGCAATCAGCTCAATTATTATTCAAATCGTAAATGAGTACATCATGAATCAAAGATGGAGGATGCGCAATCCACTCCATAGCATCAGACATAAAACCTGTCGCCCTAGCTAATATGTAGACACACTGATTCGCTGATCGTTTAACAAAGGACAAAGATATAGATGTAAAGTCATACATGAGTGCTTTATAATCTTGCACAATAATATCAAAATAAGAAATGTTGCTCTCAGATTTTTCCGATGCTTGCTTGGCAAAAAAAATAATCCACCTCAGCAATAATAGGGAATGTGCGGTAGTGATTCTTCAACCAGCTCAAAGCTTCACGGACTGTTAGGATTTTAGCCATTAGCGCATATATGAAACTTCTAGTGGTGAACTAAATCCTCTAACATTGTCTGAAATTTTAATATTATCTGCACCCGAGCAAGCTTTCGATATTGGTGTATTGCTTACGCGAAACAATAGGTTCGACAATAATGTTAAGAGTCTACATCGGAAATGAAATGGGAACATGGACTATTTATATGAACTTGAAAAATCTTTATCCTACAAGCTCGCTTTTGGGTTGAGTGAGACCCAAAATCCATTCTTTACATGGTATCAGAGTCATGCCCATTTCAATTCTTTGTTCGTCGATGTTGGGCCTCAAATTATATTGTACACACTTCAGTTAACGAAGTCTGAGCGTGTCGGGGGTATTAATAGTCTCACATCGGAAATAGAAGAAGAAACGGAGGAGAAGTAGTTTTGTATGAAGTTTGTTTACATTGACGATCAGTTAAATATTTTTTAAAAATTAACTATAAATTAAATGTGAATGTTTAAATAAACTATCCCATGAAATTTGCACATTCGATTCTAACAGAATAACTCAGTAGTCCTGGATATCCAATTAAAATATAGAAGTTATATGGTTGATAAAGTAAAAGGAATAATCAGCTACAGTAACTTATAAAAACTTAATTTCGTCAATAGTGTAAAAATCTTTACATAATTGATGTAACAGTAACTTAAATATATTAAAATAATGATTCTCATTGTATGATATTGATCTCGAAACTCTTTCTCATTTTGCATCTTGTGCATACAATCGAGTAAATAATTACTACTAATTTTCCACTATACCTTTGTCCTTGTGTTTTACTTTTAATTTATCGCAAAAGCCCCTTGAGACAGTTTTCCGTAATATTTTTTTGGATAGAACAAAGATGACTTGAAATCGACAAATAACCTTTTAAAATTCCACATATTTTTCAAAAGAAAAAGATGACGAGAAACTATCCAAACATATAATTCAAGGGAAATTAACATGCTCCCATCCCAAATATTACGAAATTTGAAAAATAAAAGTTTAAGTAGAATAAAGTTTATGATATGATTCATGTGTTATTATTTTTGTGAATTCAAATACAATAACAATATATTCAGTGAGGGAGGATAGAGTGTACATTATCTCTATCTTGGTAGATAGAGTTGTTGTTTTCTAATTTTTGGTGAATTTAAATGTGGAAGAATACTTTATACTCTACGCTATGGCCGTTCCGACAACATTTGAATTTGGTGAGTGAGTAGTGGACACACTGTCCCAAAGGCGCCTATGTCAATGAATGCAAATGTAAAAGATCTGAACCTATGAATACTCTCACGTAGTCTGCCTCTTTCAAATTTTTCTCATTAATGAACTTCAGGGTCCGTCTCACCTGTTTCCTTTGCTTGTTCTATTTTTGCACCTCTTTGCTCTTAATTTACATATATATCCTCATCATGTGTCTCCCTAGGATCCCTTTGGTTGATTGTATTGCAATAATTAATCTTTGAAAAGTTCTGTTGGAAATTTGTCTTCGATTGGGAGGTGCGTCCACACATATTTAATGAATTAAACACTAGTGTTCCGCATGTTGGAGGCTTTGTCTCTTCACACATGCATAATCTACTAAGTGAGTAGATGACCGTAGGGCCAAGAATCGTCAAATTTGGTTGAGAAATGAAAGAGATATTGGTCCACGAAATAAGGTGTTTGAGGCATGGAAATATGGTGTGGGACAAATCTACCACATCGGTGGGAAAAAGAAGAATTGCACTCTTTATAAGTCTCTTAATTGGCTAAGGGTTTGGGACCCCAAGGGGTAACTCATGTGTTTAAAGGATGGAGGACCTAGATGTACTTGGGTTCAAGGCTAAGCCCACACGCGCGCCTCCGTCGCCCGCCCATCCCGTCCGGTCACGGGTCATTATCTCTTTGGACCCCCAAATTGCTTAGTATATACAGTTTGGTTGTTAACTCCTCCATAAACAGCCCTCACTAATGGCTATTAAACAGCCATGTCTTGGGCAGTTGAGCAGCCTCCCTTGTGCTATATATTGATGCCTCTTTGGCTCAATTGTTGGTGATGTAATACACACAAAACAGAACACACATACACAAAATATACACAGAAGAAACAGTCTGAGACACACTATATATCTGAGAGACAAAAGCAGTAAGAAAGTCGGTCAAAAGCGTTGGGCCAGCGAAACTCTTCCTTCCTTTTCCATTTCTTCAGCAAGGCGTTTCGTGTTTGTTTTCTTCGTCAGACTCAACCTATTTGCTTTGTAGCGTTAACATTAAAGAATTGTTTTATCTTGGGAGACTATTGCCCGCTAACGTAAAAGCATATATACATAGCAATCTTGTCTTAAGGACAGAGTGCAATCACTCGACTCAGCACACAGTTGTAACCATCCAGATTTAGTGTTTCGTGATTTCAGGTTATCAGGATTCAAGACTCAACAAGCTTGCGGCAGTTCTGAACATTGGCCTATTTGTTTATCCTTTCGAACACTTGTAATATTTATTTACTTCCCGTACTACTTTACAATATCCAACAAGTTCCACATAAGATGATACTCCCTTCGTTCCAAAAAGATTGTCACTTTTCACTTTTAGAGAGTCAATTTTTCTAATTTTGACCGTAGGTTAGAATATAGAATCTATAATTTTTTTGAAATAAAATTTACATATTTAAAAACTACCTAAAAAGTACTACAAATCACCATGATTGATAATTTAAAAGATATTTGAAAAAATTATTGTCGAAGAACAACTCATTTAACTCTCGAAAAGCGAAAAATGTCTATTTTTTTAAACAGAGAGAGTAGTAGTATACTTGCAGTTCAAATTCCAACGAGGTAAAAGTATTACATGATGGGCAAAGTTATTCGGTGCTTCTATTGGTGTGAAGTAGTAAGCATCTGAAATTAACTGAACTACGTGCAAAAAATAGCTCAAACTCCACAATTATAAAAAAGGGATATATAATGCAATGATATAAAAAAAAATAAGAACCGCATAATTAAAGCATTGGTTGGTTGGCGATATTAGGTAATATATTAATTTGTTTTCTTTTATGTGAAGTAAATATGTGTATTAAAAATATGAAGATTAAACTATTTAAAGATAACAACGGACTTTTAAAACAAGTGTTTTGCGTATAATAATTTTTTCAGTATTAATCACAACATAGATTTATGTTTTATTGATCACTAAATAAATAATTTATGCACTATAATTTTTACATAACTAGTATATAACCAAATGATCCGTAGTGTATGGGGTGCGTTGACCAACATGAACTTACCAACCAAAATAATTATCGATCCTTTTAAGCAATATATAATATATTCAACTAGGGATGGCAATTGGGCAGGGCTGGTGCGGGTACCCCTCCCCCGCATTCGTATCCGCATTCGTAGGCGTAGGATTTTGAGTTTTGTTGGAGAATGAGAGACTTGTCGTGACTTATGGGCTGAAGGCACGACTTATGGGCTGCTAATATTTTGGGCTTGGGGTGGGTATAAGGTGGGCGGGTAGGCGGGTATGACTGTAAATCCACCACCTACCCGCCTATCCGTGACGGATACATTTTCAATACTCATACATGCCTACTACCCGCCAAAGTTATACCATACCCGCCCCAACTGGGACGGGGGTGGTGCGGAATCCGCAAAATTATACCCACCTGTCATCCCTATATTCAACCAAAACAATGACACAATCCTTTTAACCTACTTCTCATGCGTCCCAATTTACGATTGTAGCTTTAATACTTTATTCCTTTAGAAAAGCAAGAAGCAATCCATGTTCCATTGACTATATATGTACATACAAAACGATTGTAGCGCCCTATTTTTGACCTTGCTCGGGTCAAAGCGGAGCGCGGACGTGTCTGTGATTCCTGGGTAAAATGATTGAGGAGTCGCCACCTAATTATCTTTTAAAAGTGTCAAAATATTAAAAATTACGAATAAAATCATAAAAGATGGGACAAAATTGGGTGTCAACAGATGCCCCTCTTTGGACGGAGACGATGAAAGAGTTTTCGGCCAAAGAAGTTGACTGAGTAGCCAATTTTGTCCCGATCATCGGGACTGCATGGTAAGAAATAGAATCCCCGGGGGGTATAGAAGTTGCAAAAAGATAGTGCATTCAAGAAACAATGCCCCAGTGTCGACTTAGGATGACACTGGTCGCAGATGCGAGAAATTAATGGGAAAACCGGATCGACGTTCGAAGTAGGTCGTTGATCAATTTGCCTCGGTTCGCCGTAAGAGATAGTTCCACGCTGTGATGATATTCCTGCAAATTAAAAACTCCTGCAAACCGCATTATAAGGTGGGTGCCTGAAATGACGTCGTTGGATTGACGTGTTGTGTTGAAGACGTCGTTGTAATATTGTTGACGTCGTTGTAATTATGTAAAAGACAGTTGTTGTCTTTGCGTATAACGTCGAGGGCGTTGTTGTTGTCTTTGCATGTAACGCCGAGGACGTTGTTGTAATCTTTGTTTCTTTGTAAAGATAATTGTTGTCTTTGAAGACGTTGTTGTAATCTTTGTTGGCGTCGTTGTAATCTTGTAAAAATAAATGTTGTGCGTAAGACGTCGTTGTAATCTTTGACGCCATTGTAATCTTTGTAAAAATAAATGTTGTCTTGAAAGACGTCGTTGTAATCTTTGTTGACGTCATTGTAATCTTTGTAAAAATAAATGTTGTGCGTAAGACGTCGTTGCATAGGCGTGTTGTTGATGACGCCGTTGTATGGCGCGTTGCTGATGACATCATTGTAATGCCGTTGATGTCGTTGTAAGAATGTAAAAGATAATTGTTTTGCAGAAGACGCCATTGCGTAGGCGTGTTGTTCATGACGCCATTGTATGGGCGCGTTGTTCGTGACGCCATTGTATGGGCGTGTTCGATGACATCATTGTAATGTTGTTGATGTCGTTGTAATCTTTGTAAAAATAAATGTTGTGCGTAAGACGTCATTGCGTGGCGTGTTGTTCATGACGCCGGATTGTATGGGCGCGTTGTTGATGACGCCATTGTATGGGCGTATTCTTTGATGACATCATTGTAATGTTGTTGATGTCGTTGTAATCTTTGTAAGAAATAATTGTTGTCTTTGAAGACGTCGTTGCGTAGACGTGTTGTTGATAGCCAGCCGATGTATGGGCGCGTTGTTGATGGCCGTTGTATGGGCGTGTTCATGACATCATTGTAATGTTGTTGATGTCGTTGTAATGATAATGCGATGTCGTCGTTGTATCGGCGTGTTGTGTTGAAGACGTCATTGTGATGACGCGTTGTTGCAGAGATGTAATCGCTTGTTGTAAGAGATAGGCGTTACTTGAAGGCGTCGTTGAAATGTTGTTGACGTCGTTGTAATGTTGTAAAAAAGGCTGCCGTCTTTGCCGTGAACGTCGTGGGCGTTGTTGTAATGTAGTTTCTTTGTAGAAGGTAGATGTTGGTGAAGGCGTCATTGTAATGTTGTTGGCGTCATTGTAATCTTTGTAAAAAATAGATGTCGTGTTGCCGTGAACGCCGTGGGCGTTGTTGTAATCTTTGTTGAAGATTGTTGATGTCTTTGCGATGCGTCAATGACGTTGTTGTAATCTTTGTAAAGATAGGCTCGCGTTGAAGGCGTCATTGTAATGATGTTGACGCCCGTTGAGATCGCGGTAAAGATAGTTGATGCATTGCCGTAAAGATAGTTGTTGTTTTGAAGACGTCATTGTAATGTTGTTGACGTCGTTGAGATCTTTGTAAAGATAGTTGTTGTGTTGCCGTAAAGATATTCTTTGCTGAAGACGTCATTGTAGTCTTTGTTGGCGTCGTTGAGACGCGGTAAAAGATAGTTCTTTGCGTTGAAGACGTCATTGTAATGTTGTTGGCGTCGTTGTAAAGTCGTAAAAGATATTTGTTGTCTTTGCCATAACTTGTCGATGACGTTTTGAAATGTTGTCCTGTTGTAAGAGATGTAAGTGACGTCCTTGCCGTCGGTTCTTTGTAATAGGGTTCCACGTTGTCTTGAATCTTACGCCGATCCAAACTCATGAATTGAAATGTCGTCTGGCACGGGCGAAAATGTGATCTGACGTCTTTGCCGTCGGGTTTGCCTTGTTGTCGTTCTTTGTGATCCGAAATAACATCTTTGTGCGGACATAATAGTCGGGACCACAGTAGGTCAAGATGATGTCTTCGTATAAATGCAGAACAAGAACGTAATCCTTGTAGTGAGTTGTAGTGCCGAAATTCTTTGGGGAATTGATCGTAACTGATGTGGCTTCCCTGCTTTTTCAACCTGAAGAACCTGTACTCAAAGAAAATTTGTGAGTTTGGGGAGGGGCGGTTGATTCGCGTTGACTTGATAGCTTTGGCTCTTGATAGCTGCATGTCCTGCTGATTTGGACCTGTAGCCCCTGTCTGGTTCCCAGTCTTGGCTAACATTTGTTGAAAATAATTTGTTTATAAGAAAGTATGCTTATCATTAAAAAATTCTTGTCGAACTGCTAATGAAAATATTTGTTGAAAATGTTTTGCTTATAAGAAAGTATGCATATTAGTAAAAGAAAATATTGTCAAACTCTAATGAAAATATTTGGTGAAAATAAATTGCTTATAAGAAAGTATGCATATATGTAAATGTCTGTCGAGCAGCGACATGCGGTGAAACAAAGCAAACGTCTTATCCAAAATCCTCTTAGGCTGAAGACTTAGTTTGCCGATGCTTTTCCATGTTTATCGGCGTCCTCCGACAGTGATCCCTTAAAAATGCCCCAGTTTCCGATATGTGAGGATGATGATCTTTTGAACGGACAACCGAGTCTTGTGTAGATTGTTTGCCTGTCCTATCAGGGTGATCAGATGGGTGCATTTTGTCCTATGTGAGATAAAGGAGAAAATATTTCCTAATGGTGGGACCGAAGCCGATTTAGGCCGCCTACGTATCCCCATGAGGGAATCAGGTCGTGACGTAGTTCATTACAAGTAAAGGAGATTGTAAGGATTTTCTAAAGATGGGACCGAAGCCGATGTGGCCGCCTACGTATCCCGCCGAGGGAATCAGGTCATAACGTAGTTCAGGTTACAAGTGAAAAGGAACTTGGGAAATTTGTGATCTAAAGAAACGAAACCCTACGTGGGTTCTATGCGTATCCCGATGAGGGAGCGCAACTTTTACAACATAGAAAGTATTACATAGAGAATAACTAATCTTAGATATGGTATCTCTTCCCTGCATCTGCATTGATGGTTTTTGGCCATTCTATTCTAATAAGGTTGCCCCGGACAACTGTGTCCATCAGCCTTTCCGTACATGATTTTGTATCCACTTGGCTGCGGAAGATATATCATTGCCCCAGTAGAAGTCCTGATTGTAGTGCGGTAGCCCAAGAGTACAAAGGGGAAATAACATGAGCCAATGCTTGTATTTATCAATCATATTGATGTTTCATCCAAATCTGGCTTTGACTTATTCCAAAAAAATGCATCAATTCTTCCGCTTGTGAGTCTTCCTTATATTCTTCGAAGCCTTGCTTGTTTGGGACCTTGTTTGCTTGTTTCATTATATGTCACATACTGCCGACAAATTAGTTTGCATGATGAAAAAAAAAAGAAAAGAGAATTATTGAACAAAACATATTTTATAGTAGCAAAAGCAGTGCAGATTTGTCATTTTAAGCTTTCAAAAGGTAGAGGCAAAACACATTAAACTGCATAAAATGTGGTTCAGGCCTCAATTTAAATCGCATTTTTCATTAAGTACTAATACAATTTGGATATGCATGATTGAGAAATAACAGACGGGTGCTCACTTGATTTTAGTCAACACGAATCAACTTTTGGGGAAATAAATAAGGCAAAATGAATCTCCTGAAAAATGAAGAAAATCAAATTAGTATAAGGTGAGTAATTATTGATTCAAATAATATACACATAGTGGAAAGCAGTAGAAAATAACAAAATGATTGTAAGACAATTAAATGCGCATCCTAATATGCATGGGGCCTCCCTTATGGGAGGTGGGCCTAAGCGTCGGATATCTTGGGATTACGACAGATTTGATCCAAGTCGCTAAAGCTGCAATGCTTTGTCGGAAATGAGACAAAATGAATGTACATTTTCCAATTTCAAAGATGTCATGATTAGTCTTGGATTAGTCTATCCTTATCACGCTACACATAATATGATGATTGGTCGTTGGGTTGTGAGACCAGTAGACATCTTTGGCGGATTTCTTAATTGTGGAGTCGATACCAAGGATGGGCCCACCTAAGGTGTATGCATGCATGGCTTAAAATAAAAGGTGGTATAGGTCTATTTTAAATTTTGTAAGATTTGGCTGACTAGACACAAGGTTCCCGAGCGGACTACTCGAGTGAGAAGGCTACGCGGCCACCAGATGGTCCGGTCACTCCGCGCATACGCCAACTCTCCTAAAATTTGGTAGATTGAAAGAAATTTGCGGGTGCGCAAAACACACCTCGCGTGTAATGTGTGATAGTGTCAATTTTCCAGAGTGGAAGAAATATGAGCGAAATGCCAATTTAAAGAAAGCAGTAAAATCATATAGCAATTAAAGCAGTTATGCACGCAAAATTTCACGAAGGAAACAAATCAAAGCATTAAATCAAATAAAGAACAAAAGTAAAGCGCAATAATAATTAACCTGATTTTGCTATGGTTAAGAACCTGAAGTCCCCAGCGGAGTCGCCATGCTGTAGCGCCCTATTTTCGACCTTGCTCGGGTCAAAGCGGAGCGCGGACGTGTCCGTGATTCCTGGGTAAAATGATTGAGGAGTCGCCACCTAATTATCTTTTACGGTGAATTAGGACACCTAAATATTAAACTAAGTGTTGCAATGTAACTCCAATTTTAAGGTCTGCGAAACTAGTGAGATTCTAGGTAAGGGTTCTTTATTATCCTAAAGGGAAGGGGTTAGGCATCCTTTAAGATCCGCTAACTTGCGGTTATCCGGTAAAACTCAGGTTAATTATTACTAGAAAAATGCATGTTTTACAAGTATAATAGATTAAAAGATGTTTGCAAATAATTAGTAAATGATGCATTTTATACAGGTGCGTATTCAGATAACATAAAAAGAAAGATACATGTAAAGTTTTGAAAAATATGCATTTGTGACAATAAATTATTTATACTATCAAAGAAGTAAAATTTTGGGAATCATGAAATTGTAAATTGACAAAAGATAAACTTATTCGGTATGATTAATAAAGCAAATAAAAGATGACAAAAGTTGTTTTGAAAATCTTGAATTTGCGTGACGAGCCTAAAATAAATAAACTAGCGAAGGATTTCTAAGTTTGCGAGCCTACAAATAAATAAGCTAGCGACGGGTTTCAAATCTTAAACTAACCTATGAATAAATCCTAAGTTTGCCTATTCTAAGCATTTCAATAATTACATAAGTGCGATAAATAATATTACAATACAAAGTGAGATAAAAGCTGAATTAAAGAAAGAAATAACAATAAATAAACTCCGAGGAATATTTGTCGTTATTTACTTTAATCCTATAATTTATCAAGAACAAGCGGTTAGAAACATTTAAATACAAATAACTTCATATCCGTATTCAAAGCAGTGAATGTTTTGATTGCGGAGACTCGAACTTAAATTTTGAAAAGAACATTCCAATCACGTCGTGGCTGCAAACATATGACTAATGTAGTTTATTTTTGATTGCCTCGCCTACTAAACGTGTTGGTCTCTCGGGTGAAATAGAAAAGATCACTTATAATCACGTCGTGGCTGCGAATATATAATTCACCTCGCCTACTAAACATGTTGATCTCGGATGAAATAAAGGTTTAAGCCTCATCATTGCCCAGAAGTTATATTTTATATAGAAAAATACATATTTGGCAATTGAATAATAAAAGAAGCAAATTTTTTATGAAAAATCTTTCAAGGTTGCAAATATGATAGAATGCAAACCTTATTTTTTAGGATTAAAGAAAACGAATAATAGATAGCCAAATTATTTTTGAAAGATATTAAAGCATGCATAACGAACCTAAAAAATAGAACAAAGTAACTAGAGGCTAAGTTTGGAACACACAAGACGGTCCTAGACAAATAAAGCTAGCGGTTGGTTTCCAATTTCAAACGATCCTAAGAAATAAACTAACGGCAGTTAGACTATCCTATTCATTCATCTATTCGCGGCCTAATTATTCTAAGCATTCTAACAATCACACAAGCATTAAAATAATTATTACATGCCCAAGAATAGAAATAACGAAATTAAAGAATAATAATAAAAGGAAACTAGGGAGGATGATGATGTCATCCCGCCCTATTTGTGTAGAAATTCGAGGCCGGAGAATGCAAGGAATGTGAATGTGGTTCTTCATTTTGGGCGAAGTCATGATGAGTCTCATAACGAGACTCTTCGTTACTCCGATGCATTTCATGTAAATAAAAGAAAAGAAAAGGATTAGTAGACGGAACGAAAATATCAACACATGAATATTCCTAATACATACATACACGAAATATACAACATTAAATGTACATAGGAATGAATATTCATGGCCTTCTATTCTACATATACTTAAGACATTATTTTTTTCAGATTTTGGCACATTAAAGTAGCCGAAGAAAGACTATATGATAACACAACCGGTTCTAAATTTAAACAAAAATAAAAGAGGCAAGAAAGACCAATGTATAAATTATGTATACATACATAATAAATTCCGTTGGACTAATCTTAATTCTTAAAGAAGCATAACATTCATAAACTTAAACTAAACGCACATACTATTATATTAAACATGGATAATATATTCCTTTTAAAATTGCACATATTAATCTAGAATATAACATGTAAATATCGTCATTTGAATCAATTAAAGTATGCTCATTTGTTTGATTTAAAGGCAGCGACCAAACTACAACATACAATAATTTTGAATATCAACAAATCGTTAAGTGTCCTAAGAATATTTAATCACGTCGTAGCTCTTCCAAACACATATTAATCTTACATTATCCGTATTGCATTTAACAATGAACCCAAGATACCTTACTAAAGCTAATGACAATAATTAGTTAACCAAAAAAAATCGAGGCAATATCATCTATCACGTATCAACTCCAAATCAGAAATGTCCCAACAACATAAATGCAATTATATAAGCAAAATAGTCTCATTATCATATTAATTAATCAAGACTACATTACTTAGCAAAATATCATACTAAATCAAGCATAAACAACACAATCAAATAAGCTTTAAGAAATATAGAAGAATTGGAACGAGTCTAACCTTTTAGGGTAGCGAACCGAGACGTGTTTTGAATCGTCGAATCCGCTCGGATATGTTGGAATTCGATTTGTTGTAGATTTTGAATTCTGATTTTCTGGAAATGAGACTCTGTTTTCTGATTTTCGGATGTTTGAACCCGACCCAGCGGTGACCCGACCAGCGGTGACCCGACCGGAACAAAAAAAGCAGTAAAATAGCTAAAAATTCAGATTCTTCAACACCAAAACCAATAATTTTCGACCTATATTTTCGGAATCTTTAAGTTGAAGAACACATGCAAGAACAAAGAAGTGTTCTTAAGAAGATTTGATTTTTAGTGAAGAACAACATAAACAAATACAATACAACCAAAACTTAAACCTAAATTTCAAATTAAAATTGACCTTAAGCAAGAAAAAGCTTTTTCAATCCCAAAAATCCTCCCGAAAGCGATTGCAAAAGGGGGTTTTATAGGTCTCAAACTTCGACCTCCAACCCTCATACCCCCTTAAAGCAATTTGAATTTCAAAATAAAGGGGAGACAAAATCGATTTTGGGCGTGTTGGTGAGGTGATGGGTTTGGCGGTGTCGAGGGTTGGGTCTTGGCGGCGTGAGAGGCGGTGTAGGGGTGTAGGGTGGCGGCGTGGGGGTAGGGTGGCGGCGTGGGGGTAGGGTCTGGCCAGAGAGAGAGAGAAGGGCTAGGGGTGTTAGGGTTTTCTTTTATTTTTGTTCTTTTGGGATATTTTGGGGGTTTGTGAGTTGAATAAAAGGGTGTGGGGGTTGGGCCGGTTTAGGGGTTTCGGGTGGGCCGGCCGGTTGGGGAGTTTCGGGTGGGCGATTTGGGCTTGGAAAAAGGGTGTTGGGTTTTGGAATTTGGTTGGGGAATTTGTATTGGGTTGGGAGTTAAAAAGTTTTGGGATTTTGTTTTGTGGGTTTTGGGAATTGGGGAAATAAAGGGAAGGAAATGGGTTTGAATAAAAGGGAATTTGGTTTTGGGCTTGTTTTGGTGTGGGCGAAAATTGGGGGTTTGTTTTGCTTTGTGGGGTATTGATTTATTTTGGGTGAGGGGAGATTAAATGGGTTAGAAATATAAAAGGGCTTAATATTAAAATATTTTTTTTGTTTTGTAAAAGATGTGAATTATTTAAAATAACATAACGACGTGACAATAATAAAATATAATATTTGCGAAATGTTTAATGCTTAATAAAAAATGTAAATGCGATGCAATTTTGCGAGAATAAATAACATAGAATTTTCGGATAACTTATGATTATTATAAAATGCAAATGATATAAAATATGCGAATAATAATAATAATACGAAGATGCACACATATATGCCTATATTTTAAAATTATTTTAAAAGTGTCAAAATATTAAAAATTACGAATAAAATCATAAAAGATGGGACAAAATTGGGTGTCAACAACGATAACAAAAAAAAACATTAGGTAACACTATTCTCTCAATAATTGTGTCATGAGGCCTAAACTTATATATATATATATATATACCTTGAATTGGATGCAATATCTTTGATTCTTTTCAATAATGAAAGATTAGAGAATTCCATGAAAAAAGAAAAAAAAAAGGTGTAGAATTGTATTAATCTCACTTGATGAGTCTTTTTCATTAATACAAATATATATAGTGTGTACATTGTGGAATCCTAATTCAATATGAATCTTATTTCTACCATAATTATACAACACTAAATATTACAAAATATATGGAGTATATTTAATAATATACGCTAATACACCCCCTCAGTCGGAGCGGGAGGAGGCCGGACGCTGATACTGAATCTGAAGTCGAGGAATAACTGTCTAGGAAGTCATTTCGTGAAGATATCTGCATACTAATACGAAGATGGCACATGCAACACCTTAACATGACCGATAGCAACCTTCTCACGAACAAAGTGTATATCCATCTCAATGTGTTTGGTTCGCTGATGCTGAACCGGATTATGAGATAAATATACGGCGGATATGTTATCACGGTATACCAAATACGCCTTACGTAAGGGGTACTAAAGCTCCAAAAGAAGGTTTCGGAGCCAACAGATCTCAGCAACAACATTTGCAGCGCCTCTATACTCTACTTCTGCACTTGAACTGGATAATGTGGCTTGCCTTTTGGCAGACTAAAAATGAGATTATCCCCTAATACACACAGTAGCCGGAGGTGGAGTGCCGCGTGTCCAAACAGCATATCCAATCAGCATCTATATACGATGACAACATGGTCGGTGCTGAGGGGTATAGATGCAATCCATAATCAAGTGTGTCCTTAACGTATCGAATGATACGCTTAATAGCAGTAAAATGAGGATCTCTGGGGCATGCATAAACAGACTACCTACTGAACAACATAAGCAATGTCAGGCCTGGTGAAAGTAAGATACTGAAGTGCACCTGTCGCGCCCGTTTTTCGACCCGGCTCGGGTCAAAGCGGAGCTCGGACGTATGGAGGTGATTCCTGGGTAAAGGATTGAGGAGTCGCCACCTAATTATTTTTACGGTGAATTAGGACACCTAAATTTTAAACTAAGTGCTGCAATGTAAACTCCAATTTTAAGGTCTGCGAAACTAGCGAGATTCTAGGTAAGGGTTCTTTATTATCCTAAAGGGAAGGGGTTAGGCATCCTTTAAGATCCGCTAACTTGCGGTTATCCGATCAAATTCAGGTTAATTATTGGTAGAAATAATGCATGTTTTACAAATATAATAGATAAAAGATGTTTGCAAATAATTAGAAAAAGGATGCATTTTCAAAGATAGATAAATGTAGAGATTTTTCAAAATATGCATTTATATGATATCTAAAGAGAAATACATGTAGAGTTGAAAAAATATGTATTTTGACAATTGATAGTAAAACAACTTATTTATAATGCCAAAGAAGTAAAATTTGGGAATCATTGAATTGTAAATTGTGAAAAAGACAAACTTATTCGTTATGATTAGTAAAGCAAATAAAAGATGACAAAAGTTGTTTTGAAAATCTTGAATACCGTGGCGAGCCTAAAATAAATAAACTAGCGAAGGATTTCTAAGTTTGCGAGCCTACAAATGAATAAGCTAGCGACGGGTTTCAAATCTTAAACTAACCTATGAATAAATCCTAAGTTTGCCTATTCTAAGCATTTCAATAATTACATAAGTGCGATAAATAATATTACAATACAAAGCGAGATAAAAGTTGAATTAAAGAAAGAAATAAATAAACTCCGAGGAATATTTGTCGTTATTTACTTTAATCCCTCGCAAGTCGCCAAGAACAAACGGTTAGAAACATTTAAATACAAATAACTTCATATCCGTATTCAAAACAGTGAATGTTTTGATCGCGGAGAGCTCAGACTTAAATTTTGAAAAGAACATTCCAATCACGTCGTGGCTGCAAACATATGACTAATGTAGTTTATTTTTGATTGCCTCGCCTACTAAACGTGTTGGTCTCTCGGGTGAAATAGAAAAGATCACTTATAATCACGTCGTGGCTGCGAATATATAATTCACCTCGCCTACTAAACATGTTGATCTCGGATAAAAAGGTTTAAGTCTTCATCCTTGCCCAGAAGTTATATTTCCGTCTTTGCAACTGTGTAGGCCTCAAAATCGACGGATATTTTTCATCGGCCAGTGTAGTATCGTGTTCAAATCAGCAAAATTTTAAATCGGAACAGAAACAGCGATAGCGATACTTGATAAGAGAAAAATAAAAAGCGATGCTTGATGGCGATGGCGGAAAAAAGCGAGGCGTAAAAAGCAGTTTCGAAAATGACGCGGTGTCTAGTTTAACAGATAAAGCGATAGAATGGTAATTTTAATCTTTGAAAGCTTGATTTGAAATAGAAAGCAATGTTTGAAAAATCACGGTGTTTAGTTTAAAGCGATAAAAATGATAAAGCGATAAAGCGATGTCTGAAGCGAGCAAGCGAAGCAAAGCAGTACCGAACAGGCGGTATTTATTCGAAACAATAAAAAGCGATAAATATGAAGCGAGAAGCGTCTCAGAAGATGGGCGCAATATTGGTTTGGATCAATAAAATAACAAAGAGAATGCGGTATTAATTCAATCAATAACATAATAATAATGCCAAAGAAAGCAGGCGGTAGTGATTTAAAATACGGGCAGGAGTTACGAAATTCGAAATGTTCAAATCGGTCGCCTGACTGGTCAATGATTCAAACCCGAAATCAGATTTGACCAATTTCAGATAACCAAGAACAAGAATATGAAATGCAAGAATTACGAAAATGTTGCCCAAATCGTCGATTCGACCGTCAATAATCTGACCGGATCGTGATCCAAACTTGAATCGATTTCAAACCAAATTCGGATAACCAATAACAAGAATATGAAATGCAAGGATTCGAAAAATATTACCCAAACCGGTCGACAGACCGGTCGAGTTTCAACCCGGATCGATTTCAACACCAAATTCGGATAACCAATAACAAGAATATGAAATGCAAGAGTTCTGAAAATAATGATCAAATCGGGTCGACCCGACCCGGCCAAAGCGATGACGACCGAATTGGAGTTTTCAACCGGAATCAAATAATTTCATCAATTTCGGATAACCAATGATAACAACAAAGAAGAATGTAAGAAAATTGGAAAAATCTAAACCGGTCGACTGACCGGTCGATGTTTCGACCCGAATTGTGTGTTCAACCCGAAGTCAAATAATTTCATCAATTTCAGATAACCAATGATAACAACAACAGCAATGAAATTTGGAAATTTAAATCGGGTCGACCCGACCCGAAAATCAGTGATCCAAATCAAATCTTAACACCAAATTCAGATAACCAACATACATAAATATGAAATGCAAGAATTCTGAAAATGTTACCCGAACAAGATCGACCGAGTCGGGTCGACCAATCGAATAGTGAAAAAAATCAGAGAAATCAAAGGGGATGACAAACCTTTTCGGACTTGATTCTTGGAACAACAACGAAGCCAAATGCTTTAAACTCAAGAACACAACAAAATATCTATGTATATATTGAATAATCTTCCGAAAATCCCTCCTCAAATGAAGAACAATCATGGGGTATTCATAGGTGGATTCCCCCCCCCCCCAAAAAAATCGAGTTTGAAATTCAAAAATAAAGGTAAAGATTTCTGATTTTGTGGGTATGGGTCGCGGATTTTGCGGGTGTCGGCGTAACAGAGGGGGGTTGGTGGTGTCAGGGGTTGGTGGTGGCGGCGAGGTGGCCGTGGCGATGGGTCGCCGGTATGAAGGTGTGGGGCCGGCGGCGATTTTGGGAGAAAAGGGAGGGTTCGTTTGATTTTTTGGTTTTTTTTGTTTGTTTGGGGATTAAAAGAGAGGGGAAGATGGGTCGGGTTTTGGTGTGGGTGGGCCGGTTCGGTTGGGCTTGGGAATTGGGGGGATTTAATTGGGGAGTGGGCTTGGGAATTGGGGGATTTAATTGGGGAGTGGGCTTGTGGTGTTGGCCGATTTGGGCTTGTTTGTTTGGGTAGAATTTGTATTGGGTTAGGAAATAAAATGGGTGATGGGTTTAAAAAAAAGAGGGGTTTAATATTAAAATATATTATATATATATATATTTTTTGTAAAAGATGTGAATTATTTAAAATAACATAACGACGTGATAATAATAAAATACAATATTTGCGAAATGTTTAATGCTTAATAAAAAGGAAATGCGATGCAATTTTGCGAGAAATAAAATATCATAGAATATTTTGGATAAAACTTATGATTGTGATAAAAAATGCAAATGACAGTAAAAAATGCGAATAATAATAATAATAAGAGAATAATATGCATATATATATATATTTTAAAATTGTTTTTAAAAGTGTCAAAAATGTTAAAAATTACGAATAAAATCATAAAAGATGGGACAAAATTGGGTGTCAACAGCACCTGCAAGACTCCTATAATTTGTGGGATCGGACACAAGATCACCATCAACAACACTTAGCTTTGATTTAAAGTCAACCGGAATAGGCATGATCTTTCAATTCGCCATTTTAGTCATGTATACAATCTCCTCTGTATACCTACGCTGACATAGAAACATAATGTCTGCAGGTCGAGTCACTGATATCCCCAAAAAGTAACTCAACTTCCCCAAGTCAGTCATGACAAACTTGATTTTAAGCAATGCAATGATATCATTTTTCAACACATTAGATGAGGTAGTGAGCATAATATCATTCACTTATAACAACAAATAATCAATGTTACTACCTCGATGAAAAATAAAAAAGAAAAGTATCACACTTGCTGCAAACAAACCTAATTTGCATAATGTAATTAGCAAAGAGGTCATACCACGTTCTGGGGGCCTGTTTCAAACCATACAACGACTTACGGAGACGTCATGCATAGTGATGGGTTATAGGATGGATAAAACCTGATGGCTGGTGCATGTAAACAGTTTCTTTCAAGTCCATATGTAAAAATGCATTCTGCACATCAAGTTGATGAATCGGCCAATGCTTACCAATGACAATGCTCAGAATTGTGTGAATAGTGATTGGTTTAATAACTGGACTGAACGTCTCACCATAATCAATACCCTCATGCTGATTAGTACCATTAGCCACGAGTCTCGCCTTATATCTCTCTAGGTAACCATTTGTCTCCGTATTTGTGACGAAAAACCACATGCAATGGATCACATTCACCCCATCCGATCTAGGAACCAGATCTCAAGTGTGTTGTTTTGTTAAATTATTAAATTACTCACGCATGGCTGCATTCCAATTTGGGTCAAGTTTGGCTAATTTTGGGTTTTTGGGAATTGAGGATATGGTTAGTGTTGGGTCTGAAAATCCTATATTGGGCAAGGGTTTCCATACGGTGCGTGGGGGTAGGGGCATGTTCGGCATTTGTGTTTGGGATCGGGGCAGGGGTAGGCGAAGCAGTGGGGGTGGTGGCGATTGGGATAGTGGGGTACAGTGTCAGGCCAGGGGTGATGTGGGTGGGTGTGGTCACTGTTATGGGATGAGGCGATGGTGTTGGCTGGTGGTGAGGTTGGGAAGATGTTGGAGGCATGTTGGGGTTTCGTCGGTGGGTGGGTGTGTCGGCTGTGTTTGGTGGGAGATCGAAGGTGCGACGGGTGGATGTGATTACTGGTACTGGATATGGATCGGGATTGATAACCTGGGTGTGTAGGATGTAGCATCGGACTGGATTGACACCATGAATGGGAGATCCAACGAAGTCGGGTTGGCAGATGTGGAGTTCAGGAGTGCCAAAACAGGGGATGTGACATCCGGGACTGTCGGAGATACATACAGTCGAATGTCAGAGGAGACATAAGCAGTTAGTTGAGACCGAGACTGGACAGGGAGGCTGCAAGTGGTGGAAAACACGGGTGGCAGTGGTGGTGACTGGGGGTTATAGTATCTTCCGGAGGTGGCGGCGACGGTACAGTAACTGGGTGACTGAGCAGGTGGCGGACGGCAGGGGAATGTTCGAATTCCTCGAGGAACGTGTAATCGGTAGTCCGAAATTTTTGGAGATTGGTGAATGGGAAGATTGTTTCGTTAAACGTGACATAACGGGACATAGTGATTTTACGGGAAGACGGGTCATAACACAAATACCCCCTATGATTGTGTGGGAATCCTAAGAAGACACACATGGTGTTACGAGGTGCTAATTTATGAGGAGCAGTGGAGGCAAGATTTGGGTAGCACATACAACCATAAATTCTAAGGTGATCATAGGAAGGGATCCTACAGTAGAGAATTTCGGTGGGGTTTTTATTGTGAAGAGTATTGGTAGGTAAAATATTAAGGATGTATGCTACCATTTTGACTGCATAAACCCAAAATGACGGGGGGAGAGAGGCATGGAAAAGAATGGTACGAACCATGTTGTTGATAGTACGGAGGATTCATTCGGCTTTTCCGTTTTGAGGTGAGGTGTGGAGACATGAAAAAGGGAAGACCATGCCATTATTGGTGCAAAAATTATGAAACACAGAATTATTAAACTCACGACCGTTGTCGTGTTGGAATGATTTTATGAATTTTTCAAATTGTGTTTTGATAAAGTTATGAAACTCAAAAAACTTGGTAAAAAATTCAGACTTGAATTTTAGAGGGTAAATCATGATAAAGTGAGAAAAGTCATCTAATAACACAAGATGAAATTTATGACTCAGTGAACTAATAACAAGAGATGTCCATAAATAGTCATGAACAATGTCAAACTGATAAAACGTAACGCTTAAAGAAGACTGAAAAGGGAGGCGAACGTGTTTGCCTAAAGGGCAAGAAAAAAACTGTTGGACATGTTTCCCATTAGAATAACAAATTAAATTATTGTTCAGAAGAAAATGAAAAACAGGAGCTCCTGTGTGTCCAAGTCTGTTGTGCCAGTTTTACGGAGAGATTGTTGCTAAAGCGGTGGGAGGAGAGACTTGGGCAGTTAGAGATGTGGGAGGGGTGACACTGGCAGTGGGCGTGGATAGGAAATGATAAAGGTCTTTCTCACTATTGCATCTTGTAAGGAGTTTCCCATGTCCGTTATAGAAAACGCAAATGGGTCAAAATTAATAGATACGGAATTATTTGTGATAAATTTTCTAATGGAGATTAAGTTCTTGATAATATTTGGGGCATAGAGGACATTATTTAGGGAGAAGTAGGGATGCGGTGGTGGGGTTAGAGTGTGGCCAAATCCTTGAATTGGAATGCGATGATCGTTTCCAACCATAATAGATTGAAGAGTATTTAAATTTCGCATTTGAGGAAGATTATCAGAATTGTTGGTGAGGTGAGACGTATCACCCGTATCCATATACCACACATTATCGAGCTTCCGAGGAGTCAATGTGCCGAAAGCCTGACAAAAATTGGATTGGAGAAGGCGTGGAGTGGACTGTTGGGTTCCAGGACATTGGGTCGGATGACTGTGGCTCATTGGTGCTGATCCCAGACTGCTGGGCCACTGTTGGGCTGCAGGCAATTGGGCCTGATGACAGTGTCCCGTCGGTAGCAGGCTGCTGGGCCATTGCAGGGCTGTAGGAGCTTGGGCCTGGTGACAATGGCCCGTCGGTAGGGCTCCCATGTTGCTGGGCTACGGTGGTTCTGGGTATTTGCTGAAAGCCCAGTTCCATCTGTGCTCCTGGCACGGCCAGAAAAAAAAGCGTGGTTGCTTTCCTCCATGAGTGCCGTTGGAAATTTTTTTTGGGGGTTCGGGGAGGTTGATTAGGTTGTATATGAGAGGTATAATAGTGTATACCGGTGGTATACAACCTGTTGGAGAAATAAGGAGGTTGATGAGGTTGTATATTAGAGGTATAACAGCGTATACTAGTGGTATACAACATGTTGGAGAAATAGGGAGGTCGAGGAGGCTGTATATTAGAGGTATATCAGCATATATCGGTGATATACAATTGGTTTTGGCGCCGGAAAAAGGTAGGAAGGGTTGCCGATTTCAAGGTTTAGGGTAGGGAAGAAATTTTGGCTCTTGATACCGTGTAGAATTGTATTAATCTCCCTTTGAGAGTCTTTCTCATTAATACAAATATATATAGTGTGTACATTTTTGGAATCCTAATCCAATAGGGATCCTATTTCTATCATAATTATACAACATTAAATATTATAAAATATATGAAGTATATTTAATAATATACGCTAATAAAAGGAAAACAAACTAAGATTGTATAGTACGTTTAATATCTTTTAATTCTTCCATTGACATTTTGTGTACCCCGCATTTTCCCTAATATATTTCATTTAAGAAAATATGGAATCGTAAAAAAAATAGAATGGTATTTAAAAAAATAAATAAATTAAGAGACGGTAAAACATAGGACAAATCAACATTTTATACTAACTAATATGCTAATGTGAAAGGGAAATTATCAATTTTCGTAATTATTTAGTTAATTCTCATATGGCAAGTTGTTTTTTCCACTGTGCACCAGTAATAAGGATCTTAACGAACATGTGCATCAACAGGGTCCTTTTACCTATTTCACCAAACTTGTTTCGGGGTTAAGATGTCGGTGAAAGTGAAAGGAGAATCTTTAATTCATGTTTAAGCTATTTGTTTAATGATAATTGAAAATATAACACCAGAATTATAGGTGGAGAGAGTTAACATTAGATATCCCTGTTCAAGCAGTTAATTAACGTAGACTCCTTCAATTGCAGGCTAAACATTAGATATCCCTTTTTTTCTACGTGAAATGGTCTTTCGCCATTTTCATTCTACCAACAAAATACTGACTTTATTAAAACCATGAATAATGCAAAATATACTCCTAAATATAAGTTGAAAAAAAAGGATAAAGGAAATTGTCTTTTTTGTGATTTATCTAGCCATTAGAAAGTTTCTTCGGATTTGAAATTTGTTTTTAGCAAAATTATGGGATCTAATATTCCTTCAATATAAATAATGTTTGGATAACTTTTGAAGATGTTTTTGAACATAATTATCAGAGAAAAATATTTGTATAAAAACGTGGTTGGAAAGTCACGTTGCTTTAATTTTCTTTTGAAGTTTTGTAAGTGGTTTGTTAGTAGTTAAAGGAATTTGTCAATGTAAAAATGTCAGAATATGTGAAGAAACAAGTCAAATGTAAATCAATAAACATAAAACTTAATTATAAGTATCTTTTTGTAGCGGAAACAGAAAGACTAATTGAATCGTGGAATTACGAGTAGGTGATGGTCCTCACATTACATTAAACGAATCACCTATATCACAGTTTGAATATAATTTTGTATTAGAGGCCGTCGAATGAGAGTTCTATCTCTCATATATTTTAATCATACACTGTAAATGTAATTATATAAGAAAATTAAGGCTAACATTCATTACTAAACATGTTTTACCCTTAGACATTTAAAGTATTCTTTATGGGTGGACTCTTATTTTCAATAAATTTTTGTTTATACGAAAAATATTTTAAGAAGTATTTTGAAAACTTAAACAAATAACTTAAACGTGTGTGTAATTATTTTTCATAGAATAAGCATGTGAGAATGCTTTTGTAAATAGGTGTTGGCAAGACTCGAACTCTTACGATCCCGTAATCAAATCATATATTTCTTCCGTTTCAAATTATTTATCATGATTATTAAAAATAATTGTATTAAATTATTTGTCATTTTAGAAGTTCAAGACATAATTAATTATTTTATCTATTTTACCCTTTTTCATCAATGAAGATGTCATATAAATAGAGTAAACATTTAATGGAGAGAGATTATAAATTAAACATATATAAGGGTAAAGTAGGTTAAATACCCTTCATAATTAATATTTTCTAAGTGGCGTATAAATAAATAAAAAGCGACAAATAATTTGAGACGGAGGAAGTAATGTATATTATTGACATACTAGAGTAAGGACACACCTATTTATTTACTTTAGTCTACAATATTAATTTCTCAAAATCAATGTGCTTTAACATATTCAATTGAAGTAAATTAATATGCTTAAAAGCGATCAGCTAACTTATGGTGCCATTATTTATAAATGGAGGTAGGTTATTGTTAAATATACACAATATACATGTGTATATTGTGTATATTGTGTATATTGGGGCTCTCGGTGCTCTCGGCCTAGCCCTTGTACCGTGTAATATGTTAGTATTAGTTTAGGTAATGTTGTAGTGTAATTAGTATTGTACACTTACCATAATATTTATATTACCATAATTGTATAGTTAGTATCCAAGTAGAATAAGGTTTTAGGAGTAGAATATGAATATGATTCTCCTATTATGGAAATATGTAACTTGTATATATAGCCCTTCAATCAATGAAAATAATCAAGGGATTATTTCTTTCATGGTATCAGAAGTCTAGGTCTTAAAATCCTCTCCCAATTTTCTTCCTCTTGGTCGTTGACCAAACAGTGAACAAAACCGAGATCAAGTTTTTTTCGCAACTTGTTCTCGGATTGGTTTATTCCGACGGTACCTCCTCTTCCCAAATTTTTCTCCCAAATCCCTCAATCACATATTGTTCTATCAATATGTCTACATCCCGGAACACGTTTTATCCTGCCCTTACAGTTTCTAACCAAGAATAACATTCCTCTTGTTCTTGAAATAGAAAACGTCCAATATGTGACGTGGGCCGAACTGTTCAAAATTCACGCACGATCGCATCAAGTCATCCATCACATAATCCCCGCCGCTCCTGAGGATACGGAGGTGCCAAAACGCGAGGATGATCCTAAATTGTGGACGACTCTTGATGTCACTGTCCTCCGGTAGATATATTCCACAATTTCTACCGACCTTTTGCAAACAATTATTGAGCCTGACGCTACGACACAAGCAACTTGAGATAGACTGCGTGATATATTTCAAGATAATCAAAATTCTAGAGTCGTTACTCTTGAGCAGGATTTCTCTCACGTCAACATGGAAGATTTCCCTAACGTTTCTGCTTATTGCAAAAGATTGAAGGAATTGGCGGACCAACTTCGCAACGTTGGCGCGCCAGTTTTGAATGATCGTTTGGTCCTTCAAATGGTTTTCGGCCTCTTCGAAGCCTATAATGGTGTTGGAACGCTTCTTCGGCAAAGCAATCCGCTTCCGCAATTTTATTAAGCTCGTTCTATGCATAAACTCGAAGAAGCAGGCATGATGAAAAAGGCAGCTACCAGGGCTAGTCCCGTAGTCATAATGATCGAATCCATTTTTCATCCTACCGGTTCCAACAACTCTGGCCAAAATCACAACAACGGTGGCGGCAAAAAGGGCGGAAATAAGAAAAATAATGGAAAAAACCGCGGCGGCAACAACAGTGGCAGCCGACAAAATGGTGGTGGCGGTGGGGGTCCTCGCGGTGGTCAGCAACAACAACAACAGTTCTGGGCCCCATAATAGTCCCCTATGCAGCTGCAGTTTGAGCCCAGTCAGTTTTTACCTAGCTGGCAGTGGGTTGTCCAGCAGCAGTCCAAGCCCAATTCGACATGGTCCACGTACAGTCAGTAGTCTGGGTCGAGGCAGTAAGCAGGGGTGCTTGGGCCTCGGCCCCTGCAGGCCCATCACGCAGCGGCACCCACGTCTACCGACATCGAAGCCGCAATGCATACGCTTGGTTTAACTCCTCTGGACCCAAATTGGTATATGGATACCGGTGCCACTACCTACATGACATCCGATTCAGGTACACTCTCGTCTTATTCCAATTTGAGCAACCCTCGCGACATAATTGTTGGTAATTGTAATTCTATTCTAATTCGTGGTTATGGTTATAAAACTTTGTCTCCCCCTCATCCACCTCTTATCTTGAAAAACACCCTACACGCCTCCAATTTGATTAAAAACTTAGTCTATGTCCGTAAATTCACTACTGACAATTCCGTTTCTATTGAATTTGATCCATTTGGTTTCTCTGTGAAGAATTTCAAGACTGGGAGTCATCTCATGTGGTGTGATAGTAGGGGAGATCTTTATCCTATCACACCCGGTTCCGGTCCATCGAGTCAAGCCCTGTCATCCGCTTTTGCAGCCATTTCTCCTTCCTTGTGGCATGCTTGTCTTGGCCATCCGGGATCCTCTATTTTGTCGTCATTAGATAAAAATAGTTTTATTCCATGTAAGGGTACGAGTAGTACTCCAAATTGTTAGTCTTGTTCTTTAGGAAAAATTATTAAGTTGCCATTTGTAGAGTCAAATTCTCATACTTTAATGTCATTTGATATTATTCATAGCGACTTATGGACGTCTCATGTTCTTAGTTCTGTGGGTCATCGGTATTATGTTCTCTTTTTGGATGATAATTCTAAGTTTTTATAGACGTTTCCGATAGCGAAAAAATCTCAAGTTTTTTCCGTCTTCTTAAAATTTAAAGCATTCATTAGAACCCAATTCGACCGAGAAATAAAAAATATTCAGTGTGATAATGGCAAAGAATATGACAATGGGGTGTTTCGGGAATTTTGTGCTAATAATAGGATCAATTTTCATTTTTCTTGTCCTCATACGTCTTCACAAAATGGGAAATCCGAACGCAAAATTCGTTCCATAAATAACATTGTCCGAACTTTATTAATCCATGTTTCCGTACCCCCATCTTTTTGGCATCATGCTTTACAAATGGCTACCTATCTCCTTAACATAATTCCTTCCAAAGGTTTGACATATTCTTCCCCCCTTCAAATTTTATATAATAAAATTCCTTTATATTCACATCTTCGGGTTTTTGGGTGTTTGTGTTATCCGTTATTCTCATCCACCACAATTAACAAACTTCAGGCCCGGTCTACTCCGTGTGTGTTTTCTGGATTTTTCGTCTAATTATCGTGGCTACAAATGCTTTGATTTATCCTCTAATAAAATCATCATTAATCGCTATGTAATTTTTGATGAATCCCAATTTCCATTTGCCAAAGTTAATACTCCCGTGCCTAGTTCGTATAATTTTTTAGATGATAGTACATCTCCGTATATTATTCACCATTTTTCGGACGTATCCCGTACCCAAAATTCTCCAGCGGGCCCATTGCCCGCTGGTCCCATTGGTTCGTCACCTACTGCCAGTCCCAGTACCGCCACTGGGCCAGTTCCAGCGATTGGGCTAGTCTAGCCCAATTCTGGAACTGGTCCAGTTCCTGCTCATGTTTATCGAGTTGGGCCAGCATGCCCACTGCCTGCTGGCCAGCCCGTCCCGAGCCTAGCAAATTCCCGAAATCCGCCCAATTCTTCCTTGAGTCATAGACCGGTCACTCGTAGTCAACGGGGTGTTTTAAAACCAAAAAGACATTTTAATTTACATTCTAATGTCTCTAAATCCCCCTTACCCCATTTTTTTGTGTCTGCCTTAAATGACCCGAATTGGAAAATTGCTATGACCGGTGAATATAATGCTCTTATTGATAATAAGATGTGGGATTTGGTGCCCCGTCCATCCGATATTAATATTATCAGGTCTATGCGGATATTTGCTCATAAGGAGAATTCAGATGATTCATTTGCTCGACATAAGGCGCAACTTGTGGGTGATGGTAAGACTCAACATGTTGGTGTAGATTGTGGTGAGACGTTTAGTCCGGTGGTCAAGCCTGCTACCATTCGCACTGTGTTTAGCTTGGCTCTTTCAAAGGCATGGCCTATTAATCAGTTACATGTAAAGAATGTTTTCCTACATGATGATCTCAAGGAAACAGTCTATATGCATCAGCCTTTGGGATTCAGGGATCCCAAACATCCTCATCATGTCTGTTTGTTGAAGAAGTCCTTATATGGGCTTAAGCAGTCTCCCCGGGCCCGACATACGGGGTTTGCAGACTATGTTTCGACTATTGGGTTCACTCACAACAGGTCGGATAATTCTTTGTTCATCTACCGTCGTGGTTCGTCCTTGGCTTATATTTTGTTATATGTGGATGATATTATTTTGATTGCTTCTTCCGATGCCTTACGCCAGTTTATCATGATCATGCTCAACTCTGAGTTTGCTATGAAAGACTTGGGGCCCTTGAGTTACTTTTTGGGGATTACTATCACTCGTCATTTAGATGGGTTATTCTTATCTCAAAGGAAGTATGCAGCTGAGATCATTGAGAGGGCTGGGATGTCATCCTGTAAGTCCACTTCCACTCCAGTTGATACTAAGCCCAAGCTTAGTGTTGCGATCGGCGTACCATACGAGGATCCGGCCCGTTCTCGCAGTCTTGCAGGGCCCCTTCAGTATCTTACATTTACGAGACCAGATATTACGTATGTTTTCCAACATATGTGTTTGTTCATGCATGATCCCGGAGTTGAGCACATGAATGCACTCAAACGCATCATTCGATATATTCATGGTACACTTGACTATGAGTTGCATTTATATCTCTCATCAACATCCACATTTGTCTCGTATACGGATGATGATTGGGGTGGCTCTCCGGACACCAGACAATCTACGTCTGGCTATTGTATATTTCTTGGCAATAACCTGGTCTCATGGTCCGCAAAACGTCAGTCGACATTGTCCCGATCCAGTGCCGAGGCCGAGTATCGAAGTGTAGCTAATGTGGTCTCGGAATCATGTTGGTTAAGTAATTTGCTTTTGGAGCTTCATTGTCCTATTCAGAAAGCAACATTGGTTTATTGCGATAATGTTAGTGCCATCTACCTTTCTGATAATCCGGTTCAGCACCAGCGCACTAAGCATATTGAGATGGACATTCACTTTGTCCGCGAAAAGGTTGCTCGTGGTCAGGTACACGTCTGTCATGTCTCGTCAAGATATCAAATTGCCGACATCTTTACAAAGGGTCTTCCCTCGGTCCTTTTTGAAGATTTTAGGGACAATCTCATCGTTCGAAGACCGCCCGCTATGACTGCGTGTGTGTTAAATATACACAATATACACACAATATACATGTGTATATTGTGTATGTTGGGGCTCTCGGTGCTCTCGGCCCAATCCTTGTACCGTGTAATATGTTAGTATTAGTTTAGGTAATGTTGTAGTATAATTAGTATTGTACACTTACTATAATATTTCTATTACCATAATTGTATTGTTAGTATCCAAGTAGAATAAGGTTTTAGGAGTAGAATAGAAATATGATTCTCCTATTATGTAAATATGTAACTTGTATATATAGCCTTTTAATCGATGAAAATAATCAAGGAATTATTTCTTTCCGTTATTAATGTTAAAAGGTTGAGGAATCTAATTTTCAGACTTTTGGTAGTTATGTTTTACTAATTTTTGCAAATGAAGCAGTATGGACAAACATTTTAGAAACTATATTTGAAGGACAAAAACGTACGTAACAATAATTTGGTAGAAACAATCATTGAACTACTTTTCCGTTTAGCTTGTAATTTTGCATATATGCTAGTAATAATTATCCGATTAACCAAAAAAATCATATATAATTTGAGATCTCGCGTTTCTAATGGTTATTACATTAGTCAATTGACACAGTAAAATTATAGAATGTTAAAAATTTATCGAAGAATAACTAAGGAAAATGATTACACTGAAACAAAAAAAGATTGTTTAGATTGTCAAGTCAATTGGAAACTTTACATATTTTTTTTTATCGGAATTGCACTATGAACTATTTAGGATTCTTTCACTTTAACGGAATTATGATCTCATGAGCAATACGATGGTCGTGAGGGTTTGTTGTGTCGGTCCGATAATTGATAAGTTTTGAACAATTTTTTTTATATTTAAAAAAGCTTAAGGGTGTGATCGGTACGGAAAATATTTTTCATTTTCTTTTATTTGATTGGTCAAAGTATTTTGAAAAATATTTTTGATTTTTTTTTAAATAAGGAAAACAACTCCCCTAGTTGAATTAGAGAAAACATGTTTCATACGCGACATTTAAAGTTCATTATCTCATCACACTCTCAAAACGCCCCAACCCCCACCACCCCCAAACACCCACTCCCCAACCCATTTCACCTCTATATTATTTTGCTATATTGCATATAAATACTCTTGAAATAATATAATTTTGTTTACTTACCAAACACCTAAAAATAAATAGAAAACCATTTATTTTTGAAGAAAATAATTTCTATTCCCCTAGAAATCGTTTTCCTCCAAACCAAACACACCCTAAAAGAAGACAAGTTTTCAACAGTAATTTGTGCCTGAGAAAATAAAAATGCCTAGCTAGGAAAACTAGGATATATCATCTAATATTTGGTTGTTGCCTTCAAACTTTGCTTACTCAACACTAAGGAAGCCTTTCCCAAAGCAAAAAATACAAAAGCAAAGCAATTAACCAATATGGATATGATCATGAGTAATTGAGCAGGCATGTAAGTTAATAAAGTTCTCATTTGCATTTATAAAATGCTTGTGCCTTGTAATATACCAAAAAATAACAAGATTAAACATAACAAGAAACAGAAATTACTCGTTTAGTTACAAAGATTTACTACTAAAAATTGTATAAATATTGCATATGCTATCAGTGCATAAAATATAAATTCCTAAGTCAAACATGTTGATGACCTTAAAAAATGTAAATAATCTATATCTACAAACGTGTAAACACTTTTTACACTGCCAATCGATTAACTTAATAATTATTAGACCAACAAAGATTGTGGTGGAGTGGTAAGTACTATTAATCAGAGATTTTGAGTTCGAGTCTCACTGAGTACGGATTTTGTTAGAGAGCGCTTTACCCCAGTGTGAGACTTCACAGCGCAAATTCGAATTTAATCGAGCTTCAATGCAGATATCGAAAACTGAGTGAATTTTTTTTAAAAAACTTAATAATTATTAGAGTTCAACTTTCTATGCTATGAAATTATAAAGAGCTTTCATTTTATCCTATCAAAGATAATTATATTATTGTCTATATTAAGCGACATTAGTGCCAATAATTCAAAAAATAGCCTGTTGTGATAGAATATATTGTATTAAAAATTTATGTTATGCATAGTGATGGTATAAATTTTTATACTATTAATTAAATTTGACTGATTATAATAAGTTACTATATAATATAGAAAATTCATCATGAATTAATAAATGTGGGAAATCGATAGTGTATTTGATGATTAAACGACTTATTAATTTGCATTGAGGAATTTTAACGTAATTGAAGAATTTTTTTACTCAAGATGAAGTCGTAGTTCCTGAGAGAAGTGTCAATTAAGTGTATGAATTCTTTTCAGTGTGTGTTAATATTAAAAAAACATAAATTCTTTTGTTAAATCCAAAAAGTACAACATGATCAGCTCCCCAAACTTTTGACATGAGAAAGATCAATTCCTAGGGCCCATTTTGCAATCAGTGAAATGGATAATAATATAGGATGATCAAATGTAATTATGATGAAGGACGACAACGTCATTTCATCTTTACTCAAACAGTCAAACGGTCTCTACATCTCTCTCTCTCTCTTTCCCTTTAGTCCCCACTTTCCACACAAATGGCATTTCCTTAACAAAAATTTCTGTATACGTTGCTCAAACCCATATCGGCAAAAACTCTCATTGCTTCTCTAAAATGCTAACTCCATATTGATCAGCTCATTAGAATCTCATATACGCTTTGTTTTACTCCATTGTTGCCGGAAATAATGGCGGTTTCCGGCGAGAATCAAAGTTCCGGGAATTCTTCTACCTCCAGTTTTTTCACTTCAAAAACTCCCATTCTAGGTCTTCAAGTCTATGTCGTGATCGCCGCCACCGTTATCATTATGGTTATCATACTTTTTCTCATCTTTCTAATTACCCGTTTAAATCGAACCTCGAAACGACGTCGTAGTGTAGGTAAGAAGAGTTCCGGGTTGTTACCTTTGGTATCTGATGTGATTCGAGAAAACAAAACAACCGATCTCAAAGTCAATCACTTTGCGAAAAAGGAGGATGAGACTGTTGCGATTCTAAAAAAAGAAGTTCCGGAAGTGATTGAGATTGAGTCGGAGGGTATAAAAGGAAGTTCAGGTAGTAATGAGTCGAGTACGAGTCGGAGTGACACGTCATCGGCGATCTCGGGTTCTACGGAGTCGACAAATATTGGGTGGGGCCGTTGGTACAGTTTGAAAGAACTGGAGATGGCGACTAATGGATTTCGTGCCGAGAATGTGATCGGTGAAGGAGGATACGGTGTCGTATTTCGCGGAGTTTTGCAAGATGACTCAGTAGTAGCTGTCAAGAAGCTTCTAAACAACAAGTGGGTATTATTTAATTCTTCATGTTTTTGCATGATTTATTTATAAGTTTGAAATCCAATTTGCAAAGACCAAAATAAGTGTTTTAAAATTCATTTTCTTATGTTTGAATTCGTCTCTCTTTTAAATTTTTGTTACTACTATTCTTTGTATCATCTCTTCTGGCTGTTTGTTTGAGTTGATCAGGTGGTGTAGTGTCTACATCTAGTTTGTTTTCTTGGAAAGAGAATCCAATCTTCTTAGATCTGGGTCCAAGTACAATATTTGTTACTCCAGAGGAAAAGAAAGTAAACGTTACTTTTGTTTTTGTTCATTTTCATCCTCTCTTTTACTTTTTCCTTTTTGTTCTTTTTTATCCTTTAACTATTACTACTACTACCTCTTTTACTTTTTAACTAGTATCATTCTGATGTACTGTACCAGCCTGAATTATGTTCTTTGCTAAAATAATGATATATGATTAGGTATTCTGCTCAGATGTAATTTTACTTCCATTTACGCCAATCTTTATTAGCCGTAATGACGGTTAGCAACAGTCAACTGGAAATTGAGTAGCTTTGCTCACTGTTATGATCTAAGTTATTGCATTACAGAAAAAAATACTATAATGAAATTACTTCATCAGTGAAAAACCGAATGAAAATTAGAACCAAATTGTACAGATGTTGCAGTTAAACTTTTTATTACCAATTTTATGAAATTCCTCTAAAAGTGTCTACTTTTGGACCATTGTTGTTAATTCTCTATGACTTGATTGTCTATAGGGGTCAGGCAGAGAAGGAGTTCAAGGTGGAAGTTGAGGCCATCGGCAAAGTGAGACACAAAAACCTTGCGGGTCTTCTTGGTTATTGTTCAGAAGGTGCTCATAGGTAATTCATTACAGATAATATTCAACAAACAATGTGTAAGATTCCTGTCTCTGTCTTCAAATACAACTGCTAAATCCTTTACTGCCTATACAGGATACTAATATATGAGTACATTGATAATGGCAATTTGGAGCAATGGCTACACGGTGTAGGGACTGTTAGTCCTCTAACCTGGGAGATTAGGATGAAAATTGCAATTGGAACTGCTCGAGGGTGAGGCTTCTACATTTTGTTTTCGCTACATGATATGTATCTTAGTCCTTATCATGAAATGAAATTGCTATTGACCTCGAAAGCATGCTCTTTTATGTGCTCTTCCTTTGGAAATTACCAAGACAATCTTCTCTCTTTGATCCAATGCTGATCGCTAGTTAAACCCATGGTTATAGGAAATGACATGTTTGACTAAATAGCAGTTTAGGTGCTCATATTCACGCTTCGACAATTTGTTCTTGGACGTTCAACCCTGATTTTGAAATCTATGGGCTGCATATTGTTTTGCGTAAAAAAAAAAGAGATAAATATCTCTATTGTATCCATGGCTTGCTTTATTTTTCCTTTCTCATTCATCATCACTAAATTTTAATTTTTTTTTTTTTTGTGACAAGACTTGCCTATTTGCACGAAGGTTTGGAGCCCAAAGTTGTGCATCGTGATGTTAAATCAAGTAATATTCTGTTGGATAGGAAGTGGAATCCAAAAGTATCAGATTTTGGACTTTCCAAGCTGCTAGGATCTGAGAAAAGCTATGTGACTACCCGTGTTATGGGGACTTTTGGGTGTGTCCTTTCTCTAATCTTTCCAAGCCTTTACTATAAACTAATACTAAGTAGATGCTTTGTGCTAATTATTGATGATGATTATTGCCACAGCTATGTTTCTCCTGACTATGCCAGTACTGGTATGCTTAATGAGGGTAGCGACGTGTATAGTTTTGGTGTTATGCTCATGGAGATTATTACAGGAAGAAGTCCTGTTGACTATTCAAGAGCCCCTGGGGAGGTAAGAACAAGTTTCCCCTTGTCATTTCTGCTCCCACCGCCAGAAAGATATAAAAGAACAAAAAATCAAAAGGAGTTACAAGAAGATAAGCATAGAAAGGACCTCCTCTTGTGTGGTTGAATCAGCTAGATTCCCAAAGATCTTTTGGCATTATTATTTGTGACATCATTATACATAAATTGCAGATGAACTTGGTCGATTGGTTTAAAGGAATGGTAGCAAATCGACGTGGTGAAGAATTGGTCGACCCATTAATTGAAGTCCATCCTCCTCCTAGATCCCTAAAGCGGGTTTTGTTGGTCTGCCTTCGCTGCATAGATATGGATGCCAACAAGCGGCCAAAGATGGGACAGATAGTACATATGCTTGAGGCTGATGAATTTCCTTTCCGTTCAGTAAGCCCCATCTCACACAGTAGCCTTTGAGTCACTGAAAATGTTTTCTCCTATTTTTGATATCAATTATAAGTCTATTTAAAAATTGAACATTGATTTTGGTTGGTATATAATGCTCAGTCACTTGCCACTGATCCTCGGATTTCTCGGTTATAGAAGAAAAAGCTCATTCACTTGTATCAATTAGTTGTTTCTATTAGCATGTGCTCAATCTGCTTGTCAAAGTATAATATAGGTCATATTACTGTTTGTGAACTGTAGCACATGATGAACTGCTTACAACTTATTCATCAGACCTTCCAATTGCTGAAATTGGCTTTCTTCTCTTTTACTTCTTGCAATCACTGAAGTAGAGTAACCCTTAAAATCAGTATGGTTTGGTGGTAAGCCTGGCCTTTTTCCAGTCTGTTAGAATTAGAGAGGTGGGTGCAACTACATATCAATATGATCACTTAAATTAGTATGGCCCAGTCTCAAAGCACCAATAGCAAATTCATTGATGAATTTGACCTGTTTTAGCAAGGGTGGTGGGTGGGGGTTGAGGGGAAAGAGAGAATTAGCTCCTTATTTACTTGATTCACGTTTATGGGGTTCATATGGTGTAGTGAACTCTTTTTTTTTTCCTTTGTAATTTGTTCTTTTCCCCCCCTCCCTTTTGCAGGAACCTCGACCAGTCCAGGAAAAAGATCCTCTACCTCCACGTTCAGCCCGTACCAATAGAGTTCAACTAGCTACTAAGGACGGGGTGGGTGATGATGAACAAAAACCTACAGGGAGATGATTACCCTTTATTGGGGATGAAGAGTTATACAGGGTATTTTAGTATGTATATTCTTTTTTAAATCATGCCCGCTCAGTCCCAGTTTGTTGTTTCCCACAGTATTAATTTTGTATCTCGAGCTATGCTAATGTAGGCTCTATTATGGTCAATTTTGTATATAAACTTAGTTACACTGCACAATGTTCTTATATTGACTCAACGAAAACACTTGCATTATCTTAGTATATTTACAAACTAGTTTACTTGAGAATTGCAGAATAGCAGACTGTTTAAGAAAGGTTTTACCAACTTAATTTAGCCTGTTTTATATGCCTATTCGGTACAATTCATAATTTCTATACTTGTCTTTGATGGATGCTTGTTTGCAGTGCCTACTATCACTTACTCCCCTGTCCCAATTTATGTATACACTTTCTTTTTAGTATATCTAAAAAAGAGATAAATTTTCTTATTTTGCAACAATTTAACTTTAACATTTATCTTTTACGCTTAACGAAATGATCTATAAACGCACAAATATCTTTGATTTGTTTTAGATCACAAGATTCAAAAGTCTTTCTTTATTTTTTTAACTCCGTGTCGTCAAACTATATTACATAAATTACTTGCTTGTTGTGGTAATGAATGTAGTCAATGACTTGGGAAATTCAAGTAAAGGCTCCCTGGTGATAAATTCCTCATTCACGAGAACTAACTGAGAAACTTTGCGTCCATATATATAGGCACATTCAATTTTTTATTACTTTACTCTCGTTTCGATTGGGTCTATATTTTCTGTGAGACTTTACATTTGACATTCATTGGAATTTTTTCTTCGAATCTCAAATGGGTGCTTTTGGTTCCACTATTTACAAGGTCACTCAAATGACGGGATACTCTTACAGATGATCACTTAAATTTTACTTTTGGCATTAAAGTTATTGAATTAAAATCCCTAATGAATAATTTACTCAATTTTGTCTACGTATAAGTAAACACTATTTTCTAACACTAAGGAAGATGGTCCCTGTGAGGACACGCAATCAGATAAGAAAATACCAAGGAAGATGTATGTAATGAAGATATATTTTGTTATTACAGAGAAAGACATGTTAGAGACTAGAAAAATGAAAACAACGATAGATAATAAAATCCATAGATAATAATGAGTTGAAAGTACCAACACTCCAGAAGTCATTTCGCAGAGAGTAGAAGTAAAATTTAAACTATCTTACAAACCGTCAGTTGTATTATTATTATTGTATCTCGCTTAGGTTACCATATTGTTTTATAGTCACTTTTCGTTTGATTTATATTGCTATGTGTATTTTATTTATCTTATTTACTTGCATTAGTTATTGACTCATTTTTGCTCCTTTTATTTTCAGAATGCGCTGTGACTTACGCACTTTATGTGTATTACTTTACTTGGACTTGTGCTTTTTCTGAGAAACCAGCCGATGGTCTCTCAGAAACAACGATAGAGATAAGGTCTGTGTACACTCTACCCTCCCAGACCTCATATTATGTTATTTTACTGGATATGTTGTATAAAAGTGAATTTTCTATAGGAGGATTAGAAAAGGAAATTTGAATTGAGTGCGTCAATTTTCCTCAAACGCTTATACCTTTTTAGTGCCAATTTTGCCCTTAAGCTATGTTCTATATGTCAGCAGCATTCTTTCTATTTTGGATTTTCAAGCTTCACATTTTGCCTAGAATAGTACTCCTCCTATTCCAGATGAACCATAATAGTACAGTAAAAATTTATCAGCATAGGATATTTATACTAAATCATATTTATTGGTTTTAGTAAAATATTTTGGCGCAGATAATTTTCACAACACGGTGTCAACTTTTAGAGTGTGGCCTTTTAATTGGTACATCTAACAGTTTTCACAATATTTACCTACAAAACGAGAGCTTGGATTAAGACAGCATTTAAAATTTAATTGCTACAATAAAACGTTTTAAAGGGCTTTCTTCCTTGTAATGACTTGAACATGTTTTATAAATTAGAAGTGGAACTTACAGATATATTACAACGCAGAAAAAAGCCATAGTTTCTAGTTATCCGACACATGTATGCCCTTAATTCCATATTCGAACGTGCACTCGTGGCCTTTCAGATTGAAGAAGACCTTTAAGAAACATATAAATACACATTTCTCACTTTCTTTGACATCAAACAATCACCAGATCTGTGGCATTAAACTCCAACTATAGACCGAGAAACTTCTAGAAGCTCCGCAATGCCAATGGAGGAGAAGTTGATACAGCGATTGGAGTCGGCGGTGACGCGGCTGGAGGCTCTATCAGCCGCCGGCTTCCGTTCCGGAGGTTCCGTCGGGGCCGGCGATGACACGGCGGTTTTAGATCCGTCGATTATTGCATTTGACGATTTGCGATCGCAGTTCCTCGGGAAGGTTTTGAGTGCTGCAGAGAAGATCGGAGGACAAGTTTTGGATATTACAAAGATTGTTGAGGAAGCTTTCTCAACTCAGAGAGAACTTCTCATTAGAATCAAGGAGACTAAGGTTAGGTCAATTCTCTGATCAGCTCATTATACTGTTTTGTTCACCTCTTTAGTATGTGTTCAACATTTTGATATAAGCTCGCTTTAAAAAACTTCCCATTTTATCCTCAAAGTTTTTATAGCTACACATGTTATGTCATGTTTAAGATAATAAGTTTCAAAAATCTTATAATTACACGAATGTTGTGGAGGACACATATTAGACGGGATATGACGCATGTGCAACTTACTGAGTACATGACCTTAGATAGGGGGTTGTAGATGACACGGATTAGGATAAAAGTGTAGTAGGTAGTTGAGCGTAGTCTTACTTACGCTTACACAATGATAGTGTAGTGTTATTACTGTAGGCTCGAATAACCTATCACACTTATATGCGCATTATTGCTCTATAATACTATGTAGTTTGATTTCTGCTGCTATGTGTTCTTTAGTGTAATTTATTTATCTTATTTAGTTGTGTTAGCTACTGCTTCCGGTTGTTAGTATGCGCTACCATTGCATATTTGATTTTACTATCTGCATGTTCACAATGTTTTAATTTCTCGTCTGAGTCGGACCGTTTCTCATACTTTGTTTTGCTTTACTTGTTTTGCCTGATTATGCTTTGTCTTGAGCCAAGGGTCTCCCGAAAACAGTCGCGCACCTACCAAGGTGGAGGTAAGGTCTGTGTACATTTTACCCTCCCCAGACCCCACGTTGTGGGATTTCACTGGGTATGTTGTTGTTGTTGTTGTTATGTCATATTTAATATGACAAATTTCAAAAGTCTTCGTTAATTTCTCTTATGCTCCATGTCGTGTCAAACTAACTCGCATAAATTGGAAAGCATGTTGTGTACAGTTTCAGAATTGTGATGTAAGTCTTGTTGGATAATGTGCATAAGATAGTGAAATTTCAAGGACTTACATTATGCAATATGTATGTTTTTTTGTTTGTTTTCGTTGTAGTATCAATTACATAACGTTTGAGCTCCATGAATAATCTCTTTCATTAGTATTATTTGGAGCATAGGAACTGTGGCTTGAACCGTGTGGAGATAGCAGAATTTCAAATAGAATTGTGCTTGTTTGATATCTTTTGCTAGATGAAGAAGTGATGTGCTGTCCAAGTCTTTTGATTGAACACTGTATTTTTCTCGAAAAAGAGGTGTAGGCTTTGTCAATTTGTATTTCATAGGAAGTCAGAAATTTAATTTATTACCTTTTGCTTGAAACATTTGAGGTTTATGTGCGTTAATTAGTGAAAATACAGGAAGGTACTGTCTAATAGTGAACAAAGTTGTTTTCTTTGTCGAAGATGCTTTTATTTGTATACTGGTTCAATGTTTATCTTGATTGTGTAGAAACCAGATAACTCAGGTTTGGCTGAATTTCTCAAACCATTGAATGGTGTTATTGTGAAAGCTACAAAAATGACAGAAGGACGCCGATCTGATTTCTTCAACCACCTGAAGTCTGCTGCTGATAGTCTATCGGCTCTAGCATGGATTGCCTACACTGGAAAAGACTGCGGTTAGACATTTTCTTATCTTCACACATTCTAAGTCAGAGGGCAACTGCTGAACTTCTCATTTTTCTTTCCTAGGCATGAGCATGCCTATTGCATACGTGGAAGAAAGTTGGCAGATGGCTGAATTTTATAGCAACAAGGTAATTAGGCCTTTTCTAGCAGTTCAGATTCTTCTTCCAATTGCTCTCTCTTGGTTAAATGAATCTTTAAGATATTTTTACAGAACCTGGACAAAATTAGGTGGAAAAAGGACTGTAGTTTTGTTATCCCCTAATTTTACGGAACAAGGATGAATGTGTGGGCATACGAGGAGGGACATGATTAGAAATGATGATATCCGGGGCAGAGTGAGAGTGGCCTCGGTGGAAGACAAGATGTGGGAAGCGAGGTTGAGATGGTTTGGACATGTCCGGAGGAGAGACACAAATGGCCAGTGCGGAGGTGTGAGAGGTTGGCTATGGACGGGTTCATGAGGGGTAGAGGTAGGCCGAAGAAATATTGGGTAGAGGTGATTAGACGGGATATGGAGCAGGCACAACTTACTGAGGACATGACCTTAGATAGGAGGTTGTGGAGGACACATATTAGGGTAGAAGGGTAGTAGGTAGTCGAGCGTAGTCCTACTTACACTAACAAATTGGTTGTTGTGGTGTTATTACTGTAGGCATGCTTAGCATATCATATGAATAGGCGTAGTATAGTTGTATAGTCTTCTCTAGTTTTCTTCTGCTATGCGTTCTTTAATGTACTTGATTTATCTCATTTATCTGCGTTAGTTACTGCTTCTCTTCCAGGATGCGATATCATGGCGTATTCGCGTTTGCTATCAGCATTGTCTTACTGCTTACTACTTTAAGTTTTTGACCGGGTCTGACTGTTTTTTGCTTTGCTTGTCCTGAGCCGAGGGTCTCTCGGAAACAGCCGCTCTACCTAACAAGGTAGAGGTAAGGTCTGTGTACATTCTTCCCCCAGACCCCACGTTCTGGGATTTCACTGGGTATGTTGTTGTTGTTGATGTGGTGGTTTTTTGATTGTTTCCCTTTCTTCTCGGTTTGAGTGATAGAACCATTCACGCTAAGAAGTGAATGCATTTTTTTGTCGCCCCATCTTTTTTCTTGTCCTTCCCCAGTATGTTGGCGGTTGCATCTTGAACATGTCATTTGAAAGAAAAGGGTACAGTTATTGTTTCCCATCTGAATGAAGGGACACACATAGATGGAACTTCCATATTGTTTGGTGGAGAATAGAAGGAAGATATGTGAAGTGCCCTCATATTTCATAAGACTTTTCTTGGTGGTGAAGAGGTTTGAGGACTTACTAGTAGGAAGCTACACTTATTGTATTTTGCTACAGTAAACACTTTTTGGTTTTCTGAATTTGTGTACTGTTTACTTTGTATTACCGCCTATAAATCTTGAAGTCCTATCTTCTAATTTCTGTAAAATATTTTCAATATATTTTAGATTCTGGTGGAGTTCAAAAGCAAAGACCCAAATCATGTTGAATGGGCAAAAGCTTTGAAAGAACTTTATCTCCCTGGATTGAGAGATTATGTTAAGAGTCACTATCCATTAGGTCCTGTATGGAGTGCTACAGGGAAAACTGCTGTATCTGCACCGTCAAAAGCTCCTTCACCAAGTGCTCCTGCTCCTCCGGCTCCTCCTCCAGCTTCTCTCTTCAGCTCTGAATCTCCTCAGGCTTCATCGTCACGCCCCAAGCAAGGGATGTCTGCTGTCTTTGACGAAATTAATTCGGGAAAGCCAGTGACTTCGGGTAATTTTCCCTTCCCACCCTCATGTATAATATAGATGAAGTTTACCCTTATTTGAATGTCCTTCTAGGATTGAAAAAGGTAACAGATGATATGAAGACAAAGAACCGTGCCGACAGAACCGGCGTTGTTAATGCTGGTGAAAAGGAAGCCCGCGTGAGCTCACCCTCTGTCTCTAAAACTGGACCTCCAAAATTGGAGCTTCAGATGGGCCGTAAGTGAGTAAAGAATAGGCTTCAATCTATCTCTATGTGCAATTTGCTAGATCATTTCTAACTTTGCTGTCATGTTGTTGGCAGATGGGTGGTTGAGAATCAAGTGGGAGAAAAGAACTTAGTTATTGATGATTGCGACACAAAGCAATCAGTATATGTCTATGGTTGCAAAGGTTCAGTTCTGCAGATCAAAGGTAACTTAATTCTTCTCTGTAAGTGAAGTAGCATAAACTGGACAGTAACAAGGTGGGCTTATGTTGCACTTGTGTTGATATACTGGTGTCACACAGGAAAAGTCAACAACATCACAATTGACAAATGCACTAAGATGGGAGTTGTATTCGCGGTCAGTGATGAACTTTAAGAAAATTAAATATTGAAGGCTGCTGTAACCTCCACTAAATGGCTTACCTGATCATCTAAATTTGGTGAACAGGGTGTTGTGGCAGCTTGTGAGGTTGTCAATTGCAACGGTGTAGAGGTGCAATGTCAGGTATCAAACTTTATGGTTCAGAGCTTTATACATAGTGGTCTACAAAAGTGAAGTTTAATAAAATTTGAGTATTAACAACTATATGATTATGTTTTCATGAAACTAATGTTAAATCTCCTTTTATGTGGGCTACTAGGGCTCGGCTCCTACAATTTCAGTCGACAATACAAATGGCTGCCAGTTATACTTGAACAAAGATTCTTTGGAGGGTTCTATTACCACAGCTAAGTCAAGTGAAATCAATGTTTTGGTTCCTGGTGCAGGGCCTGATGATGATTGGGTAATGTTGTCTTCTCTCTCTCCCCCCCCCCCCCCTCCCTCTATACATCGGTTTTATTTTAATTGGTATTGCTGCTGAAGCTTTGCATTAAGTCAGATGTCACCAATACTCCTTATATGTCTGCCAGTGAAAATGAAACACCATCTACAATTGTATGATACAGGTTAAAAGGGATCATGCATTCTGTGTATTCTGAAAATGCATGATGTTCTTGTTGCATTTTCCTTTCGTTTTTATTTTGCCTTGGTGCTTTATCCTAATGGATTTCATGTAAGCAAGCAAGACTAGCTTTTCAACCTGGGAAGATGATCATGGTTTCGGCTCTTCACTCTTCTTTAAACACAGATTGAACTGTATCTTATGAAGCAAAGGGTGAATTTCAAGTATCAGATTTCATGTTCTAGATGAAACTATTTAAAACTTTAATGTATGCACGTTGTTGCAGGGTGAGCATGCTTTGCCACAGCAGTATGCTCATGTATACAAGGACGGACACTTTGTGACCACTCCTGTCTCCCACTCTGGAGCTTAACTGGTGAAAATTTCAACATCCAGTTGTTTTCTTTCTATTTTTAAAAAATATTTTTGTTTACCAATTTGATATATTGGAGAGTTAAAAGATGGTCGATTCTTTTTTTTTCTTGATTGTAAGGTATGTTCTGTACCTTGTGCCTTTTTTCTGGAGTTCCTCTTTTCAGTTTCTTCAAAGTAGGGGGCTTTGTGACTTTTCTGTTGTCACTTTTTGGTTATTTGTACCAGACCTTGACCTTTTAAAGCTATCTCTTTTTTTGTGGGACATTATATATTTTCCACAGCCCATGTAATCTTCCATTCAATATTTTAAAATAGAGTCCTAATCAGTTGGAAAAACTGTGGCCCTCAATGAAATTTTCCCGTTGAGCATATTCTGGTTCTGTTGTTACTCTTTTTAGAAGAAGTGTTAATAGTAATTAAAGGTTAGCTACTTTTGTTTTTGGAAGAAAAAAACAATATAGCAGGGCATTCGGTGGTAAATGAACCTGATAATTTGTGGAAAATGAAGAGAAATTATAAAATCGAGATGAGTTTTTAGTTCTTTTTTTTTTTTTTTTTTTTGCTTTAAGCTTCTCAAAAAAGTGTTTTAGCTGTCTTTACATAGCAACTGCCAAATTGTTCTCCACCTCATTCAAATGGCCATATTATATCCTTTAGTACTGGCTTATTTGGGGATTGAAGTTCCGGGGAGCTACTGACTGGTGGGCTAAGTGGTCAACGAAAAGTCACTCATCTATGTTCCGAGTGACCACTGTTTCTTTGTCTAGTCTGATACAGTTTCTGTTTGATAGACTTAACTAATAAATTAGTAATGCCATTATGACCAACTTTTGTCCAATTATAGAAGTTAATTAAGTCGTCAAAGCAATCACCTGTAAAGCTTAAATACGTGGTATGTCAACGTTTGCTTAGAATGGCTTGGCATTTGAGTCTTACAAGATTAGAGTACACACTAACAATATCACCATGTCCCGCTGTACCATTAATATGTCTCTTAGAATATCAAACATTTTGAAACCGTTCTCCATTTCAGTTTATACATGTGGAGTAAAGTCATCAAATAAGAACCCCATGGTACTGTCCTCCGGGGCATAGTCCAGTGGCAAAGCCTGGGCGCTATAAGGCGCTCTGGCATGGACAGCGTGGGTTCGATTCCCCGCAAGCACGAAGAAACTCTGCATGTTGGGGAATTTGACCTTGTCTCATTGATCAGTTGTACGCTCCCAGAAATTTGGCCACCGGAGCACATCCCGCGATTTACCTAGTAATAGTAGTAATAGTGTTGAAGGACCGGTGCTATTACCCCAGACGTATGGGTAATACCAGTGAAGTAGTCAGGCGCAAGCCTGGAAACCTGGATTATCAAAAAAAAAAAAAGAAGAAGAACCCCATGGTACTCTTTTAGTCAGAGAATTGTCATACGCGATCAACTTAATCAAATTTGCTTCCTAACCTATTGACAAGACAGGGCACACAAACCTTAAATGTTCTTTCTCTGACAAGACGCTTGATGATGCCTTATGAGTGCCACATAAAGTTTGGGAGGGTGGCGAGGGGCAGGGACGCACAAGGGACTTATCCGAATCCCCTTTATTAGAAAATCATATACAGAAGTTTAAGTTTTTTTATATATATTGTAGATGTTGACCTCTTAATAAAAATTATGCCCTCGCCATTAGCTAGGGGTAAGGGTGTTCGGGCCAGGTGAGCCTGCTCCTCTCCTCATTTTCGTGTACTTTAGTTTTTGGGATGTGGGGGTCCGTTGGTTTGAAATAGAAGTCAAAACTTTTACAACCTATAATATTTTGCCGTGATTTATACCTCATGTATCTCTTTTACACAGTAGACAATGATTGTATCTTGAAACTAATTAATGATTCGTAATCAGTTACTAAAACATTATGCCGTTTGTTAGCTAGCATTCACCACAAAGGGAAAGGAAAACAGTGATTGACATAAAGAGCTTAAATGGAAGATTGAGTATATTGCTTGCCATGACTATTCCCTCCGTTTCACATTATTCATAGCATCTTCAAATTTAATATATGTGAGAAAACTTTGTGCCCATACAACCAGTAATTTAGAAGGTTACTTTTGTGTAGCAACGTATACTTTTCTAAAGTTAGAGAGGTATTTTTGGAAACTTGACAGCATCCTTCCGACAAGAAAAGAGTGACAATGGACATGATTTCTAGCATTTTGGGGTAAAGAGTCGGTGTACTTTCGGGGTTTACACGTTTTATTCGGCAATGGCTTACGGTTCAACTAAACTTCTTTAAATTGCTAGATGCGTGAAATAAATGCCATGCTGGCCTGGATTCTGCTTATCCATTTTTATATTAGGTTAAATTACATTAAATACCGTTGTAATTTTTTACTCCTTTGTAGTTACTACAACTTTTTATATTTTAAAATTAAATACTTACACTATCTTATGTTAAATTCAAACACGCGCAAAACATTCTTAATATGATTCCACTCAATTGTAGATAACTACAAAATATTTGAAATGAATTGTATAAGACCGCTATCTTCTTTTTAATAGTTTTCCTTCTTGCTTGAGTTTTCTTTTCTTTTTCTTCCTTCACAGCTTCTACTTAATCTCACACCATCTTTACTATTTTTATCCCAGTACTTACTTCGTTGTCTGCTTTTACATGTACAAGTAATTAGATCCATAGGTAAAAAAGCGTATTTTTTTAATTCATATTGAGTGTATATTAAATTAATAAATGTATGACAGATGTTTGAATAAGTTTCTTTAATTAGTATATTTTCACACCTCATTAAATCATACAAATATAGTAAGTTGATGTGTTTTGGTGTAAATACCCAAAACAGATACCCCATCTTTAACCATTCAAAAATTGGCGTCAACCTCTTTACTGGACATTTTTCCTTCCGAAATGAGAACACTTTAGTTCAAGGTAAGTTGGGAAGTTGGATCGATTATATATGAATCTTACTATTTAATTATAGTGAAATTTTCACACATGATTATATTTTGGAGTTTCTTTTTAGGTGTAGCTACACTTTTGCTAATTACATTTTGTAGCTACAATAACATGTATTCAGATTCGGCTGTATTTTTCTGTATTCAAGTCATGTGTATTCAACTCAACTGTATTCATTTGTAGCTACTTTTATACTGTATTCAGTTTATTGTATTTAAAAATCGGTTGTATTCAAACAACATAAATGCAAAAAATATTGTATTCAATTTATTATGTTTAGATTCGATTATATTCAAACTTCATAAATACAAAAAAAATACATGAATATTCAGCTGTATTCAAAATTTAGTGTATTCATTTGTATATGTATTCAATTTATTGTATTTAAAAATAGGTTGTATTTGTTGGAATAGCCTTTGGCGGGAGTTGCGACCGACCGACTTTAACGGCTTAAACACTAGTGTTACTCATGTTGGAGAATCCAGTTCTTCACACGTGCATGATCTACTAAGTACGTAGATAACCGTAGGGCCAAGAATCGTCAAATTTCATTGAGAAATGAAAGAGATATTGGTTCACAAAGTGAGGTGTTTGAAGCATGGAAAAGTGTGGTATTGTGCTCAATTCTCCCTCATCGGTGGAGGAAGAATGAATTGTTTTGTTTATAAGTCTCAAAATTGGTTTGAGGTTTGGGACCCCAAGGGGTATCCCATGTGTTTAAAGGAGGGAGGACCTAGATGTGCTTCGGTTCGAGGAAAGACCACACGCGCGCCGCCGCCCGCCCGTCCCGTTCGGTTCCGGGTTCACGGGCCACGGACTATGCTTCTTCTGATATTATCTTTTTGGGCCAGAGAACTGTCCCTGAAGTTTCAAGATGTACAGTTTGGTCCCTGAAGTAACGCCACATCACTCAATTCAGCCATTTATTTTGGCTGAATTACTCCTCCTATAATGGCCAATTCGTTGCTCTTTTCCACCATTTATTTTGGTGGTATTACTACCTCCATAATGACCATTATTTGGCTAGTAATGACACTTATGGAGGCAGTTCAACAGCCCCTCCCTCACCCTAGTGTACGCTACATGTACACATGTAATCTCCAAACATCTCTATAGAACTTCCCTAGGGCTTTGTCATATGCCTTCTCGAGGTTGATGAAAATCATATGTAAGTCTTTCTTCCTCTCTATACTGCTCCACCAATCTCCTAATAAGATGAATGTCTTCTGTGGTCGAATGCCCCGGCATGAAATCAAACTGGTTCTCGAAAATTTTCGACGCGCCTCTTCCCACCTTCATCTCCACGACCCTTTCACACACTTTCATTGTGTGGATTAGCAGTTTAATGCCCCTATAGTTGTTGCAACTCTGGATATATTCTTTGTTCTTATACAAAGGGATCATTGTACTCCATCTCCATTCTTCGAGAATTCTCGTCGTCTTAAAAATGACGTTAAACAACTCAGTTAGCCACTCCAAACTTGCTCTGCCTGCGCTTTTCCAAAATTCAATTGGGATCTCATCAGGCCCGGTCGCTCGTCCCCTGCGCATCCTGCGAACAACAACCTTAACCTCCTGAACCCTAATGCTTCTACAATATCCAAAATTCCGGTACCTACCAGATTGCTCTAGATCTCCCAGCACAATGTCTCCATCTCCTTTTTCCTTCAAGAGTTTGTGGAAGTAAGACTGTCACCTCCGCCTAATATGCGCTTCCTCCACCGGTACTTTGTTGTCCTCGTTCTTGATGCACCTTATTTGATCCAAGTCACGGGCCCTCCTCTCCCTTGTCTTGGCTAGTCCGTACAACTTCTTATCCCCGTCTTTCTCCTCTAATTCCACATGCAGGCGTTCGAAAGCCGTTGTTTACGCCGCCGTAACCGCTAGCTTTGCCTCCTTACTCGCCATCTTATACAATTCCCTATTCGTCCACTTCACCACATCATCTCTGCTTTCTACCAATTTCACATACGCCGCTTTCTTCACTTCCACCTTCTCTTGAACTTTACCATTCCACCACCATTCCCCTCGATGTCCACCACAATAACACCGCGAGACTCCTAGCACTTCTCTGGCTAACTCACGAATGCAACTGGCCGTCCTGTCCCACATACCGGTTACATCCCCACTACTCCCCAAGCCCCCTTGGCCATCAACCTCTCCCCCATCTCCTTTGCACTAGCCGTGGTCAAACTCCCCCATTTGATTCTTAACCTGTCATCCACAACCCTCTTCTTCTTCTCCAACTTGATCTCCAAATCCATCACCAAAAGCTTATGTCATTGAAAATTTGAGTTTTTGAAGTTGTATTTGGACATGTATTTGAAGTTTTGTGACTGTAAGTGAAATTTCTCCCAAAAATTGGATCTTGAAAATATTTTGAGATAAATTTTTAAAATCTGATCAAATTTTATGATCAAACAAATATTTGAAAATTTGATCCAAAATATACGCTAGCTTAGCAAAAGTTCTAATTTGGGTTTTTAAATATAAAATTGTGTCATCTTTTTATTAGAGTAAACAAGAAAGAGAGTCATATAAAATGAAACATATGGAATACTATATGTTGCAACTTTAAAGTAGATAATATTTTAAAAACATCTAAGAAAAAGAGTAGTTAAAAGAAAAGAACCTTTAATTTCTTAAAGGTGATAGTATCATTAAGTAAAAGAATGGAGTAATTAACTGGAAAAACTTACGGCGTTCTGTGTTTGTACCAAGGAAATGAATACATGATATGTGTCTTGCACATAAGTTTTTGTTTTTTTGCACTCACTTAGCCACTTATTTTGTGACTCTTCTGGTCAAATTATTGATTCAGTGAAAATATCGGGTAAATAATAATTTTAATAGAGGAGTTATTGTACAAACAACAACATACTCAGTGTAATCACATACAGAGGAGTTATTGTAGTATGGTTAAATAATAGTTGAAAAATATGGAGTGCAAGTGGTATTTTTTTAACCCATATGTTGGTGCCAATTTAAACAACACGAAATTTCAGCTTCCCTTGGTGGGAAAACCAAGGTATCAACGGTACACGCCATGTCCATTTTGTCTCAGTCCGACCCGCCTTCTTCCGGGTTGTTCAGTCCAGTATTTGGGGACACACTGAAAGCTCTGCTGCAATTTCACAAGGAAAATGGTTCACCTTTGATGATCAATCCATATCCATTCTTTGCATATCAGAGTGATCCAAGACCTGAAACTTTGGCATACTGTCTCTTCCAACCAAATGCTGGCCGGGTCGACTCGGGGTCCGGTATCAAATACATGAACATGTTTGATGCACAGGTCAGTAGCTCACTTTTCACGGAGTTTCTAAATATATACATTTTACTACAAAAATTTAAAAAGTTTGAAATTTATGCAAAACTTAGATGAGTAAGGGAGGGAGTAACGTTTGTAGTTAACTAATTTTGTTTACTGCAACTTGCATCAACTGACACATTATTTCAAGAGCATGTGCACAAAAGCTAGTGGTAGTAGTATAAGAAAATGATTCTACTCTTAATTCTCATATTCTCACTGTTGAATTGTCCCTCATATAGCTATTCTGTAATCAGAGAAGGTAAAAACATTTTACTTATTGGCTCCTTCCCCCCCCCCCCCCCTGTAGTAGTAATAAATAGTGAGTATGTGATTGATAATTGGTAAGACAATAATAATTAATAATTGACCTACTATCCATAACCAGTGACACATATTTCTTGGCCTTTTTTGTGCAATTTGATGGGACCTAAAAAGCATCTAGTGCTTTGGATCTTGACTCTTGCTTGTTGATGACACGCTGTTCTTTTATTTTAAAAAAATTTGGACAAGACTCTAACAATCAAAAACAAATAAATTTGACAAGCTTCTGATTCTAAGTGTTTTTGGGACAATATTTAATGGGAACGCTTGACTCTTATTTCTACAAGGACAACATCTGTTTGGCCATATGTAAACAATGAATTTAAACTAAAAATAGTTCTGCTAAATTGGGTGTGCAGGCCCCCCTAAAATGCTATACTTTCAAAAGAATATATACCATCAAAATTCTGTAAATTAAAGTACACATTAGAAAAGTGGTGCACATGTTATGTTTAGAAAAATCATATGGTACCATATTGTTTTGATATTTTCATGTTGTCCAAGTCAAGAGGCAGATTAAGATTTAGAACTAATGAGTTTTGTACACACATTTTAAAGCTTATTTTTTTCATGATTCCATTGTGTGTATAGCTGGCAGGGAGCGCTTTATCCCTAAAATGAGAATTTCTTGTGCGAATCTGGACTATTCAGCTCCCAAAAGCGGTTAGCGGATACTGCGTGGGAAACCAAAAAAATAAATTGAGACAATATCCCACTGTTCCGATATCTTAGCCGCTCTAGTACCAGTATCGATTCTCCTTTTTCTTTCTCACCAAATCAACTGCTCCAATACCATAGCCGCTTCTATTCCCAGAATCAGTAAATTGTCCTTTAGTTGCTCAGTTTAATGTGAGGAAATTCTTGTGTGCGTGCAGGTTGATGCTGTACATTCGGCCCTGAATGCGTGGGGATTCAAGGAAGTTCAAATTGTGGTTGCAGAGACCGGGTGGCCATACAAGGGAGATCCAAATGAAGTAGGCCCAAGTGTGGATAATGCAAAAGCTTATAACGGTAACTTGATAAACCACTTGAGGTCTATGAAGGGCACTCCATTGATGCCAGGCATATCAGTTGATACCTACATTTTTGCCCTCTATGATGAGGATTTAAAGCCCGGTCCTGGCTCAGAACGCTCTTTTGGTTTTTTCAAGCCTGACCTTTCCACAACTTACGACGTTGGCCTCTCAAAAAATGCGCAGGTGAGAACAATATTTTGCCATCTAAAAAGTTTCAAAATATGTTAGAACCTAAAAAAGAAAATAATTTCCAAGGACATAAAGTACTTAACTATTTTCTCTCAAATTATACGTAGATTTTAGGTTTTCAAGAGCCAAATAGGGAATTTCTGAAAATCATAGAATTATTAAAGTATTTATATTATTTGACCAAAGAAGTACTTCCTCCAGTACCAAATATTAGTCGTTTTGGCAAATTGTGTATATTTCAAATTATTTAACGTTTTAGAAAAAGACAAGGAGCACTTATAAAAACTACTTTTTTCCAAATTCACCCTTGCTAGTCCAACTAGTGGAGTGTTAATTAAGTGATACGTTTAAGAGTGATCAACAATAATTTAGACAATTACTCTTATGATTAAGGTTATTCAAATATTTTTCTTAATAAGCGTGCAAAACCCTTAAGAGATGAATAATATAGACAGAAGTTAGTATTTAACGATTCATTAGAATAAGATGCAGGGGATAGAGTACATTTGGAATGAAGGCCAGTATCCAATTCATACTGAAGATCCTTATTATTTTTGTTGTTTTTGTGTCTTTTGTTAGACTCCTACAACTCCAGTAACTCCAGTGACCCCTGCTCCAGCAACACTCCCACGACACCGACAACTCCAGTAACTCCGGTTACACCAGCACCAAAACCAACAGGAGCTACTTGGTGCATGCCAAAGCCAGGAACTCCCGATTCTGAATTACAGGCAAATATCGACTATGCCTGTAGCATGTCTGGTATCGACTGTAGCCCTATTCAAGCAGGTGGTCCCTGCTTTGAACCAAATACTGTAGCATCGCATGCTGCTTGTGCTATGAATATTCTTTATCAAACTGCTGGCAGGAATCCCTGGAACTGCGACTTCTCTCAGACCGCTGCCCTCACTTTAACAAATCCTAGTAAGTTTCTTCTCATCTTGTACCAACACTTCTCTGCAACACCATTGGAATACATGATTGAAGATTTCAATGATTAGCTATACCAGAATCAAACAAAGTAAATAACAAAATTGTCCTTATGTTGAAGCCCTTTTCAGTATTCTAAAGCTTAAGATTAGAAACAAAAGTGATCCAGATTTATACAGTTTAAATCTAAACACATTTTGAATTATACCACTGTTTATCGGTCCTATTTTAATGCAATGAACCAAACAATTAATAAGTACTGAACAGTTCATGGAGTTTTAGTTCCAATATTACAATCCATGTAGTGTAATCCCAGCTTAATTTTGTCCCGAGACCCCCAAGAATTCCACAGTACCCTATCAAAATATTCAACAAATTGATTATTTCTCCAGTTTGCTTTGCAAGGGTGTAGTGCCATATTTGCTAGTACTTGATCAATTGGCCATGTCTTTATGTCAATAACATCTCTTTTTGTTTCTTCTTTTTAGGTTACGATTGTTGTACTTATCCTGGTGGCAACTTATGACGCAGAGAATCTACTTTAATATCTAAATATCTGATTATGATGGAGTAATTTATGGAACTATATATTGGTCGATCCCCTCCCTTTTTTCCCTTTTGCTAAATAATTAGCAGTGTCTCTAAAGAAGAACTATATAATTTTAAAGTGTATAGTTCCTTAATACAGTATCATTTTCTTTCCACCTTTATCGAAATATCCATCGCAACTGAGTGCAAACAATTGCTGTCCTCACGTCTTCCATTTGGCCACGAAGTGCTACAATAGGTTTGGTACGATTTTGAAAGATTTCATTTGATATATTATATTCTATTTTTTATTTTAAGAATATTATACAAATGCTATACCGAAATAAATTTGGTATGGTTTATTTTTCGGTTTCATTTTGTTCAATAAAGTTAGTATTACTCTTTAAAGTTGTATTACATTAACCAAATTTAGAATAAATTACTAAAACTTGTGATTATGACATTGCATTCTTAAATAAAAGTCTTGTTCTTTACTTGAAAAAAAAAACGTAAAGAAAAAAGTATTAGACAAAATATTTACTAGTAGTAGCTAGACGAACTATCATATTTAAAACGAATAAGTTTGTATCCGTTCAACAAATGAAATCTAGAGTAAAATACTTCACTTACCATGTTCAACATAAGGAAATCACACAATAAATAACGCTCAGAGGAGAGCGCGTTTACCTAAGGTGAAGTAGTTGACGTGGAAGTCCTAGATAAGGTTGACTTAAGCTTAAGGCCACTAAAACGATTGCTTTTCTCACTTTAGTATACATTTCAAATTTTCAATTATTTTATGCATGAAATTAGTGACATTCTACTTAATAGTTAAAAATCGAAATCATCACATGATGTGATTAGAAAAAGAATAGGTGAGAACCCATTTTTTATTTTAAAATTTTCAAAATATATGAAGTTATTTTTGTATTATACTTGGAGATAAGATTTTAGTTCATTTTTTTGTGAGACAATAAAAAAATCTACACATCTAATATTAAGTGTATGAAACACAATAATAATATATTCAATATAAAGTAGGGTTTGAGAAAGATAAAATATATACCAATCTTATTACTAACAAAAGTAGAGAGATTGTTTTATGTAAACGTTGGACGCAAAGCAAGTCTGAAAAGGAATTAACAGAAAGTGTACAAGGCATGTAATAAAGTTTTTCCCATAATGGGTCAACAACTTACCAAAAGAAGCTTTCTTTTGGGCCGGAGGCTACCAAGTAGTCTGTAAAAGGCTGAAACCACCCAACATCACCACCAACTTCCGTGACTCGCCACTGACTCACCCTAAAATCGTCCTCTCATTTTCTCTTTCCTCTTCAAACATTTGTTTCCTTATCAAAAAATTATGTTTAAATTCCCTTAGAAAATGTCAGTTTCGGAGCTGAAAGAGCGGCACATGGCCGCTACACAGACTGTAAATGATCTCCGTGAAAAACTTAAACAGAAACGTCTCCAATTACTCGATACAGATGGTTATTTCTTTCTCCTTCTTTTTCATTTAACGTTGTTTTCGTAATTATTTAGAGATCTGATTTTTTTTGCAGTTTCTGGATATGCAAGGTCCCAAGGTAAAACTCCGGTCACCTTTGGCCCAACAGATCTGGTGTGTTGTCGGATCCTCCAAGGACACACCGGAAAGGTAGATACTTTCTACATTTTGTAAAATTTAGGTTAAATTGTCCCAATTTAGATATTTATAACACTATTTTATTTGGGACATATGAGTTTGATTAATTACTTTCTTAAACTCAAATTCATTGAATTATACGAATTCTAATTTTTGATGTGTTTTTTTGTTTATGAAACTAACTATGATTGTTTCCAGTGTCTTTTTCTACCGTTACTGATGTAGTAATAAATAAGCTAGATTGACATCTTGAGCTTTGCATGTATCAAACGCCGTCGGATCAAAAGGAATAGAGGGAGTATTAGTTACTAATATTGTTTATTTACTTATTTATTTTTGAAGAAGGGGGAGTATGGAGTAATATTTGAGCTGAGGACGAGAATTTGAGCGTTTGTGGATTTTAGTCTTTTTGGTTAATTTATGGCTGATAGGATGTTTGACAATTAGTGGTGCATTAAAGCAAGTATTTTGGTAGTCTTACTGCAATTGTAGGCCAGTGTTGTCAAATGCGCGCTTAAAGCCCGCTTAAGCCCTCAAGCAAGGTACAAAACATGTTGAGCGCTTCGCCTCGCTTTATGGGCGCTTCAATGGCGTATCAAGGCTTAAGGCATATTTTCCTTGCCGATGAGTGCAATCCTGAAGATGTGACACTAAACTATTGATATTTCACTTTATCATAATATTTTTCAATTTTTTTGTTCATACATTTGTTATTCATGCTTATGATTATTAATCGTTGACTACACATTCATGTGTATTTTTTCTCCATTTGTGCCTTTTTTCATTAAGCACATGCTTTTATTTGCGCTTTGCGCTTAAAGCCCCAAAGGACCTTAGAGCTTCTTTGCGCTTCTTTGCTTTTGATAACACTGTTGTAGGCCCCCAACACGTAAGAAGCTGAGCAAGTTTATGTTTAAATTACTCTTATTCTCCAATGTTGTGGCTGTTAATGAGGATTTAGCAGCCTCTTTTCTTTCTTTCGTCTGCTTTTCTGTTTTTCCCACATTCCCCTTCAGTAGCCTGATAATTGCTGGATATGCGCGGTAATTGGTTTTTGAATTCTACTCAACAACCATTGCAGGATTGAAAGTGACAAAACGTAGTACATTGTGAGTATTGTTACTCGACAAGGTGTCAACTGAGTTCTTTCTCAAAGTCAAAACATAACATGGCTACAAACAAATCTTAGAAATAATAAACTATAGGGTAGAGGAGGAGGCACATAGCAGTAGAAGAAGATCGAAATAACAGCAGAAACATCAGGAGCAGAGTTGGTTAATTAATCCTTGACAAGGGTCTAACAATCTATTAGTACTTTTAGTACTTTTTATGGAAGGATATTACTTGGTCACCAATATAACAGCAGAAACATCAAGACCCTTGTCAAGGATTCAACCTGAACGACACATTAGTACTTTTTATGGAAGGCTATTACTTGGTCACCAATATCTGCCCCCTAAAAACTTGGACACGAGGAAAGCATGATAACTATCAAATTAAGGTAACAAGCTGGAAGCTAAAACTGAGACTAGTTGGCTTTTCTGAAGGCCAGCTATAAGAATAACTAGGGGTATCAAATGGGTAGGTTGGGCTGGATTTGGGCGGATCAAAATGGGCTAAGATAGTAAATGGGCGGGTCACCAAAACTTATTTGGGTTGAAATGGGTTGGGCTAAAATGAGATAAAAAGCGGGTCATAACCCAATCCGCCCAGTTCTTACTAAGTTTTAGTTTTCTTGTTCTTTTATAATTTCTTAAGTACCTACAGAGCAGTAGAAGAAGATCGAAACAACAGGAGAAACATCCGGAGCAGAGTTGGTTAACTAATCCTTGACAAGGGTCTAATACAGTTGATCAAAATCTATTTTTATCCATAATTTTCTTCAATCTGAACGATACATTGTAACTTTTGTGGAAGGATATTACTTGGTCACCAGTATCAGCCCCCTAAAAACTTGGACATGAGGAAAGCATGATAATTATCAAATTAAGCTAACTAGCCGGAAGCTGTTACTGAGACTAGTTGGCTTTGTGAAGGCCAGCTATAAGAATAACTAGGGGTGTCAAATGGCTAGGCTGGGCTGGTTTTGGGCGGATCAAAATGGGCTAAGATAATAAATGGGCTGGCCGCCTAAACTTATTTGGGTTGAAATGGGTTGGACTAAAATGGGATAAAAAGCGAGTCATAACCCAACTTGGTCAATTCTTACTAAGTTTTAATTTCCTTAATTGTTCTTTTATAATTTTGTAAGTACAACCTAATAAAACTAAATTTTCTTTATAATGGCTATATATAACATATCAAAAAAAAATTAAAAATATTTTAACAAAGTTTCTATGGGTCAATTTGGGCTATAGATCAACCCAATTTTAAGATGTGCTGAAATAAGTTGGGCTAAAATGGTCTGAGCTATTAAATGGGCGGGTCAAGTTGAACGAGTTGGATGGGTTATTTTTTTATGGGCTAATTTTCCCACCCCTAAGAATAACTATTACAATGTGAAAGTAAGATCAAAATAGACAACCTTACAAAAAAATATCAAAATAGACAATCCATCTTCGGAGAGACTAAAGCAAGTAAATAAGGAAGCATCATAATCGTGAACTAAAACACCTATATAACACCAAGTAACGGTACTCGCTAAATGAAGTAGGAATACTTTATTAATCATACTTGCTCTGACATTTTGCTTCTTTACGTAGGTATAACAACCTCTGACACATTGTTAATGTATCTGAATGGTATGTTGATGGAGAACCAAAGCAAGTAAATAAGGAAATGTCATACTCGTTGTGAATTAAACTATATCACCTTTAATTACCAGTAATGGAGAATACTTTACATTTCTTTTGAGCCGAGGGTCTATTGGAAACAGTCTGTCTACCCCACAAAGGTAGAGGTAAGGTCTGCGTACATCCTACCCTCCCAAGACCCCACTTGTGGTATTACACTGGGTATGTTGTTGTTGTTGTTGTAATGGAGAATACTTTACATGATCATACTTGCTCCTGATTTTTGCTTCTTTAAGTGCGCACAATATCATCTAAAACTTTGTTGATGTATTGATGGAAGGCCAATGCAAGTAAATAAGGAAACATCATATACAGAGTATGTTGTATGACCATAAGGAAACATCATAATCCATGGAAACTTAGTGGATGTATGTTGGATATCATAATATGATAGGAGTATTACTGACTAATTGTGAGGTTGTATGACCGAACTCTTAAAAAATACTTTGCAGGTGTATTCACTGGACTGGACTCCTGAAAAAAATTGTATAGTCAGTGCATCTCAAGATGGTAGATTAATAGTCTGGAATGCTCTCACAAGCCAGAAAACCCATGCAATTAAGCTTCCATGTGCTTGGGTTATGACCTGCGCCTTCTCTCCTAATGGACAGTCTGTTGCTTGTGGTGGCCTTGACAGTGCCTGCTCTATCTTCAACTTAAATTCACCGATCGATAAGGATGGGAACCATCCAGTGTTAAGAATGCTTAGTGGGCATAAGGGGTATGTGTCTTCGTGTCAGTATGTTCCGGATGAGGATACTCACCTAATAACTAGTTCCGGTGATCAAACATGTGTACTTTGGGATATAACTACTGGCCTAAGAACTTCTGTGTTTGGAGGTGAGTTTCAATCTGGGCACACCGCAGATGTATTAAGGTAAGTTGATCATCAATGGGCTATGCAATTATACTGTCTCTTAATCCTTGAACTTTGAAGTATGTTAAATGTATTTTCTGCATATATACTGGGAAGCAATCTTATTCCTTTTCTATTTATACAGTGTCTCAATTAGTTCATCTAACCCCAGACTGTTTGTGTCTGGGTCCTGTGACACAACTGCTCGACTATGGGACACCCGAGTTGCTAGTCGAGCTCAACGAACATTTCATGGTCATGAGGGAGATGTTAATACTGTAAAGTTCTTCCCTGACGGTAATATATTTGGAACTGGTTCAGCTGATGGAACCTGCAGATTATTTGACATTAGGACTGGACACCAGCTGCAAGCTTACTACCAGCCACATGGTGACGGTGATGTCCCTCATGTGACTTCCATGGCATTTTCTATCTCAGGCCGTCTTCTCTTCGTCGGGTACTCTAATTGTGATTGTTACGTGTGGGACACCCTATTAGCAAAGGTAAGAGAAAGTTGCATCTTGCTTTTAACTCATTTCTCCAAAATATCCTTCTATTGTTCTAGTCATTCTTGTTTGCAAACATTTTGAGACGATTCTTAGTCCAAGTCTACTCATAGACAGCTCTTCTTTCTGAATAGGTAACAACCAAATTTATTACTACCATTTCCTTTTCAGATTGCATTTTCATTTATTGTACTTTGATTGTCTGTACATGTTTATGTTTATGATGTCTTTGTTCTTAGTATCTGACATCAGCCTTATTTCTTGCCTTTACGCTTTGAATCAATAGGTTGTCCTAAACTTGGGATCAGTTCAAAACTCTCATGAAGGTCGAATAAGTTGTCTGGGACTATCAGCTGATGGAAGCGCCTTATGTACAGGAAGTTGGGATACAAACCTGAAGGTATGCTTTAAAGTGGTTTTCTTTTTCTAATGAACAAGAAACTACATTATAGTTTTCAAGCATCAATCAAACTGGTAACGAAATGAAGAAATCTAATTTAATTTCATGTGGGAAGAACTTATACAAATAATAGATGTAGCTCCTCTCCATCTCGCCTTGTCTCCATTTTCCCAAGTTCTTACTTGGATGGGATTGGGAGACACAAGAATTATTTTAAAATTAGTGATTGAGATTTGATTTATTAAACAAAGTCCCATCCAAGTAAGAACTTGGGGAAATGGAGAGATAGAGAGGCCATAAATAATAACGCTGTTCTCAGTGAGAACTATTCCAGTACCTTGAAATTTTGGGGCCTCAGCTTTGCCCTTTGGAGTAACCTTCATGACGGTTAGTCTTGAATATCAAATAATTACCTGAAAGAAAAAATTTACAATCTAGTAATGCTCATCTGTTATCTCTTTTGTTTTCCCCGCAATAGATTCCTCTGACTGCATCATAGTTCAGTTTCCCATGTATTCTCTACTGTTCAAATTTAAAACAAGATCTTAATTTCTTTTTTTCTTTGGCAGATTTGGGCTTTTGGAGGGCACAGAAGTGTGATCTGAGTGATGAAACACCTCGCTCTGTTATTTTTTTCCAATCCCTCTTCATTCTCATTTTCTTTCATGGCCAGCCTATGTTTCGCGTTTCCTGTGGCATCTTCATAACCTGTAGATCTCTTGTATTCCAGTTAATATTTCAGTCAGATATACCAAACAAGTTCTCACTTGTGATGATATGAATCTGACAAATATTACTGGACCAGCACCAGTTGTAAAGGATAACCTGTTTGTTTCCAAAATTGTCTGATGGTTTCAGCTGCTTATGTAATTAAAATTCTTTAAAAGACGATTGAAGAATGAAAACAAACTTTTCTTTTGCCACCATTGAAAAGCTATTGAGATACTGAAATGCTTAGTTGACAGAACAGCCAATGCATAAACTTTTGTTTTGGGGGTTTAGTCTCAATGTTTCCATTTTTGCCCTCCAGCTTCAATGTTTACATTAAAAAAAAATGGTAGAAGTGTTCACTGTTGTTTTAAAGCGCTGTATTGAGAATTCTCCCCCTATACAAATTTATGTATATTTATGCATGTGCGAGTATATATGTATATTATTTGTATTAGTCTCTACCCCATATCAATGAGTACGGAATTTGCAAAAATTATATAAAAATTACTGAAAATGTGTTTGAAAGATATAAAAATTAAAGAAAAAGTGCAAGTGTCTGAAGATGATGGATATTAATCTTATTCAGTTAACTCAATAAAGCTAAGAGAGATTATAATTAGCTCAAAATTGGCAAGTGAGAAACGTATCTTGTACTTTTAACCAATAAATAAGGGTGTGGCAAAACGCTTGGAATTCTTTCATGAGAAATTGTTGTGGTTTTGCCCATGGAAGTGTCATTTTGCTAGGAGATATTTTTGGTATTTCTATGTAAGAATTGGTTATAGCCTGTTTGTCCAAGTTTATTTTTCTCCAAAAGTGTTTTTTTTTCTTTTTAAAAAGTGCTTATTTTTAAAAAATGAGGTGTTCGGTCAAGTTTTTGAGAGAAAAATAAGTATTTCTAGGGAGTAACAAAAGCAGTTTTTGCCAAAAGTACTTTTTAAATTAATTGGCCAAACACAAAAAACACTTTTCAAAATAAGCAGATTTTAAAAGTTTGGCTAAACAGACTATTAGCAGGGTTATTTATTCCTTTAGAGTTTAGACTCCATGAAGCTTCGAGTTGCAACAAAGCAGAAATTTGGAACTTCAGCATGAATTTTAGTTCAAAGTTGTTGCTATTGGAGATGCTATTGAACTTAATAAATCTTGAGTATCTTAAAAATAGTGATTGTTTGAGGTATGACCATCTTAAGAAGACAGTCTAGGCGTTTCTTGATAAAATTACAGCCATTGAAGACTCAAGAAAAGTTTAAACTGTCATACAACTATGAATACATTTCGACAACAGAATCAAAATTAGTATTTTCACCAATGTGTAAACCTGGTCTATATAGAATGAAATGTGCATCTATAACTTGCATTAAGCAAATGAATATATCTTATCTTCTCTCCTTGGTTAAATGAATTAAGTCAACATTCATTCGACTAACCAATGTCACGCTCCAAATTCTCTAGATTTCTTATTAGCAGCCAAAAGTCAAGCTAATGTAATGTTGATTAATGTAAATTTGATTTTCGATCATGAAGCCTTTTAAAAGTAAGCCAACACTCAACTTTTACCTTATTTAATTTTTCTTCAAAAATTAATTTTGTGCTGAGATTGTCCAAATCGTAAATTTATCGAATACTCAAAAAGTAGCAACTCAATTAATACGTATATTCCTGAAGCAATGGAGTTTGATGTGTGCATATAGAGATTAAAATTACACTTTACATGTAGATATCAGAAGAGAGGGAAAAACCCTAACCGTCGTAATGTTGAGCTTGCTCGGCAATCTTGGCGATGTAGACCAAATCCTCACGTTCTTTAGACGAAGTCATTTCCGATGCTTCTGACAAATTTCTTCAGTTCCCTTTTCTTTCATTTTCTTTTTGTGTTTTGGCATTGCTCTTTCTTGATGGGTCTTATCAACGTCCATAAATGATAAATCATAGATCAAACCGCTGAATTGAAAAAATTGGATGCTATCATAAAGCTTTGTATCAGCTAAGTTCACGAGTTGAAAATAAACTTACTCAAATGCTGACATTCGCCGCAGGATAAATCACCGCCTATCAAATCTCTCAACTGATTCTACCATATAGGCCAAAGATAATAACTCCTCCCCAACACAGCTTACATACAGTAATGAAAAATATAAAAAACAAGGCTTGTCGAGTGTGTAAAATGCACTCTTCCTACCTGAATACAGATCAGTTTAAAACGTTTTTTTTTTGTATGCCTTGCCATCAATGACACAATAAATACTAAAGTAATTACATATTCTTTTAGATTACAAGAATCGCCATCTACCCAATAATTCTAACGGATGTTTGGTGGTGGAAACGGAAAAAGAGCAACAATTAAAGCTTAATAAGTAGTGGGAGTCCCTTATCATGCGTCTGGTTTAGTATAGCAAAATTATTCATTTAATAAAAGTTATTTTTTCTCTTTTACTCTTTTCCTGTAAAAGGCATTTTCGTAATTCAACTTTTAATTTGAGAACTTAATAAAAAATGCTACGTTATTGACGAAGTTCAAACCCTCCACCTTATCCTAAGTAAAACTAAATGTATTTCGACCAATATGTTAAAAGGCATAATTATTTCACCATTTTCTTAATAAGAAAAACTGTAAGTAGTACCTCGTATTGTTAAACTATTTGGGAGGGAAGAAGTATATATTGTCATAACGAACGATGACATATAAATATGTGGAGCCACATGAAAAATCGAATGTAGATAAATGTGGCTAAAGAACCAAGATAAAAGAAGCTATGTTTCTTTGCTCTTCTATCCCAACAACAAAAATCTGTTTCTTCATATCTGCCACAAATATCCCTTTTTCCTCATCTCCAACCCCTCCTTTCCAACTTAGATTTCATACTTCTCACCGTGAAAATCTCCGTTATCTAAAATCCCTTGGCATTATCAAGCCTGGTACCAGAACCTACAAAACAACCCCATCCCCAGAATCCCTTTCACAAATTTTATCCACTGTGAACCTCCTAAATTCCCACGGATTTTCTGAGGCTGATATATCAAGAATTGCTCTTGTTTGTGAACATGTATTTTCACCTGAATTTAATGTTGGATATGTATTTGATTTCTTCAAGTTTGATTTAGCTGCAACACCGAAAGAAACTCGAGGTTTAATTCTCCGATGTCCTCAAATTCTTGAATCTAATGTAACTTTTTGTTTGAGACCAACACTGCTTTATCTTAAAGAATTAGATATTGGAAATTTGAACTTGCCAACTACCTTAAATGCTCATCTACTGAATACCCGAGTGGATAAATTGCAAGAAAAGGTTAGATTTCTGCAGGGTATTGGGTTTTCCTATGAAGAATCAGCCAAGTTTTGTGCTAGATTTCCTGCTATATTTGGTTACAGTATTGAACACAACTTGTGGCCAAAGTATGAGTATTTGGTTGAAGAGATGAAGAGGGATCTTGAGGAACTGAAACTGTTTCCTCAGTACTTTGCTTTCAGCCTTAGAAACAGGATTGTTCCTAGACATTTGCATCTCAAGGAAAGAAATGTTATAATTCCCTTGAAAAGAATGTTGCTGTGGAGTGATGAACGATTTTACGCTAAATGGAAATGATTTTTGTTCAGTTCTGCTTCATGATTTTCTATGCAGCACCATATCTGTTTTTTTTTCCAGTAGTGAAAGATTAATGTCATGTAAATATATTTTTCCAGGTTGTCCCTAACATAATGAGTCCTCTTTACAGCGCTAGGTAATCATTTATAGTAATTTATTCACATTTTTGCTTGAGTAATTGGGATCCTGACCCCTTCCTTGCACAAATAATGCTGTGAAAAGAGATCGAAAGAGGACTGATTCAGACCAACTTAATCTTAGTAAAACACTTCTATAGTCACATAAAGAGTGAACAGGTCTTGATAGCAAAATTTAGAATGAATACAACAATCATGGATGCCAACTTGGGATCTCGGAGCAAGTACATCAGGTATCACTTTAACAATATTATGCAAAATATATGGAGCAAGCTTTAGGTAACTGCTAGAACTATCAACTATTTCCTTCAAACAAAAGAAAAAAGAAAAAGAGAACGAGAAAGTCAATTTTAGTGTTTGAATTCCCCAGCCTACTGACTCATTGAAGAGTGTCTCGCAGTTCTGAACTGCCAATATTACTTGGTAAAAAGAGCAAAAAAATAACTTTTCACTTTCGATTACGATGAGAACTAATCTTCAGCCGTCTAACAAATCTAGCCACTTGCAACAATTTCATGAATTGCATCACTGACAGATACATCTTCAGACCTAACAGCCAGTTTCATTGCAACCTCCTTTGGCCCACCAACTCCAAATGACAACCGAACTAGAACCTTTACATTGCCAATGTAAACACCAGATAATAAACATGTGTGTGATCTTGAATTGCTTGGGACTACCTCAGTGCCCTGGAGAAACATCATAGAACAGTTTGAGTTTCCACAGAAAGAGAAACATGCATAGTTGCTCAAAAAAGGTTTGACCAGATATGAATGAAGTAATCTGTAAAGTATGCCCTTGCTTTAAATGAGTTCTAACAGTGTTTTTGAGTGATTAAAACCATGAATGAAAGACAAACCTCGCAAGGTTGCATGCCAAGAAGGCTCATGACTGCATTTACAGCTTCAGTAAGGCTTTCCATTGGTCCAAGACCATATTCATCTACCTTTTCACAATCATCACCCAAACTCTCCCAGGCATTCCTAAAGTTGGACACTCCTACTTTCAGCATATAATCTGCTGAAACAACCTCAAGGTCTTCTAGCTGGTATTCGTCTTCGACACCATCGTCTTCAGCCTCACCAGTAGATGGATCAACCTAGTGAATCACCAAAGAAAAGCTTAGAAAATCATCACATTGCATTAGGAAATATATTGTAGAAACACATTTGGCAAGTTAAAAGGAGCTATATTTCAGAATCAGAACTGTTGAATACCAATGGAAAGAAAAGAATCAGAAGTTTCTTCCTCTTTTTGTTTTCCTTTTGGAGATTGGGCTGGGAAGGATTGTTAAGAAGTCATTCAATCCTCATGTTATTTAGTTTTGTTGGTTCTGGAGTTTAATACTGTAGCTGAATAATAACACAGATGCAGCTATTATTTTGAACAGGCTGAGCTAAAAGTTGGTTGTCAGGATGCAGCTATTGTTACGGAAAGAAGATGAGATGCTCCACAGAGTTCACATGGCTGGTATAGTTGTTAACGAGTGATCACAGCTCAAAAATCCATATCCTGACTAAATTACCAGATATAAGCTTCTCTATTCCTAGACTATAGAGAAGAGTTCTTCAATATGTACAAGTTACATGACTACCAGAGAAGCTAAACAACCAGACAGGAAAAAGGAAAGAAAGCTAAACATGGTCATCTCTCAAGTCACACACAGACTCCATCCAAATCTGTTCACAAAATAATTCAGGAGAAGTATACCTCTTTAACGATGAACCTCAACGTGTTTGAGAATTTCCCAACAGCAGGGACTCCTGGTCTCTCAAAAGCCACAAATGTTTGCCCTGGGGTATCGTATGGAAGGGACTTGAGAGGTTTGGATGCTACTTCAGAAAATTCCTCAGCTTCAGAAGCATCTACTATAACACTGACCTGCAGCAGGCAAATAACACTTCAAAATGATGATAAGGTCAAATTAAAATGCAAGAAAGTCCTAAAAAGAAAAGTTCAATACATTTTCCAGCAATTGCTCAGGAATAGTGTTGGTGCAGTTGTACTGGAACACGATATGACTGTCGAAAATGTGCTTGACAACATTAACTGCATATTCTGTTTCAGCTTCTGTAAGCTCCACTGGCGCAGATGACTGATATTACATGGGGAAAAATGACTAGCTCAAATAAGTACAAAAGAAATCACCATACAAAATAAATGATTATGAATATCAATCAACGAACCTTGAAAAGCTTCCCATAACTGGAAAATTCTGGAATAGAGGACAGTAATCTTTCATATGCATCAACAGTGGAAGTGGGGGCCACAGGTGGAGCAGCCAAACCGGTAGGCTTTTTACCAGGTGCTTTCTTCTCTGCCAAGGGTTGAGATTTGACTTCCTTAGGTACGGAATGAATATCAAAGGGCTCCTCTGAGGGCTCCTGCCACCATTATAGCAAAAACATGAGACAAGAAATGCAAAAAGAACTAAAGATCACAATATAGAGAAGCTACATACATAGTTCTTCAAACTGGTTTCCAGATTGGTTAGTGGGACACCGAGTGAACCAAAAAGGAATTCCTTCACCTCTTCATCAGTTTCAACAACAGCACCATCACCACCAAGGGTATTCAAGTAGAGTGTTGCACGGTCACGAACCTGCCAAAAGATTGCAACACTTGTAAGCCAACTCAAAAGAGATTATAATACAAGTAGAAACACATATCGCAATTGCTAAAGTCTATAGAAGATCCATAGATTAAGTAAATCAGAGAATGGTTCTCCTGATTAACATGAAAAGGAAAAGGATAATTAATCACTAACAAAGCATTAAAGCATAAAAATAACCAGAGGCATGAAATCTAAGGACTAACCTCATCATCGCTGTCAAACAGACAACGTTTCAACAGCACAAATATACGAGGCTGCAGCATATTAAAGAAACAGTCTAAAGTCAAAATGCAGTATTAGGTAATGACACAAACTGAAACCAGAACAATTCTACCTTCAATGAATCAACCAAGGCACCAAACTTCGCTAAGGTGCTCACCGCACTTGCCCGAACTGTTGCATTTTCAAGTATCACCCGATTATATATGTATCGTATGTACTTACTGGGGTCAGATGTCTTAGGTCCTTCATTTCCAAGAAAGTGTAGTATCTATGGATAGATCAAGGTGAGAAATAAATAAATACAACACCTCATAAACCAAATGAAACAAAGATACAATGAAATAATGTAGATAGAAATCAAAACCATGATTAGCAAGAATACAGGAAATCAACCTGAGTAGAAAGATATGTAAATTCACAGTCCTCAATGAATTCACACAGGTGAAGCAGGCCACCTTCTTTAGCATCTGGGATATCTCTAATCAGGATCACAATTGAATCAACAATAGCCTTCTTGTACTCAAATCCACCTTCTTCCCTCAAAATATTGCTCAAGAAATTCATCCTATTGTTATTTAAAAAAAACATAAATAACCCATGTCAAGTGATTCTAAAGAGTAACAAAGAAATTGGTATATACTGATATCCAGGTTTCTAAGAGAAGTCCATGATTACTCACAAAGATCTGTACTTAAGGGGGAACTTCAAACACAATGATCTAATGGCTTCCACCACAACTATCTTAAACTCATCAGCAATGTCAGACATGAAGTTAGTGATCTGCTTCATTAGACGATCAACGCTTGATTCATTCCCAGTCTTGAGTAGAGTTGTGATGGCCAGAGTTGCAATGCTCCTATTTTGATCAGAAATCAGGCTCTCCATATCAATGTTGCAATTCGTCACAGCCATAGGATGTGTCATTGCCACCTACACGCAGTTCAAAAATTAATACTTTTGCTGCCTTCAGCAGAAAGCAGTTGGTACTATAATAGAATTAAGCTCTTCTAATTTTTTCTGAATAACTTAAGCTTTTTCAGTTACAAAGTTTAAGGTTAATATTTTAACCAATCAGTACTACTTTTAGTGGCATAAAAATCAACAAAACTAAGTTCTAATATTTGTTTACAAAAACAGAGATAGGATTATCCTGATGTGGAAGCATTGGTTAGTGTGCATCATTCGACTAACAACTACATAATTATTCATGAACCGCAGTTACCAAATTAACCATTCCTAATAAACTAGTAGACAAATGAAATACCAAAATGAATCACCTTATTCAAAGTGCGGACAGCAGCAAACCTAAGAACTGGCTTAGAAGAGCTTAAAAAGAGCTGAAGAACAGTAATAGCAGGAGTTAACTCTCGGGTAGTCACACCACTAAGCTCAGTGATTGCCCTAGCTGCTTCAAAAATAACCATTTCCGCTTTGTGACGAAGACAACTCTCTAAATAGTCATAGAATGGCCGATCTCCTGTTTGACTAATGCCAGATTCTCTTATAACCTGAACATATATGAATCCAATTCACCATAAATAATACAGAATTAGGATTTCTTTCCAGTAGGCAAAAGCCCAATCACATTAACACTAAAACTGGAGGAGAAGAGGGAAAATAGAGGGCACCTGACTAGTATAGCGAATCAAAAGGCATTGAGCTAGAGGCGAGCGGACACTCCCTTTGGTCAAACTGGTAACTAGCTTGCTAACAGCTAAACGGTCATTTTGCCGAATCTGCAAATGCAGGAAGAAAATCATATCAGGTGTGTGAACCTTGCACATGTCAAGACCTAGGGAAACATAACCTGTCATATGATCTATGACCACTTTATCTTCAAAACATTGAAAGAACCAACCAAAAAAATGAAAGAAAAATTACTGCTGAGATTTTAATGAATAGTAGAATGTGGAAAAAAAAAACACTTTAGCAGTGGTAGGAAACCAGAGATCAAAAGCATGTTAAAACCTAAGCACTGAATGAAAGGCATGTTAAAACCTGAGCACTGAATGAAAGGGAACCCACCAAAGATTTTAAGATTTAGGAACATGAAATCAACTAGGGATATATGAGGACTAGTACAGTAATACTGCTTCAATACTTCAATTTTTTTAATGACCATGAAATCTATCTGGGGCCAACCCTTAGGACCAAAGGCAGCCTTCGAGACTCGGGGATAATGGGTCCACTCCTCTACTCTTTTCCACTTAGATACCAAGCTTAGTTTGCATAGGGCTCGAATCTGTGACCTAAGTCAACAAGTCTGTCAACCTTTGCCACTTGAACTAACCCTTGGGGCATCTATACTTTAATTATGAGCACTTACTCGATATGATTGCGTTAACAAAGAAAATTTTATATTATAGATAAAAATCAGAATTGGTTAATTATAAAGCAGATACCATACCTGGTGCAGCAGGGCCAGTGCATGGAACTGAACAAGAGCTGCCCTTGATTGAACAGCTTCCTGTACCTCATTGCTCCATCTTTTCACAATTTCTGGATTTGTCTGTTGAAAAAACATAGGCCAAGGAGAGTTAGGAAGATACCACCAAACAAGCAAAAAATGAAAAAGGATTCTTGAAACCTTACCTGAAGCAAATGGATTCCACTCACAAGGGCAGCACTTGCAACAACAGGATTTTTGTCAACAATGGCTTGTTTCAAGTATCTCTCTATCTGGGTGAGAAGTGTCCCATCCGTGATTCGACAAAGGACCCGAATAGCATTTGCCCGATACATATCAGTTCTGCTATTCATGTCCTTCATAAGAGAGCTCGTAACAATGATAACCTTTCGAAGGCAAAGAAACCACGTGTTATTTTCATTCATAGAAGGAGTGGAACATTGCGCGAACAGAAGAAGAAATCAGTCCAGATCTAACCTCGTCAGCGGAAGGAGAAAGCTCTTTAATTATCAGATACACCATTCTCCTGAGACCAATATCCTTTGACTGAAATAGTTTTGTGACAGAAAAGAAGACTCCTGTAGCCTCAACCTACAAATTAAAACAACTTAAGTGGAAGTTCTCATAGGAAAAGAGAGAGGGAGAGAGAATGTCATCAAAGTGACGCAAAGAGATCTGCTGGAGCAACTGCTTTCATGGATTTCCCACGAAAGAATCGTAATCTCGCTACTTCCCCTTTCTGCCCTAAGCAGGGAGAAGGATTAAAAGCTCTCAATTATAGAAAAGACAGGAATATTAAGTTTGCTTCAGTTTGCAAATTAAAGAAGGCAATATTGAGAACTTCTTTTCAAAGATCCATATCATGGACGTGATAGAGATATCTACATGGGTTGAAACAAGAATTTACTTCACAAGCAAATGGCTCCAGTAAAATTAAAAAAGAAATATTGTACGGCAGAGAAATGGTATGGTTCTAAATATGGGCACCAAGACAAAGTAGAGGAATTTACATCACAAGCAAATATAGATGCTTTACTCTGATGGCTAATGTTACACATCTCTCAATTTCTTCCATGTTTCCTTTTACCTCTTTAAATGGTGGTTTGGGGCGTTTAAAGGGCACCCCGGTGTACGAAGCATCCAGCATTCATGCAAGATCTGATGTGATGGGTAGCCTACCCTAACACAAGCATCAATGTGATTCCACGGTTTGGACATTTAATTTGTAATGTTTCATTGTGCAGTTACGCCGAAAAAAGAAAGGAAATAGATGCTTTAGTGCCAATACTAACAGCTCTAGAGCTAACCTTTGCAAATGTCTCGCCCTGATTCAGAAGATACAAAAGCTTTGTGATGACCTGAAACACCGAAAAAGCACCCAAAAATCAATGAACAAATTAGTCCAACCAATTTAACATGCCACTAAAACAGAATGGAAGTTAATTTACTTTTGCACATCAAAATTTAAGGGGGGGGGGGGGGGGGGACCAATACAACATACCTGGGAGCATCTCCTTGCATCCAATTGAGGATCATTGAAAACCCTAGCTTCCTGAAGAACAGCACCCTTCTCAATCCCCATAAACGGGGAATAGTCCACTGTATTGTCATACAAATCCAACATGAAAATCACATTTCACCACTAAAACACATATTCAATCCTACTTTACATAGAACTAAGCAGAAAATGATTATTCTACAGCGTAAAACTACACCGTAACAATCTCAGCAAATTAACTTCCCCGACATCATTTCAGTACATACCTACCACACTATTTTCGACAACGAACAAAATTAAACTGCCGAATAGAGATTTATAACTGAATTACGTCACATAAGCTGATTCACAAGTACTCCACTGTAATTAGACTCGTTATCATCCAGATTCACTTGATTACATAAAGAATTAACGAATAATCTAAACCACAATGCAGATCTATACGCAGCATTAATCAACAATCAGGCAAAAGCAGTAATCAAATCAATTTAAATACAAAATCACCGACAAATTAACATGAGAAATTAAAAAAACCGTACTTCCGTCATCGCGATCGTCATCCTTCTTCACCAAAGGTTGAGCCATTTCTGGAACTACAGCAGAGATCTGTAAGGACTCAGGTAAACAAAAGTGAAACCTAGTGGATCAGAATGTAATTAGAAAAAGGTGAGATCGATTTTGTGAATAATACAAAGAATTTGGAGGATATTTATATGGGGGAAGTAGCGATGTTGAATAACAGATCTCTCGATCTCCCTCGACGTATAAGTTCAGTGAAGAGGGTTATATGGGTGATATATTTAACCGATGACTAGTTTACAGTTGAAGGAAACGGAGGCCACTAACCAAAGGTTTGTGTACACGTCATACCATGAAATAAATCTCTCCCGGTTTCTAAAAATAATAATAGAGAAACAAAAAAGTAAATCATAACAAACACTTATAATCCTTACAATATTATTGTGACCTTACACAAATAGAACATCATAATTTCTACAACAACAACACCCATTATAATTCCACACGGTGGGGTCGTACCTCTACATTTACTGAAATAGAGAGTTTGTTTCCGATAGACATTCGGCTCAAAAAATGCAACATCATTATTTCTATTTTCAGAATCAAAATATTCAGTATGAGTTTAAACATGAATTGAGTTATATATTTTTTTAAAATAGTATTTGAAACTAAAGTTAAAAAATAATCTTAATCGTGTTTGGATATGTGTTTCATTTAGAAGAAAAAATAAGATTTTGTAATTAAGTTTTTAAAATTTTAAAAGGCATCTTCAAAAACTAATAAAAATAACTCTAATGTATAGCTAAATACTATTTTGAGAGGATTTGAAATAAAAACATATTTGAACGGACTCTTAAACTCCATACACAATGGAAATCTCCCACAAAATAATGCACATAACTAAGTAAATATAAAAGATGTAATTTGAAGCCAAATAATGAAAAATAAAATGGCAATTCCTATATATTAAATAATATATATAATTTAATACAAATAATTTACATGTTCAAAATGCAAACAAAAAGAATTGTTACTAGTACCGATATATTTAATTGAGTACTTTCTCTTTAATTTTCTCTTTAGTACTATTAGTTTTTGAAAATACATATTTCTATCAAAATGTTTATTCTCTTTTTTATCCAATGGTGTGAATAACGATTTTTAACAAAAATAATATGTTGGTGTGTCTTAAGTGTTTGATTTATATTATATGAGATATATGTACAATTGACATATTAGAGAGGCTATAGGCTTATAGCGTAATTCAATTTGTCAAATATAACTTACATATTTATAAATTAAATAAAAAGTAATATGAATAGCAAATATCTAATTTGGAATAAAATTATAGGTAACAGTTGCTTGATCCATTTGTATTTTTCGTTATAAATTATATAAATATATAATACTCTTAGTTCTATTTAATATGACATTCTTTTATATCTAGACCATTCATGATATAATAACACTTTTATATATTTGAAAACTCATTTGCCTTAATTTTCTCATGTTTACCTCTAATAACGTGATCTTATAACTTTATGTCACACCGGGTGGCTGGTGTTGACACCCAATTTTGTCTCATCTTTTATGATATTTATTTACAATTTTAAATATCTTAACAACACATAACAATTTTAATATATGAGGCATTTGTTGACACCCAATAAAGTCTTTAATATCGTCATCAATTCTCAATATCATTATTATTATTATTATTTGCATTTTTTTAATATCATTTGCTTTTTAATATCATAATTCCAGTTTTACTCTAATATTCTATGTTATCTTATTTTTAGCAAAATGGCATCACATTTATATTTTTAAATCAAGCATTAAGCATTTCACAAAATCAAGCATTAAGCATTTCACAAATATTATATTTTATTATTATCACATCGTTATTTTTATCTTTATAATTTATATTTTTGCAAAACATCTTTTTAATAATAAACTCCTTGTTATTCTACCAACCCACAAAAAGGGGCCCAATCCACAAAAATCGACCTAACCAAATCTACAACCCCCCAAAACAAAAGGTCCAATCGGCCAAACCCAATTCCCCCTCACCCGTCGGCCCACAACCCACAGCCCATTCGACCAACCCCATAACCCTTTTATCTCCCTAAACCAAACAAAAGCCAAAACCCTAAAATCATTATCCCCTAACACCCTTAACCCTCGCACCTACCACCCGACACCATCACTTCACCCAGACCTGCACCCCTCAAAATCCGACACCCAAAATCGTCCTTTTGCCCCCTTTAGTTTGAAATTCAAACTCGGGTATGGGGGTGAACGTTGGGGGATCCATCAATAAAAATCCCCCCTTTGTTCACTGTTGGGGGAGGGGGTCGGAAATCAAAAGAAAATCGAAGGAAAGGAGATCTCTTTTTTAGGGTTTTTGGGTCCGAAATCAGCATCCAAAAGAGTCAAAAATCAGAAAGAAAAGGCATAAGTTTTGTTCCCAAATTTGGGGTTAAACAATACCCCTCTTTGTTTCATAAACAAATCCGAAAATACTTTTTTTGGTTCATAATTTTCAATCCAAAAAAAAAACCTCCGAATATTAGTGTAAATTTTTAGAAAATCCTTTTTCTTTTACATTTCGGTTGTTTTCTGCCTGTTCTGCTCCAGGTCGGGTCGGCTCAGAATATGTGTCGGGTCAGGTTCCGATTCGGGTTTCAGAACCAAAACCGGTTTTGTTTCGGGTTGAAACCAGTTCCAAAAATCAGAAAATCAGCGATTCCAGAACATCTTCTCCGAGCGGATTCGAGACACGCATCGGTCTTCTGCCTGGAGAAGGTAAATAGATTTCCTTTTTTATTTCTTGTTTAATTTACATCGTGCAATCTATAGGATGTGCTTTTAAGTTGATTAAGCTGGATTACTATATATTTGAGTTCATTAGGACAATTGTTAAGCATGTTTAGTTGAATTAATAGCCATTTATGATCAACAAGTTAACTGTTAAACATGTTTAATGGTTGTTTGTGATCACTAGACTAATATCCAACATGTTTAGTTAAGTTATGTTGTTAATATTCATTACTATAGATGTTTGTGCTCACATTATGGATATCCAGTATGTTTGGCTAATATTAGACATTGTTAGGTTCCATAGTGATGATTATTGGTGTGTTAAGTAATCTACACGTTAGTTAAGACTATGTCTGCTCATATATACAAGCCTCTTGGTAAACTTAATACCTAACTTAAGGACTGTTTGGTCACATGTGATTTGCTTATATGATCTTAAGTCGGTTAGTATTAGAGTTGTAATGTGTTTTAACTAATTCAGGTTGTATAAGTTATATGAATGTCTTAAAACATGTTGGATTAATCTAATATAGGTTCAACGAACTGTTTGGTATAACATATAATGATAATCCTGTTTTGACCAATATTATTACTTGTGTTAGTTATGTGATGTTTAGTTTGTTTATAACTCATGTCTAAATGTAACCAATGAAGGTGAAACTCAATATTGTGGATTTATATTTAGGTTAACCGTAATTAGCTCCTCCCTTCAGGATCTATTTTGAAAAAAATTGGCTAACATACTTAGCCTGTATCGTCGTATCGAAGCTCCAGAATGCAAGCAGATATAAGTGATAATATGTTAATGTCTTGATTGAGCATGTGTAGTTATAGGATCACTTAATGGCTTTAAAATGGAAGTGTGTCTTGTGTGATGGTATCTACTTAGCATTTTATGGTCTGAATCTGCTCATGTTGGCTTATCTTCTCATATTATTTATTTGGTTTGTTGAAACTATGACATGGTTTACCCTAAAGTATACAAGGTATACAGGTTCAGTATACACTAAGTGTATATAAGAACTGTATATCTGCGTATACCCTTTAGTATATCAGTTATATTCTGAATATATCATGTATACCTGCCCTTATATGTTTGTGGATATCAAATGTGGGTTTGTATATTTATGAATGTGTGTTAAATTGGGCCCATTGTGCATCTGCGCCAATCTTTTTTTTATATACATATCTGAAAATTGTACGTGTTGGGCCTGCTTTTTTTCAGTCTTCTTAAATCTGAAAAATCGAGTTATTTGGCCTGTCTGTTTTATTTTCAAGTACGGCGTGTCTGTCTAAGTCCAGTTTACATAGGTCGATATTCTTATGAGGCTACTGATCTGTTGGTTGATAATTGATACCAAATACGTGTTTAAATTCCATTAGCAAATGCCTACTCATATATGATATTATTTAGGTGATTTATAACTGTAATGTTTATTTTCCCTCTCCTTGTGCATGTCCCGTGGGCCTCTGGCCCACATCCCGCTACTTCTTTGCCACTGTTTGAGTCGTTGGGCCTGAGGGCCCAACAATACTGTTTTCATCGAATGCGGCATAAATGAAGGCCTAACAATATATTACCTTCTCGTGAATTTTTTTTTCGTTTTTCTTATGTTTATATTTCATATTCCGTCACTTATCCTTTTCTTTTCTTTCGTTTTACATGAAATGCACCTGGAGCAACAAAGTGTCTCGTTATGAGACTCATCATGACTTTTGTCAAACGAATACCCGCATCTACATTCCTTGCATTCTCTGGACTCGGGATTCCTAAACAAATAGGGTGGGATGACATCGTCATCTGCCCTAGTTGCAGATTTAATTCTTTAAAGACCGCTCTCTTTTTTCGGGTTGTAATTTTATTATTTAATTTTGTGCGGTCATTAGACTAATTAGGCTTTGAATGGATAGATTAATAGGGTAGTTTAAAATTGGAAACCCGTTGCTAGTTTATTTATTTTAGGTTCGTTTAGTTTTAAAATTGGAAATCCGGCGTTAGTTCATTTTAGGCTCGTAATGTGTGTTTAAACTTTAAACTTTCAAAGTAACTGCCATATAAATTATTTCTTTGCATTATAAATAAATTTACTTTCCTCTTTTATTATCAAATTACAAAAAAAAAAAAATTATAAATAACGTCATACAAATGGAATACTTTTGTCCAAAAATTCACTTTACATGTATTTTATAAATAATGTCATGCAAATGTATACTTTTGTCCAAAAAATTGTTTTACGTGTGTTTTGCCGTACAAATGCATGCTTTTATCATTGTATAAATAATATCACGCAGATGCATACCTTTTACCAAAAAAATCACTTTACATGTATTTTAATAAATAGTCATATTAATGCATATCTTTCATCCAAAATTAACTTTGTATGTATTTTATCAACTTTCATACAAATGCGCACTTTTAATCAAAAATTAACTCTGCATGTATTTTATAAACAATGCCTTACAAATGCATACTTTTAATCAAAAAACTAAATTTATATATATTTGCATAAAAATGTCATGCATACTCTTTTCGAATTTTATGCGGATAATTTATTTTTCAAAATCACAATCACCTTTGCGAGACTTATCAAATAGAATAAGTGGTAAAATCTTTACATTGTAAAAAACGTGTTCTTTTAGATTACTTGCAACATCCTTTTCACTTTATATCTATTCAAGCTACTAAAGTGTTTTTCGGTATTTATTATCCTACTATTTTAAATATGTTTTTTTAGATAGCTCTAATATTTTTATTACTTGATGAATATATGGAAAAATATCTTATGCTCCATCTATTAAAAAATATTGTTTTCGTATTTCCACTATTTATATTATTGATATTGTATTAAATCCGACTATTAAAGTGGACGATTGTAAAATACTTGTAGAAATGATTTATGAATGTATAGAAGTACTTCCAACAGATCCAACTGAAAAAATCAACTCACAAACCAATTAAAGAAGAAGTTACGTCTAGCATACACATTGAATGCAAACAAGTATATATGTATTACCAACAACAAAGTGCAAATAAGGTACGGTCAGAGATTGGATTCGAGCGGAGCGTAGAAGGTGCAGTCAACCAGAGATCAACGAAGAAGAAGACTACAACTATAATGAAATCTTGTTCGATGGAACAGGAAGCGACGACAAACAATTTGATCAAAAAAATTCAATTCCAACTGAAGATCCTCAACACATTGTGAGGAAATTATTAAAAAAATATGATTAACTATGTAATTTTTTTAATTGCAATTTTACTATGTGATTTGCAATTTTTGAAAAATTATATATCTATTAAATAATATAAGAGGCACAAAAATAGCATTGAGATGTTTTTATTACACTATCTTGTTCAATTATTGAAGTGTTTATATGTATTATTTTTTAAAATTAAGTGGCAAAAACAAAAAAAAAAAACAAATCCCGATCCGTCCCGTCCGCTCTTCCGGCGGGATGTGGGACGGGACTGGACCTCTCCATGTCCTGCCTATCCCGGCCTGCTAATCTCTTCGGAGCCCACGTCCCGACCGTCCCCCGTCCCACCGGGACCCGCCCCATTGGACACCCCTATTTTATACTGATGTATTAACGTCGTAAATCTAACTGCTCAACTGATCAATGGTAACTGCCCAGCCGGCCTTAGCTCGGTGATAAATAATGCGCCTGCCCAACATGTGGTAAATAACGACATATATAACTGCCCAACCGGTGATAAATGTCTGACCGGTTGTAGCCCAGTGGTAAATAATGTGTATGTCTAACCAGCGGTAAATAATGATATATAACTGCCCAACTGGTGGTAACTGCTCAATCGGTCATGGCCCCGTGGTAAATAACGTGTCTGTCCAACCAGCAGTAAATATCGATACATAACTGTCCAATTAGTGGTAATTGTCCATCCGATCGTGGCCCGATGGTAAATAAAACTACATAATCATGCTTCTATAGGTATTGTATATGCGTATATAGTGACATTACTTGTTTACCTATGTACATACAATACACGAAAAGCCTTTCAGGACCATTAGACCATCTTTCGGAGTGATCTATAGTCGTTCACCCTCCGATTACGTTATGAATATTAACATCTTTTCCACGTTCTTCAATAGAGACTTATGAACATATTTAGACATGTTTTGAAATAAATTTAATAGGAATGAATAACATGGACATCTTTATCTACGGATAACATTACGTTTACGTTTCGTTACTTGGATCATGCCAAAAGAAGGAAAAATTAATCTTAACATACATCGATAAAATCTTCGAATTACTATAACGAGTCAATCCTTCCGGTAGACATCTATCCTTAGATACTCATACGAACTTGTATAAGGTCGTATCTACAGATGGAGCCTTGATTTCTCTTTATCGAACCTCCCATAACTTTATTTCCCAACGAAGTAACCTTCGGCATGTTCATTTAGAACACAATTATTAGCAAAAAATGAGAGTCTAAATGCAAGTTGATGTACGCTTCTTTTTTTGGATAAAATCTAAAAGGAGAAAGTCTCCAAATAGAAAGTATGTTGCTGAAAGAAATAATCCCTTGATTATTTTCATTAATGAATATAGTATATATATAATTTACAATTTCTATAATAGGAAAATCTTATTCCTATTCTACTCCTAAAACCTTATTCTACTTGTACAATAATTCTACAATTATGGTAAGTGTACAATGCTAATTAAATACAAACTAAAGTTACCAAAATATTAATCAAAAACCGTGATATACACTGTTGTATGAGCCGTGTATATCACGGGCTAAAACTGCCTCTAAACTGCATCTATTACCGTGATATACACGGTACACAAGGTAATGTATATGTCGTGTATACCATGTATATCACGGTATATTCGGTTAGTTGCATCATCCATTTTTATGCAAAAATGACAATGAAAATGAAAATAGCAACTTTTTAAAAAATATTCTCCACTTGACACATGTACCCCTATGACTAATCATACTAGCTCATCACCAAATAAAGCCACACCACCCTTTTTCATGCAATTAACTAAATTGTTGCCACTTGTCCATAGCACACGGACCGTATCCACCTATTAATTATTCAATAATCTCAATTAATTTATTGATCTCAATTCATTTAAATATTATACAAAACATAATTTATCAAATTCATATTTTTTCAACCTAAAAATATAAATTTTAGTACTATACATTTTAAAACAGGAAAAGATAACTTTTCTTATGAAAAGGTAATTTCTATCTATATATTAAAGAAAATTCTCTTTATAAACTTCCTCATATCATGTATATAATTTAAAGCGTATCCAAAAAGTAGTAATATTAATAACTATATAAAATTATATTTATCACACTTTTATAAAAAAAAATGTCACTTAAAGGAAAATATCATATCAAGGCAATATATAATGGTTTCGATATTCCTAAAACTTACATGGTCTTACAATTATAACCACATTTACGATCTTAATCCCTTCCCACTCATATGATTTTACTACTACACATCATAACGCTAAGATACGAGGTATTACACTTCAGAAACATCATTACATATTTAAGACTACGAGTTTTAAAGTTACCTTTGATATGCGTTAAAAGGTTACATACTCTCTTTTATATGTGTATAAAAAAACGAGTGGTGTATTCCAATTTTCAAACATGAAAGATTACAATGAAATTGAGGTATGTGGACAAAAACATTTCATGATATCTCCCTACTTTATATAAATTCGTTTTCTTTCAGTGGAGTTGTTTGGCCATGAATATAATTGAAACTTGATAAAATGAGTATTTAAAACTTAAAATTAAAGTTGAAAATTGTTATTTGAAAGTGGTTACTTACGCGTTTTAAAATTTATCTTTTTACCTTTTTTAATTATAACAAAATTAGTTATATATTTTTATTTCACCATTTTTTAATAAAGATATATGTATTAGAATATTATTATGTATATTAATGTAGTATCATTTTATGTATGGTAAGAAGTAAAATGATAATTAGAATTATTGATTAGAAAGAATATTAGGGATTGATGTTGATTAGGAATATTAGAGGCTTGATTTTCTCTTCTCATTAAATGTATATGGTGTATATATCTTGCCCTTTATGGAAGAATACAAGGGAGGAAAACATTTTCAAATTATTACATGGTATCAAGAGTTTAAAGAAAAGATCCAAAATATTTTCCCTACTCAATTCGGTCATCTTCCTCCCTTGGCCGAAAATTTTCTTCCATTTTATTTTTATTTTTTCATTTCTCCATTATTGGACATCAACCATCCCAACCAACTATGCCTGAGTCAAAATCATGTTTTCATCCCGCCCTTACTGTCTCAAATATCAAAACACATGTTTCCGTCAAACTAGAAATGGAAACCGTTCATTATGCAACTTGGGCGGAATTATTCAAAATATGTTTTCGTGCTCACAAAGTTCTTGATCATATAATTCCTTCAAAAGATGGAAAAGGGAATGAATTAACAACCGATGCAGACAAGGAATTGTGGGATACACTTGATGCCACAGTCCTTAGTTGGATTTATGCAACAATCTCCACTGACATGTTACATACAATAATGGAACCGGATTCAACAGCCATGGAGGCTTGGGAACTCTTGCGAGATATCTTTCAAGATAACCAAAACTCTCGCGCTGTTACATTGGAGCAGGAGTTCTCAACCATTGACATGGAGGATTTCCCTAATGTTTTTGCATATTGTCAACGCCTCAAAGTGTTGGCAGATCAATTAAGAAACGTTGGTTCACGGGTTACTAATAACCGGTTAGTCTTGCAATTGGTCGCCAGTCTCACCGATGCGTATAGCGGCGTGAGAACTCTAATCCGTCAAAGTAATCCTCTACCAAAATTTTATCAAGCAAGGTCCATGCTTGTGCTTGAAGAGTCGGGCTTTGTGAAAAAGGCTTTAACTACTTCAAATTCCGCCATGATTGTCACTTCCTCAAATGATGGTAATTTTTTTGACCCTTCTCAACAAAATAAGTGACAAAGGTGGAGGCCACCGAAATTCCGGTGGCGGCGGAAATGACGGCAACACCAACTCCGGCGGTGAGGAGTGGCAGCATCACGGCGACAGAGGTGGCGGGGACAGTGGAAGCAGGCCGGCGGTACAGACAATTGGGCATGGTAGTGGCCTTGAGCTTTACCGCCAGCCCCAATAGGGAATTGGGCCAGAAAACCCCAATGGCCCACTGGCCAGTCACCCCAACCCACTAATTTTTTTCAGCCTTCTGGAAATAATTTCAGACAGGCCCATCAAGCCCATTTTGCTGGGTCTGTTCAGGCAGGCAGTAGTATTGGGCCTCAACCGACCCAGTGGCAGAAGGCACATTCATCAGTAGCCCACCCCACAGATATTGTGTCCGCCATGCACACCCTTGAACTCAACCCACCGGATTCAAATTGGTATATGGACTCCGGAGTGACGTCTCATATGACGTCCTCCCAAGGTAATCTCTCACCCTATTTTAATTTGAGCAATGATAATGGTATAATTGTCGGAAATGACTATTCAATTCCAATAAAGGGTTATGGTTCTAACAAATTATCACAACCAAACCCACCACTAATTTTAAAGAATGTCATTCATGCTCCTAAATTAATCAAAAACTTGATCTCTGTTCGAAAGTGTACAACTGATAATTTTCAAACGAGGAAGCTTCTCATGAGATGTGATAGCAAGGGGGCGCTCTATCCAATAAATCCACCAAATCAACAGTCCAAGTTTTAATCTACTTTTGCAGCCTTGGCACCAACGTTTGGGACATCCGGGAGAGGCTGTTTTGGCCTCTCTTAAACAAAATAAATTTATTTCTTGTACCCAAACACGGACTCTAAGTAAGTGTCATTCTTGTGCACTTGGTAAACATGTTAAATTGCCATTTATTTCTTCTAACTTGATGCAACCTTTTGCCATTTGATATTTTACATTGTGATATTTGGACATCACCCGTTTTGAGTTCTTCTGGTCATAGATATTATTTGCTCATACTAGATGGCTACTCTAATTATTTGTGGACATTCCTTTTGTCGAAAAAATTACAAGTGTTTTCCACTTTTATCACATTTAGAGCATTCATTCGAACTCAATTTGAACGTGATATAAAAAATATTCAATGTGATAATGGGAGGGAGTTTGACAATAAACAATTTTGTTATATTTTCAAAACAAATGGTCTAAATTTTCATCTGTCTTGTCCTCACACCTCATCACACAATGGGAAGGCAGAACACAAAATTAGAACCATAAACAATATTGTTAGAACAACTCTTGCTCATGCTTCACCCCCTCCCGTATTTTGGCATCATGCACTCCAAATGACCACTTACCTGTTAAATATCCTTCCACATAAAAAAAAATATCTTACCAAGCTCCACTAAAAATGCTTTATTTACGGGAGCTATCTTATCTACATTTAAGAGTGTTTGGTTGTCTTTACTACTCTCTCTTTCCATCCATCACAATTACAAAACTTCAACCCCGGTCTACTTCATATGTCTTATTGGGATATATTACTAATCATCGCGGTTACAAATGTTATGCCATTTCTTCCAAAAGAATAATTATAAGTCGTTACGTAATTTTTGATGAAACAATTTTTCCTTTTGCCAAGATACATGAAATCGGGACTCACACCTATGATTTTTTGGATGATGATAAGCTTCCTTATCTAACACATTTTTTTCACAGCTTGGTACCCACTGTTGACGTTGGAAATACGAGGTTGGGCCCACTGGACCAAAGAACGATGGCCCAGCCACTTGACCATCCAATCCAGCAGCTTGGGCCTTCGGCTCTGAGGCCTAGTCCCCCTCCCTCCAGCTCCCATTACACATAGCCACAATCCACTGGTAGCTTGGGCCAGCTCACGGCTCCAGGCCCAATTCCAAACCAAATAGACATTCAGCCCACTGCCACTGGAACGCCAAGCAGTCAGCTCTCCTCTCTCTCTCGGCAAGTGGCGTCCAGTCCACTGGCCATGCCAATCGTTCGGTCACCCGTAGTCAACGTGGAATTATCAAACCCAATACAAAATATAGCCTACACACCCAGGTCTCGAAATCACCTTTGCCTCGTAACCCAGTGTCTGCTCTAAAAGACCCGAATTGGAAAATGGCCATGGATGATGAATATCACGCTCTAATTAAAAATAGAACGTGGGATTTAGTACCTCGTCCATCTAATGCTAATATAATCCAGTCTATGCGGATTTTCAGTCATAAAGAAAAATCTGATGGCACTTTTGAGCGGCATAAAGCCCGTCTTGTAGGTGATGGAAAAACGCAATTGGTTGGCGTAGATTGCGGGGAGACGTTCAGTCCAGTGGTCAAACTAGCAATGATGAGAACAATTCTAAGCATGTCTCTGTCAAAAGGATGTCCCCTTCATTAATTGGATGTCAAAAATGTCTTTCTTCATGGGCACCTCAATGAAACTGTTTACATGCATCAACCATTGGGATACAGAGATCCCAAATATCCAAATCATGTGTGTTTGCTAAAAAAATTATTATATGGACTGAAACAGGCTCCCAGGGCATGGTATAAGCGGTTTGCAGATTTCGTGTCACAAATTAGTTTTTCTCACAGTCGTTCCGATAATTTTCGATTTATTTATCGTCAGGGTGATAATATTGCATATCTCTTTTATATGTGGATGATATTATCCTAACAACATCATCAGACTCTATTCGCAAGACTATCATGTCACAGCTTGGTTCTGAATTTGCTATGAAAGATCTTGATCTACTCCACTACTTTCTAGGAATTGCTGTAACATGCCATGCATGAGAATTATTTCTCTCCTAGAAGAAGTATGCATCTGAGATTGTTAAATGAGCTGGAATGTCATCTTGCAAACCGTCTGCAACTCCGATAGACACTAAGTCTAAATTGAGTGTCACCTCAAGCAAACCATTTGTCGATCCCACATTATACAGAAGCCTAGCAGGAGCTTTGCAGTATCTCACGTTCACCAGGCTGGATATTACTTATGCAGTGCAATAAGTGTGCTTATTTATGCATAATCCGATGGAGGAACATATGCATACTCTAAAACGCATTGGGAGATATATTTACGGCACTCTGGAGTATGGATTACATCTATACTCTTCCTCTGGTTCCAAACTTGTCACTTACACGGATGCTGACTGGGCAGGTTGTCCGGACACCAGACGCTCCACCTCAGGTTATTGTGTCTTCCTCGGTGACAACTTAATCTCATGGTCTTCAAAAAGACAAGCCACAGTATCACGCTCAAGTGCTGAAGAAGAATACTGTGATGTTTCAAATGTTGTGTCTTAATCATGTTGGATTCGAAATTTGTTACTTGAGCTTCATTGCCCAATTCCAACAGCCACACTAGTATACTGTGATAATGTTAGTGCAATCTATCTCTCAAGGAACACAATCAATCATCAACGCACTAAACATATTGAGTAAGACATCCATTTTGTTCGTGAAGGTGGCTCGCGGACAAGCGCGAGTGTTACATGTCCCGACACCTCATCAAATCGCAGATATTTTCACAAAAGGACTTAAGCTAGTATTATTTGAAGATTTTCGGGACAGTCTCAGCATTCGCCGCTCTCTAGCTTCGACTGCGGGGGAGTATTAGAATATTATTATGTATATTAATGTAGTATCATTTTATGTATGGTAAGTAGTAAAATGATAATTAAGATTATTGATTAGGAAGAATATTAGGGATTGATATTGATTAGGAAGATTAGAGGCTTGATTTCCTATTCTCATTAAATGTATATGGTGTATATATCTTGCCCTTTATGAAAGAATACAAGGGAGGAAAATATTTTCAAATTATTACAATATGTCACCTTAAATATGTAATATATTTCATGTAGAGAATAGGCTCGACTAGTCGTCTGGATGAAAATTGTGAAACAAAACTAAGATGTGAATATGGGGTTAAAGCTGGCCTATAAATATCAAATACATATCTAAAAAATGTGAATTAAATTGTATAACATCAATAAAAATGTATTGTGCAAACAAATGCACATCAATTGTTTCCCAATTTTAACAAAATTTGACTACTAACACATAAAAATATCAAACATAAAGTTGCAATCACCTAAGCTTCGTGATAAAATAATATTATTATTTCACCAAAAGACCAATCTTAAGTACCTAACGCATTTTTGTGATCAAGCCCAATTGGTCAGTGATCGTGTGTCGTATCTACAATTTAATAATTATATATAAATAAGTAAAATTTTATAATTAAATGGAGAGTTAAAGTAACCACCCCTTTTTTCAAAAGTAATGGTTCTCATTAAAGGCTACATGTTTACTTCCTGTTTTGACGAAATTCACGAGATTCACCGTTTTCACTGCTTGAGTATTCTTGACTCGACATACTGGATTTTCTGAATTTCTTTAAGTCATATGAACCTCCATCATGTTCAGAACTTCCACCAGAACTGAGAGTTGCACTGTGACCCAATTTTCCTCCCTCATTTAAATCGTCCAAAGTAACATCATCTTCTAAAGCGCGTACAACCTATGTGTAAAGTAATTCATTGATTAATATTTTTATAGATATCATAGACGTAAAATCAAACTAAAAATAACTAAGAAAAATCAAAACAGACAAAATAAGACATTACTCTTAGGTTACTGACCAAGAAAAGTATAATTAAGTGTGATATATGACTAATCATCAAATGAAATTAATTTTAATTCTAATCCATCTATATAACATTGATCATAATTTTTTTTTAAAATCAAGAGGAAATTAACCTGACTCATTTTTGGACGCCTCTTTGCAGAATGCCTGATTGTTGCAGCAGCACACGCCACCATACATAACATTTGTTGGGCATCAAAGTTCCCCTCTAAGCGTGGATCTATTAATTCATCATAATCCCCACCTTCTGTTGCACGGATGAGAATGGGTCTCGCCTGTATATATAAATCGTAGCATAAATTATACTTACCAACTAATATTGAAAAATAAGTAATAGAAACTTATTTTTCATAAAATATGTACTGATCATAGCATAAATTATGTGGATCAAATAATTTGTATTAAACAATATTAAGGCATATACCCATTCAACTAAAGTATCATCGTCATCATTCATATCTATCGGACGACGTCCAGTTATAAGTTCCAAAAGCATAACTCCATACGAATAGACATCAGATTTCTCAGTTAGTTTGCCGCTTGAAGCATACTCTGGTGCTAAATACCTGTTAGTCCATACAATTAATCACACTTCAATTATTTCATTCTAATTGAGCACACCAAGATATTATTCGAAATTTAAGAAAGTAAATTCTGCATTTAAAAAAAAATGCAAACATTAGAATAGTAGAAGAAAAATCGGAATAACCATTTTGTAAGCGACAGTATAGGAAAAATAAAATAAAATAAAGTAAAGATGTTATAATTACAAATAATTTAGAATGTACTCACCCAAAAGTTCCCATGATACGGGTGGATACATGAGTATGATTGTCCGACGAGAGCTTAGCTAGCCCAAAATCAGCCACCTAAATCATGATATTAAAATTTGTTTGTGTATTTAAGTAAAATTGAAATTTCCCATATAATTGATATTTGATGACATTTTTTAAGAAGAATACCTTTGCTTCAAAATTCTCGTCCAACAGGATATTTGCAGTTTTGATGTCTCTATGGATAATTTTAGGGTGACCTGTAATTTATTAAGAAGAATACTTAGATATGAAAACAGATGTATATAAAGTCAATTAGTAAAAGTGAAAATTATGAAAAGTTCAAAAGTTACAATCTTCGTGAAGATAAGCAAAGCCTTTTGCAGCTCCTAATGCAATTTTGTGTCTTGTATTGAAATCCATAGGACGACGACCAGGTCCTAAAGGAATAAAACAAAGCAGATATGAAATTAAATTCAAATACAAAATAACAATGACAAGCTATTAACCTTACCTTGATACGATACAAAATATTTATTTATAAATAAGTCATTTTCTAGTGTTTTGTTGTTAAAAAAAAAAAAATCTTCAGAAAATATTTTCTACCAAAAGAGAGAAGATGGCTCCTCATACTTTTAGGTGAAAGTCGAAAGTCATTACCATCTCAAATCTTAGCTTCATATCATTGCTTTAACGAATACTTAGATATTATCATCAATTTTTAATATTTAAAAAATTAATTAAAATTAGTATCCAACTTGTAAATTTTATCAATCTTTAATGATAAATGATGTTTCCAAAAAACATGTCAGTTTTTTGAAAAATAACTCTAGTTACTCCAAACACGTGAAGACTTTTACTTGTAAACAAAGCATACATACCATGAAGGTGATATTCAAGAGTGCTGTTAGCAACAAATTCATAGACTAACATCCTTTGAGAGCCAGCAATGCAGTACCCAACCAAGGACACAAGATGTCGATGATGTACACGACTTATAATTTCAACCTCTGCTTGGAACTCTCTTTCTCCCTGTCCACTATTAGATTTCAAACTTTTTACAGCAATATCTTTACCATTAGGCAACACTCCTTTATGTACATATCCAAAACCACCTTGTCCTAGAAGATTTTCCTTAACAAATCCTCCAGTTGCAGCTGCTAAGTCATCATAAGTGAAACTACTTTGATTAAATCCAAGAGCCATTGCTGGATGAGGAGGTGGCATGGGAGGTTGATGTGGACCAGAGAAAGCTGCAGAGCTTATTACACTACTACTCATCATTGGTGGTGGCGGTGGTGGTGCTATTGACCAACTGTGTTCTGAACTTACTTGTCCACTGCCTGGAGGAGGCATCTTATGAAACTGGTCAGTTGATTGGACTTTGTTGTTATTCTGCCAATTGTTCCCATGTTGTCCACTACTATTATAGTATTGATGACTATCTATATAATATAAAATACATGTCAGAAATTTGATAGAGTAAAAGAAAAAAGAAGAATATAGAGAGAAATAGATTAGCAAAAATATTGTTGCACAAACTTTCTCAAAAGAGTGATGTCTGGCCAAGTTTTGTGCGTAACATTGTGATTTGACTGGACACACCTATTAATTTTAATTGAAATCGTCACATTTCAGTTGCTTTGTCCTTTTAGAGATATATATGACGGACAAGTACTTAAGAAAGATATGCAAGTATAGTCACTTTTCAATTTCATTTCTAACTTAGAACTCTACAGATGATGTCAAGTTACATAAGATGAAAACAATTCTTTTTATAATACACCCAAACGTGAAATATTTTAATCATTATAATAAAAAATACTATATTAAAATAAAGCTAGATAGCTTTTTACGTTTTAAAAATTTAACAGATGTACTTAAACATCATTAGTAAAGGAAAATAGATTGAAATTCTAAAGTGAACAAGATGAGATATTGAGATAGAGGTGTTCATCTTATATGATACAATCAATAACATGGTATGCAAAGCAACGAAGGGGAAAAGAATGAAAGATCAAGAACCAAATTGGTATTCAATAAACCAAATTGGTATTCAATAATTTTACCTTCATTAATCTTTTTATTTATGTATGAAGTGTCTTTCTCTAAAGTAATATATTATGTCGAAATTAAATTGTCGTACAATAAAATAAGACAATAAAGAAAATCAAGTAAGATGTATACTCAGGGCTCCATGAGAGTTGTCCCGGTAGTAGCCCATTTGATCACGCTTTCTTTTCTTTTTCCGTTTACAACAAGAAATGAGGAAAACTATCATGACAAGAAATAATAGTCCTGCTCCAGCAGCAACTCCTATCCCGAGTGCTGTCTTGTTATCTTTATTATTATCCGACTTTGTTGGTTGATGCTTTGGAGGGGAGAGAGATCTATTGTTAGGAGAATGATGTGACGGTGGAGGGAGTGGAGGAGGAGGCGATGACCCTCCTTTTGATGAATCTGATGATTTTGGTGAAGGATGTGACTTATTATCAAAACTGTTATCATTATTATTATTACTATTGTTATTATTACTATTGTTATTATTATTATTGTTATTGTTGTTGTTGTTGCTGCTGCTGCTGCTGCTATCATTTGAGGAGGAGTTATTATCTTTTCCTGATGATGAATCATCGTTAGAAGGAGGAGATTGAGAATTTGAGTTATTATTATTGTTGTTATTGTTACTGTTGTTATTATTAGAAGAAGGAGAGCTATTATCTTCCCCGGATGATGAATCATTGCTAGAAGGTGGAGGTTGAGAGTTTGAATTATTATTGTTGTTGTTATTATCGTTACCATTAGAAGAAGAAGAGCTATTATCTTTTCTAGATGATGAATCGTTGTTAGAAGGAGGAGATTGAGAGTTTGAATTATTTGGTGGAGACGATGATGATGAAGAATCTGATGGTGGAGAACCCCCTGAAGACATTTTTATAAAAGTCTTTGTCACGATCTGCGTTAGAACAAATTACGGAGATTCCGCCGATCTCCCAAGTATTGATCCCTGTTCATTAAAGATGCAAACAAAATTTACTTATCATTTAAGAATTCACAACAATATTCATCATAATAACAAGAATACATGAAACTAAAACATGATCCCAATAACAACAAAATTTGAAACTGATCATAGTCAATGATCCCATTATTGAAATATTATCATTTATTTTTTAACGATGAGGATTATTACCATATGGAATCAATACTTCATATAATTATTTCGAAATGATATAAATGCCTTTATCTTACAAGAATGAAAATTAAAGAGATGAAATCTTAAAGAAAAAGAACGATAGACAATAGAGGAGAAAATGTGATACCTTTAGGAGATGGGCAGTGAGGAATCTCAGGGAAGGAAAGTAAAAACATATTGCACAATAATAATTTTTACCAAGAAACTGAAAGATGACTTTCCATCCTCATACTCCTCCTAAAATAAGGGAACTAATTACTACATTTTTTTAAAAAAAAATCAGTACATTTAGTTATGCTTATTTTATTAATTGGATGACTAAATTTATGAAAAGAAACTTGATTATGATTTAAATAACTTTGCTTAGACATTTTTCATTTATTTGATAATACAATTTGGTCAATCTAATTTTATCTCAGTAATTTACTCGAATAATAAGTTAGGTTTTGGAGGTATATGAGAATTTTTTTTTGTGTCATCCTGCTTTTGATCACATACGTGACTTTGTTTTCATTTCTTGCGCTTTATTAATTCATGCAAAATATTAATAAAATAATTAAATTGTAAAAAAGTTTCTAAGTAGTTTGATTAATTTTGAAGTTTATGAGCTGACATAAAATTTCCACCCATTCGTTTTAATTAGAAAGAAGAAATAAATAACGTTATCATCTAGTGTTAGAGATTTAGACGTTGCCATTACAAATGAAGAAAGACTAAACTATGTATCTTATGAGGATTTCAAGATATTACCCTTACCTAAAATTTTATTTTACAGAAGAAGTAATGATTGTAAATTTACTTTAATAATGTCACCAATATTGTGCACCAAATTCGACCCGATCCGACCCGAATAGAAACGTCTGTTTGACTGTGTAGTCCAGCTAAGTATAATCATGTTGAGCAACACTTAACAACTACAACTGGGCAATCATTTTTCTACTAAGAAACGTCTAAATTGCCAACTGTCTTGTGTCCTCAAGCTACACACGCGCGCGCTCGCGCGCCGGAGTTCTCTGAATAAAGTCTCTTCTCCGTCAGATCGAGTCATCTGAAGATGCCTTCTCGCCGGCGAACACTTTTGAAAGTCATCATCCTCGGCGACAGCGGGTTAGTTTTCACTACAGCACATATTTTTGTGTAAATATTGTACAACTTTGTTCTTTTCTATACTGTTCTAGGGTTCAGTAACGCATGATTCATCGCTCTTCATGTTTATATCGCCAATTCTAAGTTCTCTTCTTGGCCCGTTAACAGATTGATTTTTTGAATTTGAATTTTTGATTATCGTGATCTAAGTTTGGGATAGAGCGGAATGGTAGAGAGGATTTGTTCATACCTTCGAGTCTAACTAGTTGGAAATTACGGCTTGGTTGATTTGATTATTTGATTTATCGTCATCTAAGTTCCATAAGTTGCCGAATTTTCAGTTTTCACTACATCACATGTTTTTTGTAAATACAGATGCTAAATATTGTACAACTTTGTTCTGTTCTATACTTTCTAGGGTTCAGTAACGCATGATTCATACCTCTACATGTTTATTCCGCCAATTCTTAACTTTTGCTTGGCCTGTTAATAGATAGAATTTCGAATTTGAATTTGAGTTTTTGATTACGGTGATCTAAGTTTGGGATAGAGCGGAATGATTGGGGAGGATTCATGCATACATTTGAGTCTAACTAGTTGGAAATTGAGGCGTTGTTGATTTGATTACTTTTATTTATCCTGATCTAAGTTCCACAAGTTGCTGAATTTTCAGTATCTGTCCATGAACCACTTCTCTTTGTGTTTTGCAGGGTTGGGAAGACCTCGTTGATGAATCAGTATCCTCGAAAGCTTTGTAACTAACTCTTTTAGTAGTGTTCAATTAATAACAAGTGCAAGAGTATTATGAAGAAACAGGTTGATTCACTTTTCAGATGCGAGCATACCTTATAATTGAATTGCCTTATTGTCTGCCTTAAATGATTCTTTATAGATATGTAAATAAGAAATTCAGCAATCAGTACAAAGCAACGATTGGAGCTGATTTCTTGACAAAGGAAGTGCAGTTTGAAGATCGGCTCTTTACTTTACAGGTTAGTCAGATAGTGTCTAATTGCTGTGTATTAACGTATGAAATCAACCAACTTGATTTTCCTGTATCAAATTGTCAATTCTAGGTTTGGTATATTACTTAACTCATCAATGGTTCCTCGTAAGAACTAGAGAGAGAAAGAGGGGTTTTCCCTCTGATTTACGAATGAAGGCCGAAACAACCAAAAAAGTTCGGAGAATATTGAAAAATTGATATATACTCAAGTATCACACTATTGATTGTCTTTATGAGTGGTTGCAACGTTTGTTCTGTTCATTGCAACCCATCACATCCTTTGCTTTAAATCTTGTTCCTTTATTTTTTATGGGTCGCAATGTTCGTTGTGTTTGTTGAAGTTTGGACATATTTTCTCTTTCAAGAAGACGAGAATCATCTTTAGCCATCTTCACTAGAAAGCTACAAAATGGGAGGAAAAGAGAAACGTCAGGATAAGGGAGGTCAATTGGTGATTTTGTATATGGCAAGGCTAGAGTAATTGTCTAAATTCTCTTAGCCAACCATGGAGAAAAGAAGATGCATGTGAGTCAAATGTCAGTTTCTTAGGGAAGATTAGGACCTATCAATATATGTATGTATATTAATGAGTCCAATACATGTGCAAAAAGATTCTCATATGGGACATTATCTTACTTTGGATGAATAACTATGGTTATAACCCAATTTATGTAGAGTTTAATAGATGGTTTACGTCATGGAAGTAGCTGCTTTTTGAATTTGGGTATTTATTTTAGATATAAGAAGATAGAAGTAATTTATACACATTGATCTCCTAGAAATACTTTGTGCATGATGATATTGTGTCAGTGATGGATTTCTTTATTGGTTTTAAGCACTTACGTGTCGGTGATGGATCTAGGTTTCAGTGTTTCTCAAGAACACAACTTCTTTCAAGAATGATAATATGTTTTTATAATGTTCTTTATCATACTTATGAGAAAAAGAAGAGTTACCTTAGCAGGAAAAAGACCCCGATCAAAACAAAAAAAGAAGAAATCAAACTAATCTTTCTCTGTCCTTCCATATAGAAATATTCTATGCGGGTCAGAGAAGGTTTGCTGGAGTAGAGACATTTGTTTCCTGCTCGTTATCTTTAGCCATCTTCACTCCTAGTCTGTTATTCAGCCGAGAATCTTAAGTCATACTTCAGCTTATTTAACCCCCTCCCCCAATTTTTTTTTATAAAAAAAGAAAATATTTGATCTACAGATGTTTTTCCTCTTTTTACAAGTTATTCCTATAGCTGGCCAGTGGGCCGGGATCGGGTCCGTCGGGTCGGGACTGGTGGGGTCGGGACCGCGGGGTCGGGTCGGGAACGGCGGGATCGGGCTGGGGCTGGGGCGGGATTGGGATCGAGGCGGTTTTTTTTTTAAATTTAAAAAATAACATATATATAAAAATCTCAATAATTAAACAAGATAGTGTAATAAAAATATCCCAAGCCTGTTTTTGTGCATCTTATATTATTTAATAGACATATGATTTTGAAAAAAAACTTGTTCTAGTTTCTTGATAATTTCCTGTGGTTCTTCGGTTGGAATTGATATTTGTTGGTCAAATTGCTCCACGTCGCTTCCACCACCTTCGGATAAGATTTCGTTGTAGTTTTCGTCTTCTTCGTTGATCTCCGATTGACCGTACCTTCTCCGCTCCGCTCGTATTCAATCTCTGAATAATACTACAATCTCCAAACTGTCTCCGGCTAATGAGTGTATGTGCTCTCCTATTTGATATCTGCCGGCAGAAAAAGCACTTTCAGACGCCGTTGATGACGCTTGAATGTTTAAAACATCTCATACCATCATTGAAAGTGTCGGAAAGGTCTTCTTATTTCCCCTCCAGTATTTCAGCAAGTCTTCACGTCCTTCTTCATTGAGAACTGCTTGGTACGGTACAGAACCCTGCAAAACAATAATATCAAACTCGCTAATTTGGTTAGTAGCGGTACGGCCGCACATTCTATTTCTGAGGCTTTCAATACTAGCCGTAGAAACAACATGTCTTTTGTGAGGTTGTGTTGAAGAATGGTATGGAAGCCGGTAGGTTGCTAACACTTTCTTGTTGGTAAAACCTATATACTTTTTTGCATTCGTCTTTTACGCTAGACAACACTTCTTCTTTAGTTTGTTCAATAGGTGGTGGGTGATTTGGATTTTTGGGACTTGGAGGTGGTAGTACTGCTATACAATCGTAAATAGTTTCATTACGTGATTTAGTACCGTCTATTTTAATAGTCGGATTTAATACAACACCAATAATATAAATAGTGGGAATAAGAATAAAATATTTTTTTATTTTGATAAACATTTTTTAATAGCTGCTTTATAAGTTGGTATATCCTATTCATTAAGCAGTAAAAATATTAGAGTTATATAAAACAACATAGTTGAAATAGTAGGATAATATATACCGAAAAATTATTTTGTTGCTTGAAGAAATTTCTCTAAAAATACAATAAGTTCGGAAATTTTTCCCCAATCGCTATCTACGACCATATCAGCTGGATTTTGATTATGAGAGTTAAAAAATAAAGTTATAGGTTTTCTATAGTCATAAGCAACAAGTAGTTGCTCGTATAAAGAATTCCACCTAGTGGGTACTTCTTCTGAATTTTTCTATAAGGTAGTTGGCAATCGTGACAAGTTTTTTTATATTATTTTCTTCGTTGTATTCTATTATTTTTAAAAATAAAGTTTATAGAAAATTGTATTTTACTAAGAATGTCTTCAAAAAGTGATAGACCATCCTTTACAATTAAGTTATATATATTGCACGCACATTTTATATGAAAATGATCTGGAAAAGATGGAATTAAACTATTTTTTAAAATTGTAATATCGTAATTGTTTGAAGAAGCGTTATCTAATGTAATAGTCATAATTTTATCAGTTATTCCGTAATAATTGCACACTTGATAAATATTTTCTGCAATAAAAGTATCAGTGTGCCTATCATCTATATATCTATACGCTAAGATACGTTTTTGCATAGACCATTTATAATCTATCCAATAACAGGTTACCGTTAAATAATCATGGCAGTTAATACTACGGCCGATATCAGAAGTGATAGCCATTTTTCCATTAAAATGATATAATGAATAACGTAAATACTGTTGATATTCACGTGTGAATTTAAATACATCTCTCTTAACAGTTGATCTAGAAAAACCGTTAAAATCATGATTATACATATCTCTAATGTAATGAATAAAACCGGGAGATGAAGGAAATGAAAAAAGTCAAACCCTCCACAACAACTAATTTTGCTATTGCTTCCATATCTCTATGTTTATCGTATTTAGGGCCTACAAATACCCCCGTCATAGGGTTAATTTGACCCTATACTTGGTCCGGGACAGTATGTGAACCTTGTCCCGATGGAGCGGACGTTTGCGCACCCAGTTTTGAAGCCTCGTATTTGGCATATCTAGCTAGATGAGCCCTTGCTACGTGTCTCATTAAACCTCCCGTCCCACTTTGACCTTTTTCAGTTTTAAATTTTAAAACATCTTAACAAATTTTACATCTAGCTACTTGATTCTCTACTTCCCTATCAAAAAATGTCCATGCATCTGATTTTAATGTTCGTTTTGCTGGACCTCGTCTCATACTAGGCGGAATAGGAGACGTTTCAGTTGAAGGTGCACTAGTGGGTGTGTTGTCATCTACATTAGTGGGTGTATCATCTAGATCATCGTCTAAATTAAAGTCTTCTTGAGTTCCAGAAAATAGCTCATCGTTTAAATCTAATGGTATTGTAGAAAAATGTTCAGTATCAACAAAATCATCCTGTGTAGGAATATGATTCTGTCTAGAAATAGGATGACTAGAAGAAGTACCCTTGCCCTTGTTGCCCCTACTAGAAGAAGCATGACCCTACCCATAAGCATACGTTTAAATCATTCCATTATAAATTTATAATTATACTAATAAATAATTAAAGTAAATGAAATTAAGTGCGCTAAATAAAATAAACAGACAATAATAATTTAATGAAGGAACGAATGTACCAAACGCCGACGTAACGTCGACGTGTAATCGAGAGGTTGAAAATTGAAACTTTGCTCAATGGAAGATCCTCAAGCTAGTTGCCAACTTCACTCCCAAATGAATAAATAAAATTCAATATTTAGTAGACAATGTAGACTTGTAGAGAGATAGATTGAGAGATTTGTGAGAAAAATGAAGAGAAAATGAGGTATTTATAGTTAGGAAATTGGGTTAAAATGTAAATATAATAACTTATAGGTTAAAAATAAATATTAAGGGGTAGTGGGGGTTGGTGCAACGGTTATTTGTGCAAGGGGGGGTTACGGGCGGGGCCCGGGGCCGGGCCGGGCCGAGCCGGACGAGACCATGTCCCGTCCCGGTTCGAGTCCCGATACTGCAATTTTTTTTAAAAAGTCAGGTTCGGGGTGGGACCGGGGCGGTGTCGTGGCGGGACGGGGACCGGGCCGACCCTGCCCACTGGCCAGCCATAGTTATTCCTGTCTTTGTCCTTCGGTTTGGTTCAATTCCGTCTCTGGATCCACTGCAATGAAAATGATAGAATAAGCATTGCTTTGCAGATTTCTTTTCTATTTCTCAAAATATCCATTCTAGAGAACTCATGGTGTATCCAATCCAGTTCTTGCTTGGTCAAGACTTCATCTGTCTTTCAAATCTACTCTTTGGTCCATATAAGTTCTAGAAACACACTATCGTTTTTCAGCTTGAAAATGACGCCGTTATTCCAAACATCTGCATTTATTAGGTTTGGTAATGGGAAGAGGTAGTTGGTGGATGTATTACACAGTGTTTATGTTTTACTCATGGACAGGTTAACCTGGTCTGTTTCCTGCTCTAACTTTGATATTTCTGGTGGTCCAGATTTGGGACACTGCTGGCCAAGAGAGATTTCAGAGTCTTGGCGTTGCCTTTTACCGTGGTGCTGATTGTTGTGTCCTTGTTTATGATGTAAATTCAATGAAGTCATTTGACAACCTCAACAACTGGAGAGAAGAGTTTTTAATTCAGGTATTTCTTCTTTCTTTGCCTCTGATTGTTTAGCAGGTATTTCTTCTTTATTTGATTCTATTGTTACCAATTTACTTTGTTAACTAATTATAGGCTTATTGCCGTATTTGCTTCTTGCTGAGATGAAGGCTTTATCAGCTTTTCCCTCATGGAGCTTGTTATGCTTCATCTTTCATGAGTTGCTAATTCAGTGCTCCTCTCTTTTGTTATAGCCGCTTGTATTTGTTAGTGCCCACCAGTTACCTGCTTTTGATCTTTTTGCCTAGGATCACATGCAAATTGGTGTTAAAAATGATAGAACTAGTTGTTTGGTATCTTCACCATTTATCACACTATTTTTCTTGTTGAACAACTATTCTGTAATCTCCAAATGCATATTCTGATTGGTTAGGAATTCTGCTGCAGGCAAGCCCATCTGATCCAGAAAATTTTCCATTTGTTGTGCTGGGGAACAAAGTTGATGTTGACGGTGGAAATAGTAGAGTGGTAAGTTCCTGGTCCAACAAATTGTACATTGTCCCAATTCCTTCTCTTTTTACCCCCTTGTCTGTTTCTCTCACCTGCCCACTCTTTGGTAAGCCGGCTATAGGACTTATAGTTCCATAAGGAGAACAATTTTAGTTCCGCAGAGGTATAATAGTCTTCTTTTTCACTTAAAGATACTTGTCTCCTCTGTTTTAGGTGTCTGAGAAAAAGGCTCGGACCTGGTGTGCTTCAAAGGGTAACATTCCATATTTTGAGACATCAGCCAAGGAAGGCACCAACGTAGAAGAGGCTTTCCAATGCATTGCTAAGAATGCACTGAAGAGCGGGGAGGAGGAAGAAATGTAAGTCTAAACGTTATTTATACCAATTGTTGTCCATAAGATTCTAATAGCATAGAGTGCACTGCTCAAGGTAAAAATATGTATCTTCCAAGAAAGTGTTCACATCAATTGGAGACGACCTAAAAATAATGAGGAACATTAACTGGGAAACGTGGGTGCGTAATTTTGTAGGACCTAGTTGTCTTAGCACAGCTGCTCTTTTCACGTCAAACAAGCCTTTGCCTTCTGACTGTTTCTGTTCTGGTTTACATTATTGTTTTCTCTCGTCCAATTTCTTTCCTGTGGTGCTTTCCCAGTGTCCAATTAGATTATCAATTGTTGTTAAGCCAGACTTTTGTGAGCAAGTGATGTTACCATGCAAACGTGTTATATTATGAGCCCTGCAAGATTTATACTGACTAAAAATTTGTTTCAGCACAAGATAAATATTTATTACTTTTACATTCATCATGAATCAGTTCTAATATATTTTTCTGCCGTAACTTTTATATGGTAAAGGTACTTGCCCGACACCATTGATGTTGCCGCTAGCAATCAGCAGACAGGTGGATGCGAGTGTTAAACAGTTCATCATTTCTAGCTGATTATAAATCTTGCAGCTTCCCAAAAAAATGGATATCCTTTAGCCCTCATTTTATCGTTTGCTTCTCTTGGTGTGCTTTTCCCGGTCAATTATCAAGTTGTACCTGTTTATTAGCCTTTGCACAGGAAGCTGGTTGGTTTCTTAGTGCTCGAATTCCGTTGATGTTATTTTCACTTTGATTTGCTGGATCCATATTCGTCTCTGAATTGAAAACTTTTGCTTTGCAATAATCATAAAATCCATATTCTGTTGATTTGTTTTACCTCGCGTCATTTGTTCACCAACAACGTGCTTCAGATATACATGATGTACAAACGATGAAAATTTCGAGACGTTTGCATAGTTGGGCAAACATAAATTCTTGTACAACTTGCTGAGCCATAGTTGATGGCCATATACTAATTCACCAAATCACATTTGAGAATCGCCGAACAGCATTGTAGCACGATTACATAAAGGTGCAACACGCGTTTGCAAATCAATATATTGATGTGGCATGCATTTTGCATAAAAAATTCTCACTTAATCATGATTAATTAATTAATATATATCTACTTCTTTAAGTCGCTTAGCAACGGTTAGTTAATATGATTTAATGTGAACACTCAATACGAGTAGATGAGTTTTCAAGGAAACTGATAAAAAGTGCAGGCGAGAAGTGATGTTAGAAACCAATTAACTAATTTGATGGCCATAAATGTCATCACTATTTGATGACGGACAACAAATAATAACCCCAACATTACAGGTACACTGGTTTCTGGTGAAACACTGAACATCCCGAAGTTTCACTTAGAAGCATTTCAATAAGCAAGAGAACATGCCAATCACGGTCATCATCATCCACTAGAGATGCAAATTGGTACTATTTGAGGATAGCACCAATTCAAACCAGTCAGATTATCTGACAACAACATAGCAGCTTGAGGTTCATGCAATCAACCAGAGAAAACAGAATGCAATAAGTAACAATGATATAGGGCCTCAAGGTCTTGAAATCAATTGAGGAAATAGAATGATAATCATATTGCTAAATAACAAGAAGATACCTACACTTCCACGAAAATATTCGAGAACAGGAGAAAGAAAACAATGCACAACACATTTGCAACAACTGCAGATTTATCTTTAGAATAGTACACCTAATTAATTGACGCAACCTCAGTCTATTAGATGTCAAATCAGGAGGTTGTGGGGATGTGAGCAGTGAATGCAACAGGTGAGGACAAAAAAGAAAACTTTACTTTCATCACATATAAGCATAAAAGATCTACTAACATTTACAAAATGTTGACAAGATATAATGCGCTAGAAACCATTTACATTTTGCTGTCCAGTAGTTAACCTATAAAACTTGGCTTTCAGCAATTAAACAACTAGCAGATGTCAATCCTAAATCACTATCACCAGAATCTGATTCACACGTGACGACAAGTGCTAAAATCTATAGAGAAACCAACTCTTGCAAATAAAACTTGGCAATTGCTCTGCTGTGGAAATAGAGAACCACAGGTTGGCAGCAGTAGCAAGTTTGATGCGAATAGGAGAAGAAAAAGGAGCTGATATCTCTAAAAAAAAAAATCACTATCATGACTTGTGTAATTCTGATATGTGATTAAGGCCAGAAAACTACTTTAAAAGCTATTTGGTTGGATGAATGGATCAAATTCAACAGTTATACTTGCCATATTCAGAGTCAGATATTTAGCAGTATTTGCAAAACGAACTAGTGAACAGAAAATCGTTCTAGCTAATATAAGAAGCTTCATTTACAGAACAAAAATAACATGTCAAACCATTAAAGGAGTAACATAAATAATTAAACTGTTTATATAAGCATCAAAATAGATTAAAACATGTCTAAACCAAGTAAAATGGGTTCTGAGCATTATCTTTTGAAATGGTGGACAAATTTACCTCTAAATGGTTCATCAAACACATAAATGTACTAGGTGCATTATTTAATTCAAAAGGAATAACTAACCATTCATGCAAGCCATTCTTAGTTTTAATTTTTTAGAAGCGGTTTTCCACTCATCACTAGGATTCATTCTAATTTGATGATATCCACTTCTCAATCAAGGCAGACAAATTACTGACCTTACTCTTAGATCCACCAGATCACCGTATCCTTTCTTTTCAATCAAGCTAAATACTGATTTTTTCCTGACTGAAAGGTTTGGACATGATATTAACAAAATAATTGATTGTGGAAAATGGAGAAATACTATCCAACTTCAGTTGCAAATTGGCAAAAAAGGACACAGGCTGCCCACAAATATTTGTAGCTTTAGTGAAAGTAAAATTCCCCTTTGCCCAAACACTTCCTCCGTCTGTCGTAAACAAGATCTGAAAAAAAAGTTGACAGGATGGTCTGTTTTTCCAGAAGATAGTTGTTTAATAGTCCAATAAGAAGGATATAAAGTGCACCGAAGGGGGCTAGCTTGGCCGGTGAAAAGCTGGAGTGACAACCTTAAGTTTGAATCTCAGCAAAGGTGACTCTAGATGAATTTTTCCTATATGCCTAAGTCTAGCAGGCAAAGTTACGAGGCATCTATGCTGGTGTGAGGTGGCAAGAACCGGTGGATTACTTAACACACGCCCAAGCTGGCTCCGACCAGCACTATAAGAAAGAAGAAAAAGTACGATGTTTTGTGGTCACAATTTGTGTCTGCTGCAGCGAAACATAGGACAGTTCACATAGTTAAAAAGACAAAAAGATAAAAACGAGTCTATAGACAGATAGCCAATCAAATTTAATAGAGGCCACATAAAGAAAAATCAGAATACGTAAGGAACAGAAAGAACAAAGGTTATCAAAAGTGTTAGTTAATGCAAGAAGTCTGGATAATCTGTCTTCTTGACCAGTCATGGGAGGAAAATGAAAGGAAAACTTTAAAGAAAATAATGTGATGGAATTAGACAAGGCAAAAGGAATAGGAGTAGGGAGGTTGGAGAGAAACAAAGAAGAAGAACAAGTTTTACAGGATGCAAAACCAAGTTTTTCTTTCTTGACTGAGGACAATTATCAACCTACTGACCCATTCTTTCCAAGTTCCCAGATCTTGAACATGTACGTAGCACGCTTTCAGAATTTAACAATAAGTCCTCAGACTCCTTCTCATATAGTATAAAAAATATATTATCTAACCTAATCCTTTCAGCTGGAGTTTGGATACAAAAAGAGAACTTCTAACTTCTGCTGATTAACAAGTTTAGCTTAATGACTCAGGACAACATAAAAGGGTAAACACATACTCACATGACGAACGATATCTGAAGGCTGTATCTTTGCTCTTTTGATTTCTAGATGAGTTCATCCTCATGCACTTGAGCAGATATTACTTAGTTCTAACTGAAAGACACTTATCCTACTTTGAGGGCTGCATTGAATTTCCTGAAACTGCTGTAGGCATAAAAGAGCTTGGTGTAGGAGTTCCTGCCATTATGGGTCTTGAACTCGGTAGCCTTTGGGAGCTCATTGCAGTTAGAAGCCTAGGTACTGAATTAATAGGAGGCACTCCGGGCCGGTTAGCAGGTGCTGATAGTGGCACAGGACGAGCTGAAGAACCATATCTTGATGCAATTATTTGATTACGTTCATGGATAAGCCTCTGTTTTGACCTTTCCAACAGTTCTCTGACCCTCATAACCACATTATCCATGTCGCTAAAGAAGGTTAACTTGCTCTCCAGCTTGTATAACTGCAAAGAAGCAACTTGAATGGTTGAGACTCATTGAGACATATCAAAGCTAGGAAAGGCAAAGTTAAATCAGCTCAAAATCAAGTCTGCAGAACCTTGGAGAATATGGCCTGAATTTGACCAGGCAAGTCCTAACTCAATGATTAAACTCGGGTTAGTATTCCTCCAATGTAAAGCAACATAAACATTCAACCAAAGAAACAGAGGTATTTCCTAAGAGAGAGAGAGTCTACTACTCATCTATACGACATCATAATCTTTTTTCTTCTAAAAGGAAGACAAAAACATTTTACACTCAAACTTACTATCCATCTTTTAATTGCGAACAAATCAACCTGAGCTGCTTTGATTGCTCAAGATCTATTTCAGCCTAAATCTTGCATTAAAGCTCATTAACTGATCAGTCTCAATTTTGACTGAAAGGATTGCCCAAAAGCGGGTGAAAAGCTTGCAGCTGTTGGATGATTCCCATAGGACATAATTGGAAGCCTAAAAGATACAATTAACAAAGAGCTGGTTGGCCTTGATTACCTGCTTCTCTATTAATGATGCGGTAAGCTGCCGAATTTGGTCCTCTTCTTGATCTGCAAGATATTTCGCCTTGACTGCAGCAGCTGACAAAGCAGTGACTGCTGCACATTTGATCTTATAAATGTCCAGATCATTTTTGGTCTTCAAAGGATCTTTTCTCCCATATACAGAGTCTTTCGCTTCTCCAGCCCCTGAGCAACAGAGCACCAAGGGACAATTCAGAATTAAAGGAGGATTTACAAATTCTTAAAAGCCTCAGTTAATTGCAGAGAGAAGAATATGAATCAGTTTTCCGCTTTGGGAAGAGAGCATAAAGAGAAAACCAAAATTTTAGCCCCGAGGATATAGCAATGGCACTAAGCGAATATTTAAGATCCAATTTTGGACTTTGCAACATTTCAGCCTCACAAACAACAACAACATACCAGTGTAATCCCACAAGTGGGGTAAAATTGGTTTAATGGTCGCCTTACTTGACCAACTTTTCCCATCATTTGCCTTCCCAGCCCAGCAATCCATCAACTCACTATAGCCCCTCCTCCCCCTCCCAGCTTTGGATCTCCTTTCTTAAACTCCTGAAATTCCTATCCCAATCACACATAAAATCCGCTTGTCCTCCCAATTCCATACCCCTCCCGTATTAGTTAAACTTATTTCAGTTTCAAGGTCAATTTGTCTTTCCTTTCTCTCTATCTGCCTCTACCTGTGGATTTGTACCAATGATTTACAAGAGGGAACTATGTGTGTAACACTCTCCACGCCCCCATACTGTGTTAGTTTAACCTATTTTTATTTCAAGGTCAACTTATCTCCTTTTTTCTCTATCTGCCTTTACCTGTGGATTTTCATCAATGATTCTCATCTTACAAGAGGGGACTTATGTATGTGCACAACTGCACACTCTTCATAACATTTTATATGACGCTGGAGGGAGAAAGATATCTATATGCCGCTATTTGATAAGGTGCGAAGTTATAACATTTATAAGACGCTAGAGGGAGATAGATATCATTGTATATGCCTGTTTTTAACAAGGTACGAAGTTTAAGATGATAAAGTAACTTGAGTATTATAGTAGTGGTAGTAATTGCTTAATTGAACAAAAAAAAATTATATCAATATCTAAAATTTGAATAGTAAATGACTTCGAATTCTTGAAGTCATGGAAAGTTGTATTGTATAATGATGGTATTAATGGCATGGTGTCAAACACGAGCATCCCTAAGTGAAAAGAATATCAATTTAAATCGAAACAAGAGACCAAGACAAGTATCAAAGGAGTGATTCTGCAGCAACCAAAATAAATGCAGCAACCATCATTACAACTTTGTGCGGTTATTTGTTGGGGGAGGGGTTGCAGGGCACAATGGATGACAAAGGGGAAGATGAGAGCTTGGAGTGGTGGGACAAAAGAGGAATTAGAGGAGACTAGTGCATTGTGTGGTGAAATAGGAAAACGGAGGGTGCTGGAATAAACTTCAGTCGCATTTTAATTTGAAGATCTGGATTTGGTGATGACAAAAAGCACCGCCACTTATCAATTACAAACTCAAAGATACGGGCGATAGTCAACAACCTACATGCCACTGACTGAAGAATCAGAAGACCCTTTGTGAATCTGTTAGTTGAAAGATTATTTTATAAAATCAATAGATTGCCGATTCCCTCACAAATGAGGTTATGTAGTTGTTTTCCGGATAACCAATAGATGTCCTATAGCTTTATGTCTCTGTTTTTCTTATTCCTTGCCAAGCATGTTACCGGATTTAATTCCAAGAATCATATCCACTCCTTCGTTGCACTTGCACTTCATAATTAACATAACTATTTTTTTAATTGAGAAATCTGTTGTACCAGCTTTGAACTCAACGTATAATAAACCCGCCCTCTACCCTTCTCCACTTAAATACCAAACTTGGTTGACCAGCTAGGATTCAAACTCGTTACATGCACCTACCACATATCATGTGTTGTGCTACCTTCTCCATTGAGCCAAAACCCCCATGGATAACATGATTAGCGTAACTTATACTATGCATAAAACATAATACTAAATTGAGAACTTGAACCTTTATTTTCGTCATTTTTGAGTACAGAGTTTGATTTCATGGATTGCTCAGGCTCCTTTGTTTGCAAAGCAGGCATCATGTCCTCGTCTTTAGGAGAATCAGAAGGAATGGCCATTAAAGCTCCATCAACTGACTCCTTTTCGAAGCCGGGTGGGAGCTCTAATTTAGACGTTAAAACATCTGATTCTGCTGCGGTAATTTGCATCTGTCCCACTGCCAAGCCTGCATCATCTGGTTCTCTAAGTGATGCAGGTTCCCCCTCTTTGTCAGTAGGAATTTGACCAGATTGCTTTGAAGTATCAGATTTCTCTGGATTTTCGTCACTTGTAGAAACCAAATGCGTCGCTTCTTCAAGTTCCTTTTCATTTTTCTTTTCATGGTTTTCACCATCCTGCTCTTCGCACTTTTTGTCAATGTTTGCTTCATCTTTGGTCTCTTTATCTTGTCCAATTGACATGCCATTCTCATCAACAACTGATGTCAGTTTTTCTTCTTTCTGCATTTCAACATTGCCATCCTCATCTTTCTTATCGTCTGGATCCACTGATCCATTAGCAGGTCTGCATAACTAAATTAGCAATTAGACTCCAAATCAACTCAATACCTGTTAACTAAGCTAAAAGGAGGAACACAAACCTATCTGAATCAGGTGATGTCTTCCCATCCTCTGGTGGATCTTCCAAAACAAAACAGTGCCTTAAGGCTAGTTGCTCACCAGAAGGATTGCTAGAAATGGATTTCAAAGAGCTTCGTACTGAGGCAGTAACCCTTTTAGCTTCTACCAGTTTCACCAGGAACGCTGCCTAGAGAAAGAAAACATTACAATAAATACAACCAAAAAAATTCCAGTAATCACTTCAGTTTTCCCGGTTCTAACTCCCCCCTTCCCCTCTACTTTTTCAAGGGCAAACAAGAATATTAAAAAAGAAAAGATGGATGGATCAGTAAGGTCATTGCGTTCATCCACATTTTAATAAATAATAACAAGAGCTTTAACAGCAGAATAGAAAACCAACTGGATTCTACTTTTAACGACTTCCCTCTCTTTTTGATTGATAAAGAGCAGCTTTTCATATATAATAAGACCAGCAAGAAGAAGTTGCTGGATAAGTTACAAACATAGTACACGATTACAAATTGTGTAATGCGCTAATGAAGTCAATCATGGCGCTAGGGTCAGGAGCATGTACATCTTCCATGTTACACCAAAAACTAAGCAAAAATTTGCATTTGTGTATGATATTAATGACTGTTCTTCCTACTTCCAAACAACCTAACATTTTTCTCTCCTTCCAGACGAACGACTGCCTCTTTTGAACAGGACTAAAATATCTCATTGAAACTGCAGTGCTATAATGAAACCCTATCCTTTTCAAAACAAGGTCACAACCTGTGAAAATGGTGAGAAAAGACTTCCACCAGCAGAAAGATCTTACCTTGATCAAGTACATAACAAAAAATTAGAAATTTGATTTCATTATTCAGGGAACGGCATGTACAGATTTTTAGCTTTTAGTAGAGTGCCTCGAGTGCTCAGTTACGTCAAAATTGTGATTGAACCTACGGAAAGTAAAAGAAACCAACATACCAGTGCCATTACAGGATTGCCAGCTTCAGCAAATGAAACACGTTCTCCAGGTGGAGGGTAAAAACGAACAGCTGTAAATGCGTCCCTCAGTGCGTTGAGTGCACAGTTCTCACCAACTTCCTCCTGAGGAGTTAGCCCATTCACATTCTCTGGCTTCGATGTTTCCACTGTGGATGACAGCTGTTTGTCATTTCGATCATCCTTACTCTCTGTTGTTTCTGGGGTATCAATACTGGCTGATGTATCATCTTTAGACAAAACTGCATCTTCTTTTTCTTTAACACACTTGTTACTTTCAGCATCAGTATCCAGGAATATATCCTCTATTGGCATTTCAATGAAGTGCAGAATACACTGAGCTTTGGTCTTTGTAGCCACATGCTCAGCAATCTCATTCCAGTTTTCCTTATAAAGCTCTAATGCCTCAAGGAGGAGAAGAGTCTCCTGATCTGTCCAATTCCCACCACTTGCACCACCAGCCTCACCAGGCTCCATAAGAATGAAATCTGAAGGGGACATCCCAGATCCAAACTTCCCATTGTTGAAACATTCACTACATAAGTCAAAATCTGCCTATGTAGTAAAAACCATCAACACAAAGAAGACAGTCAGGCATATAAGTAAGTACTCAAGTTTTGACAAGACATACTTCAGCAATGAAAATGGCCTTCTAATATGCAAGTAAAAACAGAAATTACGAATCATACGACCTAAGGATATAAAACATGGACAACTGCATGCACCAGGTTTGCTAAGGCAAAAAGAGTTTTATAATGAGTATAATAAGCAACAAATCTACAGGGTTGGCTCAAGCACACGCCTTTTATGTCCAGAAGGAAATAATATATACTTCTGAATCACATTCTTCGATCTGCGAAAAGTATATGATATTAACCAAGATGATGATCCCTTTATCTGAATAATGACATGAATAGAAAGAAAACACTGGTGGTGATGCCCTAGGCAGTAGGCAAGCGGTAATCATTTCTCATATCAATATCTTATCTTATCAGCCCCAAAACAAAAAAGGACATTAGTGTTGAGCAAAAACACCTCCTTTTGGCAATGATATCGCTTTCTTGAGCAGTCGGCTGAGCAAGAGTTGCAATGGTACTCAACGGCTGGCCCTTCAGACTTCATCAGTTCTTCAGCAAGAGCTGACTCTGGAAAGAACCCAGAAGACACAGAAGGAGTAGCTACACTAGACCTGGGAAGAACTGGGGTCCATGTTTCATCTGATTTGAATCGAAACAGCTTATCAATCAAAGAATCTGTCTTTGCTGCCTCGTCCACATCAATATCAACTTGCATAACCGAATTGGTTTGTGGGAAAGGGTGGTAATTAATTAAACCCCAGTAGTCCAAGAACTCCATCACTTCCTGTTTTACGTCCAAATCTCCTGCTGAGAGCTCGGACAAATCATTCAACTCAATTTGAATATTGGGGTCAGCGTGATACTTTTTCATGATCCAATTCCGTATCTCCATGTATATTTCTGGAGTCCTACTTTGCGACTTCTCATTGAAGAATGACGGCATTGTTCGCTTCTCCAAAGGATGAACTTTTGACCAAGAGAACCAACCTAAAAATTTTCAAAATGTCAGAGAATATCTGGAAACGCCCTAATGCTTTTAAATTTAGTAACAGACTATAGAATAAAAACAAATAGGAGAGAGCAATTTCGAGTTTGAACTTTTGACAAACTGAGAAATGCAAAAAATATATACTTCCTTTGTTCCTTTGTCCCAATTTATATGACACATTCCTTTTTGGAACGCCTAAATTGTTCACTGCCGTTCCATTTCTATACAACTCCCGCAACTGTCAGGAACTAAAATTCATTACTGCTCGAATTCTAAACTATGATATGATATTTTTAATGTCAAACTAACTTTCAGCCATTACTTTAATATTTTCTTCTACTATTACTTATAAAGTATGTCAAATTAATATCTTAAATTTGTCCCCAATGAAGCAACATGACATAAATTGAGACGAAAGGAGTATTTACTATGAAAATGTAAATGTAAAAACTCCTCTTCATTGTAAAGTAACACTAAATCTATCTCAAAGATATAAACTTAACCTCAGGAATCAGGACATTGAATTCCTTGATTCCGGCATATCTTCAGATTACTATATCAAAATGTTTTAACTTTTCAATTCCTCAATTTTACAAAAATCTACTTAGCTCTAATACTCCGCAGCAAGCAAGCATACCAAATTGAGAGTTCAAAGACAACAATTGAAACTCACCGCCATGAGTCGGCACAACGTGAACATTAGGATCTCGAGATCTAATTGCGTCAATTTCAGCTTCAATTTCAGCCTCTAATGCCTCCAAATCCTCCTTCACTTGATTCGACTCTCTGTCAATCTTCACCTCTTCTTCACCGCCGGCCTCAGACGTCCGAAGCACTTCCGATTCGATCTTAACACCAAAACCTGAAGGAGAAGCAGCTGCGGCGTTGTTTGGCTGCTGCCGAGCTCTTGTGAGCGGACCGTTGTGGATCGGCAGGAAAGGTACTGCTAACTGCGCGTGCTTCTCACGCGCCAAACGCTTCGATAAAGTTGGAGGAGTTGAACTAGCGCTACTACCAATGGCGCTTGCTTTTCGTTTCTGGCCGACACCTCTCCGACGAGATGTAGGTGCCTCAGCGGAAGGAACGTCAGCCGCTCTCGTAGGTGTGTCGGCGGCCGGCGGTGGTGGTGGAGTTCCGGTGTCCTTCTGTTTCTCCTCCATTATTTGAGAGCTGAACTACTAGCAACTAAACTCAGATCGTCGTCTTCGAAAAGGATATGTATTTTTGAGCCTCAGGATTAATTTGCTGCCCCGCCGGTACATGTAACTTACATAGACTGTCTAATCAAAACCGTCAATATTCATCAACTAAACCAGAACCGTAGATGGTCAATACCAGTCTTTGCTTTCAGTGGGAGGGGAAACAACTTTTAAAGAATTTTAACAATTTATTGAAATTGGGTTAATAAATGGTGTTATCTTTTACTAAGTGCTAATTAATTACCTTATGTTAAATTGAATATATATAATTATACCATACTTGTGTAAGTTAAATCTACTAAGTAAATAACATATTGAAGATGACAAGTTGATGTTGCAAGATGCAGTCAAGAGAGTCATATGTCCAAAGGGAGTTTACAACATCCATCTGATTAAGAGTTAATTAATGTATTAAGCCATGATCATTTTATTTAAGGATAGCACGGCAATTTATCTAATGTCTTTAATTAGTTCACACTAAATTAAAATTCATTTGTGCGGTGACTGTATTTTATTGTCTCCAATAATTTCCAAGTTGTGGACAATGTAAACATCTAAATTTTGCCAATCCTCTAAATTATAAGATTTTTTCTTGCTTTTGTTTATAAATCAAACTTGGTTTCATTTGATTATAGTTTCATTATTATGTCTCCTTCTTTGTCTAATTATTTATTTTATTTGAAAAATAGATTCTCTAATATGTTTAACTTATCTAATTTTCCATATTTTAGTTAAATATTTAATTTTCCTTATATATCATTTTTATTTAATTAGTATACTAGGTTTTTATATAAAGAATAAACTGGAAAGAAAAAGTAAAAAAGGGAAATTTTGGTTTCTCAGTTTCGTTTTAAAAAATTCAATTTTCATATTTTAATCATTGTTTATAACTCGTATATAGCGTAACTTAATTTTCCTTTAGGTTCATTTGTAACATTTTGTAAAACAAAAGGAAAAGAAAACAAGGAGAATGAAGGCCTCGCCTAGTTCGGCTAAGTCCATTTCCCCAAATGTTGTGCGACCTTCATAGCCCAAATGCCAACAAAATGTAACCAAACCCAAGTTCATCAACCCAAATCTTTTGGGACCAGAGAAGCCCTGAATGTTCCCAAACACTAACATTATGAAAATACCTTATCGTTCCTTTCCTAAAAATTCCATGGGTACCTTTAGACGCTACTATTTAACCTGTATTCATTTTAAAATTATTTTGCACATCTATCATTTCGGGAAAACTTCATATATTACGCGAATGAAATTAGATTTAACAAAGTCTATTTTATCTAAAGTTTCATATGATTGAAATTCAGACAAAATGGATGACATTGTATATTTGTATATTTTTATACACTAACGGATATAATCTAAATAATAATCCAAAATTGAATATATATATATATATATATATATATATATATATATATATATATATATATATATATCATATCATACATTATTTTTTAAAAGACATGCAAATTACATCATGGATAAACAAAAATGAATTAAATTTGTGTCAGCTAACAAGACAAACACTAAATTTTATCTCGCAAGTGCCCATTAACCAATAATAATTTTATTGCATGTTAGCTGAATATTTAGATTTTGGTTTTAAGCAAATTTATAACTTTCTCTTAGTATAATCATATATATCTCAATTACTAATCGGCATCATGAAAAACTTAACTGAGATAGAAAGAATACAACCAAACTTTTATAAGCCATGACATTTTTAAAATTATTATGTACTCAATTACTTTAAACTTGAGTAGAATCCCACTAAAATACTATTTGAGATGTCTCCATCTTGCTAAAAAAATTAAAGGGAAAATTATTGCAACAAGAAGAACCATCATGTCTTCAAAGTTATGACACGGAACATATACATCAATTAGCATTTTCATCGGTAATGTAGCATAGTAAGTCCTTATATAAAATTTTAATTAATTTCAAGTTACTAACTATTAAAAGAACTAAAATGGAAGTCGGAAGATATAATTAATATGTTTCATAGTTTAAATAAGAAAATATTAGACAAGAGACATATATTAACCTCTAAACTATACCCCAAATCTCGATATCATAATTAAACTATTATGACGATTTATTACTCCTGACCAATTAAAAAGTGTATTTAATGCCTCCCATACATATATAATCAATTGCACAAGAAGAAGTGTTACATACTCGCCCGCCACATCAACATCACGTCAGCACCACGTGGGAATTTTTTAAAATTTTAATTTTATATTCTTCTCCTTTTTTTTTTTTTTGATAATCTAGTTCTCCAGGCTTGCGCCTGACTACGTCCTGGAGGTAATAGCACCAGTCTTTCAACACTATTACCAGGTAAATCACGGGATGTGCTCCGGCGGCCAGTTTTCTGGGAGCGTACAACTGATCAATGAGACAAGGTCAAATTCCCCAACATGCAGAGTTTCTTCGTACTTGCGGGGAATCGAACCCACATTGTCCCGTGCTAGAGCGTCTTATAGCGCCCGGGCTTTACCACTGGACTATGCCCCTGAGGACCTTCTCCTTTCTTTATTCATTGGATTTTCGTTTGTTAATTATATTTACACAAATTAATCCCTAATTAACCATTAAAATCTTTCAATAATTATATTTTCTTCGTCACTAAACCACCTTACCATCCCATCTCACGAAAACATCATATCCGCCGCTGCCGCGGCCACCACGAAAGAAGCTGTACATCTTTGCTATTTAAAACTCCCTTTGTACCCCAGAACTTGGCATTTTGAAACAAACTCAAGTTTTTCTTTTCTCTGATGTGCAATACTACTAATTCCTCACAGTTTGAGTAACTAAAATCAATAAAGTTTTGATCTTTTCAGTGTTTTGGCACTAAAATTGGATTCTTGAATTGAGTTTCCCTATGGGATTTGAGAAAGACAAAGCAAGTTCATCTTCTCATGTTCTACAAATCCGAAGAAGATAACAGACACCCAACACCTTTCTTCATTCTTTCTCCCATCTCCATCGTCTTTCCCTCATCCATAGCAATGACCTGAAACTAACATCTCAGAACACCTTTTCATTCTCTGACCACCTCTGCCATTATTACTCCATGAAGAACTACACGCCATTTTCAAACACTTCTTTAAGTCATATCGCAGCAGCAATTCGACCTCTAATATGCAATTGAGCTATAAATTCTTTTAACAAAATCAACACTTAAGCTGCCACATTTTCACAATAATCTATTAAATTTCTCAAACCCAGCTATTGAATCAAACTTCCCTCTAAAAAATGTAACTGACAAACCTCAAAACCTGATCAAAGAAAGGAAGAAAAATTCGCTTCTTCGGCCTACACTGCCAAGCTTTATGAACTTCATGGATGAAAAATATAAGATCTTTCGTAGAGAGAGGAAAAAACGCGGAAAATGAATGCGGTGGAGGAGACGAAAGGAAGAGGGGAAGTGAGTCGTTGTGGGCGTTGTCTCCGGAGATGAGCTCGTCGGAGCTCCGGCAGTGGCAGAAGTGGATGAGCTTGTGAGATGGGAAAACATGAAGAAGAAGGGAGAAAAAAACCGAATTCAAAGCTCTCGCCACAACTCATTTATCAAACTCAACTCCCCTGCTTCAAAAGTACACTATTTTGGATGCTCCACAAGAAGTTGCAGCTCCTACGATGGTGGCATGTCATACCATGCCTTACGCTTACGCGGTTTTCTACTGTCATTACACAATTAGCAAGAGCAAGGTGTTCAAGGTTTCATTAGGGGGTGAAAATGGTGATAAAGTGGAAGCAATTGCTGTTTGTCACATGGATACCTCTGAGTGGAGTCCATCTCATGTATCTTTCCGAGTGCTCGGTATATTACCTGGAACATCACCTATCTGTCACTTTTTTCCATCAGATAATCTAGTGTGGGTTCCAAAAATCACCACTGCACAAGCGCTTTGAAGGAGCAGTTGCACCACGTTGGCAGTAGATTTTACTTCTCTAGTGCCTCATCTGTTATTGCTTTTATGTGTGCTAATATTTGTATGCATCTTTTCCTGTTTTCCAGTGTATCTCTTGTCTAGCTTTCTTACCAGTAGTGGAATCTTAATAAAACAATGAGATTTTGGCAATGGAACTTCCACACTTGATTTGTAAATTGTAATCATAAATTCTAGACTTCACAGAACAAAAGATTGCAACTCACAAGTGCGGATTAGAGACATAAAAAAGAACCTGTTTCTAAATGCAAGAAGAAAACATTGTACTAATAGACATTATTATGTCAAGAAACCACCATGAATATAGCTTCTTTCATATTTCGAGTCCAGTTTCAAGTTCAATTCAAGTAAAATAATACTAGGATGTTATAAATCTATTCCTAATGTTAGTAGCATTCACCAGAAGAAACTATAATCATCCATTCAATGCTTCCAGAATCAGTCAAAGTCAATTATAGCTCAGAAATCATAGCAGCAAGTTGTTTTATCATCAACAATTAGTTCAAAAGCTATCAGATGTCAACACACCTATAAAAGATAAGAGAATTACTATGTTAAATATTTTGCATAGAATCAAACTCTCTCCTACTTGTGCACAGCACATACAAAAATCACAGATAAAAGTCTAAAAGAAGAGTACTACTGTACTAGATGCATTAAAAACTGCAAGTAAAAAGTTTCCTTTAACCTGCCTATTTGCAGAAGTTCAAACAAATGATACATTAAAAGTAGCATGTGCATCATAACCTTAGAAAGTTCCACCACAGACTTGTTCTGTTTGGACCACTATAATGAACAAGATATGAAGCCTGATTGCCAAATTTATTTGAAGGGTAGGGTGAAAAAGATAGAAAAAAAAAAAGAAACAAAGAGCTTTTAGTTGCCACCGTACCTTTACAAAATGTTGATAAAGGAGTCTTAGATTGGGCATAATTAGTCACCAAAACCAATCAAATTCTTTTTGCTAGCTAACTATCTTCTGAGAAGCTGCCAAAGCCCTCAAACTTAGTGACTATCAGATCTTATCAGCAAACAACACATTTAGTTTAATTATATTAGACATCTCTTAAGGTTAGGGAGAAGTGGAAAAAAACTCTAGTTTAGGAACTAGGGGAGCCTTCCATATTGAGGTTTTCCAGCACCATAACTAAATAAAACCGAAACCTACCAATTTGAATTGTGTTGAAACTTTACTTTCATCTCAGATTTTGTCAAATAATTACCCAGAAATGGCTAATATGTCATACTAGTGCCAATTCATAGAATAATAGGGGCGGATGAGTTTAACTTCTGTACACTTAGTAAAAGGATATTTACACTATCAGATCACTTAAAAGATAACTATTGGAAACAATCTATCTACCCGTCACGAGGTAGGGGTAAGGTCTGCGTACACTATAACATCCCTAGATCCCACCTGGTGGAATTATACTGGGTATGTTGTTGTTGTTGTTGATATATGCTTCATAAACTCAAGTAGCATGGGGACCAACACACACTTACAAGTCTCAAAAATAGCTTTAAAGGTGAAACAAAAGTCTTTAAAGTACATAACTTCAGGGATGAATCAAGAAGTCATACAAGCTGATTTCTAAAGATAAATGAGGATTAGATACATTAAAAAGAACCTGTTACTAAATGCAAGAAGAAAATATTGTACTAATAGACATCATTAAGTAAAGACACCACCATGAATATAGCTTCTTTCATATTTCAATTCCAGTTCAAGCCCAATCAAAAGTAAAATTACAGGATGTTATAGATCTACCTCTAATGTTAATTGTGAACGACCAACAGACAGATAGTAGCATTCAACCGAAGAAATTATAGTCATGCATTGCAATCCGTTCAAGATTATATTTAAGTCACATGTAGATTTTTGGATTCAGATATAGAAGCAATAAGCTATAAAACACAATTCAACAGATAACCTTCTATTAACAGGCAGAACAAAGCTATAACAAAGAAAGGATAATCATAAAAGAACTCAAACGAATTTGACAAGCTTCAATGTTTTTTTTCAATGGTTCTCGTTCTCAGAACTCTCTACAAGCTAAAGCATGGAAGATACATTGAGAGAATGTGAAGCTCCACCCGCAAAGGGAGAGACAAAGATTTCTTTCCAGTAGCAGGATCTTAATAAAAAAATAAGATTCTCTGGCAATGAAAGCCAAGACTTGGTTTGTTGTCATAAAATTTAGAGTTTTCACAGAACAAAGATTGCAAATTCAAAAGTGCGGACTGGAAACATAAAACTACCTGTTAGTAAATGCAAGAAGAGAACATTGTACTAGTAATAGACATCATGATGTCAAGAAGCATGATAATAGCTCTATCCTGTTCTCAATTCCAATTCTAAGTTCAGTACTTTAAAATTTAGACCTGTACAATACTTCTTTTGATGAGTTAGACATGTATAATAGTCAAGGGCAGAATAAAGCTGTAGTATAAAAGGAATATCATAGAAGAACCATAGAAGAGTTTGACCAACTCCAATACAAATTATGCAGAGAAGTTGGCTTTTACAGGAACATCAACAATTCAACATCTAAAAGTTCAAATTTGAGGCACTACTCTTTCTATTTCTGTACTAACGTTGGAGTAGTCTCTCTGCCAATTAACAGAATAGTAGAAGTTCGAACTTCTTCAGTTTTGAGCACATACGAAACATTAAGTGATACAAAGTAATGCAAGATTCTCAACTCTTTGAAAACACATTTGGGATTGAAAAAACGAGTCTGCAAACTAATTAATGATTCATTTGATATACAAATAAAAAAGTACAAATGATAAGTAACTAATAAAAGGATAGTGTAGCGAAAAGTTCACTATGGCTCCAACTACTAACCAATTCAGTATCAACTAGGGGTGGCCAGTGGGGCGGGTTCGGGGCGGGGCGGGACCCGGCGGGACTTGGGATTGGGTCGGGATCGGGGCTGTGGAGGGACCGGTGGGCCGGGACAGGCCGTCGTCCCATCCCTCATCCCGCCAAAAAGGGGGACTGGTATTGGCGGGGTCGGGTCGGGACCGGGTTTTTCTTCTTCTTTTCTTTTATACATAATATATATAAACACTTCAATAATTGAATAAGATAGTGTAATAAAAACATCCCAAGGCTATTTTTGTACCTCTAATATTATTTAATAGAAATATGATTTTTTTTGTAATACAATTTCAAAATTGGAAAAAATATCACATATTTATAAACACCTTTTCTAATTTCTTCACAATGTCTTGTGGTTGTTCGGTTGGAATTAGAATTTGTTGGTCAAATTGGTCGACGTCGCTTCCACCTCCGTCGGACAAGATTTCGTTGTAGTTTTCGTCATCTTCTTCGTTGATCTCCGGTTGACCGCACCTTCTACGCTCCGCTCATATCCAATCTCTGAATAAAACTGCAAGTTGTCTCCCGCTAATGAGTGTCTGTGCTCTCCTATTTGAAATTTTCCGGCAGAAAAACGCTTTCAGACGTTGTTGATGACGCTGAATGTTCAGCACATCTCGGACCATCTTTGATGGTGTCAGAAATGTTTTCTCATTTTCCCTCCAGTATTTAAGCAAGTCTTCATAGGGGTGGGCGCATATCGGTTCGGTTCGGTTTTGTATCCAAAAAATATGAACCGAATAAAAATTGATTTTTTAAAAAAAAAACTAATATAACTTTTTTTTTTAAAAAAACCGATATATCGGTTTATATCGCCGAACGTATCGGTTTATATCGGTTTTTTCTAGTGGGCCGGGTCAGGTCAGGAATTTATTTTTTTTTAAATTGAATTTCCAAAACTGAAATTGACATTCACACCTACACTATCATGAAATTTCTACGTTGAAATCTATTGTGTATCGTGAGATTTTTACTAAAGAAAAAAGAAAATTAGAAATCGATTTGGGGGAAAACACAAATTGATTGGGAAAACATACGTATTTCTAAATATTGGCTGCGCCAAACTGCCTTTTGGCGGTTTGACCGGTCCCGTCTCGAAAAAATACGCAAAATCAAAAAACAAATCGGGTAAAACGGACATCCGAGCGCATAGTTATGACCATTTAAAGTTTTATCAATTTACAACTACTTTTTCTCCCTATATTTTATGTCAATTTTTCCGTGATATGTTAATCAAGTCCATGCCGCATGCGACTTCCATAACATAGATTAACTTCAATGACTATGATTCAAGAGGTAGTAGTAGCCTAAAATTTTAAAAAAATAAAAAAAATATGTATTTAATTTCAGTTTCTCAGTTCGGTTTGTATCCAAAATAAAAAAACCGAACCGAATCACTAAATACTGATTCGGTTCGATTTTTCAAAAAATCGGTTTTTTCGGTTCTCTGGGTTTTTTGCCACCCCTTAGTCTTCACGTACTTCTTCATTGAGAACTGCTTGGTACGGTACTAACACCCTGCAAAAAAAAACATCAAACTCGCTAACTTGATTAGCAGTGGTACCACTAAACATTCTATTTCTAAGAATTCCAATACTAGACGCAGAAACATCATGTCTTTTATAAGGTTGTACTGAAGAAGAAGAAGAAGATGATGATGATATAGAAGCCGGTTGGTTGCTAGCACTTTCTATATTAGTGGGTGTGTCATCTAGATTATCTTCTAAATTAAAGTCTGGTTCAGTTGCAGAGTATATCTCATTATCTAATGGTATATCATTAAAAATCCAGTTTCATGACTTCATCTATATGAGTGTAATCAATCAAATCATCATGTCTAGGAATAGGATGACTAGAAGAAGTATATCTGCCCTTGTTACCCTACTAGAAGAAGCACCATTAACCTTAAACATACCTCTTAATCCTTTCATTTTAATTATGCAAATAAATAATTAAAGATAATGAAATTAAATGCGATAATTAAAACAAAGTAACAATAATAATTTAATGAAGGAAAGAAGGTACAAACCCCGACGTAACGTCGACTTGTAATCGAGGTTGAAAATTGAAACTTTGTTCGATGGATGATACTCAAGCTAGTTGTCAACTTCAGTCTCAATTTTTTTAACTTTGATATAATTATATAAATGAGCAAATAAAATAAAATATTTAGTAGGCAATGTAATTGTAGACTTGTAGAAATATAGATTGAGTTGAGAGATTGTAGAAAGATTTGTGAGCTAAAAATGAAGAGAAAATGAGGTTTTATAGTTGGAAATTGGGTTAAAGTGTAAATATAGTAACTTAGGGGTTAAAAATAAATATTAAGGGGGTAGGGGTAGGGGTAGGGGGGTTTATGGGGGGGCAAAAATGGTCATTGTGCAATGGTCGTTTTTGCAAAGAGGGGTAGGGACGGGTCAGGCTCGGGGCGGGCCTGGGGCGGGACGAGCCCCGGTTTCGAATCCCCACCACCGTTTTTTAGGGGGATCGGGTTGGGTCGTGTCGGGACCGGGCCGACCCGACCCACTGGCCAGCCTTAGTATCAACAGGAGTAAAGTGATTCAGAAGAAAGTGGTGCACAAAAGTTCCATTAGTTAGAGAGAAGTATATAGGGTATCTCTTAAAGAAAAACAGATCACTATAGGGAATATCATTGTCCAGGACCAGGTCTTACACAAGGCTTCCAAACTGTTTCTGCTCCTCTATCCATCAAAGCAATTCCCTTGGCCTCTAAATCGTTTCTTGCATATTCCTTATTTTTCCTCTATTACACGCAGAAGATCTTCCTCCGTCAACTCAACTCTCCCGGTGCTCTTTCTTTAAACTGCTGCAAAACTTCAGCACAAGTTGAACCAGCAGCGAGCAATCCAAGGACATCCAGCACTGCCTTGACTTCTTTCTCGAGCTCAGTTAGGGACGAAACAACAGATAATGGTTATCGGCTTTCCTAATAAGTATTCACAAGTCTGAGGGCTTTTTGAAGAGCGTCTTTTAAGATTGTAGGTGTATGCAAATCATCAGCAAGTTTTGTTTCAAACTCATTATGCAGCTTGTCGATGCATTCTTGGGCCATATCGCTAACAGGTTCAACCACACCCGTTTAGTACTTTCGATGATGATAAGGCGTCTTCACAATCATGTAAGGTCTGATAATTATAGAACACAGATTCTGATGCAATTTCTATCTCTGCTACCGAATAATGAACAAGAGAGCGATAGTGCGTCCCCAACAAGAAGTACCTTAATGCAAGAGGATGGTACAATCGAGTAACCTCACGTATAGTGAAGAAGTTGCCTAAAGATTTCGACATCTTCTCACCATCTTTATTAACAAAATCATTATGCATCCAGTAGCTAACATTACTCTCCGGGTCAGCAAAGCAATTCTGATCAATTTCATTCTCATGGTGAGGAAAAATCAAGTCGATTCCACCACCATGTATATCGGACGAATGTGTTAGATAGTGCTCACTCATTGGCCATTGCACTGCCTTCTATATGCCAACCTGGTCTTCCAGGACCCCAAGGGCTTTCCCAACTTGGTTCACCATTCTTTGCAGCCTTCCACAAAGCAAAATCAGCAGGATTTCGCTTTCGCGAATCAACTGTAACTCGTTTTCCATCAATATTATCTTCTAATTTTCGTCCAGCAGATAGTGCACCACCATATTCCGGAAAACTATCGACAGAAATAAATCACCGTCAACTGCGTATGCATGTCCGTTAGTCATTATCTTAGCAATAAAATTCTTAATCTGCTCCATAGGTTCAGTAACACGTGGCTGATGAGTTAGTGGAAGGCATTGGAGATCGTCAATGTCTTTTAAAAACTCTTGGCTGAATCGAGCGCTCAGTGCAATCGGATCATCAACTTCTCCAGCACGACGGATTACATTGTCATCTATATCAGTGAAATTGTGAACGTAAACAACATCATATCCCAAGTATTTTGAGTATCTGTAGAGAACGTCGAAGGCAACATAGGCACGGGCATGACCCATGTGACTGAAATCGTAAGGTGTAACGCCACACACATACATTTTGACCTTGCCTGGTTCCTTCGCTTTGAATATCTCTTTCTGCTTTGACATTGTATTGTACAACCGAAATTCCACGTTGTCCGCCATTGCGATCACTCGGAAAATTGTTGCTTTGATCGAATTTGCTAAGAGTGTGGGCAGTGAAAAACCTAATTCTACAACTATTGGGTTTCCCCCTTTTTCCTTAAGCGAATAGCTTTTGAATCCAATAAAACGAGTCCTTTTATTTAAGCTGCTATATTATTGGTAAGTTACTACCACTTCCCATATTGTGATACTACTTCTCTGTCCCAATTTAATTGCTATTATTTTTTTGGTATGTCTCTACAAAAAAATATCATATTTTTATATTTAAAAATATTTTAATATTATGAAATGATTTATCGTTACATATTTATAAATAACTTATTTTGGATCATACATTTTAAAAGTCTTTTTTTTTAAAATTTCATATCAAGTCAAATGATGTCAGATAAATCAAGACGGATGAAATACATTTTTAGGAATAAAATTAGGGAAAAGGTCAAAAATACCCTCTACTTTCATTTAATAGCTAAATTTGTCATCCATTACAAGTTAGAGTTATTTACACCCCTTCAGTTACCAAAGTTAACAAACATACCCCTCAATTGGATGAAATCCCCAAATCAATCTCAGTTTCTCAATTTCCCTTAAAATTATTCAATTTCTCTTTTTTAACCTGACCCGATTCACCTAATTAAAATAATCCATAAAATATTCCCTCATTTCTCCTTAGAAACATTTCAGTAACACAAATCAGTCGGAAAAAAAGCTTAAATTATATTCTTTATAACTTTTGCAGCATAAAAAAAAATACGAAAATGGTCAAAATTATCTCTGAACAATTCAAAATAGACTATATATATTCTTTGTTTGTTTTCGGTATCACATATGTCCTCGCCGGCAATTGAATGGGCTCAAATATCCTTCTCTTTAACGGATTGGCTTGGATGTTGACAGGACTATGCCATATAAAAAAAAATTACTCATATGACCATCCACCTAAGCATATGACCCAATCCAAGAGGAGCTCTCTCCTCTTTTCTTCTTCACTGATAAGCCGGCAGACATGGCAGTTGACAGCGTTCACTCCCACCAACTTCCACGTCTTCCTAATTACCACATTTTAACTACCAATTCCACTCCCATCAAGTTTCACATCTTCAAATTCCATACTCCTAAACCCGCCCTTATCCGAACCCGAGGATAAAGTTATCCTCTTTTTTATAACCTCTCAAGTCCGACTCTATTATGCCGGCGATATTTTTTTCGGTGAGTTTTAAAATTCCGACGAATACACTTTTCAAGCTTCATTAGAGTTTTTCTGTTTTCATTTTATAACAAAAAGAATAAATTTCTCAATTTTTGCTCAAGATTCCCATTTGGGTATTCATAAATTCAACAATTTTCTCGATTTTACTTTTCTGCTTGTTTTACATGGAGAAAACTGAAGAAAACAGAGAAAAAACGTGTATTTCAAGAGATCTGTTGCATAAATTCATCAATGGAAAAAGGAATCATGAATTCGATGAAAATGTGGAGGATGAAGATTATATAGAATTAAGTTTAGGACTTTCATTGAACAGTAAATTTAGGGTTGACCCGAAAAGAGCCAAGTGTGAAATGAGGTTTTACCCCTTTAAATTAGTCGATGGGTGGGTCGGGTGGATCGGGTCATATGCCTAGGTGGATAGTTTTTTCATATGAATTGTCCCGTCAATATTCAAGTCAGTCCGTTAAAGAAAAGGGTATTTGAAGCACCTTCAATTGACGGCGAGGGCATATTTGGTATAAAAATAAATGGAGGGTATATATAATTTATTTCAAATAGTTAGGTAATTTTGGCCCTTTTTAGTAAAAAAATATGTAAACAATGGCTAAAGTATTCAATTCGATCATTTTCAGCAAATTGAGAAGCATGAATCTTATATGTAATTAGAATTTTTAAAGGGGTGTGTTTAGCCGCTCTACCTACCAAGTTAAATGTAAGTTCTGCGTACACTCTCCCTCTTCAGATTCTACATTGTGGAATTTCGCTGAGTATGTTGTTGTTGTTGGAGATAGGTTGAAAACTTAATAAACAAAACAGAAAATACAAGATCATCTGGACCCACTTAATGCACACGTCTAGTTAGACTTGTGTAGCACTAGGCAACGAGTTCAATTTTATTCTCTCTTTTTTTTCAATTTTAATTGTTAATAATAATAAGAAATAATTGTTAATAATAATAGCAATAATTCAATGAATAATTGTTAATAATAATATCAATTTTATTCTCTAACGAAATGGCTTTTACACAGTCTCCTCCTACACTTCCTCTTTCACCTCAACCAAACAGATCTTCGCCTACCTAGTTCCCTGTCAACAGAAATATGAATATGGTAAAATCTCTGCTTAAGATTTAAATTTCTGATACCTAAAATTTGTCTCCGGTATCATATTTTCCACCAACACTTTTTGACTTATTTAAGGTACAAACACATGCCAAATGAGGACCAATTAGTATTCCGTTAATTATCATCCACAGCCTCCAGAGGGAGGACAAGGCTGACCCTAGCCATTTGCAGTTACGGAAAAATAAAGTACAAAAAGTCTCATGAGGGACCACTGAAATATTTGCGGGAAGTGAGGGTATATTAATTAGGTGGGCCTGCTCGTGTTAAAAAGAAAAATCGGATAATTTTAAGTGAAATCGATAAATTGAGGTTGATTTGGGATTTCATTCAATTGAGGGGTATGTTTGTTAATTTTGGAGACGGCAGGGGTATAAATAACCTCAGCTTATAACGGATGACAAATTGAGCTATTAAATGAAAGTAAATAGATATTTTTTACTCTTTTCCCATAAAATTATACTAATTAAATCGTACTATATCACAATAACAATAAATTTTGATTACTTTTGTATTAGTTTCTTGTTTAACTTCTAAAATGAGCTTATTTTGTGGGGGCGGAAATCTTAAAATTGTTTTTCAAAAAAGTACTTTGGTGAGAAGCAGGTTGCGTTTGACCAATTAATTTAAATAATATTTTTTAGCAACAATTAGTGTTTGATAAAGCTTTTAAAAAGTGCTTCTACAAAAGTGCTTATGAAGAAAAATTATTTTTAGCTTCTGAAAAATAATTTTTACTACTCCCCCCAAAGCACTTATTTTCTTCCAAAAGCTTGGACAAACAAGCAATTTTTAAAATAATTAAGCATTTTTTTAGAAAAAATAAGTAATTTTGGAGAAAAATAAATTTGGCCAAACATGCTAAAAGTAATGAACACATTGTTAATGTATTTCCCAAAAATACATTAATTGGTATATATCTCGTATTATTATATTATTAATTTTATTTTCTAAGATTACCTATTATTAGCATACTAGTCTATATTCATACTCTTTTTCCCCTTTGCCTGAGCAAATTAATGACAATATCAACCTTAACCTTTATTTTCTATGTAAATATCTCGCAAATTAAAACTTCTGTTGGAAAAACGAAACTTTCTTCCTCTAGTGAACGAAACAGATTGTAAGGACCTAATAAACATGTTGTCTAACAATAATTATCTTTATTATAACATGGTTGATGATTGTAGATGTCTATTGGTTAGAGCTGAAACCCACCATTCAAGCACGTGTTTAGAGAGGCTAATGGAGTTGACGATTTAATTTTAAGCTAGTCTTGGCTTATAATAACACTTAGTAGTAATTTTATTATGATAAACATCCAAAACCTCCTTGTACCGCCTTAAATCTATTTCTTTTATGAGTTTGTATGCAATGTAAAAATTATTCATATAATTAGATCATTTAAAGAGTAATTTGCAAGAAGATTTATTTAATAAGCATAACTTAGAGTAAATGATAAATGACCTACAATAATATGCTAAATTGCTTGACCAATAAAGTGAAAATTCATTACACTATCCTATCTGTCTTCCTTATTTTATTAATTTATATGAGTTTAAGTTATATGTTCTGATAATATAAAATTGATTTGTCCAATTAAATCACTTATAAAGTAATTACATGCATGATAAATCATTAGGTAATTACCTGATAACAATGGTAATAACATGTTAAAATCACTCATAATGTAGCTAGTAACGCGAAGTGTGATCTAAAGTCAATCTGGTGTTCCTAAAGTTTGTTTATTAATTTATCTATTGTTTGGCAATTAGCCTGGTGTCATTAAATTCGATTGATAAGTCTTAAGTATTACTAATATCTTCAAGATTAGTATAATAATATATGAAAAGCCAAAGTGAAGGCTTAAAGCCAATATGAAGTCAACTATATATTTTATTCAAATTGATGTTTGGAACAGTTAGGAACTTAGGATACCCACTGTTCCAGATTCAACTTGTACATTTCAAATCTGATTATTTACTTAATTCAACCAACCAAAAAAAAAAAGAATTTAGTCTTTTATTTGCAAGGAGGTAAATTCTACATTATAAGTGACTAAATTCTTTTTTTTTTTTTGGTTGGTTGAATTAAGTAAATAATCAGATTTGAAATAATAGCTACGAATAATTTCAAATCGGATGTTTAAATCACACTAATACAGCTTATCATTATTAAATAATTTAATGAAGTAAAAATATATATTTATTATAATTAAATAATAGCTACGAAGTATATATGTTTTAACTCATCTTAAGTTGCATTGATTTTGGTATAAGCATTTGATACGAGTAAAAGTTTTGCATTCTTTCAAATATACTCCCGTTAATAAAGATCGAATGAAACCCAATAGTCCCAGGAAATGCTTTTTTATATTAATTTAGGCATCCAAATAGATTTATAATCATTATTTTCTGGTATGGTCTATAACCTAGAAATATGTTCGTATCCACTCTTGAATGTAACCTTTTTTTTTTGTCATAGCATTCAAACTTATCATCATAAGAAATTACCGTATAATTACAAATACTAACTAGACAACAACTGATTAATAAACACGAAGTTTAATATTATTAAAGAAATATATTGTTTGATGTTTATTGATGAATGATTTACAATATATATAAGATTAGAAGAATATTTACTTTGATACAAATTAGGTAACTCATTAACCTAATTACAAACGGATTATAATTCTATCTAAAATAGGAGATATACAATTAATGAAAGAATATTGAGAAATATTCTATTACACCTCAGCAGTCAAAGCGGGAGGTTCACGAATACTGAGAACGACTCAAAAATCATCAAATAGTATGCACGGAAGTCCTTTGGTGAAGATGTCGTCAATCTAATATCTGGAAGGAACATGAAGGACACGAACTTGACCACGAGCCACTTTTTCGCAAATGAAATGAATGTCCATCTCAATGTGTTTAGTGCGCTGATGTTGGACGGGATTGCCGGAAAAATATATCGCACTAATATTATCGCAGTAGACCAGCGTTGCCTTTTGAATCGGGTAGTGAAGCTCAAGCGGAAGGTTACGGATCCAACAAGACTCAGAGACGACTTTGGCGACACTTTTGTACTTTGCTTCTGCATTGAATCGAGATAGTGTAGGTTGCCTTTTGGAAGGAAAAGACAATAGGTTATATCTGAGGAAAACGCAATAACCAGACGTAGAGCGTCGGGTGTCAGGACATCCACCCCAGTCAGCATCAGAATAAGCAGTGAGCCTAGTGAGCGAAGATCTGTATAGATGTAATCCGAAGTGAAGTGTACCTTGGACATATCGTAAAATATTTTTGAGGGCATGCATGTGTGCTTATGTCGCACGGCATATGATATGTCTGGTCTCGTGAATGTGAGGTACTACAGAGCCCCAGTCAGGCTAATATAGTGAGTCGCATCTGAATATGAAGGGTCGGAGTCAGCGCTGAGCTTGGAATTGGTGTTTACATGCGTGTGGGATGGTTTGCAAGATGTCATGCCTGCATGGTCAAGGATCTCTTCGGCGTACTTCTTCTGACATAGAAATAGGTCACTAGAATGTCGAGTGACAAAGATGCCCAAGAAATAACTCAAGGGCCCAGATCTTTCATAGAAAACTCAGAGGAAATGAGAGACATAATGGTCCGACAGAGAGCATCAGATGATATGGTGAGGATGATGTCATCAACATATAATAATATGTAAGCCATGTATGTACCCTTGTTGTAGATGAACATGGAATGATCGGATCTGCTGTATGAAAAACCAATAGATGAGACATAATCGGCGAATCGCTGGTACCATGCTCGAGGAGTCTGTTTCAATCCATAGAGCAATTTTCGCAACAGACACACATAATCCGGATGAATAGGATCCCTGAAACCCACAGGCTGATGCATATATATTGTATCATGAAAATCCACATGTAAGAAGGCATTCTTGACATCAAGCTGATGAATAGGCTAAGATTTGGATATGGCAATACTGAGGACGGTTCGGATGGTTGCGGGCTTTACGACCGAGCTGAACGTTTCATCACAGCCACTCCCACCTGTTGAGACTTGGCATCACCTACAAGACGAGTCTTGTTCCTCTCAAAAGAACCATCAGATTTCTTTTTATGTATAAAAATCAACATAGAACGAATAATGTTATCTTCATGTGGACGAGGTAGAGGCAAAGGGGAATTGAGACTCATTAAATAGTACATGACGTGAAATAATAATTTTACGGCTTGACAAGCCATAGCACGAGTAACCACGATGACTGGTAGGGTAACCCAAAAAACACAGACGGGGAAGACTTGGGTTGGAGTTTGTGAGTGGTCCGATTGAGAGGGTAACAAAGACATTAAAAAATACGCAAGTGTTGGTAGGAGGGGTTCCTACGAAACAGAACTTGGGTGGTGACCGTTGAGTTAGAGACTTGTTTGGGATTATGTTTAGGAGATAGGTGGTCATGAAGAGTGCGTAATGCTAGAATTGAGGGGGGAATTGAGGCGTGAGCAAGTAGGGCACGGATAAGGTTGTTTATGGTTAAAAAAATTCGTTCGAATTTACCATTTTGAGAGGATGTTTGAGGGCAGGAAAATCGAAAGGTTAAGACCGTTTTTGAAGCAAAACTGTTTTAATTTGTTATTATCAAATTCCATGCCGTTGTCACATTGAAAACATTTAATGCTCTTTTCAAATTGTGTTTTTACGAAAGCACTAAATGAAAAAAAAAAAAGGGATAGACCTGAGATTTATTTCCAATTGAAAAAATCCATAGAAAGTTTGAATAATCGTCCAAAAACAATACATAATATCGATGGTCAGCCGTACTCAAAATAGGGGATGTCCACAAATCACTATGTATGATATCGAAAGGCATTAAAGTATAATTTGTGGATGCAAAAAATGGTAATTTGACATATTCCCAAAAATGCAAGATTCACATATAGGAGTCCTAAAAATACGATTGCAATTAATATTTTTTTAAGGGAGCGTAAAACAGAGTCTCCCGGATGTCATAATCTAGAAGGCCATAGGGAAGACGAAAGAACAACAAAGGTTGGTGGAACTGAGGCTGGATTGTTGATGGCATTTGAAATAGGGTAGAGATCTCCGGTGCTGTCACATCTCATTATTCGTCTCCCTGAATTTCTGTTATCTCATGAATATTTTGGGGAAGCAAAAATTTGGAATAACAGCTGAATATCATGATGAACTTGGGCAAGAGAGAAAACACTTATTACCATTATTTCTTTGTAATTATCTTCATCTTTTACAAGTTGATGTAAATATAGATCATATTGTAGTTCAAACAGTAAATGGCCATGGATGATGAAGTTTCAGGAGTTGTGGGGACAAGCACTAGTTTTGCTTTGAGATTGGGGCAAACCATCTTCTATGTTGCTTCTCTTCTGTTCATGTCTTTAGGATTTGAGTTCCACAACTATGATGGGTTTTGTTGGGTTGTTGTACGCAGCGGATATTGAAAACTTGTTTCAAACCCAACAAACGTAGAACTGTTTGACTACAGGATAATTTTAAACTGTAAACATAAGTCTTGAATGGTACTTATATGTTTAAAATATCTGGAATCTTTATCAACTGTGGGTGCGCACGTGAATGCCCTTTCGATTGCAAGCTCCAAGTTTCAATGTATTTCTCCTTTGGAAAGCTAGGAAATTCGGTAGAGGTTCGAGAGAGTGTTTTGATTATAAGTCTCTAAGACTTAGAATAATGATATGAAAATCAAATGTATTGAATAATGAAGTGTAAGTCTGAATTTATAGATGAAAAATTAGGTCAAATCGGATTAGAGTTTGACCTTGGGCCTGACCCAAAATTCGAGACAGATTAGGTATGGCGTCGCGACCCTATGGTGTGGGGCGCCACGGCGCTGATGTGGCCCTACACTATCTCGTTTTATTTTTCGCACATTCTTAATTAAAATTTAAAATCTAATTTTGACTTAATTAAAATACTCATTATTCATTTAAATATCTCGATTCTAAATCGAATATTTAATACTCTCTCAACACATCCTTAGATCGAAAAGACAATCGACATAGTGTGACCCTACAAGCCTTCACATATCGACATTAATCAAATTAAGATCTACGCGGAACTCCTAGATGGCGCCGCAAGACGAATTCAATATGTGAAATACGTTTACACGAATCCAGTAAACTTAACCTCTATGTGGTAAGATAAAATTATTTCATTCACGACACACCCAATCAAGCTTAGGATTTGTCAAGTGTCTATCCAAATGGCTTAATCATTGTATCTTATCTATATTAGTTGACAACTAGACCATGTTCTAAATATGTCTATTGCATTGGCCAACGACTTAGTCAACCTAATATCACTGAGAAGCTGAGTGTTCTCTCGAATATACATTCGAGGAATTAATCCTAATTTTGGCTCAACTACCACCTTTAATCCACATCGTAATGTACCCAAAACAAGTCGAATCTCAACCTATAAGGCATTTAAGCTTAGGACATGATCAAAGTATATTACTTTGTAGACAAGGTGCGCATTGACCTCAAGTCTAAAGACTTCTATCTCCCACACGTTGATCATACTTTAGACAAGTATAACAAACAGTATATCAGCAGGGTATACCAATACTTTCAAAGTATCCATGTGTTCATCATGAGTAGCCATTACTCGTAGCATGTGAGACATACTACATCCTCTAAGGATATGATGCAGACCACATGTCGACTTATCACATATTATCGATATCTCATTCTCGAATGATCATTAGTCGAACCTATTTTAAGAGTTACATTATAATATTAATATCCCACATTATTAATATCAATGTAACCTCTAAGGATGCATATTATAGAATATTATAGACAATCAACTAATAATTCAATAATTGCAAATGCCAAAATATTAATCTCCATTAATAATAATACAAACGTGTATAAAGTACATTTGTCATAATACAGATTGTCTCTAGGACATACATATACTTTCAAACTATACTGCCTTTTGGTAATTTCTTCCTACGGCCCGTTACAGTACTCCGTTTCTTTTTTTCTCACACAAAAAATAGATTATTATTCCTTCTATACCGAAAAAACTGAGCTAGGACGGGTTCAACGTATTTGGCTTGAACTATGTCCATATATGTGAAAAAGATTAAAACGTAAACACATAATAAGATCATACTCATTTTAAACACTATAAACACATAATAAGATCATACTCATTTTGAACACGCTGGCCACGACTCTAGATCCTGGATTTTGTAAAGGAATATGTTCCTTGATTTTATTGATGAATGATTTACAATATATATAAGGTTACAAGAATATTTATTTTGATACAAACTAGGTTACTAATTAACATAATTATAAAAGAATTATAATTCTACCTAAAATATGAGATATACAATTAATTTAATTAATAAAAAAATATTAGAAAATATTCTATTAACTATTAATTAATTAACTAAGTAAGAAAACACCCAGTCGAAAAAAGAAAAGAAATGAAAAAGTGACATAACCATATATAATTAATTGGTAATTAATTTCATGGATCTACAGGTTGTCTCCTTTCTGCTTCTTTGGTTTCTGAAGAATTATCATCCTTAACAGTAGGCCTGGGTCTCTTGGGATATATATCAACATCACTATGATAAATAATAATATTAGCCTTCATATCAAAATCTCGAAGAAATTTGTGCCTTTTATTCTTTTCTGTTGGAAAATCTTGATATTGATTATGAAGAAGGTCCTTCAGTGCTTTTGGCATAGGATTTCCATTCATTTTGCTCTTCCAATATTCTTCTGGACCATTTCTTGCATCACTTAAATATCCCAACTGAAAAAAAAAGTTAATCAATAAAAATTCATAAATGAATTAAAAAAGCCTAATTTAAGTAACATGAAATGAGTTATCTTGACCTTTTATAAGAAATAAAAAAAAAAGCAGTCCAATGCACAATTTTTGACCTCTTGTAATTTGAATTTTAAAAAAAGACTTTTCAGATCTTTAACGTATTTTTTTTTTCAAATCTCTTATGTATAAAAAATGAAAATTTCTCGATTTTTTTTTTATAAAACTAATCAAGTTTATAAAGAGCTAAAAAAAATCATTTCTCCCGTGAAAGGAAATTAAATCTGCATATTATTAGAGTAGAGGAAGTAGAAGAAGAATGGGAATAATTACCAAAGTAAGAGATAGGAGGAAAAAGAAAATAGAGAGAGATCTCATGTTTGAAGAACACTTGACACTCAATTGGCTTTGCAAAATTTGTAGACTTTCTAATGTCTGACTTCCTATATATAGACTGTCCACAATGACGAAAATTGTTTATACTCATATTTAAAATCAGGAAAAGAAAACGGAAATTAAAAGAATATGATGGATAGTTCTTCTGATGCCTGAGCTGTCAGTTTCTCCTTGAAAAATAAAAAATAAATAAAATAGATGAGAAAAAGAAATGGTATTTCCTCTTTGGTGTATAGGGTTTTCTCCTTAAGGCCACCGTCACTACTAAGGGTAGATCTATAGGGTAACTTATAAATTTATGTGAACATCAGTAATTTTTATTCACATTATATATATGCATTAAAATCACTAAATATCTACAAATTTTTAATTGTAAATTTAATTATATTACTAATTAAGTTGAGATTGCTCTATGAATCTATCAATTTCAAATCTTAAATTTATCTCTAATCACTACAAAATTACCCTTTAATATAATCGTACGAAGATAACAAAAGAGAATTAAGATTTACTCCGGACACATAACTTCTCTAGTTTAAGATGATTGATCATCTTAATTGAAAGAAATAATCTCTTGATTATTTTCATTAATGAAAGAGTATATATACAATTTACAATTCTCCATAATAGAAAATATATTCCTATTCTAGTAGTACAAAAATTCTATAATTATAGTGAGTATACAATGCTAATTAATACAAAATATTTACACTATAATTGATGCCTAAAACAGTGATATACACTTAATTAAGGTAAGTGTATATCACGGTATACACTACACGGTAATATGCTATATTTAACATTAATAACTTAGATTATATGTATTGCTACGCTTTAATAATCCAGAAGAACATAATTTAATTTTGAAATTTGATCTCATAAATACGAAGTTATGTGAGAAAGGGAATGGGATCGCGAGTAAAGTTATGGGGCCATTTTGCGTTCCCTCAACGTGGTTCACTCAAACTTATTGTTCACTTGCGTCTGTTTGGGTTAAGGTCGGTTCATTGAGAGGATTGTCCTCTCAATTCAAAGTTTTCTCCTCAAAATTTAGTCCTTACTATTATGATAATAATCACGATTATAAATAGACTCATCACTATAACAAGACAATACGTTATGTTTTCTCACCATCTTTGCTCTAAACAAAAGATTAAAGACCTCTACTAACACTTTTGAAACGCCAATCACGTAGGGCGATCGTGTTAGGACTCTGACCAATTCTAAATCTTCTTTTTTTAAATCCCGAAATTGTCATGATATGACATATTAATTATCACTCATATCATGATTTACGTATTACTTTTCACTGTACCCAAACCTTGCTTATTCGAGTAGTCTTGCACAACAAGAGAGGACGCATTATATGTATGAATAGTGATAATTCTAGAAAGATTGAATTGTTTAGACTTTTAGTCAGAAAGAGATTAGGCTCACCGCATAAACTACTTATCATAAGGAACAAAACATGATTGTACTGACAAAAATAAAAATAGTCAACGTTTGGGATCCCAATTAAAAAGGTCTAGGCCAATCAACATGAGAAAAACTCAAAAAAGTACCTTCACACTGTCATGCAATTAAATTATTTAAGCCAGGAGTTAAAATGATAGCACATACATGCACAAAATAGAGAGGATCAAGATCTATAAACAAACCAATTTGCCCTGTAAACCACTAACTTTTTCTCCCTTTTTTTTTTTTTGTAAATGTCGAATCTTGTTATAAAACTAATTAAATGATCAAAGTATATAATGTAAAGAATCGATTTTGGGCCTAACTCAGCCCCAAAAACTAACTTATTAGGAGACGATTGTCCAAGTCCATATAAGGAGTCCAAATTCTCATTCCATTTCCGATGTGGGACTCTTAACACTCACCCGCACACCCAGACCCCGTTAAGTGGAGCGTGAATGACATAATTTGGGGACCCAACATCGGTGAACATAGACTTGGAATGAGCTTGGCTCTGATACCATGTAAAGAATGGACTTGTAGGGTAAGGATTGTCCAAGTTCATATAAGGAGTCCATGTTCCTATTTCATATCCGATGTGGGACTCTTAATACTCTCTCGCACGCCCAGACATTGTTAAGTGGAGAGTGGATACATTGTTAACTGGAGCGTGGATAATATAAGAGGGGGACCCAACATCGAAAACAATGAATTGAGACGTGTCTGGCTCATGAGGGAGGATTGTCCAAGTCCATATAAAGAATTCAAATTCTCATTCCATTTCCGATACGAGACTCTTAATATATAACAACATTGTAGTAGTGGTAAGTTAGAATAATACAAATAATTATTAAAATAAATGGACAGGAATCAAGATCAGTAGATTCGAGTTTGACTTTTAGGAAGAATATAATTGATAAATTAAGCTCCACTATTGAAGGTTAGGCACCACTCCATACTTGTTGTACCCAATACTTTAAATTTGAACTTGAGTGATGACACTCAAATAAGCCACAAACTTTTTGTCCCAAGGGGACCGAACCTAATCATGTTAACATATTTTTAAGCAGATTTTTTTTTTATAATCAAGCAACAAACATAAAAATGATTGTCTCTCTTTTTTCTGTCATTTGTCATTATTCATTATTAGTACTATAATAAATAAGAAATGCGACAGCCTCAACAGCAAAAATGGTTTATTATTTAATTGTGATTGTTAAGAGTTTTACATCGTAGTGGAATGGAAACATAGACTCCTTAAATGGACTTGGACAATCATCACCTTACAAGCTAGCTTTTAGGATTGAGTTAGGCCCAAGATCCATTCTTTACAATGATTCACGTAAAATGGCTTTTCACAAATCATAGATCATAGTTTTAATTAAGTTTAAGATCAAGTGGTTAGCAGATTAATTATACAAAGTTGGCGTTGATGATTACGGAATATGATTTAATATAAAGTATAAATTAAAACAAAAAAATCAAGGATAAATCCAATCGACCTTTTCTTAAATTTAAGCAACCTTTTCGTAGGCGTTTGCTCCTAATTCAATTTGAGGGATAAAATTAATTATACAAACATGAGTTTAACTAATCGATTTATTAGTGAACAAGGAAAATATAATACCAACACCCGCTGTTATTACTGTTGCTACACTGTATTGCAAAACCGATGTAGCAGTAAAATTAATTTCTGAAACCAGAAAACAAAAATCTGGACAGATTCTGAAAAATAAGAACAGATTCTGAAAAATATTTAAGAATGAAAAAATCGAGCCCACTGAATGCACAGTGTGTCCTTAAGGAAATTATTCCCCTCAAGTATCCGAGGTTAATGGAATATATCCTCCCAGGATAGAACGATCTTACTCACCGGTGTATCGGTACCTAGAACAACGGTGTCAGCGAACCACTCAACAGCAGTAAATCACAACACTGGAATTTATTTGTGCAGAAGAAGAAGAAGTTCAGAAAATTAGTGATGAAAATTATGAGGAATCAAACGAATTTATAGCCATGGAAGTACTGTTTCTGAAGGTTTGCAACCCTTCTGAACAGCCACTAAAAACTGGTGGAAAATTTAAATATGGAAAAAAAAACCGGATCGCGGGTCAGACACGCGGATCCGGGTCACTAACGGGTAGGATTGAATAAGTTAATTAATTTAATTAAATAATTAAAAATTAAAGAAAATTTGGTCCAAAAAGATTATCAATCAATCAGATCATTTGACCAAATCCGAAGCCGAGTGACGACGACGGCGCGAGGAGAGACCCTCTTCTTAACCATTTAGCAACAAGAAGGAGTACTTCTACTTATAAGTAGAGGAACTTTTCTTTCCACTACCGATGAGGGACAAATGCTTATTTTATAAAGCAAAGGGGAACTCCCTCAATTTTCCATTTAATCTATCATTTAAACCCAACAATTACTTATTACTTTTTATCACCACCAATTGTAATAGTGTCAACACTTTCAATAAGAGAAAAAAGAGAACTTTAAATTTAATTATTTATCGTGGAATATTTCTTTTATGTTTTTGTAGTTTTTAATTCCCATAGAGAGATGATGATTTAGTTCTTGATCGTTTTTGTACACCGGTTCAACTTCGTTTTACTGATACTTCCTCTGTCTCATTTGATGTGATGCATTTTGATTAGAGAGAAATTTATGAAACATGAAATGACTTTTGAAGCTTGTAATTTAAAATAAGTCATAAATTTGTGATTATAAATATCTTATTAAAAATAAATAAAAAGTATACGGTTAAATTGTTTCAACTTTTTTTTTTTTGTGTATAAACTTTTTAAAAAATGTATCTCATGGGACAAAGAAAATATTGAGAAAGCAAATATGTACTTATCTTGATTTCGTAGTGGAGAAGGTAAGGTTGTAAAGAACTGAAGTCAACTATATGAAGATGTACATCAACGCAAAATAGATTAGAACACATATCCTCGATTAGATTCTTGCATATAGTTTGGCTAACAAAAATTGTAGAAGTTTCAACTATAGTTATGACCTAACAAAAGTCATAGCACATAAAAAGTGAGATAAAGATAAACATGATATAGTGGACTTAAGATATGGTCGAAGGCTCCAAAAAACCTATCATCAACCCACTAATGACATATTGGGGTATACTTTAGTTTAGACTATTTGAAATTAAACTGCACCGTACACCTGTTTAATTAATATACAGTTTACGTCATGAAAATATTTGAAATTGCACTGCACCGTACACCTGTTCAAAGTCCAAATGTACTTTCAACATTTCATGGTAGCTAGTACTTTATTCATTTAGACTAAAAAATAGTGTTGCTGAGGTTGAACGCAATTCATTAATATTTCAATGGCTATCATAGAATTTCATCCTACAGTATAACACATCAGCACTTAATATATAGTTAGCACCAACATGTTACTCGTGAAAAAGAAGTTCAATTTTGTGAGTTATAGAGCTTAGAAAAACAAATTTAAATGCTAATAAATGAGTTTTAATATTTTTTAGCAATATCTGCAAAATATTACCATACACAATTAAAAGTGCATCGACCACCTCCTAGCAAAGGGTGTCTAAGATACAAGGCCTCGAAATGAATTAAGTACAAAATTGTTGTATAAAATCACTCACACTTGCGTGCTCTCTTTAATGCTCTAAAAATATTCAATCTCTCTATAACTACTGCTTGTATCTGCTGTATTACAAAGTTGCTATGTACATTATGACCCCTAAATTTGAAATATGTATATGATTAATGAATTTCTTAGCATAAATACATTGTTTCATCAAAGTTACTGAATTTGAAGGAACTCATGTTTGAATTTGTACCTCTACCGTGCTACTAATTGCAAATGAATTCAGAATTTAAAGTTTATTGATTCATTGAAAATAATGAATTTCTTAGTTGAACGGAGAGAACTGTTAATAAATCTACTTCAGCTATCATTATTAGAATTTAGAATTATAAGTATGATGTAGTGGTGATGGCTTGGAGAAAGGTCAAGAAAGCATTTAGATATAATTTTATACTAATCTAATCTTCTTTCCTATAGTTTGAAAGCGACAACGCTAAAACAACTTAAGAGAAAGAAGATACGATTATTTCATCTTATCCTATCTTACCACTCTGCATTTGAACACACGATTAAAATGCTATACGAAGATTAAGAATTTTTTTGTCATCATTAAGGCCTAAGGGTAGGACGATGACCAATAAACACCTATGACCTTCCAAACTAAATAATTAAAATAACTCATGCAACTACAAAACTACGCCCTCGCCCTTCCTATTGTTCTTTTTCTTCTTACATTTTATAATTTGGGAAGCATAATGTTAGGGTGATATATTAAGGCAGAATGGAGATCCCTCGAATTTGACGACTTTTATTAAGTGCATATCTAAATTTTATATTGGCTTCATTATCCCCTTAATTTGACAATATGATAGGCACGACCCTCTGGACGCTGATAACCTATGGAAGTGTGACACACACGCTGCCATATAGATTCTTTTTGTCTATGTGACATTTTTAACGATAAAATATATATTTCTTACCTTTTTAAGTTCACTAATTAAATAAATCATCTTTTTCGGATCAAATATGAAAAAAAACTGAAACAGCAATATTTAAACTATAATTTTTTTATTTGGCTAAAAATAATGATATTCTAATCGAGTTATATTTATTTGGCCATAAAAGAAGAAATATACAGTTAGAACAAATAATCATTACATCTAAAAAAGAAAGAAATAAAATCTCAACCAAATATTAACGAATTTGTTCCGTAAAAAATATAATGCATAGTTGGAATAAACAGCCATTACATGAAAATAAAAATACACGTTTTTTTTTATAGAAAATACACCGTCTAAACTTCATTACTTTGAGCCTTTTTTTTTTTGCTAAAATAAATAGTGTTTCAACTAAGTTTTGTAGATTTGGATCCAAAAAAAAACATAATTGAAGTAAATAATCATTGTATCTAAAAAGGAAAAAAAATACTTGGGATAAAATATGCAATGTATATTAAGAAAAATCAAAGATAAATACATTTGGAACAAATAAATCATTATATTGATTATGTGGCAATTAGTAATTGAAAAATACCCCACTTGGAGGCTGATTTTTTTTATTTTTCATCACTTTCACACGCCTAAAATATAATGTATTCACGTTTTTTGTCACATCAACATCTAAGGGGTCGAGGCTATTATATGACCAACTTCAGAAGGATAATTAAGCTAACACATAATTTAAATATATACCAAATAAAAGATAAGAAGGTGAGAGAGATCCCAAGCCATTCTGCCTATTATTATGTTAATAGAAGTATGTGCATCTAAACAGAAAACGTATTATAAGCTGTACTTTTTAGTTGGCCTAAATTAAGGGTTTTGATGGTCAACTGGGGCAATTCTATTTTATTCATATTCGGTTTAATCATCAAGCTGGAAAGACAAAACAAGAAGATTAAAATAAAACGAATAATTGCTGTGTAGAAGGCCAATGGATGTATTAGGTGGTTCTCAGTTAGGTTGACTTTACCATTTGACACAGGCACGAGAGGAAGACTATTTTTTTGAATAACAAAATTTTCTGAATTTTAACAATAATTGTTACTATCTCTTTGTTCTCCCTTTCATAATTAATATTCTCTTGATTTTAACATTTCTCCATCTTGGCTTTGTTGGAAATTTACTAAATGTGAAATAAGTATATCCCATTAATTTAAGACTCGAACAATTGGGTCCGCACGTTGAAAATGTCGTTTTCACACACGTGCACACGTAGTGCCAAGTATCGCAAATTTCATTAGTGAAAGAGATATTGGTACGTATGTAATACGTTTGAGACATAGAATTATGGACGGTTATTGGCCAAATGACAAATTATTCCACGTTGGTAAAAGAAGGAAGAAGTGTACAAAGTGTAAAATGAAACGAGTCGGAAATCGCCGAGGAGCCGTGAAGGGCCGCGGTGCAAATTGCTTGGTCAGTCACTGGAGCCGAGGCGCTTCGGAGGAAGAATGCTGCGACGGGAAGTTGGAAAAATCTTACGTTTAGGCTGGTTTTGGAGCATTGATTCTCCATTACTTGACACATGAATTCAGCCATTATTTGGCTGAATGTAACCCCTCAATCAAGTGCAATTACATGGCTATTAAAGGCCATTAGTTGACTAGTTGAGGGGTCTCTTCTACTTACACTATAAATCGAGGCATTTGGCTCAATTGAACTCAACACTCAACACTTAGAAAATAATCCAGATTTTCAGAATTCTTCCTCTCTAGCAAAGTCATTAAACTCAAAGTTCTACAAGAGTAACACTTGAGTCTCATTTGCTCACTTGTTAAAGTTGTCGTTATATCTTGGGAGACTATTGCTCAACACCGTAAAAGAAGATATACGGGGCAATCTTGTCTTAAAGACAGAGTGCCATCACTCGACTCAGCAAATCTCACAAGCAGTTTGTTAAGGTTTTGATTTCCAATTTTATTGTAATAGTTTGTTTATGCTTTCTATTATTGTAATAGTTACTTACTTCCTGTTCCCTACAACAATTGTATCCCAACAGGCTTTTCAAAAGTCAATTTACTATTTTTTCAAACGATATTTTTGAGATAAATGTATCTAAATTTAGAAAATTTTAAACACTTCGGGTGATTTATTATTTTACCATTTTAATGCAAAAAATGAAATTTACTCCTAATAACCATTGTAATCACGCCAATTTATCCATAAAAGATAACAACAATAACAACAATAACATATCAAATGTATTTTCTCATAAGTGAGGCCTGAAAAGTATAGAGTGTAAATATACCTTACCTACAAAAGTCAAGTTGGAAAAAAAGAAGGAAAATATATTTTTTGCATAAAATGTGAATTTTACCAGCTCTCAAAATCATTCAGTAGCAGAATCATTACCAATTGCATATTATATTGTTATACTCCGATGTGTCGACTGTTGGCACCTTGTGCTACTAACTCTGTAAAACCTATAAAACCTAAACATTATAAGTGAATGGATTATAAATCGTGATAATTATACGAGTGTCTAGTCAACTTATACTTTATAATATTAACATATTAACAACAAGAATAATATAAAACCCATTATGGAAATCAGCTTTGGCAAAAGGGAGGTAATGATCGCTTAATTATGTCCACTTATAATTAGAATGGGAAAAAAATGACCCTATAGGCTACAAAGTTCTTATGTATTGTATTTGTTAATTTATTGTTGATATCTCTTGTAAGAAAAAAATCATATAATTAAAATAATATGTACCGGATTAAAAAGTCGAATCTCTCCGGAAAAGGGGTATTTTATTCACTAAGACAGAGACTTAGGAGTAGCTAATATCTTATTGAATAGTTCAAACAATTTGTCCTTAGCTATATTAAATGATCAAGGCAACCAAGAATCTAAATGATCTAAAATCATCAAAAACCCATGCTCCAAATTTAATGAACAGGCTAATCAACTTGTCGTTTAGTACCAACTAGGCATAAACTTTCTTCAATTTTCAAATCTATTCACATTAATGGAATCTATAGATTTTCACCCAAAAAAGAAGGGATTTTTATATAAATATGAAATAACCAACCGAATTCACGGTTTATTTTTCTTAATCGGCATATATAAATTATACATTGATTATATTATTATACATGGACATATATTATATATCTGCTGGTTATATTTAATTTAAGCAGTTAAATATACGGCTATTTAGATTAATTCATTAAAAAAAACCAGTCCTTTAGTGATTTTATGAAGTATTAAACTGTGCCAGATACACATATGCTTTGTTTACTTTTAAATTTCAGCATCATGATTACAATAGCTAACACTGAACTGTTTAGTTAACCAATTGCTCAGACAATTAAAAAAGATTTCCAGAATAGTACTGTTCCTTCATAACGCTGACTTGTTTGATAGTATCTGATTACATAAATTAATCCTGGATTACCAGTTAAATTATTGTTTCAAACTAGTTTTGTTGTCAAGTTGACATGTTCCTCCCATTGGCTTATTTTTCCATTATAGTACCACATGCTTTTCGGAAGTTTTTCCATTTCAGTAGTTTTTAAAATTAATTTAATTTTTATACACTAATCGTATAAATCCTTTTTACAATATATTTCAACATGTTGTAGTCTTGTCTATTTTTCAAGTTACTAAATTATTATGGACGGAATACTTATAATTATCTTTTTAAGTGACCTAATAATTTAAAAAAAATCTTTTACATTATCAGTGTGTAAAACTTAAATTCTTTTTTTTTAAAACTCAAAAGTAAAAGGGATTCGAAAACAAATCTATATATACTTAAAGAGAATGACCAAATTATGACTAAGACAGAAGAGAAAAGAACTCTTACTGGTCCATGCAACAGATCATCGAAGCTCAAGGCATAGAACTGATCAACCATGGAGTTTAGACCCACTCTTTACATCTTACTTCATTCACTTCTTGTGTTCCAGGTACAACACTTAAATTTGATGAGTTCAATTTTCACGTTGTCGCTACTGAATTTATTACACTTTTTCAATTTCGAGTATAGAACTTGATATTTGTTGAGATTTTAGTATTTTTTCGCATATATATCTATGTTTCTTATAAAAGATATTGAATTCAGTTGAATCTGTTGATACTAAAGTGTATCCGCCTTTACAAATGATTGATCTTATATCTCGTAGTTCTTGTTCTCTGAAGATGCGTGATGTACCTTTTTTTCCATTGAGGTCAAACATATATCTATGCTCAAGAGATAATTGTCTATACACTAATAAGGGAAATACAAATACACCGTGTAATTATAGAGAATCTCTGTCTTGTTATGATTAACACTATAACAATAATAATTGTTTTGTTTCAGTCCCGAACAAGTTGAGATTTTGATTTACACTAACATGAGAAAATACTGTTTTTTTTTCTTTGCAGTTATTGAGTGCAAGCAGAGCCAGAGAAATTGCAAAAGACTGTGATAACATGCATGGGGTACTAAAGATACAAGTGAAGGAGCAATCAACAACTTCTCCAACAGAGCCACTAAATACACAACTCAATATTTTCTTCACTCCTAAAGATTTAAAAATTGGAAAAATTATGCCCCTTTTTTTTGCTCTCAAAGACCCTTCAACTTCTCCCCATTTACTTCCCAAAGAAGAAGCAGATTCAATTCCATTTTCATCATCAAATCTTCCTTATCTTCTTGAATTTTTCTCATTTTCTAAAAATTCACCTCAAGCAAAAGCAATGGAAGATACATTTTTCCATTGTGAAATTTCAGCAATGAATGGAGAATCAAAATTCTGTGCTACTTCTTTAGAATCAATGCTCGATTGGACTCGAGAAATTTTTGGATTTAATACCAAACTCGACGTTTACACCACTAATTTTATTAAGAAATCTCCTGTTACTTTACAAAATTACACTATTTTGCAAAAACCAAAGGAGATTTTAGTGCCTAAATTAGTTGCTTGTCACAGTTTGCCATACCCTTATGCTGTGTTTTATTGTCATATGCAAAAGGGGGAAAATAAATTATTCAAGATTTTACTTGTGGGTGAAAATGGAGATAGAATTGAAGCTGCTGCAATTTGTCACATGGATACAAAAGAGTGGAATCATGATCATGTTGCTTTTAGAGTGTTGAAAGTTCAGCCTGGAAGTTCACCTGTTTGTCACTTTTTTCCAGTAGATAATCTTGTTTGGGTTCCATCTTCATCTATGTAAATTTCTACTACTAGCTAAGTAGTATTTTGCTATGTTACTGGGACTTTTTAAAAATTATGTCGGATGCGTGTGAGAGATCCTTCAAAAATAGTATATTTTTAAAAGATTCGATACGAGTGTGGCAACATTTTTAGAGAGATCACTCAACATGAGTATTTTGTGGAACTCTTGTTTTAATTCAATGACAGTCCATATACATTTTGCATCTGTTCTTGTTTAAATGAAAGCTAGTTTGGCTAAACAGTCATGATTAGTATCGGAGGTAGATTCATGATTTGAAGTTATGGGTTCCTAGAGTTACTTTAAATTAATTTACAACTATAATTGGGTTCACAATCAATTGTTTATGATTTTTTAATGATTTTTTTAATACATATACGGAAGTATGAACAAAAATTAATGATTTTCCGAGAACCCATACCTAAAGCTTTGGATCTGCCCTTGGTTAGTATCAAATGTTAGTAAAGTACTTTGAAGTGCTAAAACTGATTTTAGAAGTATTACGTATTTAGATTGGGTAAACACTTTTTTTGTTGAAATGACTAGAAAACCCTTTAAATTATGTAAAAGATTATAAAGTGTTAGGCATTTAGCTAAATCCATTTGTGCTTGGGTGGGTTGTGAAATCATATTTTCGTGAGTTAAATTCGCCGCCTATAAGGCAGTATTTGGGGATTGATAGTTTTCGATGATTATAAAGTGTAACAACAATAATAGTTACAAGTAGTATGATATGAAGTAAGAATCATGAATAAAATTATTGCATAAAGTTTGTACAAAATACTTTACGTTGTTAAGTTGTGTAAACCATTTTCCATCCGAGTAATTAATAGTGCAAAGTATCTAAACATTTAAAGCAACCACTACACCAAGATATGAAAGAGTAAAGGGGTCGTTTGGTAGAGGTATTAGAGAAAATAATGTATGCATTAACTTTGTGTATTATTAATATTTTGTTTGATACACTTTTTCATCCTATGTATAACTAATCATTAGTTATACACCCTACTTGGTATTATCTTATGCATAACTAATAGCTAACAAACCATGGTATTAGCAATGCAATGAATTGTAATGCATACATAAACATGGTTAAAACACAATTGCCCATGAAGTCCCTCACATAATATAGCATTGATGGTATTTTTGTAAACAACTAATTATTTTTAGAAATTATGCAATGCATATTATTTCTAATATACCAAACCAAACAGTGGATAAAAAATAATCATGCATAACTAATGCTAGCATTACTAATACCAACATTACTAATACACCTTATTCATCATTATTCTTATACACTCTATCAAACGATCCCTAAGTGTATTTAGAGATTACTGAGCAAAATATGTGTAGTGTATATATAGAGAGAGAGTATTGTATAAAATACAAAATATCCTATCAATTCATCTGCATATACGTGGGCTTTTTTCCACATTGACAATCCAACAATTTTGAGTTATCTCAAACTTTATATCCGTTTTAGCTGAAAGTGCGTAGGTTTAGGAAGTGAATTGTGTTTGGGCTTACGACCAATAAAAAGGTATTGGGTCTTGGCTCTTTTCAGAAGCCCACCATAGCGAAGTGCAAGATATGGGCTTTCTGATTTTGTGAGCCCATATTACTTCCATTTATGAGGTTGCAGAATCGTACGTAGAATAAATTCACAAATAACCACTTTTCAGCCAAATATTTGAAACATAGCTATTTGTTAAGAGTCCACATCGGATATGAAATGAGAACATGAACTCTTTATATGGACTTGGACAATACTCACCCTACAAGCTAGCTTTTGGGGTTGAGTTAGGCCCAAGATCCATTCTTTACATGGTATCAGACCCAGGTCCATTTCAATTATTTGTTCACCGATGTTGAACCCCCAAATTATATTATTCACGCTCTAGTTAACAAGGTCTGGGCGTGCGGGAGAATGTTAATAGTCCCACATCGGATATGGAATGGGAACATGAACTCCTTTTATGAACTTGGACAATCCTCACCTTACAAGCTCAAAGATTTTGAAATTCCATGTTTTCATTCTATATTTATTGAGATATTTATCCACACAAATGTTTATGATTATTTTAGATCATAATTTTTACCTTTTATTTATTTTTAAATTTTTTTGTGTCCAATCAAACAACACCCTATATATTTGGGATGGAATCACTCAATCATGTCTCCACCTTCAAAGCCGTCGCCGTCCAATTGGTCACTATTGCTTTGCTAAAAGAACAAAAAGAAAGTTAAAAGCGAAAAGAGTTACAAAGATGGTGGCGTAATTGGACCATGAAATTTGGGCCACATTCTCAGAACTTGGGCTAAAAATGTATGCACATGGCAATAGTACAAGACTAAAGGACCACCAACGTTTTGAGGCCTGGGCTTTTTCGGCAATCATATCAAGCAAAATTTGTGTACTTTCACAATTAACAGAATGACACGAAGGCAAAAGAACTTTGTAGGATCTGTTATGAATCCTATATAAGTTCAAGCACAAAATGACATTTCCCAAATCTACAGTTAGTGCCTAATATTCTTCTTCATCTATCTTTAAAAGTACGACACATTTTTAGTGGTGGGCCGGAGAAGGAGAAAGTGGAAGATGGGCCTGAAATATGAAAGGTGAGAGAGAGAGTTTTAAGTTGCAAGAAGACGTAGATAGTTAAGATTTGAGTGGTACCAATTTGCCATGATGTTGCGATTTAGGTCTGCACAACTTAAATGGAGGATTTAAATACAACAACTATCTCTCAGTTCCAAAGAAATCAAGATCGGCTTATTGTTATCTAAGACCAATTGGTAAAAGACTTAATATAAGCATATCTGATGAGGTAAAAGACTCTTATAAAGGATATTGGATACGAAATAAAATCTATGATTATGATTATGATATATTCACAATCAATTAGTATCGCCTACATTTATTCCATTGTATCCTATATTTTGCTAAAACTACATTAGTTCCAAGTGTTGGCGGATGGTTCGAGACAATCTCCGCTATGTAATTTTGAATCTACCTCATTTTTTTAAATACCTCAATTTATTATAGTTTCATACCTATAGACTAATGCACCTAAAGGTCAATGTAGACCGACCTTTACTCATTTTATTATCTCCAATTTGTACTACTTGCACATTTTGCTAGCTCAACAAAAAATTGACATCAGAGAATCTTACTTTATATTATGTTGGTTATACAATGCATGAAATTGGGAAATTTGCTCTCCTTTCATATAATGCTCTCTCTCTCTCACTATACAATTTCCTTTTTCACAAATTTACCACCTCCATTTTTTCTATCAAGAGTAATACATAACTTCATGATTTTTGCTTTTCAAAGTTCAATGTTTGAGGGCATCTATATTGACAGAAATGCCCTCAAGTAAAACCCATATTAACAATGTAATCAACCCAATTTTTGTAACTACTAATAGCTGGAGTAGAACCCATCTGAATCTGGTCGTTATCGTTACTGTTCTTCTCACCCTCTTCATTTCTTTCTGAAAGAAATAATCCCTGAATTATTTTCATTAATGAAAGAATATATATATAATTTTTAATTTTCATAATTTAAAAAATTCTATTCCTATTCTATTTTCAAAATCCTATTCTATTTGTACAAGAATTATATAATTATAGTAAGTGTACAATACTAATTAAATACAAAAATATTTCCTAAAATAAGCCTTCAAACAGTGATATACACGGTTATATGTACCATGTATATCACGGTCCAAATTAGCCGAATATGGTCACGGTCCAAATCAGCCGAATATGGTAGCCGAATGTGGTATTTACTACACCCCGCAGTCATAGTGGGCGGTCGTCGTACGCTGAGAATGTCCCTAAAATATTCAAATATGACCGATGGAAGACCCTTAGTAAAGATGTCTGCAATTTGATACCTGGACGGAACATGTAAGACACGTACTTATCCATGAGCTACTTTTTCGCGAACAAAATGGATATCTATCTCAATATGTGTTAGTCTGCTGGTGTTGAACCGGATTTCCAGAAGATATACGGCACTAATATTATCATAATATACTACGGTAGCTTATTGAATGGGAAAGTGAAGCTCCAAGAGAAGATAGCGTAACCAACATGATTTAGAAACCACATTGGCTACCCCTCGATACTCGGCCTCTGCACTGGAGCGTGATAAGGTAGCCTGTCGTTTGACAAACCACGAGACCAAGTTATCACCAAGAAACATGCAATAACCATACGTGGAACGTCGGGTATCTGGAAAGCCACCCCAATCAGCATCGATATACGAAACAAGTGTAGAGGCCGATGATTGATATAGATGCAAGTCATAGTCAAGTGTCCCCTGAATGTATTTGATAATGCGTTTGAGCGCATTCATGTGCTCCACCCTAGGATTATGCATAAACAAACACACATGCTGTACGACATATGTAATATCCGATCTCGTGAAAATAAGATACTGAAGAGCTCCAGCAAGACTGCGATAGCGAGTGGGATCCTCGTAAGGTGAGCCAGCCGCAATACCCAACTTGGGCTTAGTATCAACGAGAGTGGAAGTAGACTTACACGAGGACATACCAACTATGTCAATAATCTCATCGGCATACTTCCGTTGGGACAAGAATAATCCACCTGCATGACGAGAGACAGCAATCCCCAAAAAATAACTCAAGGGCCCCAAGTCTTTCAAAGGAAACTCAGAACTGAGCATGGTCATGATAGACTTGCGCAAAGCATCAGTAGAGTCAGTCAAGATAATATCATCCACATATAATAGAATATAGGCAAAGGAAGTACCACGACGATATATGAACAATGAATTATCAGACTTGCTGTGTGAAAATCCAATAGATGAAACATAGTCCCTTGATTATTTTAATTAATGAAAGAGTATATATACAATTTACAATTTTCATAATATGAAAATCTTATTCTTATACTATTTTCAAAACCCCATTATATTTGTATAATAATTCTAAAATTATGATAATTATACAATGTTAATTAAATATAATAATATTTTCTAAAATAAGTCTCCTAAACCGTGATATACACGATTATATATATCATATATATCACAGTCCAAATCAATCGAATATAATAACCGAATATGGTCACGCTAATCCGGCGTACAAAAAGACTGCCCCTCCTATAGTTACCGCCTTTTGCAGGGACAAAAACGTCATTGACACTATTCCACTTGTTACTCAGTTCGCTGCAACACCTATATTGCAACCAGTTGCTCTCAGCCTCAACGGAAAAATCTCCGAACTGTAAACGCATGTTATGGGGCCCATCCCAATCGGAAAAACGCCACGTAAGCTAACACCATTGTTATACAAAGTGCAATTGCCCAAACTAATTTTTGATCTGATTGGTCGACGATTGTAAGGCCGGTAGCGAGGAGCATCAACGACAGCACCATTCCGGCGACACTCGTTAAGAGCAACGGCCAGCGACCGGATTTATCTAGCATGAATGTGGCTACTAGTATGAACATTGTTTTGACGAATCCGACGGCGACGGTGCAGAGCAACCTATCGTGATAGGAAGTTATCTCAGCTTTTTCAAAAAATCTTCGGGCTGTACAAAACGACGGCGTCGATTCCACTTGCTTGTTGGAAATAATGGATTCCGACGCCGGTGATTAGAATATGTCGGACGGCCGGCGTCGGGGAGAAGATCAGTTCCTTCCATACACTGTCGCTTTTGGGGCTTTTCGGTACCTGTTAGAAAAAATAAGAAAAAATAATTAAAAGTTGTAGGAACAAAAATTAATTAAGATTTGCACTATATTTTAATTCATGTTTAGTTATGATATATAATCAAATTTATATGGACATCGTACTATTATAAATGGTTGTGTTGATAGCTATTTTTCACAAGATGGATATTGTAGAAAGAATATAGATATTCATAGAGTTTATGAATAAAATGTTTTTTTTGAGTACCTCGACAATGTCGTCGTTGCAATGTTCCGGTATGCCAGCGGCTTCTTTGATATCGGCGAGTCTCAACTGAGATTCTTTCAAGGAGTCCGATGTTTTGTTTAAAACTCGTCTTGCATCGCCGAGTCGACCCTGCATCACGAGCCAACACGGTGACTCGGGTATCTATTGTAATCAATAAGTGATATTTTCAAGACTATAAATTTTACATTTTATTAAAATTAAATATTTTTTGAATGACTTTATAGTGTAATTTTTTTATACGATTTGAGTATAACTGAAACTGCTAACTGCCACGTACCTCCATTGATGAACACTTCCGGGAAGGAAGTAAGGAACCCACGAGAACACGCCGGCGAGACTTCGGCTGTGTAAACCGGAACAACCATGAGGGCATACCCAACTCCGACTCCGGCGACGAACCGACCCACCATGAGAAAGGCGTAATTTGTAGCAGAACCCATCAAAAGAGCTCCGTCGAAGAAGATTGCGGCGGCCACCACCATAGTGTACCTACGGCCAATCCAGTCGGAGGTCTGGCCGGAGCGGCAGAACCAAAGAGAGAGTAGACATTGAGGATTCCCACTAGAATCTCCATTTGAATATTGGTGATATGGAGGTCTTTCTTAATATAGATGATTTCTCCGCTCATCACTCCAAAATCTGCATGGAAATGGACCAAACAATTAAATAGCCATGACATTAGGTTCTTATTCAAGAGAATGGTCTTCTATGAAGCTGATTAGAAGCAATTTCAAGGTTTAAACTGAATTAATGAGTATCAACATTTAACATCATACTTTTAAAATTATTAATTCAAAATTTAATTAGAATTGTTTTTCAAATTTATATTTATATTTATATTAAAATATTAAGTTCAGCCGAAACTATTAGACGAAGGTTGCATCTGCATCATGAACTCGATAAAATAAAGGAATTAAGAGGAGCTTGAAATATTTGTTTTCACGTGAGCAAAGGCTACCTGTTCATGTTTTCGTCATCTATATGTTATGGTTGTGTGTGTAACTTTCATGTTTTCACAATATGTCATGCGAAGTAATTATTTTTATATATATATATATAGTTAAAAAGTAAGAAATAAGAAAATGGTCGTTTAATTTTAAAGAACTTGTTGAAAGCAAAAATTAAGTGTTTCTCATGTCGTACAAAATACTACATCATGAACAAACATGTTATAGAAGAACAAGTGTAAGAATGGAGAATAGTTGTTACCATAACCAGGCAAGATGGAAGCCAAAGAAGCTAGAAAGGAACAAGCAATTGCATATTTGTTTGTTTTTGGTTTCTTTGGAGGATCAAAATCTTTAATCCTAGCTATCTGGGGTACCAATTGACCATTATTAGTGGTTAGTTTTTCTTCCGCCATGATTAGGAGAGAAAAATAGCTAGAGTGAAGGAATAGTTGAGAGAGTCACCCAAGAGTGTATGGTCTTCATCTTGTGTTTATCACACAGCTTTATTTATATAGAAAAAGGACCTCTAATTTTGACCCAATATACAATAAATTATTTAGCTTCTCGGGTCCATTTTTTTGTTTAATGAATCTTTACTTGACTCGTTTTTCTGACGTGGACATTTTCTCCCACATTTAACTCCGACAAACTTGTTTCTATCTGCCAAATGGTGTGGTTCAGTGGTAATTTCGCTTTATTTTTAATTGAAGATATCAGGTTTAAGTTTTGCTAATACAGTTGCCTTTGATAAGAACGATTTTACGCCCAAATTGAGACTTCTGATTAATCAGGCGGTATACACTTAACCACGTCATCATGATACCGCACTTTACAATTACAATTCATGACTAAATTATCTTCTACTGCAATACATGGAGCCATTTTCTTATGGAGCAACAGAAGAATTATGAACAATTAAAAGCTTTTTAATTTGATGTATTTGCACTGATTACTGATTACTAAGTTTATAATATTCTTGTCGGTTGCTCCTCTCTTAATCAGAGTTATTAGGCTTCCCCTCTTTTAATCATAGCTCTCGAATTCAAGCTCTGGATATAGAAAAATGTTTAGTATGGAGAGCTTCTCCGAATAGGATATACGTGGGGCGAATCTGAATTAGTCGAACTCTAATGCGGATAACGGACATCGGACGAAAAACAAAAAAAAAAGTTTACAATCCTCTTAGAAATGTTATTCAATTAAAAGTTTTGTCAAATTAATGTAGAAAGCTCTACTCAAAACTCTTCTTTTTCATAGAAATTATGCGGATAAATTCTACCCGATATAAAATCAAAAAGTGAATCTATATTGAAAATCAGATAATAAGATAGACTCATCAATGACAGAGTGAATCTATGAAAATAATGCAAAATTGCTATGTTTCACAAAAAGACACGTCTTAAACGTGGGAACCCAACATTTACTGTTGAATCAAATTTTAAACTAGGAAAAAGGAATCTTTCAAGAAAATATAAAATCTTTTTACAGCCTAATTAATTTAAGTGGTTGTACTTCCCTTAATCAAACTGGCTAAATTGATTAAATCAATCAAAATGTTCCCGAACGAACAAGCCTTAGCAAAACAGAAAAAACAATCCCATAAAAATACATAAAAGACGAACCCAAAATAAATCGCAGGAGTTCACGATTAATAGGTTGTTTGATCAAATTTCTGAAAGGTTAAAAGTAATTTTTTTCTTAGAGAATGAAAGTATTCGGCCAAATTTTTGATGAACTAATAATGTCTTTGAGTAGTAGCAGAAGTTGTTTTCCTAGAATAAGATTATAAATATAGAAAATTTCATAAATTTACAAATTATTTATGCCTTATCATTATTCAGAAAGAAAAGGAAAAGAAAAATAAGAAGAAATGTAGCATGTTTTAATTTCTCGTTTCGTGGAAGAACCCAAGCAAAGAAACAAGAATAAAGGGACCTAACCAGAAAAAAACAAGTAAATATAAAACAAAAGCAAACGTTTTAATTAAATTTGTTAGGTCTAGGTTAATATGTTTTTAGTTAATGCAACTTGCAGTTAGTACTCTGGTTTTTATGAGATCATGTGAATGGTTTTGGTATATGGTGCAAGTTATTTTCCTTAACGTCAAAATCATTGGTTTTGATACTGACTGCATTATAGTGGTATATTACATATCTTATTATCATGTTCTTCCTGCCATATGTGTGGCATTCTATTCAAGATTATTAGATTATGACATGCAAATTCATGTTAGCCAAGCTTTAAGAGTAATTCCTTTTTTCAGTAAAAAACAATTACTACTATAATTAAACTGAGAAAAATCTAATTTCCATACAAGTAGACAGATATGACAAACATATATATACTGTTTGTTTTGCCTTCCTCCTTGTAGAAAATAAAGCTTTTCATACCAAGAAGTTAGGAGTTGCAAAATCGAATTTAAAGATTGCATCATACAGCTTCACTACTATAATTAGCACATGGCTTTAGCAATTTCCTAAGTTAATAGCTTTAGTGCTTACAACATTAAAGAAAGTAATTACTAAAGAAGTTATGTCTTGTGCAATTATAGAGTAATTACTTCCGGTCTCAATTTATATACTAACATTCTTTTCTTTTTAGTCAGTAAAAAATGATAATTTTTTATATAGTAACAATTTAACTTTAAACTTTTTTTCACATGACTTAATGAAATAATTTATAATTACACAAATATCTATTGTTTATTTAGACAACAAATTTTAAAAGTCTTCTTTTCATTTTTAAATTTCATGCTCAATCAAACATCATCACATAAACTGTGAGTATTTCTATTTGGGTTAAGTTGACTTAGTACAATATCAAATTTCTTTGTATCGGACTTGATATAAAATAATAAGTAACCTCTTAAAATTGGTTAAAGTGCACTAATAATATATATTTTTTTACAATGTTTACATATATATTGTTGGGAGATTTTACTCTTGTACTTTATAAAGCAGTACGGAAAGTATATAACTATTACAAGTATTCGAAAGGATAAACAAAGATTCAATAATTCAACTAGAAATCTGAAATTACAATTGTTGAACAAGAAAAACTGGAAAATTGTTTTTGCTGAGTCGAGTGTGGCACTCTGTCCTTAAGACAATATTGCCCCGTATGTTTCCTTTATACGTCCTGGACAATTTGTCTCCCAAGATAAAACAGTAATGGAACACTTGAGCAAAGGAAACTCAAGTGCTACCGTGAAGAATATTGAGTAATGAAATGATGCTCGGAAGTTGTAGGAATAAGAGTTTTCTGCTTTGTGTATTTTCGTGTATATCAAGTCTGAGTGTTTGTCCTCAAGAATGGTGTAAGGGGGTGTTTATATAGGTGAGGGAGCGACTGAAAAACTGCCTCCATAACAGCCAAATAATGGCCATTATGGAGGTAGTAAAGTCACCAATATAAATGGTGAAAGACCAACGGATTGACCATTTATAGGAGGAGTAATTCAGCCAAAATAAATGACTGAATTGAGTGCTTGGCGTTTCTGCTTTGACTGTCCAAATTCTGACTTTCTGGAAACTTCAGGGACCAAACTGTACATCTTGATACTTCAGGGACCAAACTGTACATCTGAAAGAATTTTGGTCCAAACAAACTGTACATCTGAAACTTCTGGGATCAAACTGTACTTCTGACAAAGTTTTTTGGCCCAAAAAGATAACAACCGAGAACCCGTACATCTGAAACTTCTAGGATCAAACTGTACTTCTGGCAAAGTTTTTTGGCCCAAAAAGATAACAACCGAGAACCCGTAAATCTGAAACTTCTAGGATCAAACTGTACTTCTGGCAAAGTTTTCTGGCCCAAAAAGATAACAACCCGGAACCGGACGGGCGGCGGCGGCGCGCGTGTGGTCTTTCCTCGAACCGAAGCACATCTAGGTCCTCCCTCCTTTAAACACATGGGATACCCCTTGGGGTCCCAAACTCCAAACCAATTTCGAGTCTTATATACACAACAATTCTTTCTTCCTCTGCCGATGAGGGAGAATTGAACACAATACCACATTTTTCCATGCTTCAAACACCTCACTTCGTGAACCAATATCTCTTTCATTTCTCAATGAAATTTGACGATTCTTGGCCCTACGGTTATCTACGTACTTAGTAGATCATGCATGTGTGAAGAACCGGATTCTCCAACATACGTAACACTAGTGTTTAAGCCGTTAAAGTTGGTCGATCGCAACTCCCGCCAAAAGCTAATTTCCAACATATATAACATAAGCTCATCCTTGAAATGGTGCGCATACATTTATATATACCATAACTAAGACAAATTAACAAGAATATATATTTTCTAACTCATACATTATGTATAATTGTATACCATAACGAAGACCATTTAAAATATCTTAGTCACGCAGTCAAGTAATTCGGCTCCAATATTTCTTTTCTTAAATTAAAATACCTTGATTCAGATCATAATAATAAGACATCAATCTGAACTAACATAAATTAATTTTTTGATCTAGCTATATATGAATAATTAACAATAAAGATTGACAGAAGGAACCAGCTAAGCCTAAATGGAGCAACTGGATAGGGATAGAGTTCATTGGATCTCATCAATTTTTAAATAAGAATATTCTCCTAGGTATGGGCCAAAAATTTCGTAGGAGATGGTCTTAGAGGAACATAAGGAGATGCTTGTAGAAGAGGTTACAGACTCAAAGGTGAAACAAGCATGGGCTATTGCTGGGGATACAGTAAAATCGGTGAAGCCAATTCTTTAAGCACTGCTGGGAGACAGTGAAATCTGACCTTATTGCAGGGGTGAAGGAATTCTTCAGGTCAGGAAAATTACTGAAGGTATAGAACCATACAGTCCTGACATTGGTGCCAAAATCAGACCATGATGAGACAGTTGGAAACTACATACCTATAGCTTGTTGTAATACAATCTATAAGGTGGTATCTAAAATTCTGTCCAACAGGTTGAATTTGGTGCTGCCTAGTATTATATCAGATAGTCAAAGTGCTTTTGTGGCAGGCAAAACTATTGTTCAGAATATTCTGATTTGTCAGGATTTGATTAGGATCTATAATAAAAAAAGCACTACTAGTAGCTGCCTCATCAATATTGACCTTAAGAAGGCCTATGACACTGTTGAGTGGGGGTTTGTGGAAGAAATGTTGTATGCCTTGGAATTCCCTCATAAATGTATCAAATGGATTATGAACTGTTTAACATCAGTCCAGTACACCATTGCAATAAATAGAGGAGTGCATGGATGCATTCAGGGCAAAAGAGGACTAAGGCAATGGGACCCTATATTCCCCTTGTTATTTGTCATTTGCATGAAGTACTTTACAAGGATAATGAATGTAGTTGCTCAAATGAGGGATTTAGCTTTCATACAAAATGTAGAAGTTTAAAACTAAATCACCTATGCTTTGCTGATGATGTGTTGTTATTCAGCAAAGGTGATTTCCAATCAATCCTGAGACTTTCTCCAATGCTTCAGGGCGATGTACTAATGCAGGCAAGTCAAATATCTTTAGTGTCAACATGACAAAACAGAGCTTGGTTGATTTAGTTGAGCTGTCTGAATATCAAAAAAGGACTCTTCTTTTTGGATATCAGAGTCCCAATATCAGCAAAAAAATTCTAAAATAGACTGAAGTATTGTTGGATAAGATCACTGTCAGGACAAAATGCTGGGGGAATAAGGTATCTCTCATATGCAGGGAGAGTGTTGCTAGTCAACTCTGTACTTATGCACATACATTGTTACTGGTCATCCATTTTCATCTTGCCAAAGCAGGTTCTCAAAGGTATCACTGCTGTGTAGGAATTTTCTTTGGAATGGGAAGACAGTCACAAAGGAGTCCCCGTTGGTATCCTGGGGTCTGGTTTGCAGAGACATGAAGGTGGTTTGGGGATCATAGATTGCATAGAATGAAATGAAGTTGCTATTGCTAAATATGTGTGGAACATTATCCAGAAGGCTGACAACCTGAGTTACGTGGATTAACCACATAAAGGGTGAGGACTGATGGAAAATGACCAAATTTACCCCTCTACCCTATGAAATATCTTAATTTTATCTTCCATTATACTTTGGGACCATTCATACCTTTGCCGTTAGCAAATCGTCTTGTATTTGCCCTTACCTTTAACAGAGCTCCAAAGTGGACTGAGTGAAGGCCACATGTCAAAATATTTCGACAAAAAGGTGCAGATTTACCCCTCTACTTTTCACTGGGTATGTTGTTGTTGTACACTTCGAGTTGGAGTTCCGTTCGGGTTGAGAACGGCAAGGGTGTGAATGCCCCTTAAAATATAACGAATAGTAAAATTAAGATATTTCATATAGTAGAGCTATATTTTTTCCCTTTAAACCCTTAGAAACACCCTATATGTAATTTTTGTCCATTCCTAAATACATCTCCTAAAACTGTATATATCAAAATCTGTGTGCCCTTAGAAAGTCATATTTTTTTTCATTTATTTGTTTGATCTTTAGTTACAGAAATGCAAGTTAAGATTGTGTACAATAGACCCTTGTGGTCCGATCCTTTCCCGTACCCCCCACATAGCGAGAGCTTAGTGCACCGGACTGCCCTATTTATTTGTTTTATCTTTAGATCCTACAATGGGTTTGGGGGTGAGAGGATGGGATTGATGTACTATAAATAATAAATTATGATTTGTGTTCCATTTGTTAATAGGTTTTGGCCTCTCTTGTTTTGAAGGGGACGCTCAAAGTCTTGGTGATCGAAGACATTAAAGCACCTAGATGAGCCTTGTTTAAAAAAATTGATACTACTAATGTCTTTCTTATGATTAGGGGCGGTAAAATTAGCCCAACCTCAAATGACCAGCCCAACCCGTCCAAGGTTTCATGAGTTTGGGCAAGCGTGATTTTGATGATGAGATGGTTTGGGCTAGCCCAAGTTGATCTATCATAAATCAACAACCCAAATGAATTTATGATGATACCCAAACTTGGCTCACGAAAATGCTCAATTTTAACGATCAGAGATTCACTCTAGATTAAATTTTTTATTTATAAATAATTATTTTAAAAAATATTTATTATTTCGGAACAATAAAAATAGACCAACGCATCCCAACCACTCACCACACTATCCATCCACCCTACCCCTCCCCTACACCAACCCCCACCCAAGCATTGAACCACCCTCACATCTCTGCCCCCTACCTTGTCTACTCCACCCCACCCCTTACCTACTTCTACCCCACCTACCCTCACCTCCCGCCCTACCCCCCATCACCCTACTCCATTCTCAAATTTCTATTTTATATTTTTTTACTTTTATAAATAATTTATAAAAAATATGAATTTTTTTCTTACCCCGCGCCCTACCCACACCTACCCCTCACCCCATTGCCCCTGTCCCATTCTAAAATTTCTATTTCATATTTTTTTTACTTTTATAAAAAATATGATTCTTACCTCCCCTACCGCCCTACCCCCCTCCACCCCCATGCCCTACCCCATCCTCAAATTTCTAATTCATATTTTTATTACTTTTATAAAAAAAAAATATGACATTTTTTCTTCCGCCCCCTCTCCACCCCCACCCCCACCCCATGTCCTACCCCATCCTCAAATTTCTATTTCATATTCTTTTTATTTTTATAAAAAAAATTATAAAATATATGAATTTTTCTTACCTCCCCCTACCCTCCCCTCCCACCCCATTGCCCTACCCATCCTCAAATTTCTATTTCATATTTTTTTACTTTTATAAAATAATTATTAAAAATATGAATTTTTTTCTTACCCTCAATCCCCTGCTCTCCCACACCACCCCGAAGTTTTTATTTTATATATTTATTTTACTTATATATAAAATATTATTAAAAATGAGAATTTTTTCGTAACCCATTACGCAACCCCCTCTCGCCCCACTACCCCCGCCTCTCACCTATTATTTTATATATTTATTTTTCTTTTATAAAAAATAAAAAAATAAAAAATATTATTCTTATTTAAAAATAAATATATGAAAAATTAAATATCATACAAAATAAAATAACATCACAGAAGTAAGTTTGAAATTTGCAAAAGTAATGAGTCAAGTTGGGTTATGACCCATCATTTAGCCCATTTTAATCCGCCCATCTTAGCCCATATAAGTTTTAGACGGATTAGATATTGACCCATTTATTAATTCAGTTCATCTTAATCCGCTCAATTTCCGCCCAAACGCCCATCTAGCACCCCTACTTATGATAACCTTAGAAGAGAAGCGGCACTTAGAACTTTCAAAATTTTAAAAGACAGAATTTAGCTTCAAGTCAAGATCACGAAGAGAGCACATTGATTTCACTAAGCTATTGAATTTCTACCTCTGCCCCTGATGGTAACATCGATTAATTGGGTTTAATTTATTTGTGATCACTCAATACCTACTTTATTACACTGAAGTAACTAAATTATTTTTATTATAACGAATAAGTAAGTATCACAAAAAGTGGCTAAATAATTTTTTCCTTAATATACTTATCACTGGATGCAAATATAACCCCGTCGGAACTCGGGGACAAAAAGACTGAACTCGTCAACTCTGAAGTGAAGGGATCTTTAACCTTCAAATCTTTGCTAAACCGAGCGTTTTCAACATGTCTCGAGCACCAGCTTTGCTCCTCAATTTCCTTCTTCTGGCGATTCTTTGCAATGCATTTTCTCCTGAAAACCCTACAGATCGGAAAGTATTGGTTTTACTCGATGATTTCGCCATCAAATCTTCACATTCTCTCTACTTCCAATCTCTCCAAACCCGTGGTTTCGATCTCGATTTCAAACTCGCTGATGATCCCAAGATCGCATTACAACGATACGGCCAGTATTTGTACGACGCCTTAATTCTCTTCTCCCCGTCCGTTGATAGTAAGTCTTCATGCCAGATCCCAATAATTATTGTATCTTATTAGTATATATCTCCTGTTTTATGTTACATATGTATATAGATCGAATTTTTAGGGTGTTAATAAGCTGTTTTAGGGTAATTAATTTCGTTTTTTCTCTTCAGGTTTGGGTGGATCACTTAATGCGGCATCTATTCTGGACTTTGTTGATTCTGGTCATGATTTGATCCTTGCGGCTGATGCATCTGCATCTGATTTAATTCGTGACATTGCTACTGAGTGCGGGGTTGATTTTGATGAGGTATCGGAATACGTCTCTGTTACTTACATTTTTATTCAATCAATCAGTCACAGCTTTTACCTTAACACCACCCTGTTTGGATAGTTGTTACATATCGTTTCATAATGTACAACAACAACATACCCATTGAAATCCCACAATGTGGGGTCTTGGAAGGGTAAAGTGTACACAGAACTTACCTTCACCTTGGTAGGTAGAGCGGCCGTTTCATAATGTATCATATAATACTGCTGTTGTGTTTCTCGTCGTTGCATAATGCCCCGCATCAGCAGTTTGAAGGATACACTATAAGAAACATAGGGTATGGCCGTACGGGTAGAGCTATTATAAATAGGTAGGTTAAAGAATAAAAGATGATTATTAGATAATAAGCAAAGACAAAATTGAAAGAAAAACTAAGGTAACGATTTTGCGATCACACCGAAATGGTCGTTACATAAATTGGGATATTTCGTCGTTTACGTAACGTGGATTTAACTATATGATACAATAAAATTTAACTAACAATCAAACAAACATTATATTTAAACTAACAATACAATACCGTAGTTAACAACCATCCAAACAAGCTGTAACTAGTGGTCCTCTGTATCTATTACCCTATTTGCACATTTCATCGGGGATAATATTTGTGTTTTAGGTGAATTATCTATACTTTATCTTATTTAGCAGCGTTAGCTACTGCTTCCTTTTGTTAGAATGCGCTACCATGTTGTATTCGATTTTGCTATCAGCATGTTCATACTGCTTTAATTTCTTGTCTGAGTCTGGCCGTTTCTCTTGCTTTGTTTTGCTTGTGATTATGCTTTGTCTTGAGCCGAGGGTCTCCCGGAAACAGCCGCTCTACCTATCAAGGTAGAGGTAAGGTCTGCGTACACTCTACCCTTCCCAGACCCCACGTTGTCGGATTTCACCGGGTATGTTATTTTTGTTGTTGTTGTGAATGATCTATATGGCATACACGGACCCTTTGCTTAACTTTTTCACTGTGATCAAGTGAATTTCATATGATTCACCATTCGCTGACTGAGATGTCACTAATTCGGTACATGCTCTAAATACAAATGATGAACATAAAATTTTGATTTTCTAAACCTACTACATGTAGTCAATCATTTTCATTCTTATGGTTAATTGCATCCTTGTGATAAGTGTAGTGTAACTCCTCTGGAGTTAAGCATGATACCCTGACTCGTGTTTTTCTACTCTTTATGTTATGCATAATAGGATCAGACAGCTATGGTCATTGATCATACAAACTTTGCAGTTTCTGATACAGAAGGGGACCATACCTTAATTGCTGGTGATAATTTCATTCAATCTGATGTAATCTTGGGCAAAGAAAAGATCAAGGTAAGGCACTATATTTTTCTTGATTATTATAAATAATCATGGTCTTTGAGTTTACTCTTCTATTTAGTCAATGAATCAAGTCGATCAATAAAAGATTAGTTCAAAAACGTGCCTGTTCCCATTATGGGGACAATATCTATTGCTACTTCTTTGATTTCTCTTAATAAGAGAGATCGAAAATAGAGCATAGAACCCAATTCACATAACGCTTTAAGGGGCTGATGGCCCAAGCCTAGGAACATACCACATGCCCAACTATAGAAGAGCCAACATCAAGGGGTCGAACCATAAAAGTAATGAGCTCTTATGAAGATGCTATATCTATTATTTAACTGGAATGGTTTGAACAAGCTTGTATATTCAACCTCAAGTTTCCAATTAAAATTAGTTCCTGAATCATGCAAAGAAGGTAAATCATGAAGCAACAACAACAACATAAAAAGAGGATGAATTTGGACTAGAGCCGTTACATCAAATCTAGGTGCAAACAGCCAACCAGATTGACCTAGTGGATAAATTGTACGACTGAAAGAAAAACAGCCATATGGCCAGTGATACAGTAGCATTTTAAGGTCACGATGGAACAGAAAAAGCAAGCTCGAATTGATGCAACAAAGAACCTATTTGGTCAAAGCCCTCATAAAACTAGATGGAACTAATTGAGTTTATGGACCACTAAATTCTTTTACTTCTTAACATAGTGAAGTAATATGTTCATTTCTTTTATCAAATACAATGTGCATTTCTTGAGATCATCGTACTTGAACAGGGTCTGTTCTATAAGCTCATACCACTATATCTTTGAGTTTTACCATGTGCATTTTTGAGGCGTTTATGGTGCTATTTGATACTTGTCGGGTCATAAACTTTTTATTACACACTTCCAGTTACCTCTTTCCTCTTTACACTGGGCATGTGATTGTGTATCGGAGTATACTGCTTTCAAGTGATGTTCTGATGGAGCAGCATGTTTCTAACACATTTTCTGTTAAATCAATCCAGGCTCCTGTACTCTTCAAGGGGATTGGTCATTCTGTAAATCCGGCCAATAGCTTGGTAAGTTTCTGCAATTTCTTTATTTCTGGACATACTTATATGGGAAGTACATTCTGTATAGTTATTTACTGTCAAAAGGGTGCATCCATCATGCCTGCAGGTGCTGAAAATCCTCTCAGCTTCTCCTTCAGCGTATTCAGCTAATCCTAAATCCAAACTATCAACTCCACCAACATTAACTGGATCTGCAATCAGTCTTGTTTCAGTTGTGCAGGTGTGTTATCCAATATGTGACCTATTAATATGCTGAATCATGCTCTTTACTTCCTGTTCAGTCACTTTAGTCTTGTTCTTCTCTCTGTTCATTCAGATTATTGACCTTGAACCTCAAAAGTTGTCCAAGCGGCAGTGTTTAGCTTTTAAAGATAATGAAACCACGCAGGGATGCTTGCATAGAAGTTTAGCAGTTTTTTTTTTTTAAATGGAAGACGGAAAGGTGTAGGAAATAGGTGTTGGACCTTTTGCAGTAGCTATATAACTTCCAGATGTGATCTGGTTAGTATGATGATGAAGTACCATAGCAATTCATATGTAAAGACGGCATACTTTGCTGACAATTTTTGCCTCATAATGCTACCCCCACCCCCACCCCCACCCCCACCCCCACCCAATATCCGTCCTTCCTTTTGTTGCTGAACAATTAAATGATGTTTAAAATAAGCTCAACAACACGTGGGGAAAATGACATCTGTTTCCAATTGCAGGCAAGAAATAATGCTCGAATTCTTATATCTGGCTCCTTGAGCATGTTTAGCAATCGGTAAGTAACTTTTGAGACTGGGTGGAGTATATCTAATCTAAATTGCTTGAATTGACAAATCTTTTTTCTTGTGTGCAGATTCTTCAGATCTGGGGTGCAAAAGGCTGGAAGCACAATCAAGTAAGCTCTCGTAGATACTCTGCCCCTTCTGTTTGTTTGACATGATAATACCTTGTGTATGATGCTGTGGAAACCTCAGCATCTATTGACTTAGAAAATGAAAAAGAAAGCAAAAACTAAAAGCCTTAGTCAGTATGATACCCATCATCTGGGAAAAGGTTTCCCAACTATTGATATCCTGATATGGACTTATATTTCCTGTTGTTAAGCCACTAACAAAAAAACATATTTGCTGGATGTTGGAAGGTCCTTCATTGTTGTAATTTGGGAGTTAGTAATAAGAACAGTAACTATAATGTATTCTAAGGTTTTCTACTATTTGGTATACTCTTCTTGAAGCTAATTGTGCCTTTTGCTGTCCTTTTCCCCATAAAGTACGATGCAGAACTTAGTATTTTTTATGCTTTCTGACTTGATTGACTGCAATTTTATCCCATGTCACAGCCATGAGAAATCTGGGAATGAGCAGTTTGTGACTGAAATTAGCAAGTGGGTCTTCCATGAAAGAGGTCATCTCAAGGTGCAGCATCAGATAAAATTTCTTATTTCATTTCCACCCTCTTCTCTGTTTTTATTTTTTACTTTGGGCATTCTCATAGTCATCAAAGGAATGCACTAATTGGCTGCATTTCACTATCCATATTTGCTGTTCTCAATATGTGAATTGGGAATTTATGTCTATACATTTTCATATATAGGCTGTGAATGTAAGACATCACAAAGTTGGGGAGGCAGACGAACCTTCTATATACAGAATCAATGATGAACTGGTACTACTACACTGCAAGTTTTTTTTTTATAATTTGTCGCTCTTATATAATGTTTACATAATTGTTTTGGATGAGTACTGAAACTAAAATTTTGATTAAAGGAATATTCTTTTGAGATTTATGAATGGTCTGGAACAAGTTGGGAACCTTATGTTGCAGATGATGTTCAAGTTCAGTTTTACATGATGAGCCCCTACATTCTGAAAACCCTGTCAACCGATAAGAAGGTACTCTTAAGTGCTCCAGATTGACATTGTAGGAATTGTTTCATCACTTAGATTAGTATTTCTAATTTCATTTCCTACAGGGTGTCTATTATACATCATTCAAGGTTCCAGATGTTTATGGAGTATTCCAGTTTAAGGTTGAGTACGAGAAATTAGGAGTCACAAGCTTGAGCCTTGCAAAGCAGGTACGTCCTTTCAAAATCTAAAGCATTATCTCTTATGGAGGCATCTATAAGTTTAGAATATTTTAGTCACTATACTGCAAGCATGTTATTTACTTGAAGAGGTAGGATGTACTTTCATGAGATTTGTGTATCTGCACTTTGCCTCTGTTTGTGTTTATCATTTGTTTTGTTGCTCTAGTTCCTAGACATTGTTGGCTGAAAACAGGGAATATAGTTGTCCATTAGTGCCTTGCTGCTCATAAGAGATACTGGTTTAAGAGATTGCTGCTCATAATAGATACTGGTATAAGAGATTGATTTATGAAAGCCCGTACGCTTTAATTGACAGCTATGCTCTCCATATTGCTTTAGCTTTGAAGTACAAGACAAACAGCTTGTGCATTTAATTGGTCTTGTAGTCATATGCATTAATGGAAGTTATTGATGGCACCTTGTAGTCATTTGCATTAATGGAAGTTATTGATGGCACCTTGTAGTCATTTGCATTAATACCTTGGGTCTTTTTTTTAACTTGCAGATTCCTGTTCGACCCTTCAGACATAACGAATATGAGAGATTTATAACAGCTGCTTTTCCTTATTATGGAGCATCCTTCTCTATGGTACACCTCTCTCTCTCCCCCTCCCCCTTCTCGCCCCCCCCCCCCCCCCCCCCTTCCCCTCTGTCACTCCCTCTCCTCTCTACATATAAATGTGTATCATCTGCATATTTTTAATGGCAAATATAGTTCAAAGCTTTGAATTTCTGTTTAGACAAATTCCTTTTCAAGTTGCCCAGACGTAGGGAGTATAAGAAGTCATGTTATCTGATCAGACAGAAAATTTGTTGCAGTAGGTGTCCTATTGTGAAAGTATCTTTTGAGGAGTCTTTGATTACAAATTAATATAACAAGATTTTATTTGGAGACCTAGAAAAATCTGAGATTAGTACATATTCTAAAATATATACTGTTTGTCAAGTATTTGTTGGATAGTTGTTTTAACCTCTTAAAATATCGGACTTGGAAGAGGGGAACCAAATGAAATACACGCAATATGATGACAAGGTTGTCTTCTGATTTCATGGTCTGATTTGCTGGATTACTTCGTATTACATCCTTAGTTGAACGATTCCGTGTTGACCTCTTTTCTAGCATGGGATATTAGGATACTTCGCTTCTTCTAATTATTAAAAAGGAAGTGCTACTAAGATATTTTGTATGACTTCTTATTTGCTTGTATGACAGATGGGTGGTTTCTTCCTCTTCTCCTTGGTCTATCTCTATCACAAGTAGCTTAAAGATGGCTGCAATTAAGACTACATTAAGAGTTGCAATTTTTGTATTTGGTCTAAACTTCTTAAGTTAGAAATTAAGTATGTAGAGGCTCTAGTCTGTAGTGTTTCTCTGAACGAAAAAGGTAGTTTACTGTGTTTAGCAACAAAGGATTATTGGGAACTTATATTTACATTACATCCATTGATAATTTCATCCTTACAATTTCCAAGGAATTTTTGGTCTCGGCAAGTTCTGTTTCTTTCAATTTGTTATGATTTACCATTGTATCATAGCATCCTGTTTAGATCGCCTTTCGTTATTTTCCTGCCGTACATAGACCGATCTCTGGAGGGCTTTAAAGTGTTTTAGCATGATAATTTACAGATGAAATTGCGGTAAAATTTAAGTTAGCAAGTTACCTAAAATTAGAAATCTGGTTTGAGGTGGCTATGAGATGTGCAAACAAACAAAACAGAGCTCTTCTTTTATTATCGCATACTTGTTAAATTCGCCACTACAGAATCAAGGACTGATAACGACCCAAGATGAATAACTAAACATAAAAGAATACGAATCCATTTATTTTTATGATCTAGACTAAAGCAGCAGTAGGAGTATTTGTTTTCAACAATAGCATGTAGATACCCCTATAACCTCTTTCAAAGGATTGTCGTCACTAGCAACAAAGTAGAAAGAAGAACTTCAGGTGATTGTTGCATTTTACTATGAAAGAAGAAATATTTGAAAATAATATACATATTTTGTGTTGTGGAGACTCGTGATTTGGCTTATAAATTTAAAAAGCAGACAATTAATTTGGTTTGACAAATGAAAAAAAAAACTAAATCCCCTACGAGTGTACATAAGCGGATTACCTCTTGTAAAGTTCTGCTAAATCTACACATATTGCTATCAAAGATTACATATTGAATAATATGAACTATTAGAAAAAAGTTAGGATTGTTTGATGTTTTTAAATCGGGTTACATCGGTAATGTTGATTGGTTAAATAAGTTTGGGTATTGGATGATTTAAATAAATTATTATTAAAGAAATAAGATTTTATATGACATGGCATGCCAATTAGGAGAGAAGAAGGATTTTGTGTGTTTAGTATATTCTGAAATAATGATAGTTGAATGATAGTCTAGTCCTAAAAGAAACAAAAGTGATATAAGTAGACAATTCTCAATAAAATACTCATAAACTTTGTTCCAAGAAAATATTTAACTATATAGTTGGCAAGTTGGGCGTGACATATATTTATATGCCAACTTAAGGTGGAGGGTTGACAAGTTATATAGGGATATTAATTAAATCAATTTCAATGTATTTAGTTTATTTTCTTTTACTGTTGGATTTTATATTTATTTTCTTACTATATATATATAATCTTTTGTATCTTTAGTGGATTCTCTGCATAGGATTCATTTACTTTATTCCTTTCTTAGTTAGAGTATATTTTCTTAGATTATGCTAATATCTGCATTTATGTACTGACTCCAGGTGCCGTCACCGCCCTCCAGTTTGGGTCGTGACACAATCTTTGTCTGAATTTGCTGTAACACTCCTAAGTTTTACGAAGGTCCTATTACCGCCCTAGATATATTTTTAAGGCTCGAGTGAGATGATAACTATTCAAACACGTGTTGAACAAAAGGCCAAAAAACATAGGAGACTTGTCATTTTACTCTTCAAACAAAATCAAAAAATTAGAATTCTCTCCTACACTCTTAATTTTTTCATGGAGAAAGCAGTTGATTCTCGTGGAATTTGATCTTGTGAATCACTATATTATTTCATATTTGAGTCTTGACTTGTGTCGCGTTGGATTTTGGTTCGAAATTTCCAGATAAATGTCAAATAAACGCTTTAAAAATATATTCAGGGAGTAATAGGACCAGTGTAAAGGTTAGGTGTGTAAGAGCAAATCCGGACAAAGGTTGAGGTGTATTTTAGACATTTTTCCTTATTTAATTATATGTTAGATATGCTAAGTTCAATAATACAGGGACCGAAATAGGAATTACGCAATAACACAAGGATTAAAAATGTTATTTTTCCTTAATTTAATATTCACAAATTTAAATCCCGAATCCTTTACTATATGCTTGAGTAGTTAATTTCATGATATTACCTAGTAATATTTATTTACTAATCACTGTATTTTGCATTTTTTTTTAAATTTAGAAGAATGAACACTTTCATCAACAATAACAAGTTGAATAAGAAGAAAGTGGGGTTCGTAATGGGAGCAACAGGAACGGGAAAATCTCGTCTCTCTGTTGATCTTGCGACCCATTTTCGAGAAATTATCAATTGTGACAAAATGCAAGTGTATAAAGGACTTGACATTTTTACCAACAAGATCACAGAAATTGAGAAACAAGGTGTACCACACCATTTGATAGGTAAATATGTATTAGTGTGCTCAATATTGATATTAAACGGCTAAACAATTTAACTTTAGAAACTATAGATTCAAGTGATAATGCTATTATTTTATTACGATTATGAAATGCATATGAAAGACGTGTTGTATTCACTAATATATATAATCTGGTATAAACACTGAATATACGTGAATTATTATTTTTCACATTTGCTAGGTGAAATTAAACCTGAGTTCACGGCTGAAGACTTCTTTTTCGAACCATATTCTATATAGAAAGCATTTTTAAAGTCTAATTTTGTTCCAATCTTTGTTGGAGGATCAAATTCATACATTGAAACACTTGTGGAGGACCCTAAATTCAAACCTAAGTACAATTATTGCTTCATTTGGGTCGATGTTGCCTTACTTGTCTTGTACTCTTTTGTTTCCGTAAGGGTTGATCAAATGGTCTATGCAGGTCAGTTTCTATTTATTTTATATATATGGTTCAGTTTGAAAAATCAACCCGTGATGTTTGACCTGTCATTTATCATGTTTTTACTTGTGCTAGATAGAATTCAAAATTTGAAGTTTATGACTTCTATAATGATTTCAGGTTAATACTATGTATAATAATAATTGATTCACAATTTTAATATATGTACAAAATTTGATCAAAAGTTACGGAGTCCACTTGAACCCATAATTAATCCTCTAGATGTGTCCCTGATACCACTAGGCGACCAAAACATTTTATATTGTTTCCTTTTCGGCATCTGATGAATCTCACTTTTTTATTTTAATAACAGTAATGTACGGGTTAGCTTCCAATTCACCTCAATTATTTCACTGAATGTGTCTCTGTCTATCGTAGCTTATGCAGATGAAAAAAATGTCACTTAAGATTTTTTATCTTTGCATCAAATTATTTCGTTGAACGCGTCTCTATATAAGTATATATCATAACTTAGACCGCTAACATTTTTTTTTTGTCTTTGTATCAAATGATTCTTTAATTTATTCAGGGCTAGTGGATGAGGTACGAGGAATATTTGTTCCAAATGCAGATTACACCAAAGGAATCAGAAGGGCCATTGGTGTCCCTGAAATGGACAAGTATTTAAGAGAAGAAAAGAAATTAGATACTGACGAAGAATCTAAGAAGATCTTCTTCAATCTGTAAATAAAGAAATTAAGCTTAATACTTGCAAATTAGCGTATCGTCAACTTGAGAAAATTCGGCGATTGAGGAACGTAAAAATGTGGCCATTGCATAATATTGATGCTACCAATGTTTTCAAAAAAGGTGCGGATGATACCCAATTTTTGTTT